>OY811984.1:3789111-4433568 GCA_963681505.1 Eunapius fragilis
AATCGCTTACGTCATAGACGGTCTGGGTACGAGACTATGAGTATCTACTGACAACATCCTCGCCTTGAATTTTTCAACTCCGCCCCTTTTACTTCCCGCCACGGTTGCTATAACGAAGCTAATAATAATAATATTAAGATGGCCGCCACACAATTAAATCTTCCTCCATATTTCACTGGGGAAGACAAGAGGCCTGACCCCGTGCTGACTTCTTTGGATAAGGAACTAAAGTACATTACAGAGACTCTTACCAGAGTGGAAGGATCCAGTTATTTGCTGTAAGTTTTTGATTCATGTAGTTGGTAAAGCTCATAAATGCTGTACTTTCTCTGTCGACGAAGGTCTAATTCTCTGTTTATTCTGTGGAACAACTATGAAAAGAGGCTAGGCACAATAGAATATATCCAGAGACTACTTGACACTGGAGACGCACTGAGCCAGAAGAAGGCATGTATTCGTTACACTTACTTGCATCCGTAACCCACGTAGTGTACGTACTAGGTAGGTACCTTTTAACAGGTTGGAGATGTTGGAGAAGAAGCGTTAATGGTTATACGGAGATACGTACGTTTTTTTTAAGGCACAACATATATATTTTTTCGATGGGGCGTAGGTACTCGTTTAAATTTTATTTCTATATTTATCACACATGTACATGCATCACCTCCCCTCCCCCCCCCCCCCCCCCCCCCCCCCCAACCTCCCAGGAATACGCGGTTGCTAGAACGCACTGCTATCGCAGATACTTGATGTCTGCTGGACTGCCATCCGTTAACGAAGGCGGGAATGTACTTTACTTCTTTGAAGGAGAAAAACCACTTGGAATTACGAAATCCGCCGTAAGTTTTCCGTTGTACACAACGCTCCCACTGGCTATCTATGTCTCCTCTGTAAAAGATTTCTCCCTCGTCACCCCCTCCCACTGTTAATTATTCCATCATCCTTACAGCTTAGAGCACTAATTGGTGATGCCACTTGCCTCTTTCAACTCATCATAGCAAAGGATGCACATCTCATGGTATTGTGTTAACTACTTGTATGCATCTGTAAATTATCTTCCCATCTCTCACTCTCACCCTCCCTCTCCCCCTCTCCCTTCCCCCAATCCACACTCCCTTCCCTCTTCTCCCCTTCCCTTCCCCCTCCTCACTCCCTCCCACCTCAGTTTCCCTCCTCCATTGCCACCATCACCTCCATCTTATGTCGCCTCCAGCAGTGCTCGGAGGTAGCCCTCCCCAGGGAGTCGCTCTACTGGCTGCTTTACAACGCCACCTTCCTCACCCTGGTGGCCTGCAAGAGGCTCATGGCCTGCGGGCTGCCAGACCGCGCCCTGCTTTACCTGATATGGGTATGCGTGTGCACAGAGTCCTCTGTCCCCCTCATGGGGGTGAGGCACCTGCTCCTGAGGACTACTCTGTACGTGGCCGCCAGCAGGTGTTACTATGACATGGCAGAGCCCCAACACGGGGAGATGTTTGCCCGGAGGTGCCTGGACAAGGTGCACCAGCTGGCCCAGTGGGAGAGAGATAGCGCCGGGGAAGTGGGTGTGGTTGATGGGCATGGTTTTAAGGAGGCGGCGGTCACACTGGGCGTGCTGGTGTTCAGGAGGTCGGTGCTGGAGACCCGCAGGAAGTCAAAGTCCATCTTCAGGTCCAAGAACAGGCCCGCCATCAAGGAACTCCTGTCACTGGCTACACCTCGGTCCCCCACAGAGAAGCTTCTGTGCGAGATGTTTGGAGGCGGTCTGTGTGCTCAGTTTTTGGCAGTACTGGAGACCTTGAGGGAGACCTCTTGCAGACCCCTTGGGCACCTTTCTCCTCCACCAGTAACTGAGCTAGACAAGGATACTGTAGCAGATGTTTACCAGGTGTGTGTGTGTGTGTGTGTGTGTGTGTGTGTGTGTGTGTGTGTGTGTGTGTGTGTATGTGTGTGCGTGTGTATGTGTGTCTGTATGTGTGTGTGTGCATGATGCTTTTAGGGTGCATGTGTGTTGAGGGCAATGTTTATGCACTGTGTATATTTGCATGTCATGATTTGACACTGCTAATGCAGGGTTGCATATTTGTGTGTGTGTATGTGGTGTGTGTGTGTGTGTCTCAGTGAGGTCTTGTGTGCCCAGTACTTTTTGTTAGTTGCTTGCAATTTTTTTGCAGGAGCTGTTCTGTATTGGCACAGACATGTCTTTAAAGGTCCTCAGCAATGAACCAGTTAGCATGCAGCAAGGTTCCCTCGTCACTCTAGCCACTGCTGGTGAGTGCAAACAATGCCCAAGACCATGTGGTGGTCATACCACTTCCTCCTCTTCCCATCTGTTCCCTCTCTCCTCCTATATCCCTCCTCCACCCTCTCTCTCATATCCCTCTGTAGGGTCCAGCTCTGTTCCCCTCAATGCCGTGATCGAGTTTGTGCGCCTCTCCTTCTCCTATGAGCAGTATGAAGTGCTGGATATGCTTGGAGGGGCAGTGGTGAAGGCAGCCATGGTGGGTTTGAGGGAACGAAGGGGGGGGGAGGTGACATAAAAGAGGCTGAGGTGGGGTGGGTTTAATGCATTCATGTCCATTGCAGGAAAGCTCAGATCCCAGTATCCAGTGGAAGGGAAAGGCCCTGAACCTCATCTTGATGGTCAGCTCCATACTCAATGGCCATCAGCCCAGAGCAGCCAGAGTCTTCATCCAGATTCCTTCCCAGAACCCGGATACCGATGGTATGAACAATGGTATGAAGAATATTGCATCGTATCAGTACAGTGGGTAGTGTACATGTATGCAGTCTACCTTTCCTATTCAGAGCGTCTATACGCTGGCGACGTTTCATACATATACTTAAGTATTGGATATGAAGGACACAGCCTGCACCACATGTTATTTTGAGTCGATGCTTACCCACATTGGGCTACATGTGCTGCTGCATACAATTGTATATGAGCCACATACCCTCCCCGCACCCTCCATATACATGTATGAGCCTTGTACCCTCCATATTTGAGCCCCGTACCCTCCATATATGAGCCCCGTACCCTCCATATATGAGCCCCGTACCCTCCATATATGAGCCCCGTACCCTCCATATATGAGCCACATACCCTCCATATAGGACCCACATGCCCTCCATATATCAGCCACATGCCCTCCATATATCAGCCACATACCCTCCATATATCAGCCACGTACGCTTCATATATCAGCCACGTACCCTCCAATATGAGCCACATGCCCTCCATATATCAGCCACATGCCCTCCATATATGACCCACATGCCCTCCATATATGAGCCACGTACGCTTCATATATCAGCCACGTACCCTCCATACGCAGATGGCAATGGAGGCCTTCCCGAGCAGGTCGATGCTTACCTTGGACTGCTCCATGACCTCTGCTGCTCCAAGGAGAGTCCCTTGCTCTCATCTGACCCTGACCTCCTGGTGGACGCAGCTATCCAGGCATGGCAGCTGGTCTCTCCAATGTTTGGGGATATCCACTCCCACAGCAGTCACATGCTGGAACAATCTTCACAGGTGAGGACATAGTCCCCATACATTACCTTCTTTCCTATCATTCTTTCACATTCAAGTTTCCACCCATCTTACAAGTTAAATACTGTTCCTCCCACACATCCTCTAGAACCTCACCTTGCTGGAGAAAATAGTGGACATTTTCTATGCCCTGGAGTTTTGGCATATTGATGCCCTTCTTGATGGTGCGGTGTGCTTGAAGCTGGCGTGTCTGCACGAAGCCAACGCTGAGTGCCCCCGTAAGGAGGCTGGGGCTGGGGACCCCTGTAAGGAGGCTGAAGTGGGGGACCCTCCTTTCTTGCTGTACAGTCGCGAGCACCTGCGGCTGTGCGAGAAGGTGCTGGTGAGAGGGCTAAAGGGGGTACAGCAGGCACATGAACTGGAGTACGCAGAGGAAGGAATGCAGGAAGAGGTGAATGGGAGGAACCTCGTGGAGGGGGGGGGGGGATGGATTTGGCCATTGCAGCAATATTTATTTGCGCATGTGCCAATGGGCGCATTGCTATGGGTGGAATCTGCTTAATACTCTTGTCTCATCACATCTTTAGGTAACAGAGCTGTCTCTCATGCATGCAGAATATCACCATGCTCTTACCAGAGTGCATCTGAAGCTGGCCACTACCATTGCTCCCCCATGTAAGAAGGACATGCTCTATTCATATCCATGTTTCATATTGTATCTGTCCATTCATAGATGCATGGATGTACATGTAATGTACGTGCAGAACTGTATACACATGTTGTGCTGCATGGCATGTAGTGCCAAACATACTGTAGTAAGACAATGGGGCTATACATACATGTAGTTAGGTGTATGTATTTATATAATATTGAGAGACAGAAATTTCAATGCATTTACATTGTACACTGTACATGTATATAGTATATACTCATCCATGTATATGTGTACTTGATACTATGTACATGTACATGTTTGTACATGTACATGGATGTGTAGATATACTACATGTAATTCACTCAGCTCATTCTTCATGCAATCCATAGCAATACCAGACCAGACTCGCAAGCCATCTACAGTGAAGGCAAAGGTGAAGGAGCAGAGGGAGAAGGAAGCCAAGAGGGAGGAGATGCTCTCAAAGCTAGCACCCATCGATGGAACTATACAGGATGAAGAGGCATTGCTAAGGGGGTGTGGTCAGTCTTTGTACGCCCGTGCCTCCGTTTTGATGCTCCAAGCAACCACCGTACCCCATTTGGAGCCCGCCAAAAGGGAAGCACTCCTGCTAGATGCCTGCGGTGCCCTGACTAAGCTGGCAAAGGTCCAGAGGTCACCTGGTGCCACCACAGAGACCACCTCTGCCTCCGTTCCACCACCACCCCAACTGGTGTACATCACTAGCAGTACCGCAGTATTCCGACCGTCTCCATTCCAGCCCCAGCACGAGCAGGAGGTGGCCTACTACCAACTGTTTGGACGCTCCTCGTCGGGCAGCAACGTCAGGGTGAGGCTGAGCGACAAAGGGTTTCCAGGCCTCGGAGTGGAAGTGAGTTATCACAGACCTCCAAGAAGGTTTTGTTCGCATGGAGCTGTGGGGACCTCCTCCATGTGAGATCATTGCACCTGCAGGTAGCAGCACAGGGAGGGTGCACTTTGGAGGTGACCCAGCTGGACCCTAACAAGGAATACGTGTTTGCTATTGCCGCCTACACCCGCAGTGGGGAGATGGTGGGTGGAGCTATTGGACACACCGGCACACCAGTTGTGACTTGTTACCAGCTGCCATTGATCTCAGCTTGGGTGTACTGCTGTCAGGTAGGAAGTGCATGGGTGGGGATTTGCATAGAGGTTTCTGGGTTGGGTGGGGAGGGGGGGGGGGGGGAGCGTTCAGGTTTAGTGTGGAATAAACCCATTGGTCAGAAATAAGGGGTGAAAAGTGCAAAGAAGAGAAGGTTGAATACAGTATAATGGAAACCAATATCCCCCTGCTCCCCCAGTGTTCCTATATGGCAGGTGTGTACTCAGTAGCAAAGCAAGCAGCCAAGGTGGTATGGAAGCACTGCGTTTACCCCCTGGGCGACCAGGACATATGCACAGAGACGGGATTGACCCTGTACAGGTGAGACTTTTTCCTTACCCCTCCCACCCCCCACCCACGCTGCTTCTCCCCTCCCCCGCCCCTTTCTTCCCACTCTCCACCTTCCGAGCTCCCTCAGGGCCACTATACCACAGTGGGAGGGGCAGTTTTACTCGCTCCCCACCCTCCCCCTAATCACGTGCAGGTTGAAGCCCCGCCCACCCTCCCCCTCCTCCCAGTGCGTGCTCAGGCAGTTTGTGCAGACGGTGCTGGTACAGGTGCGCGTGCTGTCCTCGGAGGGGACGCTGCTGGCGGACAGGCTGTGTGTGGGCGGGCCCCTGCGGCCGTCCCAGGTCGCCAGGCTGAGGCTGCTGAGCCGTCTGATCGTTGCCATGGATGCAGCCTGCGCCGTCAACGAGCCCCACCTCCTCCTACAATGCGTGGTGACTGTGTATGGCCTCCTGGTCCCCTTCCTTCAGCACGGTGTAATCCACCCAAGGCTGCTGAATGTGAGCACGTCTGGTACAACTGTAGTTCAAAGGGTTACCATCATTTTACTCAATCTGTTCTTCATTTTTATGTGGTTTTATTTTAACCTGCATGCAACACATACATGCATGCACCACACACACACACACACACACACACACACACACACACACACCCATCGTTGAATGCCCAGATCATGCTTCATTGTCATGCCGCTCTCCAAGAACTGCACACGTCCGAGTCTGTGTTCCAGCCACATACACCTGATGCCGACGCAGCCTTGCACCACATGGTAGCCGCCCTGGCCTGCTGCATCAACAGGCACTTGTTGAGCCTGGGGAGGAGGGACCTGTACCCCCTCATCTCCGAGCAGAGCAAGGCCCTCCTACTGGCCACTGCACCTGGAAGGGGTTCCCAGTCCCACCAGCCTGGGCGTGACCCCGCCGTGAGCAGTCACGTGACCATGAGTTCTGGTGGTTCGGCCCCTCCCAGTTCCTTCCTGAAGGTTTCCAAGAATGGCAAGAAGCAAAGGAAGCAGAACATGGCTTCTTCGGAGCAGCCCGCTGAGAGTGTAAAGAGCATAGAGTGCAGGGTGTTTGAGGGCGTGGTCATGATGGGGGCAGGAGGGGCGGAGTCAGAGGGTGT
The DNA here is from genome assembly GCA_963681505.1 of Eunapius fragilis. Taxonomy (NCBI): domain Eukaryota; kingdom Metazoa; phylum Porifera; class Demospongiae; order Spongillida; family Spongillidae; genus Eunapius; species Eunapius fragilis. The sequence goes on from OY811984.1 coordinate 3,795,793, forward strand.
GTCGAACCTGACAGGTCAAGAGGACCCTATGCTGCTGCACTCCATTATTGTGTCCATGCCATCGCAAGTAGCGTACAGAGAAGGTCAGTTGTGTGTGTGTGCATATATGTAAGGCAATATGGAGATGTACAGTACATTTATGTGCTCTGCGTTCAATAATCAACCGAACGCAGCAAAATAGGAACACCATTGTCATGCTACAGTTGTATGTATCATTAGGAGCACAGAAAAGCATCAAGCATACATGTACATTTACATGTGTTTAATACAGCCTATATGTACACGTACATTTTGAGTCATAGAAGTTCTCAGACATTCCTGTTGTCAGTACATGTACTGCATACATTGTACATGTACCACTTATTTAGTATGTCTTGAAAAAACATAAGTGCACTTGGCATATACATGTACATGTAATAATGGTGAGCAAGTGAGGATGGATTTTTTAGTACCTGTATTTAATGTTACCATCCATGTCCACAGTGTACAAGTTCCGTAGACGTCCCCAATACTTGGAGCTATATATCCACCTTGCTACTGCAACTTTGAACAAGGGCCATCCTGAAAGGGTTATCTCCTGGACCAAGGAAACATTAGAGTGGCTCACCAGGTAATAAATAACCTTGTTCCCTTTTTGTATTCATGATTTTGATGACCTTTCTCTCCCCCCTTCCTTCTCCCTATTCTCCTTCCTCTCCTCCATATTCCAATCCCCTCCTCCCATTCCCCCTCCCCTCTCCCCACCTCGCCCTCCATTAGACGCAATGAGCTTCTACTAGGAAAGAAATCCACTGCTATTAAGGGTGCCCTTGTCCCTCTGTCCAAGCCAAGGGCATCCGGTCAGACCACACTAAACGTCTCCCTGCAGAGTGGAAATGCTCAGTCCCTGGTCAAGCAAGAAGGGCGACCAGAGGCAGGGGTAGGATCCACCAAGGCGTTGAAACCCCTCAGCCCCCCTAAGGCAAACTGTGCTCCTCCCCAGCCTCATTTCCCACAACGCTCCCCAAAGGCTGCCTCGGATGACAAATCACTTGTGCCTGCCAGAGGCGAGGAGACCAGGAAGGCAGTGACTAGAAAGCCACACCCCTCTCCTGCGTTGGCCTTGGGGGTGAGGGTAACCAAGGATGACATAGCCCTGAAGGCCAAAATGGTCATCCAGAGTCTGCTTCCAGAGATGTGGAGAGTCTCCCGTTCCAGAAAGAGGCTCAGGGGGGTGTCCCTTTCAGAGTTGCCGTGGAGATCAGAAGTCAACCTACTGATGGGAACAAGCTTGCTTGAAGTGCTCATTGCCAAGTTGCCCAGGCCTGAAGCAAACAGTGACACACCTGCCATCAACATGGAGAGGCTGAGGTTTGATAGCAGCATGGTCATAATTACAGGGGTTGTACCCATCCTCCCGGAGTCCATACCTGGTCATAAAGAAGCCACTGGTAGTCATCAGCGCCCACAGGGGCATGCCGTCCTGAACTGTTCAGCTACAGAAGGTGAAGGTCAAGCGGATGCGTGTAAGCCCAAGGAGTCTGGCCTCAGCCAGGAGTTAAGGCAGATAATGTTGGCCTACCAGCGGTCATTGGTAAGTCTGCACACATACTACACCTACATGTGTGATTGCCTCCCCCTCCCCCATTATGTGTATGTGTATACATAGGTGCTGGCCCATCGTGGGTGTCATTGGGTGCTGCTTCAAAATGCTGCCAGGGCTCTGTGGAATGCTATAACATCCCTCGTCAGGGAGCTTGACCGTAAGCAAGCAACGCTGGTTCAAGCGACAAGGGAATAGAGGGACGAGAGAGAGGGAAGGGTCCTAGCTAAGGAGAACTGAGCCTACTCAGAGATGTTCTGATTATCCTTCCTCCCACCCTCTCCCCTCTTCCTCCTCCCTCTCCTCTTCCTCTCTTCCCCATCTCTTTCCCTTCTCTGTCTTCCATCCCCTCTTTCCTTCCTCCTATCTCTTTTCCTCTCTCACACAGCTAAAGACCATCTGGTCAGTGTGGTTTATGGACTGTCTTGTCACTCTCTATACCATGCGTCTGTTGGCCTATGTGACCTCCTATCATCATGTGGTGGCACCATCGACTGGGCTAAGGTAGAGAGATTGGTCCATAATGTGTGTACGTGTAGAATTACCTGCAAGAAAAATGTAACTAGCAATACCTGAAATGCAGCACCATACAATTTTTACTAACCACCCCCCCACAGCCTCCTTTCCCTTACCCTCTCCATGTACGTATACCCACAGATACTTACCCTTACCCATTCCCACTTACCCACAGCCTTCACACTTCCTCCCCCTGCAGCTTCCTGTCCAGTCGTCGCTCAAGTTCACTGCTTACCTCGACGATTGCAACACCGTTGACCTCCACTTCATACGAAAGCTGCTCTTCCTGTCAGTGGAGACCCTCTATGTCCATCAACACTGGGAGAAGATGGTTGCCATAGCTATCGCCTTCAACAATGCCACAGGGTAGGCAGTTGTCCTCATGTTCATGCATATCATGTGTGCTGGGTACATGAATACACAGGGACATGGGTACATGGGTACAGGGGGACCTGGGTACATGGGTACATACATGTAGGTACATGTATGTCAGTTTATGCATGATATTGTCATACAATTGGTACAATTGGCTGTGTTCTCCAAAGGCATTGCTGGTCTGAACAGCTTGTACCCGTGATCGCTTCGGCTCAGGACAAGCTGGCTAGAAGAGCTAGCCTACACAGGGAGAAAGTGACCACCGAGGGTGAGCTATGTGCATGCATGCCTTCTAGCCATGCCCCTTTCTCTGAGCCCCAACCCTCATTTCCTTCCTGCCTCCCCATAACGCCCACAGTACTGGACCCTGCAGCCCACCTGGACCCTCAGGGCTACAACATATACGGAGGGGTGTCTCTGTCCTTTTCCAAGGTGTCAGTGCCATTGGAGACAAAGGCCACATGGGAGCAGAGAAGGGAGCATGGCAGCCCTCAGGAAAGGGCGCTCATGAACTGCAGGACTCTCTACCTGAGATACCTGGCAGGGACAGGGAACTGTGGTATGTGTTGTATATTGTGTACATGTGTGTGTGTTTTTTTTTGTATGTGTATGTATGTACACTAAGTACTGCAAATCGAACAAAATGACTGTAAACTTTCTTCCATTGCCCATGTCACCTGTTTAGCCACCTTTCAGCAGCCACTTGACCCTGACCCCAAGGAAGGCCACACCCCTGAGCTCCTGCCACTTCCTGTCTCCAACCTCCCTAACCTTGTTGAAGCCTACAGGAGTGTAGTGGAAAACTTGATGGTGGATGGGCGCAGTACAGAGCTAGCGGTGCAGGCCCTCCACGAGTTAGGGGACCTCTGCCACCATCAGGGGAACATCAGGTACATGTATGAGACCTAAACGTACAAGAGTTGATCCCACCCCTAACCACACTCACTTACAATTACATGTGCTACTTAAGACAAGCAGGAAGCTGGTGGATGAAAGGCCTGAGGCTGGTCCTAGGACTGGAGGAGCCCATTACGCAGTGGAGAGGTCTACCTCTCCAGTGCGACAGAGATGGAAGGCATGGCCTTCTAGAGCAGTGTGGTCTCTATGGATGCGCTGTGGCCATAATACTGGGCACAAAGTTGGCCAGGTGAGCTCATGTGCAGCGTATGCGTCCAGTGCCCCCTGTGTCAGTGTTTATGGTCCCCCTTTACCCACACTGTATATGTACATGTACATGTACTTGAACATGCTTATTGATCTCTATATTACACATTGCAACAAATGTATGTTCTTTACGATGTTCTACAGATACACTCAGCTCAATACCCAGCACCAGGTGGAGTGCTACCTGATGGCTGCTGCACTATCTAAGGTTCCTACCTGCCATCTTGGTTTTACAGGGTCATCACTCCTCCCGTCACCTTCCCTGCAGGCACTCTTCACTGCCTCCCTCCCTCACTCTCTGTCGGACCTGTACTATTCCACATACGACTGGCAGCAGGAGGCGTGCCTCATCCCAGGAATGGACCTGTTCTCTGACCCATGGAGGTGCAGCGTCGATACACTGCTGGCTAGCTTACAGTGGGCTGGGGAGGAGATGGTCAGACGATCCCACGCTCTGAAGGTTGGAGTGCATAATTTTTGTCATATACATGTCGTTGTGAGATGTTGACGTGTGCACGTGTGCCATGTGGTCCCTTGCAGGTCCTCCCCATGTTGTGGTTGTACCAATATGTGGCCCACACTGTCTCCAGAGATGTGGTTCACACTGCAAGAGCGAAGGTCCTGAGAGTAAGTTACTGTGGGCCCAGGTACACCTCATCCATGTGTGCACGTTGTACTATACGTGTACATGCTATTAGTATATGTACATGTATGTACAGTATGCATGAAACCAGTTCATTTTTAATCTGTTGCAACGTACACGTAAGTCACTCAAAGTATTAAGATGATCAATCTGGTATCCTCATGGAGCGCTTCACAATAGCGGTGCATGTTGCATGTACATGTACTGTATGGTGCATTATTTGGACTCCTACGTGTATTCTATTTCCATCCTCCAGTTGATGGCTCTAACTGAGATGTCCATGTTCTCCCAGTCAGTTGGACTTCTGCACGAGCTTCTGATGGGGGCAGGGCTACCCCATCCCCTCCATGATGGGAACAAACCTTCTGAGTCACACTGGGTAATTGCAGATGGCACTAGCTACATGTAGTCCACACCACTAACTCGGCCTCATCCATGCACACATGTGTGACACATGTGTGCGTTATGCATGCTCTTAGAACATAGGGAAATTTAATGATGGCTTTCCACTAGACAACCCAAGTAATGCCAAGGTAAGCCAATCACACACACACACACACACACACACACACACACACACACACACACATACTCACATACACATATCAACACACATATACACATACTCACACATGCACACACATACTCACACTCACTCATAACACCCACACACGCACCTGTATGCACGTATGCACTTTTCATGTTTTTGCATATCACACCCACTCGCAGGTGTTGAGCTATCTGCTTGAGAAGTCCCCTAGCCCCAACTTGGGGACCCTCTATGGAGATCATGTGACATCACTCCTAACACTGGCTCAGGCCAAGCTATTCATAGCTTTGGCCTCCTCTTACCAGGGTGTACCCCAGCCATCATTCTTAGTGTAGGCCCTCCATTATCAATACTTACATCTACATATGTATTTAATGTATTTCCAGTCGACACCCAACCTCCTCCTCCTCTCCTGCCTCATCCTCCGCAGTCCACACATCAGGTAAAGCTTTGGTCTCTGTTATGTACAGAACTGTCACATTTTACCTTCCTTTCTTGCCTCCCTCCTTGTCCCCTCCCTCCCCACCCCTCTACCGTCCCACCCTTCCCCATCCCCTCACTCTCTCCTCCTCCTATAGCTGTGCCACCAAGCCAGACAGGAAAGGTCAAGAAACTACCCACTGTGGACAACATCAAGGTGAAGCTTTGACCCCCACAATTGTTACTCCATGCCTCTTACCCTCTCATCTCCCGCCATATCACCTTGTCTACCCACCCACCCAGGTGCTGCTGTTGGAGCACTCTGAAAGAGCTCTGGTAGGGCTCTGTCAGGGTACTGCCACCCACCCAGGCACCTCCCCTGACCTCTTGGGCTTACACACAAGGGCCTACCTCCTTCTGGCAGAGTGCTGCCACACCCTCTTCCTTAGTGGACCAGCTGTTGTGCTTTCTGTGGCAGCCTTGAGGCAGTTCCAGGGTCTGGACCAGGAGCGAGGCATCAAGTGGGTCCACCATTTTGTTTTATGCTTTCGCCATGGTGAATGCATTCGGGTGATCTCCATTGCAGACCTGTTAGTGGTCCGATGTGTTGTATGGATAGGAGGCTATGGTGTGAGTGTTTTGCTATGTTGGCGAGGAGCCTTGTGGGATACGAGGGGCTCCTCCCACCTGACTGTATGCAGCAGTGTGAGGAGGGAGTTTGTGAGTGTGAGAGAGGTGGAGAGTGGGAGTTGGCGGCTTCCATCAAGATGGCCTTGGCGCTGCATGCCATGACAAAGGTCCCTCAGGATCTTAAGACAGTCATTGTACATTCGCAGGTAAGTCACTGGTTCATATTATGCATGCATCTGTGCACACATTAAAGTACTGCACCTGTAAGTATAATCTTACCTGCTATATAAATTTGCATGTTAGTATAACCTTACATATGCATGTGTTCACACTTACAAAGACAAAGACATGCTCACTGAAAGTGAATGTGCAGGTTCAAATTTCAGTGCATGCCGCCCTCACACTTCACACAATATGCACTGACCCAGGGTGCGCTGGAAGCCTTGCAGTCTCTCCCTGAACTGACCCCATCAGCCATCATCATCAAATGTAGGGCTTCCCTTCTCCTCTCAGATGCCACCAACATTTCTGAAGGCCCCACACACCATGAAATGGTGAAAGTATTTGAAGGGCTTCATGGACAGTTGGAGGAACAGGCAAGTGCCCATGCCTATATGGATGTACATGTACATGCACAATGGTGGTGTGGCTGGGTTGGCCATCCCACGTACACGTACATTGTACATTCCTTATTTGTCAGTTATTCAAGAAATACTGGTTGGCCTCCACTGCCTACATATTTCCATGATGGCTATTTTACATCTGTAGCTCAACACAGAAATGGCTGGTTGTGAGGACAATGTTTACAAACCACACCCATCCATCATGGCTGCCATCAAGCTGAGGCTTGCACACACCTTGGTGCTCCTGGCCCTGAGAGCCACTCCCCCTGCTCTTGATATAGTGTTAAAGGGTTTGGATGCAAGCAGGGAGGGACTGAAAGAAGCCAAACACTCACTTCATGCTGACCCATGTCTTGTCTCTGAGCTATCCTTTCATGAAGGTTGGTTTGAGAGAGGGCCTTACACTTTAGTAATCTGATGACAAATGGCTCTTTTCTGAGATAGGTTGGATCCGCAGTAGGTTATTGAATGAGCCTCCAGTTAATAAAGAATTCTCAGAAGTAATAACACCTCTCTTTGACTGTATTCAGAATGTCATAGAGTCTGCTGTGGACTACAGGTACATGTTTGTGGGTGTGGTTTGAGATGTGGCTAGCAGATGTATTATTTGTGCAAGTAATATGACACATGCAGTCATGGCCTGTATACAACTGTGCTTTTCTTTTCCATGCCCTTCAATATACAGCTTGGCACAAACCTGCTTCATGGAGTTGTCACGGTCACTCAGCGTTAGAAGCAAGCTTGCTTACCCATTCACTTCTCAGCACTCCGCCACTGCAGACAACACTCCCCCTCAGCCAAGCCGACCAAAGGCATCCCGGGACTCTTACAGGCCAGTGAATGACAAGGACAAGGTCTCTAAGGAGGAGAGGGAGTGGACCAGGGAGAGGACCAGGGAGGCCTACGTCTCTTGGTGTGCAGCAAAGGCTGCCCAGCAGTGCATGCGCTCCCTGCAAGGCATGCAGGCCCTCACCGGAGACCTGCGCAACCCCACTGCCACAGCCACCCTCTCAGAGAAGGCTATGCGAAGCCTGCCGGACTTTGCCCTTCTAGACCTCGCCCCCCACAGACCCGCATCTGGGAATGGGGTTGAGCCAGTGCCCTTGGGGCAGCTGGTGCCGAGCGCACAGGCACCCCAGCAGTTCTCTCTCAACTGGTTCGCCGTCCTCACTTACACGTACAAGCTGCTGCAGAGGTGCTTCTGGTCCTCCAGGGCACCCACCTCCACCAGCTCCTCCGACTGGTCCCTCCATTACCATTCCCACACGCCCAAGGTGTTTTATCAAGCCAGGGCACTGGTGAGCTTCCTAAGTGCACACTGCTCAGACCTGTGGTTTGCCGCTGCCTTTCCGGCATTTCCCCTCACTCTGCTAACTGCATTTCCCAATGGCGGTAGATCTTCTTCTGCGGCTCCACCTACCACAATAGAACTGCCTTACCTTCAGGCTGGGGACCAGGAGCTAACAATAGTGTGGTGCAGCCCATATCCTTTGCGGGACAGCAACTTCTTTGCTCTGTTTGCCTTTAATCTCAAAGGTATCAAGACACTCCCTCCTCCCAACCTTGCTGCTGCAGCCATTGAAGTGCACACTGTCTTAATGTCTCATGCGCTATTTAAGGAGCTAAGGACCATATGGAAGGAGCTAATGGATGACACTAAAGTGTTTCTTGAGAACACCACTGTGTCCAGACCCACCTCCAGGTCTCCATCAAAACAGAGATTGAAACTGGAGCGATCTTTGCTACCCCCAGTATTATTGCAGGCATGTGTGCATACATGTATATTTTGTTCCCCACTTCTCTTTGAATTTGTTATTTTATGTTTGCATGTTTTGGCAACCCCTGCAATGCTTATTGTGCATTTATTCACTCTCATTCCTCCTTCTATATCTTGAAGACCAAGATTGTTGCTGCTGTTTTAGCCCTAGCTGAAGCGTTGGGCCAACAAATGACAGAGGTGGGTGCAATGTGCTTAGAGCAGTGCATGTATGTCTGTAAATGACAAGTGTCCCTGCTCTCCTCCCCATTTCAACACTCAGGACCAATTACCCAGACTGGATCTACAACATGTAGCTGGAGTTGTACAGATCTTACTTTCTTTTAACCATATAACTGTCCAAGGGGAAGTTTGCACCTTCTTTAGAAGGCTTCTTTCTCTCTCCTGATAGATAATATACAGGTCACACATTGTGAATATGTAATATAATATATGGAACAGTTATTACCGACAATGTTATAAAATATATTGGACCCATTATAGCCTATTTTGTACCCACTGTGTCTGTCTGTAAGGCAGTTTAGGTTCATGTGGAAAACTTGTTTTTGAAATTGGACATTACTGTTCACTTTTGCAATGTGAGGAGCTACAAGGGGAAGTGATCATATGTAAAGTGCATATGCATATAAAATGGTACAGCAGCCTGAATACAGGAACAATGGGCCCCGAAACCACACTTCAATAGTTTCAAGCAGGTCACCAAGGAGCTCATCTCAGCCTTTGACAGCGCTGGATTTGGACCCATCCACAGCTTGCATTGTCGCGCAATGTTGTCCTTGGTCATGGTTACAAATTAATTTATGTGACGCGGCGCGCAGGGCGCAATCATATTGCTGTGCTCATTATTAGCTAGACCGTTGTATTAAAACTAACTATTGCCTTCAAATCCTACATACGATGATGTAGTTGTTCCATTCATTTTTGTTCATATACCCGATTATGTGCTCACCCAAGCAGTCAGTATGTTTGATGTAACATCCATCTCTACAGCAATTTTGAGAGAGAGGATGGATGACCTTTTAAATTTCCTATCACTTCACAGGTCATTTCCTATAATTTGACTGCGGCCGGTCCCTCTGGTATGCTGGTCCAGTACCTATTATATGAAGCCTCTGCCCCTCTTCTTGTCTTCTCTACTTCCCTTACGGCAGGTCATAGCTGCTGGTAATTGAAGATCGATAGGAGATCGGTAGTAGCCTGCAGCTGCACATTAGTATTGTCACTATTGTGTACTGACAAATTTTTTGCCATTTCACGATCAAGAGCTGCAATATTGTACATGGAAGAGATAGCAACATACACCCATTACGTATCAAGTCTTATCTTCAAAGCGCTCGATAGGCTGATCGATGATATCATCCTCTGATCGTAGAATAGCAACAATAACTATTAATTACCATCGCTGTGAATAGTGCTTGAAGCATTAGGCGCCTATTTAGGCGAGCGAAAATTGTCCCTATAAGTAATTAATCATACATAACACTATCTTATACTTAGATGTCATGAAAATTAATAACTGCTTGAATATGAAAGCGGAGTTTTTCTGATATATAATATTCGGTAAGCATATTCAAGCTGCAGCCTCCACAAACTCATTCCAAGCAACAGTTATGGGCGGTCGTGCAGCTATGTATATATGCCATCTAAACAATCTGCATGGCAATTAAAACAATTTTAGAACTTGAAGCAGATGTACTGACTTCTATTTAATAGTTGCACTTCTAGATTCGTTTCAAGAAATTCAAATTCTACAATCAATCTTATAACCAATGCAATCACTGACAACAAAACATGCCATAAACACCCTAAACTCCACCCACACTCCAATTCACACTGTGAAGGCTACCTTCAACCCATGTCCTCTGCATGCTGCAACCTTGACCAATCAATCAATAAAACAAACCTTTCTACTCCAAACACATATATATAGGAATACACACTAGCGTTAAATTGTGTTTCTTAAACATCCCTTGACCCCCTATCCCATGGGTGCAGTACTATGACAGGAAGTTCAGTTCAGGAATTAGTATTCATCCTCCACAAAGGAATAAGGGTCTATTCAGAGTCTTGCTGTCTATCACATTACTGATCTTGATGGTTGGCAAAAGCAACAAAGGTGGAGCTGTTTCTAGCCAACTCAGTCAAGATGCTGAGACTTTTGCAGAGGACATTGGGATTTCTTTACCTACTAAATGAGGGAATTACACGATATTGCTCAAATAGCTTATGTCATGCAAGGAGGAACGTGACCAATGTAAAAGCATTCCTGTGATGTTAATTAGCAATGAGTGGACATTTGGTTTGGTGCATCAAAATGAGAACTGATTTCCTCATATTGAAAAAATGGTAAGACAGTATCTTTGAAGTCCTGCCAGTTAAGTTGAATGAGTTTTCGGATGTGTTCGACTGACATTTAATTCACAAGAACATCAACACTACTTGAATCGATTTGTTGGATCAAATACAACTAGCGGAATTCATGCAGTTTTGTCTGATTGTCAGACATCTGTATATGTAACAGTGCACTTGCAATCAACTGAAAAAAGAAGCATGGATAATATAATGTAGTAGTGAATATGCTGTGAGAAAAGGTGGGGATGACTCATAACCTTTGGACACACCCTCTTTCTTAGCAGCATAATCATTAATAAGCTCTTTCTTGTGTTTAATAGCTCTCAATTTTGCTAACTCTTTGAGATTCCTGGTATATGTGATGGATTGTTGAAGGATAGTGATGTAAAAGGAGCATATGTTTTTGGAGGTGCAGTGTTCAAAGTCACTTGAAAGTAGAAGGGATTTTAATACTGTTATGATTGTGTTGCGTAATATGCATAATCTTTAGACAGATTCTTCGAGATTTCACCGCAGACTTGTATAACTGGTTTTGTGTCCAGCCTGTCCAGTTTTCGTGTATTTAATGTTTGCCACGTGTTCTGTTTGTCGTTCTCGTTTTCCTGTTCATTCCGTGATCCAGTACGTGTTCGCGGCGTGCAATACCACATAATTGGCGACGAGGGTAAAAGAAGGTTTCTACTAGTTGTTTCTTCGTAACAAGGTAACCACTATTGATGTTTGATGCATGGCAGCTCACGGTTCGGTGGGTGCTTTCGACCGGGATGCGGAGGATTGGACTTCTTATTGCATAGGCAGACTCGGAATATAGGAGACGTGGCCGCAGCTAGGCGGGCGGGATTATTTTAATGTAAAGTGCAATCTCGTATTTGGTGTATCCAAGAAGGGCGAATACTACATGCGGATTGCCGTAATAGATGTGCAGCAAGAGAAAAGAGGCACACTACCTGACCAATTTGCGTATATACACAGTCACGTGATTTTCCGCGTGTTAATATTTGGAAGATATGCAATTAAGTACTTGACGCGAGCGACGGAGACCTCGCCCCGTATACATTGCACCCCCACGATGATGTGCAGGAATCGGAGGTTGGAGAAAATGAGAAAGGTGGAGATGGTGGTGAAACTAGCGTCTGCGGAGGTTACGGCAGGTATATATGGGGTGTGGACGATGTTTGCAGTGGTGGTGGTCGTAGCTCTGGCTGTAGGGATACAGGTGGTGGGGAAGGTGATGCTGATGATGGGGGTAGCAGTAATGGCGACGAAAATGATTGCGGTATTGGGAATAGCAGTGATTGGGGCCAACGTTATGGTGGTGATTCGGCTGGCTCAGACATTGTCCCAAATGCCCACAACAAAAGTGGCAGAGCACCCCACAATCCCCTGTCTCAATCCAATAAGCTGACAGTGGTCAGGTTTATTAAGAATAATGCTGCAGTTCACGCCCTATCATTTGCTGCTATCCCTAACCCTCCTACTGGTGGGGACGTCCATGTCCTCATGCCTGAGGATTCAGGTGCAGACAACAGTTGTTCTAGCTCTTTGAGGAGGAAACATAAGAGCAGCCCATAGCTGATCTATGCCTACAAGTGTTCAGAATGTGGCAATGAGTACGCCAGCTACCCTGCCCTGTACCTGCACAGGAAGGGAAACCACACAATGCCTCCTGTCACTCAGGATGAATCAGGTGGTGATGGATCAGGTGGTGTCACAGGTGATGGATCAGGTGGTGTCACAGGTGATGGATCAGGTGGTGTCACAGGCGATGCACTGCCAGTGGCTGTTGATAGCTTCCATGATGAAGGAAAACTTAAAAGCAAACTCAGGCATTTATCAGAAACTGACCGAACGTTCTCCTGCACAGAGTGTGAAAGAAAGTATGGGAGCAGTGTTGCACTGTACACCCACAGAAAGATTAAACATAGTTCATAAGGATGATAAAGACTGGTCCTGAACACAGTACTCTTTACTTCCATCTTTATTTTAGTATGTTTGCAAGCTATGTGTATACCTATTAGCCAGTCATTGCAATGCATTATCTGACCACATCTTTCTAAGTTTATGTGACCATTGTGAAGAGTTTATCTTGCATGTGGGAAACAATGTAATGATTTTTATGCACTTTTAGCATTGCAACACATTTTTGCATCCATCATGTACACTTAATGCTATCATGCTGCCATGGTTGAAAACCATTACACGTACATGTAAACTGCGTTCTCTCAAAATCGTGCATGGCGATATCAATCTTGCAGTGTGGTATGTAAACACTTCATGGGTGCAGACCTTTCTCTTTGGCTTAAACCCTTTCCCACTACTTGGTCGGTTCACTTGGCAGCGTCAGTACTATTTCTATTTCGTTCTTACGACAATTACAACAACCAATTGCAAACACTTGCAAACGATCGTTACATTGGATCGATTACAAATTTCACTCTTTTAACACAGCTTCAAATCCAATTCAAAACGCACTTTAGTTTTCCCATTGGCCAATTTCACTTGCATGAACATCTCTGCTGTTGCATCGATTCATCAATTTGCAAGTGTTTTGTATAGTTGTACTAATCGTATAAGAACAAAATAGAAATAGCACTGACGCTGTCCAGTGAATAGACAAAGTAGTGGGCTAAAGAAAAAGTTTAAGCCACAGAGAAAGGTCTGCACCCGTGAAGTGTTTACATACCATACCGCAAGATTGATATCAATTCGTCATGCACGATTTTGAGAGAAACGCAGTTTACATGTACATGTAAAGGTTCTCCAACTTGAAGTTTTTCAACCATGGCAGCATGATATAGCACTAAGTGTACATGTTGGATGCAAACATTTGTTGCAATGCTAAAAGTGCATAAAAATCATTACATTGCTTCCCACATGCAAGATAAACTCTTCACAATGGTCATATAAACGTAAAAAGATGTGGTCAGATAATGCATTGCAATGACTGGCTAATAGGTATACACAAGCTTGCAGACATGTTAAAATAAAGATGGAAGTAAAGAGTACTGTGTTGAGGACCAGTCTTTATCATCCTTATGAACTGTGTTTCGTCTTTCTGTGGGTGTACAGTGTAGCACTGCTCCCATACTTTCGATCACACTCTGTGCAGGAGAACTTTCGGTCAGTTTCTGATAATTGCCTTCGTTTGCGTTTAGGTTTTCCTTCATCATGGGAGCTGTCAACAGCCACTGGCAGTGCATCGCCTGTGACACCACCTGATCCATCACCTGTGACACCACCTGATCCATCACCTGTGACACCACCTGATCCATCACCTGTGACACCACCTGATCCATCACCTGTGACACCACCTGATCCATCACCTGTGACACCACCTGATCCTTCACCTGTGACGCCACCTTATCCATCACCTGTGACACCATCTGATCCATCCTCTGTGACACCACCTGATCCACCACCTGTGACACCACCTGATCCATCACCTGTGACACCACCTGATCCATCACCTGTGACATCACCTGATCCATCACCTGTGACACCACCTGATCCATCACCTGTGACACCACCTGATCCACCACCTGTGATACCACCTGATCCATCACCTGTGACACCACCTGATCCATCACCTGTGACACCACCTGATCCATCCCCAGTGACAGGAGGCATTGTGTGGTTTCTCTTCCTGTGCAGGTACAGGGCAGGGTACCTCCTCAAAGAGCTAGAACAACTGTTGTCTGCACCTGAATCCTCAGGCATGAGGACATGGATATCCCCACCAGTGGGAGGGTTAGGGATAGCAGCTGAAGATCCCAGCAGCTCACTGTCTCCTGACTGCTGAGAGGTGCTACCAGCAGAGCTGGCCGCAGTGACCCCCTGGGGCTTGGGACACACGTTGTCCCTCTTGGTTGGGTCATGGACATACTCCCTTACTTTCTCAAACAGGTACTGTGACCGCAGGAGGGACAACCCTTTGGGTTTTATAACTGGTGGCATTATGTGGCTCTGGAAGGCATTCTGGATGTCTTCCACTTTCCCCCCACGTCTCAGCATGTTGACCTTGGTGGGATTTGTGTCTGATGGCATGGCCCTCATCACCATTACACTGGGGTGTTCCCTGTCAAACTCAAATGTATGGGAGTGCCCAAAGGCACTCAGAGGTTCAAACCACTGGCTCAGGAAGGCGTTCCAATCATAGTACTCCCATTGCTGGTATAGCTGTGGCACGCATTCAACATCTTGCCCACTCTTGCGTACACACTCAACAAGGTCTGCCATGTCATCTATGTGGTCCTGTCGTCTGTAGTTCTTCTTGAAAAGACCAAAATAGGAGTCGGGATGAAACTTGGTATGCCCAGGTAGCATAAAGTTCATTTGAATCCTGTCGTGCAGACCAGTGATCACCCTCCAGTCCAGGTACCACAGCATGGTGGTGTTTTTGTTTTGCCCTGTACAGTTGTCAGCCTGGAGGGTTACACTCCTCTCTCCCAGTCCATGCAGGTGGAAAAAGGCATGCACAAGGCTGCACACCACCACGGCCCCCTTGCCTGCATGCTCTGCCTCATCTATCAGGAAGAATACCTGACGACACAATGGCTCACAGCACACTCCAAAAATCTGGACCTTGCGTGCTGTCTTAAAGTAAAAGGTTCCTCTCTGCTGGGAGCTGTAGGGGAGGGACACTTGCTGGCATTAGTCAAAGGAATACTGCATAGGAAAGTCCAGGTAGGCATGGGAGGTAAGGGCTGACAGCTGGACCCTGGACTTCAAATTGCCCAGAATCTGGTCCTTGTCTTTCTGTGTCTTCCCTCTCCACTCCTTTTCAGCCTCCTCAATATTGACATTGTACCTCTCCCTCAGCTCCTTGGCCTTGCTGAGGTGCTGGTTGTAGCTATCATTGATAGCCTTACGCTGCGCATCAGACAGGCTATGTCGTAAAGTGACCAAAGTCTTGTCGCACTTGTCACACAGGTCGCTGCATGAGGCCTGAATCTTGATATTCAGACAATACTCACGCCACAGCCTGATGAATGTTGGATATGACACCATGTGGGGGACAGGTGGCACAGGATCAGGAGTAGGCACATTGAGCAGAGTATACTGCCTCCGTAACTGGCTCGTAAGCCTGTAAGGGCATGGTTGTTGTGTAGCTGGCAAGGCCCTCCTGGATTGGATCTTTCACAGCCTTGCAGTACTCGCCATACAAAGACTTAATGGTACAACTACTCTCCAACAGAAAATCCCTGGTTTTGCCCCGCAGTCGACTGGGGTCAGGTAGGGCTTGAACTGCAGCATAATTCTTAACAAAACTGACCACTGTCAGTTTATCTGATCGCGACATGGCATTGTGGGGTGCCCTGCCACTGTTGCCGTGGGCATATGGGACAATGTCTGAGCCAGAGCACAGCTCCTGCTTCCAGCGCTGTAGAGTACGGTAAGTGATATCAGTGACAGCACAGAAGGCCTTCCTGCATATGGGGTAGACCAGTCAAGGCGATAATCGTATACGTATTTAGAACCCGAGTTGTCTTGAACTAGAGCCAGCATTCCAAGAACAACAGCTTGTCTGGTTTTCTTGTTCATTGCATCCAAGGAAAGTGCTCTAATTTCGGCCAAGTCAGTATACTGCATTAGACAGCTGTGTTTGCAGCATCCTCCTCTGGTAAGGAAGACATTGAGTACGTTGCTACCTTGGCCATCCCCCACATCACTCTCATCACCATCGCTGTCACCAAATCACTTTCGTCGCCATCAATGCTACCACCATCACCACGATTACTCATTTCGTCGCCATCACTGCTGCCATAATGTTGGCCCCAATCACTGCTATCCCCATCACCGCAATCATTTTCGTCGCCATTACTGCTACCCCCATCATCAGCATCACCTTCCCCACCACCTGTATCCCTACAGCCAGAGCTGTGACCACCATCACTGCAAGCATCGTCCACATCCCATATATACCTGCCGTAACCTCTGCAGACGCTAGTTTCACCACCATCCCCATCTTTCTCATTTTCTCCAACCTAGGATTCCTGCACATCATCGTGGGGGTGCAATGTATACGGGGCGAGGTCTCCGTCGCTCGCGTCAAGTACTTGCATATCTTCCAGTATTAAGGGGGCGTCTCCAAACTATTTTGGAAAAGATAACGTCATTGTGACGTTTCATTATTACCCCTCATAACGTCATTGATATAGAAGAGTCTGGACGCCATTTTTTTGTTCAGTTCAGATGAAACGTCACGAGCCTAACCCCCCCCCCCCTTCCCCCCCAACATCAAAACGACGCGTTATCTTTTCCAAAATACTGTACGCCCCCTAACACACGGTAAATTACGTGTACGCAAATTGGCCAGGTAGTGTGCCTCTTTTCTCTTGCTGCACATCTATTACGGCAATCCGCATGTAGTATTCGCCCTTCTTGGATACACCAAATACGAGATTGCACTTTACATAAAAATAATCCCGCCCACCTAGCTGCGGCCACGTCTCCTATATTCCGAGTCTGCCTAACGTCATGCATGCTCAGTAACGCTCTCGATGGTACTTATACATGCATATTAAATAAAAACATTCTCTAGTGTTGGGGCTATAGGGGAAGACAAATAAATCATTAATATAAGACTCATTGACGTGGAATGGAGCTTCTCAGTTTCTAATCCATGCAAAATGGCGTGAAACTAGCTGGAAATGTGCATTAATTTTGAAAGTGAATATCTTATCACCAGTTGTAGTAAAAATTAACGAACAGGATGCATAAGTATCTCAAGGACTTCTCTAACTGGAAACCGAATTTGAGGCAATACCGTCACTCCTGTAGGGAAATACTCGGGTTTCGAACCCCTGGAGGTATAAGACCTCTTGTGTTTTTCCCAGGGAGTGGAGCTAAGAGACAATATTCGATTTATCCATAGAGAGATGGCGTGGCATCATGTGGTGAAAATAGGAAGTCGACAGCATTCACCTTTCAGACGCTACGACGATTCACGCGAATCGATGTTAATTAATTTATCAATATGACGGTGGGCGATTATTCATTATCGATTATCGCCTTGCGGGTCTCGATAAACAATATTTATCGGATAATCGGGGTTTATCGATACCAAGGCCTAGGCAAGCCTTTCTGTGTTACCGTGCTGATCAATGGTATATTATCCATGGAAATCGACACTGGTGCAGCTGTTTCCGTAATCAGCGAGGGCACGTTCAAGAGCGTCTGGCCAGGCAGTTCAAAGCCACGTTTAGTCCGTTCTATGTTCATCCATAGAACTTATACATGCATATTAAATAAAAACATTCTCTAGTCTTGGGGCTATAGGGGAAGACAAATAAATCATTAATATAAGACTCATTGACGTGGAATGGAGCTTCTCGGTTTCTAATCCATGCAAAATGGCGTGAAACTAGCGGGAAATATGGTTGAACTTCGTACGTATTCAGGCCAGAAGCTTCGCATCTTAGGTAAAACAGTGGTCAATGTTTCTTTCAACAATAGCAGTGCAGAGTTAGAATTAATTATCTCTGGTGATGGTCCTACGCTCCTAGGCAGGGACTGGTTAACCGCGCTCGAGATTGATGTCAGTAGTTGTGTCCAGGCAGTGCATTCTGTTCATTCTTCACTTTCTTTTCAGCCAGTGCTCGATAAGATTCTGCTTTGTTCAGCGATGAGCTCAGGTTAGTCAAAGGGGTTACTGTGAAGCTTCATGTGGACAAGTCTGTCAAACTCATGTTCTTTAAACCCAGACTGGTTCCTTTTGCCTTGAGCCAGAGGGTAGAAGCAGAGCTTGATCGTTTAGAGAAAGCTGGGATCATCGAATCCGTTCGTTTTTCCGATTGGGCCGCGCCTATTGTTCCTGTAGTATAAAACGACGGTACTGTATGTATTTGTGGTGACTTTAAACTAACTGTAAACTGTGCAGCAAGCATTGAGTCCTATCCCTTACCTTGCGTGAGTGATTTGTTAGCTTCCATAGGAAAGGGAAAAATTTTCTCCGAGCTGGATTTATCAAATGCTTATTTTCAATTAGCACTCCATGAGGACTCAAAACCACTCGTGACCATTTCTACTCACAGAGGGTTCTACCGTTACAATTGGTTACCGTTTGGGGTGGCAACTGCACCTGTTATATTTCAACGCACTATGGAAACTTTGCTAAGAGGTATTCCTGGTGTTTGCGTGTTCATCGATGACATTCTGGTTTCTGGTTCTTCTGAGAGTGATCATCTCCAAACCCTAGAGAGAGTACTTTCTTGCTTAGAAGATAGTGATGTTAAATTGAAACTTTCTAAGTGTTTTTTCTTCCTTTCTTGCGTTGAATACTTAGGTCATCGCATTTCTGCCAAAGGTATTGAGCCCACTATTGAAAAAACAAGCCATTTTGCAAGCTCCAGCTCCTAATAATGTTGCACAGTTGAGATCCTTCTTAGGCTTATTGAACTATTACGGCAAATTCTTGCCAAACCTTTCAACACTTGCACCACTTTACGACCTCTTGAAGAACAGTAATCATTGGTGTTGGAATTCGTTACAGCAATCAGCTTTCCAGAAAGCTTCTCACTTCCTCTTCCTTCCTAGTTCACTTCGATCCAGACAAAGAGTTAGTTCTCGCTTGTGATTCATCGAAGTACGGTTTGGGTGCTGTACTGTCTCACCGTTTTGAGGATGGATCTGACCGTCCAATTGCTTATGCTTCTCAAACCTTGGCTCCTGCTGAACGCAAGTACTCACAGTTGGACAAGGAGGCATTGGCTAATAGTGTTCGGGATAAATAAGTTTCACCAGTACCTTTATGGCAAACACTTTGCAATACTTATTCAATGAAGAGCAGTCTGTTCCTCCAATGGCATCTTCAAGGGTACAACGTTGGGCTCTCACCCATAGTGCCTACAGCTACTCCATTATTTTCCGTCGTGGCAAGTTGAAAGGCAATGCAGATGCCCTTAGTCGTTTACCTTTGCCAGTCAGTCCTAGTGAAGTGCCGATTCCAGGTGATACTGTTTTGCTGTTGGAAGCTTTGGATTTGAGTGAAGAGCCTATATCTGCTTCCACTATCAAGAGTTTAACTAACAAGGATCCAGTTCTTTCCCGTGTTCGTGGTATGGTTCAACATGGAACCTGGAGTTCTGCTTCTTCTGAAGATCCTACATTTCGTCCCTTCAAGCAGCGTGACCTGGAGTTAAGCGTTCAAGATGGTTGTATTCTATGGGGTAACAGGGTGGTAGTTCCCCAAGCTGCAAGAGAAGCAGTGATCAAGATTCTCCACGATGCACATCCAGGAATCACAATAATGAAATCCTTAGCAAGAGATATTGTCTGGTGGCCTGGTATTGACAAGGACTTGGAAACTAAAGTTGCTACTTGCAGTGTGTGCCAAGCTAACCAGAAATCACCACCTCCTGTTTTCTTGCATCTGTGGGAATGGCCTTCACGACCATGGTCCAGATTACATGTAGACTTCGCAGGCCCTTTTCAAGGAAAACAGTGTATGGTTCTTGTCGATGCTAGCACAAAATGGTTGGAAGTAGGTGTTGTCCCTACCACTTCTACGCAGCAGGCAATCAAATTTCTTCGTTCTGTTTTTGCTACTCACGGTCTGCCAGAGATTTTGGTGTCAGATAATGGATCAGCGTTTACCAGTAGTGAGTTTGAGACCTTTGTTAAGTGCAATTGTTTCATACACATAAGAGTGGCCCCCTATCATCCTGCTAGCAATGGTGCAGCAGAAAGAGCAGTACAAACCTTGAAAGATTTCCTGCGTAAAACTGAAGGCGATCTAGACACTTGAATAGCTCGTTTCCTGTTTCAGTACCGGTTGACGCCTCACTCCTCCACAGGTATTTTGCCAGCAGAGTTGTTGTTTGGACGCAGACCAAGATCGCATCTTGACTTCATTCACCCTGATTTGTCTTCCAAGGTTTCTTCTGCACTGGAATGTCAAAAGGAATCTCACGATCAACATGCTGTTTCCCGTACCTTTCTAGTGGGCGACAATGTTTACATATGTAATTTTGATGCTCGCGGTTCTGAGGTGTGGCTTCCAGGTGTTGTTTCCCAGTTGTCGGGTCCTTGTTCAGTTGCTGTCAAGTTAAACGATGGTAGAAACGTTCGGCGTCATTTCGACAATGTTAAATTTCGTTCAGTCCCTTCTGTTCCTGTGAGAAGTCCTGAATCTTCGAAGGTTGACAGCAGTGTACAGATATCTGCAGAGACGGAGCAGAGTACAGCTTCAAGTGTTGTGACAGAGGAAGCCCCAAGTCGCCGTTCCAGCCGTTCAAGGAAACCACCTTTGCGTTTGTGATATTTTCTTTCTGTAGGGGGGGAGAAGTGTTATGATTGTGTTGCATAATTATGCATAATCTTTAGATAGATTCTTCGAGACTTCACCGCAGACTTGTATAACTGGTTTTTTGTCCAGCCTGTCCAGTTTTCGTGTATTTAATGTGTGCCACGTGTTCTGTTTGTCATTCTCGTTTTCCTGTTCATTCCGTGGTTACCTGTGATCCAGTACGTGTTCGCGGCGTGCAAATACCACAAATACCAAGGCCACCTAGGCAAGACGGCAGGGTTAGAAACAATGCTTGAAGGGAAGTACATGCAAGGTCACTGTTAGAATAGCTGAATACATGGAATCCTAACATGACACAATATGGTGCATGAGGTGTGTTAACCACACTTTTGCATTGCTTTTTTGTGCATTAGTCAGCCACTTCACTGTTATTACGATATCATGGTAACAGAACAGTAGGAATACACAGCTGATTTGCTTGAACAGGACAGTTGTCCAAGACCTGTAGCACCACTCCTCCTTGCACACAACTCCAGGGGCTGCATGCTCAATTGGAACAAGCTGTTCTCATACACTGCAGTAGCATTAGCAAACAGCTCAACACGCATGCACATTCATACTTATGGGGACATTCACATCCAACTATATTCTCACTGTACAGTCCAATGCCAGCCTGAGTAGAAGATAGTGATCTGGTGGTGTCGATGGTATAGTTTTGAATGGTGTCCCTCTCAGCAACAGCAGCTACTGCTATGTATCTGACATAGTACCTCACACCACACCTGTAGTGAGGTCAGGTGACATAGGTTCAAATGGCTTTAAAAGGTGGATAACGAAAAGGGCCACGTAAATGGCTGGGAATGGATACCCAGTAGTGGCGTGAAGGGGGCCACGTAAATGGCTGGGAATGGATACCCAGTAGTGGCGTGAAGGGGGCCACATGAATGGCTGGGAATGGATACCCAGTAGTGGCGGAAAGGGGGCCACATAAACGGCTGGGAATGGATACCCAGTAGTGGCGGGAAAGAGGGCCACGTAAACGGCTGGGAATGGATACCCAGTAGTGGCGGGTAAGAGGCCACATAAATAGCTGGGAATGGAGACCCAGTAGTGGCGGGTAAGAGGCCACATAAATAGCTGGGAATGGAGACCCAGTAGTGGCGGGTAAGAGCCCACGTAAATGGCTGGGAGTGGATACCCAGTAGTGGCGGAAAGGGGGCCACGTAAAATGGCTGGGAATGGATACTCAGTAGTGGCAGGTAAGAAACCACATAAATGGCTGGGAATGGAGACCCAGTAGTGGCAGGTAAGAAACCACGTAAATGGCTGGGAATGGAGACCCAGTAGTGTCGGGTAAGATGCCACGTAAATGGCTGGGAACGGATACCCAGTAGTTGTGGAGATGGCTGGGAATGGATACCCGGTAGTCATGGAAATGGCTGGGAGTGGTTACCCAGTAGTCGTGGTAATGGCTGGGAGTGGAGACCCAGTAGTGGTGGGAATAGGCCACGTAAATGGTTAGGAATGAATTCTCAGTAGGAGCAGAGATGGGCTATGCTAGTAGCTGGATATTGATACTCAGTAGTTAAGGGGGTGGGGTTGCATAAGCGGCTAGATGAATACTCAGTAGGAGCAGAGATGGGCTATGCTAATAGCTAGGGAGTTACCCAGCAGTGGGAAGTTAGGGCTGCAGAAATGGCTGAAAGGGATACCCAGTAGTTGCGGACTTAGGCCATGTCAACAGCAAATGGGGTGTAGACTTGACATTCGTTAAAGTTATGGTGGGGGGGGGGTGTGCCAGTTAAAGGCTGTAGACTGGCTATTAAGGATCAACTTCCTTATGCAGGGGCAGTAGGGATAGAACCCTCCTTGGATCAGGTCCCACAGCTGCCAGTACAGGGGGAGCAGCAGAGGGTTCTGACGCAACAGAGACTGGCAGAAGGTGCTAGTACAAACCTGCAGTCTGTGGGTCAGCTTCTGGCTAATGCTGGGGGTGGGAGAGCAGAGGGTGCCAACTGGTGGTGGCCACAAGAGGAGGCAGCAGGCTCCAGTTGACCGTCATACATATCGGTGGGCAATGGTTTTCCTCCTTTGGCAAAGAGGCTGGTGGAATGGATCCAGGCGTTAGAATTTGTTGATATGGCGGATCTCCAACCCGCCCAGTGGCAGGAGGTGTTAGACCCAGAGCCAGATCCTCGCTGCTATGTGATCCTTCCTGGCCTGGAGGTGGCTCGGGCCAAGAAGAAGTCGGTGGAGGATGTTCGGACATGGACCATGTGTTTCACAATTTACACTGCTGCGGTGGGGATGAAGCACCCGGATATGATGCCTGAAATGTTGGCCTACATGCTGCATATCCTCCGGTCACACCAGGAGTACGAGGAATCAGCATGAAGGGAGTATGATGTCAGGTTCCGACAGATGGCGGCGGTCACAGGGAACAAGGCTTGGTCTCAACTGGATCCTCAGCTATTTAACCAGTGCTTTGTGGGCAGGGCTAGGAGATGGCAAGTCCACCACAGCAGGGAGACTCTGGTACGAAGCCGGCCAAAGTGGAGCGGGAGAGCAAGATAAAGCCAGATATCTGCTACCGCTATAACAGGGAGGGGTCATCCCCTACAACCTGAAGTGCCGCTTTCAGCACAAGTGTGCACTGTGTGGTGGCAGGCACCCAAGTGCAGAGTGCATGAAAGAAGCTGCTAAGTAGTGACCGAGATTGGTGGGGATGGGGTGAGATGAGAGGTTGGAGATGAAAGTAAGTAGTAAGAAGCATAATGAATAAATAAATAAAAATAAAGCTCTCCGGTCTGATCTGGTGCCATGTAAACTCCACCTACCATTGGTAAAGTGTGACACTGAATTACTGACACGGATCAGGGGGTGAGGGCAGTAGTGGTGTGATGTTTGAGAAATGCATGTATCTTGCACCTGCATTACATTCATTCATAGGCCCAGAAACACGAACATCATACACAGGCAGACTGTTGGCTCTAGGCAGTTGTGTGGCAGTGAGAAGCAGCAGGATACCAACTGTTCTGCGGACAATATCCACCCCTTTGAAGGTGGAGGAGTGGGAGAGAGCCCTGGTAGGCCATCCAGACAAGGACCTGGTGGGTTACGTTCTCTCTGAAATAAGGGATGGCTTACGGGTTGGGTTTGACGACTCGAAGTACACTTGTGTTAGCGCTAGAGCTAACCTTCGCTCTGCAGGGGAGAACAGGCAGGTAGTAGCAGTGGCGGATCCAGGGGGGGGGGGGGGGGGGGACACCGGGGGCCCGTGCCCCCCCCCCCCCCCCCCCCCCCTTCAAAATTCCTGGATCCGCCCCTGACTGTAGAGGACTACCTCAAAGAAGAGTGTGCTCAAGGAAGGATTATACGAATGGGTATGCCAGAAGCGGTAGAAGGTTTGCACTTCAGCCCGTTCGGGGTTATACCTAAGGGGCAGCAGACTGGAAAATGGCAGTTGATAGTAGACCTGTCATTCCCTCACGGAAGAAGTGTGAACGATGGGATCAATAGTGAGCTGTGCACGTTGTCTTACATTAGTGTAGACGACGTTGCAAAGACAATCCTAGCGCTGGGAAGAGGGGCACTGATGGCGAAGGTGGATATAAGGAATGCCTAACGATTGATGCCCGTGCACCCAGATGATTGCTTGCTGTTAGGCATGGAGTGGCAGGGTCAAGCGTATGTAGACACGGCTCTTCCATTTGGGCTTCGTTCGGTGCCGAAGATCTTCACCGCGCTAGCAGACTTGTTGGAATGGATATTCCGAAGAGGGGTGTGGATCACGTGGACCACTATCTAGATGATTTCAAAATGCTCGGCCCAGCCCACAGTGCAGTGGGAAATGTAGGAAAGCCCTGCATGGGCGTACGCAAGGGGGGGTCGATGGGTTCGAACGACTCCCCCTCCCCTAAGCGAGGTCACCTTCACCATTGGAATTTTTTTTTCAAATCGCGTAGTACGCTAAGTACGCTAAGTACAATTGCGCTTATACGTAGTACCGGTAATGACGGCAAAATGTAACTTACTAACTTTGCCTCACGTCACAATTACTATGCCAGGAAAAAAGGCAGGAGAAAGAAAAAAGCGGCGGCAATGTGTCAAGACACTACAAGGTATACTAAGAAAGCAAAGCAGGTCCTCGAGGGTGGTTGGAGATGATAGTTTGACCGGTCCGGTTGTAGCTGGTAGGTTAGATGAGACAACGTGGCAAGCACAACAGATGATAGCGCTAGCCTGAGCGGGAGTGTTTTTGATGTGCCTTGCAATACGGTCGTTGTTGCTGATGGAAGGGAAACTGAGAATAGCCCAATTTTGTTTCCCGTACCACATAGCGATCAGAGAGATGCATCAGGGTCATTGTTGTCCGGTGAAGCGTGTGTCTATGACTTATCTGCGCATCCACCTACACCACCAGTTATTCCAATCATAACTACATCCATTGAATGTAACAGCAGAAATTGATGGGTTCAAAAATTATGTTGGACTATTCTTAATTGGTCAACAGCCACCGGCCATACGTACTCCAAGCAATGACTTTAGGCCAAAAGTATCATTTGCTTATATAAGCATCATTTTGTACCTTCTATAGACTTTTCCTGAGGAATTGAATACATGAGAGGATGTAAGCGACGTTTCAACTAACATACTGAGATATGGAAGAGGTTAATTGTCAATATGTTTGCACATATGGCACCCGAGACGCCTTGAAATGGACAAAATAGCACTACATTAGTTGATTAATTGTTCTAACAATGGATATGTCATGTGTTTTTAAATCAAATGTATTCAGCTATCATTCTATGATATAGATTGATAATCCCATGTTTTAGAACCTTGATTTGATTCCTCATGTTGGATGTCTTCATGATTCATGAATGCATGCACGAGCATGTTCTAATCAGGTAACAATCCTAGCTGTGCCAATATTAGTCAATGCAAGTGTATTAGATTGGTTTTCATGATGGGATGGAAAGGTCAACAATATAGATTATGCATGGTTGTTGTAATAAATCGGTCTCCCTTAGTTATGCAACTTACTTTTTAGCGCCAATGGATATTTATTATCCTGAATAGCATCATACAAAGCATCGATGTACAAAATGGAAATAACACTCAAGTATATATTATTGTAATTAAGGTCACCTATTAAAAAAATTCGACCCCCCCTTTCCCGAAGGCTGCGGATGCCCATGCCCTGGATGCAGTCCTGGAGTCGTGCGAGCGGGTGGGGGTCCCCCTAGCGATGGAGAAACTGGAAGGTCCAGCCACCTGCCTGACATTCCTAGGCATTGAGGTCGACACAGAGGCTATGGAGCTCTGCCTTTCGGAGAAGAAACTTGGATTGCTGACGGCAACAGTTAAGGAGTGGTACGGGCGTAAGAGTTGCACGAAGCGTGAGCTACTGTCTTTGATAGGTGTGCTGAGCCACGCGTGTAAGGTAGTCCGCCCAGGTAGGAGTTTCCTACGCCGGTTAATAAACGTGTCTGCTGGTACCCGCGAACCGATGCGTCCGCCTCAACGGTGAATGTCGATCGGACATAGGGTGGTGGTTTACATTCTTGCCCCAATGGAATGGTGTGTCGATGTTATGGGACAGCCAGAAGGAGAACCCGGACCAGCGAGTGTAGAGCGACGCGTCTGGCAGTTGGGGTTGCGGAGCATATTGGGGTACACATTGGCTGCAAATCCCGTGGACGGGGGAGACGAGCGATTGGTCCATCTCGGTAAAGGAGTTTGTCCCCATAATGTGGGGCTGTTTTGTTTGGGGGGTTGATTGGAGAGGGAAAGTTGTCTGTTGGAACTGTGACAATCGGGCAGTAGTGGATGTCATAAACCACGGCAACTCGAAGGACGTGCATCTATCCCATATCCTGAGATGTATCCATTTTGCAGAGGCCAAGTATAGCTTCTCCTGTAGTGGCTCGCCATATAGCAGGGGTGGACGACAGAGCTGATGATCTGTCACGTAACCGGCTGTCTTCCTTCCGTTCTAAGGTACCGGAGGCGGACGACGACCCAACGGTGATTCCACTCTGGCTGCAACAACTGGGCTGGGTACCTGGAGAATGGACCAACAAGACCTGGGTCAGGTGGCTGAGAGACTCCTTCGGGAGTCCCTTGCCCCCTGCCACCAGGCGTACCTATTGCTCGGCACAGGGCCGATATCTGACTTACTGCGCAGAGGAGCACACCCAGCCGCTACCTACGAATGAGGACATTTTGTGCAGATTCGTTGCATGGATGTTTGCACACGACTTATCTCACCAAACTATGAAGTCGTACCTTTCGGCTGTGCGTCACCTTCAAATCATGAGCAGCTTGGGTGATCCGTTTGTATCAGAGATGCTCCGACTGCAGTATGTGTTGAAGGGAGCCAGAATCGAGATGTCGAAGTCGACCCCGGGAGCTAAGCGGTCCCGCTTGCCGATCACCCCGGCCTTTTTGCTAATCATGAAGGACGTCCTGAGCAGAAATGGGCGCGATTTCAATAACATCATGCTTTGGGCGGCAGTGTGTGAGTGCTACTTCGGCTTCTTGAGGTCAGGAGAGCTGACGCTCAACTCGTACTGCCCCCAGAGTCACCTTAGTATGAACGATGTGTCAGTCGACAGAGCTGGGAGGCCGGAAATCATACACCTCACGCTCAAAGCGTCCAAGACGGATCCTTTCAGAAAGGGCGTGACCATCTCTGTGGGCAGGATCGGCAAACAGCTGTGCCCAGTTGTCGCCCTATTGGCTTACCTAGCGGTGCGGAGTGGCCAGGAGGGGCCTCTGTGCCAACACTACGACTGGCGTCCTTTGACAAAGGCCGCCTTCGTGGATCATGTGAGGAGAACTCTGACCCTGGCTGGTGTGGACGACCGGAATTATGCGGGCCACAGCTTCCGGATCGGGGCGGCTACAGCAACAGCAACCGCAGGAGTGGACAACTCCTTGATCCAAACATTGGGTCGGTGGAAGAGTAGTGCCAAGGGAACGTCTTGCAGCGATCTCAACGAGGCTCGCTCACTGAGTAGCATCGACATTACATCTAGGCAGTTACGGCAGTATTTGTGTGAGTGAATCGAATTGATCTCAAGTGCTCGGGGAAGTGGTTGCGCCTGCGAACCATGGGGAGTTCAGGGGATGCGCGCATCCCTTGTGGGTAGGTGGAGCTTACTCCCCAACTGTGCTAAGTGGTCAGGGTCACGTGCCCCTGAGCCAATTAGGGGGAGGGTCTGGAACCGAGCAGCTCTCTATGGACCGTTCTCCGAAAACTGTATTAGCAAGGATGTAGCAGACAACTGCTTGGGTTAAATACCGTTTAAATACAGTTAAACGAAGTTAACCCAACAGGTGTGCATGAATTAGGGGGACCGCCCAAGCGCAAATGGCGAGCAAACACGTGTCTCATTATTCCGCCATTTCTACTGTGGCTGACGCGTCTGCTCGCCTAGATTTTTTTTTTCTCCACCGATATACTCGGCGTGACTCGGTAGATAGGTGGAGCTCACTCCCCTCAACAGTGCTAAGTGATCAGGGTCTCGTGCTCCTGAGCCAATTGGGGGAGGGTCTGGAACTGAGCAGCTCTCCTATGGGACCGTTCTCCCAAAACTGTATTAGCAAGGATGTAGCAGACAACTGCTTGGGTTAAACATGTGCATGACGCAGCCAGTATTAAATAACCAGTGTTATCAAATTCATTGGTTTTCCCGTGCAATCTCAGTTTACACTTGGGCTATAGAGAAGTTTTAAAAAATGCCTTCACATAAATAGAAGAATTGAAGAGATCGCAACGACGAGCGGAATATCTCCAAACCAAAGACGAAGTGTTAGAAATAAAGTCATCGCAAGAGTGTAAGCTAAAGCCCGTGCGCGCTGTTTAGCAAATGCTGAGAAAAAGAAGGCCTCTGTGAC
Organism: Eunapius fragilis; assembly: GCA_963681505.1. Lineage (NCBI taxonomy): Eukaryota > Metazoa > Porifera > Demospongiae > Spongillida > Spongillidae > Eunapius > Eunapius fragilis. The sequence goes on from OY811984.1 coordinate 3,824,576, forward strand.
AGCTACAAGGCTAATCCTGAGAAAAAGAAGGCCTTGTTTGCGACAGCTACAAGGCTAATCCTGAGAAAAGGAAGGCCTCTGTTCGCGAAGTTACAAGGCTAATCCTGAGAAAAAGAAGGCCTCTGTTCGCGGCAGCTACAAGGCTAATCCTGAGAAAAAGAAGGCCTCTGTTTGCGACAGCTACAAGGCTAATCCTGAGAAAAAGCAGGCCTCTGTTCGCGACAGCGACAAAGCTAATCCTGAGAAAAAGAAGGCCTCTATTTGCGACAGCTACAATGCTGATGTTGAATCCATGAGGTCTACTAAAGGACAGCGATATCAGAATGACATTGATGAAAAACGTGTTTCTAAAAGACAGCAATATTAGAATGACATTGATGAAAACTGTGCTTCTAAAAGACAGCGATATCAGAATGACATTGATGAAAACCGTGCTTCTAAAAGAGCAAAGTACAAGGACTATTCTGATACCATTCGGGCATCTAAAAGGAGTCACTACTGGAAAGACTCCAATGCTGCCATTTATACCAAACGAGTGCAATACAAGACACGACAAGGTGTCAAGCGCACTACTGAAAGGACCGACAAAGCAACCACCCAAAGGTGCGTTACAGCATGGGGATCATAAATTATGAGCATGCATTGTGTATCATTAATTAAAATGGAAGGAATATTTTATGCATGTAACAGTTACAGCGGTAGATATTGCGTCTCTCTCCACTTTTAGTGCTGCTTGAAATGTGTGCACGCTGTTCGTCAAAGATGTTGATGACAATTTTGTAATGTTGTGGTGCATAGTTTATCTGATAATGGCATCAAAGCAGGGCTGTAGCCAGAGGGGGTTCTTAACCAAGGAAACCCGTAAAATAGCTAGTGAAATCTGATTTTACTAATATTTTATGGGTTTCCTTGGTTACGAACCCCTCTGCTATGGCCCTGCCACGGCTGTTTTGCATGGGCATTAAGTATATAATTAGAACACAATATGATATTTACGGTTCATCCAACATGGCTACCCTTGGAAAACTCATTAAAATTTTGATGATACCATTTCTACAGCCATTGTATGGCATGTGCATTTGAAAAAGGGACTAAATATTGCTACAACTATCCTATTTAACTTAGCTCTACGCATGCTGTAGCATCTGCTACTGGGCTGTTTTTTCTTACGTGCATACAAAGGTTCCAAATTGGCGCGAAATAATCCTTTCAGTCAGGGCTTTGTAACTCTTTTCCGCCCTTATAAGTCCCCTTCAAAACAAAAGAATCAAGTAATATCATCCTATCCTCGTAAGTACATATCTTTATCCTGTGGTGGCGCGTCTCCTGTCTGCTGGTATAAATCAAAATAACATACGACCTAAATCATGAATAATTTGCTCCGCGCACATAATTCAGAGGCTTTGGAATCATATGTGGGGTTAGAATAAAGAAATTCAAATCTCAATACAACTGCTGCTCGTTTGATGACTTGTTAAAAGAGACCCTCTTACAACAGTTTTGTATGCCATGGGCAGTTGTAAAATGGCGCATACCTGGTGTTGGCATATGAGTCAGTGTGAACTCTTGACGTTTCTAACATATTGTCCCCCTTCCAAGATCTTGGAAGGGGAACCATAATAAAATGACAGCTCCACCTTTGTTTAACCAGTACCTTCATCATTGGAGGTTTCTTTGTGCCATTGTCCTAGTTTGCTTGAACCTGCCGCTATATATACAACATGCATGCAGCCAATAGAAATGTATGTTGCACGGCGCATACTTTATCAATGTAACATTGGCCTTATAGGCCACATAGTATAAGCATCCTTTTTTATTTATTCCGTGCAATCGTACACAAACCATTCTGCCCATTCTTAGGCATGCCTTTATAAGCACCCTTCCTATTTATACCACTCACCAGGTCAGGTTTAGCAGCCTATGTTATTCCTATCATGCTGCAAAGTTGCTGATGACAATGTATTGTGGTGCATGGTTAATGGTTCCTCCGAGGCGCATGAGAGTAAGAGTGGACCCAACCCCCCCCCCCCCCATCCCCATTCCCACCTCGCTCTTACGCGCCGCACCTAGCAAGGGTTTGGCAAGTGTCGGGCACGTTCCCGTCCCCGCCATTGTGCCTGGAACCTGGACTCAGAGTGGGCAGGGAGCCACACCCCTATCAATAATGGCACTTGACAGGCATGGTAATGCCTTGGGGGAGCCAGGGGAGACCCTGGATTCCTCAACACTGATCACGGCTCTAGGGCAGACACCCTGGCCAGAATGAGATGAGCTGATACAAACCCGGTGCTAGGTGCACTGCAGTGAGGCAGGCGGCGGACACAAAAACCACCACCAGCACCGCACATACAGGCAGTCTCGAGGTGACAATAACGCGCATGCGGGATGCAATGCATTGCTTGCTCTGTGGCCCATTAACCTCAGTTAACAAACATTAACCTTTATTTAATGGGTTCCTCCGAGGCACATGAAATTAAGAGTGGACCCAAACCCCCCCCCCCCCCCCCCCCCATTCCCACCTCGCCCTTACTCGCCGCACCTAGCAAGGGTTTGGCAAGTGTAGGGCGCGTTCCCGTCCCCGCCATTGTGCCTGGAATCCGGACTCAGAGTGGGCGGGGAGCCACACCCCTATCCGAATGGCACGTGACAGGCATGGTAATGGCTTGGGGGAGCCAGGGGAGACCCTGGAATGCCCAGAGGGGCGGCCCTCCTAGGCTGACCCCGACCCCAAGCCAGTTGGGATTTAGGATGATGCGGGAATTGACGTGCCCATAGTTCACTTGCCCAACTGGGAAAATGACTTCAAATATAAATAATTGTATGTATATATATATATTATAATCACGGCTGAGCGCTAATTATGCGTATTAAATAACATCACCCGAGCTCGAGATTAAATGTTCTCAAAACCAAACAAAATAGTAGGAAACTACAGCAGCTGCTTGGCCACACCCCAGAGGACCTCCGGTGGGGTCTGGATGTAAAGTTGGTACGCTGAGCTCTGCCACCTACCCAGCAGGGAGTCCTGGACCCCACACAGAGCCGCCGTGGTCGCCGCCCCTATCCGGAAACTGTGGCCTGAGTACGGCTTTGCATTGATACCTGCCCGTGACAGCACAGAACGAATCGCAGCCGCAAACCTGGCTCTTGTCAAGTAACACCCGTCGCTGAACAGGAAGAGAGGGCCTGGGGCCGGGCCCCGCCGCACCATATAGCTGAGCACCGCAGCAACTGGGCATATCTCGGTATTGGGTCATTCCTCCTCTTGTGAGCAAGAGTTGGGACTTACGTCTTCCGATTTTCTCTAACTTCTCATATATGTTGGTCTTGATATGAAAATGACTTGCACCATTTATTGTGTTAATAACGTTAATGGTTTACGAAATATACGCCACTGAATTATTAATTTTTTCGTAAAAGTTGCAACTTGGCATACTCATATCTTGGCTGCTATACAATTGACAGCAGGGTTTTTGGCATCGAATTGAAGGCCATGATGAGTAGAACTGATCTATGGCGATTATTTTTGGGTGTGGGTAAAGGGTTAAATTTCTAGCTTCATCAAAGTACCTTTTTAAAATAAAGAGGTGTCTACCACGTGAAAATTTTTTTTTACACAACTGAAGGGACTATCAATGTCTATACGCTTCAGAAAAAAAGATTACCTCTGAGAACCACACAATATTTTAGAGGGCGCCATTTTTGTCTCATCAAAATTCACTTTTGTTTACATACGTTGCAAGTGGTGTTATCTAAACGTCTTACCACAGCTACCCACGTGTGGTTTTATCAAATAGCATGAATCAGCAGTTTATGTTTCCTTATTTGGGCAAAAGCACGTGCCGTTTATTCTGTACGAAGTGTTTTGTGTCATGTCGCTCGATCGCCACAAGTACTGCAGTGACCCATTCAAGAAGCATCGGCGCCGCATATATTCAAATCTTCGAGTTGCATCAGAGAAACGTATGGCAGAATATCCATCTCTGTCTTTGCGAAGTGGAGATTTGCTGTGTGTAAACTGCGTAATAGCTGTTAAAAAGCATTATTCAGAAGTAGCATCTGAAGATGCAGGGCCTAGCGGTCTTTCCTCCCAGGAATGTGCTCTGCCAACTTATTCCTCAATGCAAGATAGCGACAGTTCAAGTGACAGCGATTCACCTGCCGGTAGTCCTGCATTACACAAGATAAACAAAATGCTTTCCTCGCAAGAGGTCTCTCCAATCAGAAAGGGATATATCCATAGTCAAAGGTATGTAGCAGAAATGTGTAGAAGATTAATGGAAGTAGTTGAAGAGAACATATAACTTGCTACTGGGGCTAGACCTGACGCTCTGCATGCAGATCACGGTGCAGAAATTACACAACAGCTGAAGGAGAAATTTGCTTTGACAAAATCTAGGAGTGAAATGATAAGAATTTTAACAGTACTGCCAAAACGTTGGTCTGTAGCACGAATTTGTGAAGAGTTTGGTGTCACCATTTACATTACAAGGTTAGCCTAAAAGATTGTAAAAGATAAAGGGGTCATGTCTAGTCCTAACTCTAAGGCTGGAAAGCCACTATGTGAAGAAACTGTTTAACTAGTGAAAGCCTTTTACCACCACGATGACATCAGCCGGGTGATGCCTGGGAAAAAGATTTTCTATCAGTAAGAAATGATGAAGGAGAGAAAGAGCACAAGCAGAAAAGGCTTGTGCTGTGCAATCTCAATGAAGCTTACCATCAATTCAAACAACAGCATCCAGGTATCAAGGTTGCATTCTAAATTTGCTGAGCTGCGACCCAAAGAATGTGTCTTGGCAGGAGCCACAGGTACTCACTCAGTATGTGTGTGTACAATTCATCAGAATGTTAAGCTGATGATGGAAGGTGGTAGACTAGCGGCACTAACCAATGGCTGGTTTACTGACTACAAAGCTGGCAGCCATACAGTGTGAATCACCAGATTATGATGGTGCAGTTGGAAAATGCGCAGAATGCCCTAGAGCAGAGTTGCTGTGAGAGGAGCTTGAAGCAGTCATGGAAGAAAATGGTGTAGAAACTGTTCATTACAACCAGTGGAAAACACTGATCGTGCCAACCTTGAGACCTGTATTGTACCAGTTGAAGAGTTTCTGGATGTGTTCATGGCTGCATTGAAAAAATTGCAATTGCACAATTTTATAGCAAAGAATCAAGCCAAGTTTCTAGCATATAAAAAGGAAAACCTCACATCTGGGGAGTTTATTGTCATTGCAGATTCTTCAGAGAACTACAGTTTTGTAGTTCAAGGTGAGGTTCAATCTTTTCATTGGAACAATTTACAGGCAACTGTTCATCCTTTCCTGTGCTACTATAAGTCTTAGAACACAGATGGGAAACTAGATAGTGTTTGCTTCTGCATCATTTCAGAGAACAAGGAGCATGACACGATAGCGGTACACCTGTTCCAGTGCAAGTTAGTTTCATTTCTAACAGAGCATTTTGGAACAAAACCAAAAAAAATCATGTACATGTCAGATGGTTGTGCAGGTCAATACAAGAACTGCTATAACTTTACAAATCTGTGCCATCATGAGAAAGATTTTGGAGTCCCAGCGGAGTGGCATTTCTTTGCTACTTCTCATGGCAAGTCACCAGCAGATGACATAGCAGGACTATGAAAAGGACTGCAGCAAAAGCAAGTCTTCAACGTCCATATGAAGACCAGATCTTAACACCAATAAAATTATATGATTTTGTTTCACAAAATATCAAAGGCATACATTTTGCATATTCAACTTTGAAAGACCACGAAGAGGAGGCAAAGATTCTGGTTGAGAGGTTCAAGTATAGTAGAGCTGTCCCTGGAACCACGTTCATATCACAGTTTTGTACCAATTTCAATATCCTCCGTAGATGTCATGCCATATTCTCTTGTTATGATGAAAATAACTGAAAGAGTCACTTCAGCAAACGTCACTGAGGAGGCTCTTCCACTTTCAACCCTGAAAGGATATGTTACTGTAGCATATGAAGACAGTTGTCGGCTCGGTTATGTGATGAAAGTAGATGTCAACGCTCGACTTGTTGAAGTAAACTTTCTGCATCCTAAGCTATTTGCACAGTCATATGTTTACCCTAGCCAACAGGACATCCTGGAGGTGGATCCAACAGACATTCTTACCCTAGTAAATCCATCTACAGCTACTGGACGTACATACTCTTTAACAGCAAATGAAATTGCCAAAGAAATTAAGGCACTTGAAGCCAGACAATTCCTGAGTACTACCATACAAGCTTGTAAGTTATAGCTGTATGCATGAACCATGACTACATAACGTGTAGCTTGCAACAGCTTCTATTGAGCTCCACAAACTAACATAGACAGGCATGCTTTATGTAGATATGACAATGTGTAGAGCACCATTTTGGTACAAGACATGTTTACTGTTCACGATCAGTCGGTAGTTGCTCAGATAGTCACACCCTCCTGAGTGTGACTATGCTTGGTGCACCCGTGAAGAAGGTCAATTTTTGCTAACGTGTATCCACACGAACAAAGCCGGTTGTTGCTCAGATAGCCACACTCTCATGAGTGTGGCTATGCTTGGTGTACCCATGAAGAAAGTCGGCTGTCACTCACCATATGTACTGTATTTCTACATTGTGTTTACTAAATTGACATATTGCATGTAGACTCATGTACAAAAAGTTCTTATTAGAACTCGTTTGCCAGAATGCCCTCATCATCAATGGAGGCAACTTTCTGGCAAACGTTACTTTTACAAAAGAAGCACCAGTGCTAAATATATAGTAAAGTGGGACACGAAATCGCAGAACAAAACATTTTTCAATGAAAAAGCAATTTTCTTTAGTGCATCAAATGCTTGCAGTACAGACCATACTACACAAGCAAGACACAAATGATGCCCAAGTTCAATTGTGCAATCTGTACCAGATTGATTGATGTAAGGTCATGGGCCAATGTAATGCTGGACGAGTGGGCAATTGATGTGTTGAACCAGTCAAATGCGGGGGCCAATCCAAAACTGGACCATGTGAACAATATGCTGCTGGACCAGAGGCGAAATACGGAGCAGGACCTGGGTGCCAATATGCAACTGCTCCACGTGGACAATAGGGTTCAAGTAGAGTAGGCCCATGAGGTGTGACTTGTGATGTCACAATGCTACAACATGTAGGTGGCTGTGACCTGGTCACGTATGGTGACCTGGACCTGTGTGGCGATCTGGACTGGTGTGGTGACCTGGACCGGTGTGGTGACCTGGACCGGTGTGGTGACCTGGGCCGGTGTGGTGACCTGGACCAGTGTGGTGACCTGGACCGGTGTGGTGACCTGGACTGATGTGGTGACCTGGGCTGGTGTGGTGACCTGGACCGGTGTGATGACCTGGACCAGTGTGGTGACCTGGGCCGGTGTGGTGACCTGGACCAGTGTGGTGACCTGGACCGGTGTGGTGACCTGGACCGGTGTGGTGACCTGGGCTGGTGTGGTGACCTGGACCGGTGTGGTGACCTGGACTGGTGTGGTGACCTGGACCGGTGTAGTGACCGTGGTGACCTGGACCAGTGTGGTGACCGTGACTTGGACTTGTGTGACCTGGACCTATGTGGAGGGGGTGAATGTGTTTGTGAGTGGTCTGATGAATGAGAGCTGCTGCATGATGGTGACTCAGAGCGGAAATGTGAAAAAAAGTTTGAAGAAAAGTTGCGAGACGGATCTGAAGCGTAGCGTGGGGAGCGTGGATTAGATCGAGGGCCTGAATATAGTGCTGTGAAGGAGCGCTGGGTCCATACTTGTGTTCTTATTCTTCTCCGAGTCTGGGACGAAGGCGGCGAGTCGGGAAGCTGCACTATTCCACGACTTGTCGTATGTGGAAGCATCGGGAGTACATCAGGAGCGACGTGCACTGGCAGTATATCGGTAGAGGGTAGCGGCAGATCGGTAGAGGGTAGCGGTAGATCGGTAGAGGGTCGCGGTACATCGGTAGAGGGTGCACGTGGCGGTACATCGGTAGAAGGTCGCGGTAAATCGGTAGATGGTGGCGGTACATCGGTAGATGGTCGCGGTACATCGGTGGCGGGTAGCGGTACATCGGCAGAGGGTCGCGGTAAATCGGTAGAGGGTGCACGTGGCGGAACATTAGAGGATGGCAGTACATTGGCAGAGGGTGGCGGTACATTGGCAGAGGGTGGCAGTATATCAGATGCTACCTGCACTGGAGGAACAGCGGATGCCACGTGTACAGGCGGTACATCAGACACTATAGCTACATGCGCTGGCGGTACATTGGGCGATCCATCAGCTAGTTGCTGGTGTTTGCTACAACACAAAATGACACAACCTTCATTTCAAGTCAGTATAAAAGAGCTTGCATTTACCTGAGCCACGTTCCCATCGAAAGATCAGTTGTACTAATTAATCACGCGCGCGATTCACTGCTGTTTGCGGCTCACGGCTGTTTGAGGCTGGACATTTAGTTTGATAATTAGAGCGTTCCGGTATATGGTGTAGAAATCATGGCGGTTAGCCTCATTATCGACACCATAAGTTCAACGATGTGCCTTGCAAGATGCTTACATCTGGTGTTATTATAAACACATGCAGTAGTACCAGCAATCATCTGGCTTAAAGACACACACCTGAAACGATAAATTACGCTTTCCAATAATTATTAAAAACACGCGCCACGTTTTCATAGGCATATGAGGTACGGCACGATCGAATAGGTATGAAAGATGCGCGAATTGCACATAGCTGCCAATTTTTCCACATATAAGTTTGATATACAGGAGATGTGAAAGCTTCAAGTAGTTGGTTTCTGTCGTCCACTAAGCGCGGCCGGCTGTTTTCGGCCTGAAAGGGCTGCCTGTTTTCTATGAATAATCATGACACGTACAATGGAGTACCATTGCTAACACGTTCAGCTGCATTGTAGAGTGTGGAAAAACGCATGTTATATAAGAGAGCAAGTAAAAAGGACACCATATGCAAGTACTCAGGCCTTGCATGGTGTGGCATTTCACTCTGAGAAGGATGCAGCCATGTATCCCAAAGCCCAGCTAATAGTGTAGCTCCTGCAAGCAATGACTACAAATGATGGCATTAATGGTTAAAACATAAGAGTAAGATGTTAATGCATATTAATTGTCATTGACCAGTAAATATGATGCTATGCTTATACACGGGTTTTGTAACATTTCATGCCCTCAACTGGTGGAAAGGAGTGGTTCACCAGGCCAGCTAATTATTTAAGAGTGTGCTATTAAGCCTTAAAAGTACAATAGCACACCCCAACGTTTAATGCTCTTGTTAATCTGCACGATTGCAGGTGACAAACTTTCATGTCAATTCTGCAGTATTTGTTGTGCCCTGTTTATAGAGAGGTAGGCACCTTCTGGAGCTGCATCAAGCAAATGTATTTGCAGTTGTATACAGCTGGTTGTATAATACATCCCTATTGTTATGACAGCACTATTACCCCCTAGATACCTAGCTTGGTATTAAACATTGTAGCAGAGTGAATGTTCCAGGGACATCAGGGCTTGAAGTCAAAAATCAGCTATAGCCGGATGTTCTGATATGTATATGGCATCTTAGACCCTAGTAATATCGACAATGGCACAAAACTAGTCAAAGAATAGCTTGACTCTTCCTTACATGCATGTCTGTTAGGGAATATCCACAAGCCTTAGCAACCACATCAGTCGGCATGACAACACTGTAATGAAGGTCTCCAGGGTGTACACTGTACCTTGTGCATAACTTAGGGACTAACTACCTGAGAATTAAAGTCTATTAAGCGATCAGTGATCAAAATATGAAGCATTCATTGGTGGAATCAGGGATTACAGTGAGTGCAGAACAAGAATCACAGCTGGCCTAGCAATCATTTGGCATTAGCTGCGCAACACCCATAAAAATCAATTGCTAAAACAACTTTGCATGCACTTATACATATACATGCATGTAAATAGCACGTAAGGCTTCTACTAAAAACTATATCTCCAGGGAGAGGTCAGATGCAAGAAACCTCAAAGGGGGTTGAGATAGCTCTCCATTTTTACTGCCATTTTTCTGGAAGAAAGAAGATACAAGAATACACCTATACGTGTTCCACATTGATGGAAAAGCTACTGGGTGCACTGATAGCTTAAATAAAATGATATTTATAAATCAACTCGCTATACATAGTTAGGCTCACCCTGCATGACAACTAAATCCCCAGTGATGAAGTACATGGTATGGATCAAGCAAGCTTGGACCTCTGCAAGGGTGGAGATGTGTACTATACATTGCAGGTGTAAAAGTTTCTACTTGATCTTTATCAGGCACTGAATCAGGCACTATGTACTCCAAAGCATTGGAATATCAAAACACCATGCATTTCCATCACTAAAGTTGTCAACGACCTACCAGGTTTCACAAGTGACACCTTGCACTCACTGTAAACGCTAGTTATCGAATAATACATCTGATTCAACAGCATTGAATCTGAATGCCAGTATAAATGCTGCATGACTTTATAACCTTTAGCTCTTAATGCCATTGCCCTAGTTAACATCATCTTCATTTCATGCACTAGGCTTGTAGAAAAGTGGCAGGATTCAGTCAGTCTCCTTCCGGGTCAGAATAAAGAGACAAATCCACGTATGCATACCATGCATGCATAATTGCATGCACAGAATAACATATGCCTATGCATAAGAGATGCAGCTGCAGGTCTACAATGCAGTGTGTGATGAAGCACCTTATCAACATTGTGTCACAAGATGTGGCAGCAATACCACAATCAACGAAGATTGAACTTTCAGGACTATACCTATCGTTGTGCTTGACACGGCATTAAAACTCTTGTAAAATCAGCGATATTTGACGATCTGCAGCGCCATCATTTCAGCCGGCCGCACTTAGTTTATACGCTGTCTAAGTAGTCTTAACCTTCCCCTACCTAATCACGCTTAGCTTTTTCCTAGGAAAATTGGCAGTGGTCCACTGTTCACTTCTTTGTGGAGGATATCCAACTGAGGTACTCGGCTTGCGAGCGCTATAGCTAGCGGGCGCTACAGAGTTTGGCACAAAATTTATATGATGGATAGATAAATGGTATGTCTATACTAGAATGGCTGTTACATGTCGGTGCAACAAGTACAGTCCTTATATAGCTCGAAAATACGAAGTGCTTGGTTAGGTCATGATCCATGATGTCATCGTTTCAATATTTCGGGGCGTAGGTCTTATTGTCCAACATTTAATGGGCCGTGGGCTGGACACAATTCAGATAATTGGCTAATACGGTATACCTTTTGAATAGTGTAAAATAATTTACTTTTATATATAGCTCATTATAAATCGCATTTTTTGTGACCCACATTTCGTGCTTTTTTCAAGTCATAGCTTTGAGATGATTTGATCTTTCGTACTCCCTATCATCGCACTAAGGAAAATCTCCAACGCGCACAGCCTACAATATTACTCGAATCGTTGCGCATCGTTTTTATACGCCCATGTGATGGAGGCGGTAACTGAGAGGGGGTACTTTGATCGTGTGTAGTAATAACAGCGACAATAGAATTTAGGTCAGCGAGTTATGACATTAACACGACAGATCAAGAAGCATATTTATAACAATTAGAACAAGCCACAGTTTTGCCTACGCGGCGTGTGTATTTTTGGAATAATCGGTGCGGTTTGAATGGAGCATCACTACATTAACTAAGGTCAGGAGCGATGCAGGGTGTGTGGTCGCTTGCTTGTGGCACCTGATAATAAACCAAAGCGTTCAAATCATCAGATTTACACTTGGTATTCTATTAACAACATCCACCCATGCACTCAAATTCTGTTATCAATGCAAACAAGTTATGAGGGTGGTATTAATAGCTGAGATGAGGGTACTGGTGGCTGAGATGAGACTGGTACTGAGGCTGAGATGAGACTGGTACTGGTGGCTGAGATGAGGCTGGTGGCTGAGATGACAAGTGAGGCTGGTATTAGTGACTGAGATGACAGGTGGCTGAAATGAGGCTGGTACTGGCTGAGATTAGATGGGTACAGGTGGCTGAGACAAGGTTAGTACTGGCTGAGATAAGACTGGTACAGGTGACTGAGTTGAGACTGGTACAGGTGGTTGAGATGAGGGAGGTTGGTACAGGTGGCTGAGATGAGACTGGTACCATGGGTGCCCCCAGCTTTTCTGGAATGGGGTGGGGGGCAGAATAGGGCAAGGGGGACCCATTTGACAGCCACGAATATGTTGTCCGCTTTCAGTCGATTCAACCAGCGTGAGGGGGGGGGGGGGGGGTGCTGTCTGCTTTCGGCTGATTCAACCAGCGGGGGGGGGGGGGAGGAGGGGGAGGGGGGGTACTGTCCGCTTTTGGCTGATTCAACCAGCGGGGGGGGGGCTGTGTCTGCTTTCAGCTGATTCAACCAGCAAGGGGGGGGGGGGGGGGGGGGAGGGGGTGCTGTCCGCTTTTGGCTGATTCAACCAGCGGGGGGGGCTGTGTCTGCTTTCAGCTGATTCAACCAGCGAGGAGGGGGGGGGGGGGGGTGTTGCTGTCCGCTTTTGGCCGATTCAACCAGAAGGGGGGGTGCTGTCTGTCTGCTTTCGGCTGATTCAACCAGCGAGGGGGGGAGGAGGGGGTGTTGCTGTCCGCTTTCGGCTGATTTAACCAGCGGGGTGGGGGGTGCTGTCTGCTTTCAGCCAATTCAACCTGCGGGGGGGGAGGGGGGGGGGGTGCTGTCCGCTTTTGGCTGATTCAACCAATGGGGGGGAGGGGGGTGCTGTCTGTCTGCTTTCGGCTGATTCAACCAGCGAGAGGGGGGGGGGGGGGGGGGTTGCTGTCCACTTTTGGCCAATTCAACCAGCGGGGTGGGTGTGCTGTCTGTCTGCTTTCAGCTGATTCAACCAGCGAGGGAGGGGAGGAGGGGGTGTTGCTGTCCGCTTTCAGCCAATTCAGCCAGTGGTGGGTGCGCATGTATGTAAACTTTTATTACAAGGGTGGGGGGGGGGGGGGGGGGGGGGCCATGGGTACAGGGTGCCTGAGATGAGGCTGGTACTGGTGGCCAAGATGAGACTGGTACAGGTGGCTGAGATGAGGCTGGTACTGGTGGCCAAGATGAGATGGTAGTAAGACATAAGAAGTAAGATCCAACAGTTGCTCTGAACTATGAAAGAACAACAGCTGTTCATTGCCCTACATAACGCGCCGCCAATCCCACATTAGGACCTACTAGTAACCAAACATATTAACGATACTCCCGGTATTTCTTGCTAACTTTTAGTGCATTTGTTCGCTGTCAGAAAAAAACTGTGGCTACAAACCATTGCAAAGATCTATTAGTACCTTTAGTTCCCTTTATGAACCAACCTTTATTTCAGATTTCCTATTGTCGCAGGCGTGGAGAATCGCTTCTGTATCGAAGAGGTACGCAAAGACTAACCCGCTTTCAGGGTCCGTAGCTTGCTGTAGCAAGTTAAATACGCCTCGTGGTTTGCGACACAAATAGAAAAAAGGTGTTCCTTTCCTTGTACCATGTTAAAATGGCAATGAGTCCATCGGTGTTTTTGAGTGATCTCACGTTCCAAAGGTCTTCGGTTGTCAAGGTCGTTGTTCAGGGCATGACATAATCACTTCAATTTTTCGGAAAACGATCTAGTGTCCACAAAACATTGGGCCGCAAACACCAGTGGATTGCAATCAAAAACACTAACTGTGCTATTAATTAATGGTTGGGATGACAGAATGGGGTAGCTGTGGTAAGACGTTTACATAACACCACTTGCAACGTATGTAAACAAAAGTGAATTTTGATGAGACAAAATGGCGCCCTCTGGTAAAATCTCGTGTGGTTCTCAGAGGTAATCAATATACAAACTTGACTTGGATGTAATTAACGGTGGTAAATTGTTCTGAATTATTTAGCCCATCGAAGAAAGGCTGGGTCGAATTGAACATGAATTAAAAGAAATCAAAACTATTTTATTGCAAAAGGTAACTTTTATTAAGTATGCATGTATACCATGACACAGATCATTTCCTATTTTATAGGGTGGTCAAAATGAAGAAAAAGTTGACTTCACTGCTATAAATGCAGACACACCTTACTCAATCCCTAGTATATAGGGAATACCGCGCCCACTTTTCTTCTACCGGGGAGTGTCACGGGGTACGTATCACATGGCGACTGACTTGGTCGGGCCGTGTGAGTGGCTGTCAGGTCAGGTGTGTTGTGTTTATTGGCTAACGGTGAATGACACTGGCATCTCACGGATGTTCTTTCGATACTCTCACGGGTTCTTACGGTTGGGGTTCCCCGGGATACAGTGTGTATCAGGTACCTCTCATAGCATGTAACGTCAGTTTTATCAACAAACCGGCAGCGTCACATTCGCTTTCCCCCGTAGATGAAGTATCGTCCGAGTTGACAACGAACATTGACCCAAGAGCAACACAATCCGATAGCTCAAGTGACGTCAACTCTGTCATACGTGTGTGTCACTCTTGATACATGAGTGTCGTACACAAAACGGACGTTACATGCTATCTACGGTGTGTATCCACAGTGTACAATGCACAGAGCCCCGATCGTAAGAACCGGTGAGAAGGGCAAGAGATCCCAGTGAGAGATCACGTATCACTCGCTGTTCACACGATAGTCTCACGGTAAGCATATGCATTCACGGATAGACATAGTATGTAATTAAAAAATAAAGTCCACAGTCACGGACCACAATAGGGACCCGCTATCCACCGGTGGGCCCCTACCGGCCGTCTATGTGTACAACAGCCAGACAGCATGCCAGTACCACATCCCGTCGCACCCCGTACGGTATTCCGTGACAGTGCCAGTACAAGAAAAGTGGGCGTGGTATTCCCTATATACTTGATTGACGTATTTCTCACTAAAGAGGAGCTGAGTAAGTCACTTGTGATGACGTCAAAGAAGAGCTCGAGGCCAGCTTTGCCACAAGATCGTATGAGAAAACTAATTGGTAGGTTTTATCAAAATACAGCTACATCACATACATGATGTGCAAAAAGATATCATGCACTGATACATTTGCACGTTTTCAAATTATTTGGAATTCTAAGGGATGCAGTATTTTTTAAAAGTAATTGGCTCCGCATGGATTTGCTAATGGTATATATTAGTTTCAATTGCAGATTTTGTGAAGAAAAGGTTCGGTGCCAATAGCTTTGACATGAAGATTCTCAAGAGAAAATGCAATCAAAAATGTAGAGATACAAATAGAAATTATTTTAAAATGCAGTCTGGGAGTCGCAAGGTAGGCACCCCTGCAGAACTACTGCCCCATGGAGATGAAGAAGAAAAAGATGAAAAAAAACGAAGAGCAAGAAGTAAATGATGATGATGAATATGATGTGCGTTCAATGGCAGATGTGGGGGATATAGACGGATAAGAACAGTATAAAAATTATAGGTGGACCAGTGTGATGTGTGATGGAATTACAATAGTTGCAATGATTTTATGATAATGAAATTGAATCAAACTGGCAAGATTATTAAAGTTTCGTGCCTAGTAATTCATGCACGTACATGCATATTCATGCACGAATTTTAGTAAGATTCATGTAAGATCCTGCAAGATCACTCGCGACCATTTGTAAGAGCGATGCATGGTTCGCACAAGATCATGCATGATTACGCACGCGTTTGAAAGAACCATGCATGATTCATGCAAGATTCTTTGATTTCTTTCTTAAGATTCTTGCATGAAAATGTCCGAAAATCATGCACGCACACGCGCATGATTAAACGCAGGTTTTTTGCATGAATCTTGCAAAGATCCATAGCATGATCATGCAAGATGTTTTTGCTTGGGATATGACAATAGCTGGAGACCACATGGGCCTATATAATGCACCTATCATTTTTACGTGAGACCCCCCTCCCTTGGGGCGAAGTCGGGATTAGGTGGGGATTTGACGCGTGAATATTATTACTGGCCACACATTTGACCATAGTCGGGCACGCGTTTGACCTTTTATCAGACCACGTAGTATAGACATTTGACCGGTTATTAACCCCCAACCAGGGGTAGTTTGCTTTAATAAAGGTCAAATCCCTCACAATGCCCCAGGGGGGGGGGGGGGGGGGGGGGGTCTCACGTAACAATTATAGGCGCATAATCATTGCAATGCACTTGTGAATTGCTAATCTCATGCAAGAAAAACTAGAAAGTCAATATTGAGCATTGATGCTTATAATAAGCAATCACGTATAAGTAACAGGGACGTACGGTGGGACAATGGCCTGTGATGGCCGGGGACGGTGACTTGTGACGAAGACATTATAAGTGACGGGGACGGTGACATAACGTGACGGGGATGATGGCTTGTGACGGGGATGGTGAGTTGTGACGGGGACGGTGGCTTGTGATGGGAACGGTGGCTTGTGACGGGGATGTAAGTTGTGACAGGGACGCTGTTTTGTGACGGAGACGGTGACATAAGTATGATACATGTTACCGCCCCCGTCACTTATAGTAGATTAGCTTTATCTGAACACACTGTACTGTTGGCCTTATCCCTGTGTACTCCCTATGTAAAGACCTAATGCTAAGCTTGTTGTCTTAAAAACGGTTAATTAATGTTAATAATTAATTTGCTGATTTATCTATTTGATCTTAGCTAAATGTTTCAACTGCTCTAGTGAAATTAGAATTGTTTAATGACATTCCCAACCAGTTATTGATAAATATTCGAACTTTCTGGGACTCATTATCAATAAAACAAAATTTCATTACATTGTTTACTGAGTCCAATAGCAATCAATAAGATTCAATTTATCTTCTTTTGTGGCTTTGCATAAATTGTACCTTCTACATCTGGTAGAACATAAAAGAGAGGAGTGATCAGGTTCATCCACTCTTCAATCGTGGTCACACTGTGAAGCGATACACTGATGCCTTTCTTGCCAAGCTGCTCAATGAGCTCTTCAAGGTTTCCATTTTTTTAATACTTCAGGTCATACTTGACTTCTTGTCCACCTGTCAAGCATACTGTAAAGCACACATGAGACACCTTACACTTCCCCAGTGGTTTTGATCTATGTAGAAGTCCTTCAAAAACTAGGTATGCCATGTGTGCAGGCAGGTATTTTCTGTTCAAGCGATGAGGCACGACGCAAATATTTGGTTTCAATCAAGTACCAATATGAATGACACCCTGGATTCATCAAACAAGTAGGATGTATTATGCCGTGTCTTTGTACAGCATCAATTGCTTTGCTCTTTATAAAATCTATCTGCATGCTAGTAGGATTTGTATCCTTCATCAAAGTTAATTTAGAATCTATATAGCCTTAATTCTTTTCATCCCATTCATTCTTTTCTCCCGCCTTTTTCGAAGTAGTCGCGTTGTGACGGGGAAAAGTCTCCACTCCAGTGGCAATAGTGGAGCAAAATGTAACCATGTCATGTCCATGTGAAGAGGAGAACTGGTGCATTGTCTTACCACACAGTGCATCAATCACCTTATTGAATGGTAAGGCACCTCAGGTGTGTATCTGCCTTAGCTGCAGTGCACAAACTAGCATTTTCTCTAGTGAATCTCCTTCAGCATCTGCATTCCAGGGTTCCCTTTCAAAGGCTTTTCCTAAATCATTGAATAACTCACTCTCTTTATGATAATAGTTAGAAATTAGAGGATGTATTATGATAAATGGATTAAGAAATCCACTGAGTGTGAAATCTGAATAACAGAAGTGTGGATAATGGCACCACAATCCTCATAATTACTCGGGCAAGGCAGTTGAAACAAATCAGTTGTCTTCAAATTGAAACACTCCCTCCAGTACTGAGAAAAAAAGTCCGGTTCTTTCTCAACTAAACAAGACACAGTATGTATAATTGGTGCGATCAAGTGTTCAATTATTAATGGAATATCACCCTTAATAAAATTTTTGAGCCATAAGCCCAGCATACCTGGTGAGAACTTGGTCCATTTGTAGATGATAAAAGGAAACTGTAAACAATTTGTTTTATACATATCTTTGAGCTCATTAATCATGAGAGTATGTGTACGATCTGACTCTAATGCAGGATTCAGCCATAAATACTTTGAAGGGTGGCTACTGTGAGAAGCTAGGAATCTCTGATCCATGACCACAAAGCCAGAAACAATCAGAGTTGACGATGTAAAGGAATATAATGGATTTGTAATACTGCAGAGGATTTCATGGCACTGGCTTTCTGAGATCAAACAACCTCTTATGAACTTAGATGGGCATATTTGAATAAAATTCATTACTCTATCAATGGTAAGAAAGGAAGAAATAAACAGTAATTTTTCAAAATCAGGCCATTGTAAGTGAATTCCACAAGTGCGCATTACTGAGTGAATCACACAAGCCCAGAATCTTGGTGCCATAGTGTGTGGAGATGAACCTGCTTCTGAATGTGGGGTGTCACTATTGTAGAAGATGCAAATGGCAAAAATCTCAATGTCTCTAAGATGACTACACACAACATCAAGTAACAGAGACTTTCCTTGCCGAGATGCTGCAACCACACAATATAAATCGGGCGGATTTCTTTTGTTTGAGAAGTTGTAGGCTCAAGATGTACCGTCATATCTGAAAGAACAGTTTTTACATGTTGGTTGCGTTCATTACCAAGCATGGCAGATGTTGATCCTTTAAACTTGTGATGATAAGTCATATGGTTGAACATGAAATTTGGTTCTCTCTTGCACTGTTTTACAATTTCCGCACAATTGTTCCACGCTTTCCACTCCTTCTCGGACATAATTTCTTTCTGCTTTTCCACGGAAATGTTGTTCCACTGAGACAGTGTCTTCACATCGACTGCTGCTGCTGCCTTTGCACTGTTTGACAAATACTGAAATGCCTTTTCTGCATCTTCTCCTAGTTCATCAAAGCACATTCGTTTCAGATTATTTAACACGTTACCAGCGGAAGGTCATTTGAAATGTGCCATGCCACTATCTTGGTATTCTTGAGAACATCATTCAATGTCAATGTATCATAATTGGTCACACCATTCACATGAAGTAGCTCGACATTGGTTATGTCACTCTGCTCGCGTGCTTGTGTCATCATCCACTTCATTCGAGAATACGTTAATGTGTGTGTTGTGGTGTTTTTTGTGTGTGTGAGTGATAATAAACGCATTATTTATAAACAGAATGCACTCTGAACAGACAGAAAGAGATAAGCACATACCTACATATTAAACCACACGGACATTCACACTTATACACCAAGCATATATTTTATTACTCAGAGCATTCAATGAGACAAAAATCCTTACATGATGCTGTACTTGGAAAAAATTGGCCACCTTTCCAGAATGCACACATTGGCATCATCTTACAAGTTTTTCTTTTACACACCACCGGTATTGCGCGACCTGGCCTGAAGTTTAGTAATTGAAGCCCTTTAACTTAGGTTAAAGGGCTTCAATTTGTAATCTTCACCCACTTATGGTCACAAGCCAAAAACCACTTTACCAGAGACCCTCTAGGTTTAATTTTATGTTTCAACTAGATCCCATTCTGCCCCACACTGAAACTTCCCATATTACTTGGTCAAAGACGAATCTTATTTATAATAGACAACAAAACAATGCTTTGTCTGATAAACTGGAATCTGTGCTAAATAGAACACTAAAACAGGAATTACAAATTCAGTAGGAAGACTTAAAACTAAAAATAAACGACCTCCATGTAGTGTACTAATAAAGTTTTAAACCTCATTGCTCACTGTGGCTCACAGGCTAAGATATCATGCATTTAGTTTTGTTAGTTTACTTTTGTGATCAAACGTTCAACAAGCATTAGCATCAAAAGTACAGGTCTTGGGAGTTTTAAATTTTACATTCATGTATAAGTCCATGAGGACAAATGGATTCCCGAAGATCACGAGAATTTGAAACATGGGTGGCAAAACATGTGGTGATTTGACATGGAATGACCCACATGCTAAATTATATATATATGGGTCAGTTCACGAGAAAATGAGCCTTCGCTATATTTTATAAAAGTTATAAAAATGACTCACGTTTGAATCGTTATAACTTCGGAACAGTAAACGCTATTGACTTCCTATTTTCAACACTTCATACTACACCATTTTTATAAGGTAAAATAGATTTTGGGGTCTTGCATTAGCTTCGTGCCAGCATTGCAACGTCCGATACCCCTTTGGGTTCAAACTGGCCATATCTTTCGGCAGGACATGTCAATTAACTTCAACTTCGGTTTATACGCAGAGGGGTCCTGTGCCTATCGATTTGCCCTGTTCGTTAATTTTTACTTGATCCGTTACGGAGATACAGCTGTGCAAAGTAATTGCACATTTCTCGTTCATTTCGCGCCATTAACCTGGTTCCCGCTACTCCGAGCACATGAATATACAATAACCTCCCGTGCCCATGCCACTATGTACAACTGAAGTACCAGCTTCTTACAAACGTCAGTGGTTCTCTTCTATAGCGAACAAGATTCGTTAAGCTATAGAAATGCGTGGGATTCAGCTACCATCACCATACAAAACACGGTACGTACCACCAGTACCGATACGCGTGCACAACATTTTGTAGAAATCGTGCCCCTGTCGTATAGGCCTACTCTTTGGGTGCCACTCATTGCGTGGCCATTTATAGACGCACAGCCTATAACAGTGCATCAGAGCCATGATATATAGTGCATGGTGTATCACTCAGCTAGGCTATGGGAGAGGCGTGGTCGAGTTAAAGACACATGCAGCGCAGCTAGGCTGGAACACATGTAGCCCATCCTTATTGTCGAGATTTGAGTTCTGCTGGCACATATATTTTAAACGCCCACCGTTTTTCAATTCATCTGCATGGCTGGCACACTCACACACACCCATGAACCAACACATCACACGTCTCATGTCCGGCCTATACACACTCTTTCCACCATAAGACACTATTCTTTTCCCCTTGCTGTACACCCTGTAAATTGTTATGTTGTGTGCTACATGGATTCACTCATACGATTTGTCCATTTGAACTTTTTCTCTATGTCTTTCGATTACACTGGCCTACTATACAACCCTCTTTCCCAACTATTTATATTCAGACCGATGTGTAACTGGATTGTGTGTTGTATACATAGTGGTATAAGAGCATGGGGGCAAATCCCCCAACACTTTTTTCAGAGGGAGAGCATCCCCCCCCCTCCCCCCATTGGTTGCATGTACTGGATTAATGTGTTGTATGTACTGGACTATATGTTCCTGTCTCACAGTACCTGCCACATCATGACGTACCATGCCTCATGTCCCATATTCCTTTACATACATCCATTTACACACTCACACACTCATACACACAACACTCACAACTATCCCATGCCAATCACTATATACGTTGAAGCTCTGAGTGTGTACCATTGAGAGGTTTAAAAAGACTTAGGACTTACTATTTATTACCTTCCCTTGTTATATAAAATTCCCAGGGCCCTGTTCTTTATCTTTTGGGATACAGCAGGAATAATATTCCTGCCGGGCTTATATACGAGGTAAAAGTAGGTCTACTAAAGTCCCTCTTACAGAGTGGTGGATCTACAAGTAATATCACAAAGGATAAATAGCACAGATTCCTAGAAGGTGCCCATGTATATTGCTACACACACACACACACACACACACACACACACACACACACACACACACCTAGAAGGGGCGCATGTATAGCTATACATACACACACACACTCACACACACAAACCAGTGTAACTTAGAATTAGTGGTTCTGGTGGGTATGACTGTCAGCTTGCTATGACCAGATGCAAAGCCATCCATGGAAGTCACCCATGGAATGTTGATTTACATGAGATGGTGGCAAATAGATAGGCTAATACCTTTGTGTTTAAGACTCTGCAATCAATGAGACATATGGTCACATACCCACCTGAGGATCAGAGCACTTGGTGTCATTTTTATGTATGTTTTTGGATCTGGGGCAGTGCCGCTTCCAAACACGTTACAGGTGACTTCCATAGGCTTTAGCATTTGGTCATATGTGTAGCAAACCTGACAGCCATCCTCACCAGCTGCAGAACCACTAATCCTAAGTAGCATTGGAATTTCCGTGTGTGTTTGTGTGTGTGTGTGGTGTGTGTGTGTGTGTGTGTGTGTGCTTGTAGCATTGATACCTTTCTTGGAGGATTTTATGTGTAGGCAAGCTACTTGTAGACAGATGGAAGCCTTGCATATAGTGGCAGTGAATATTATTGCTAGCCTATCTGAAAGATTTGGAAAGACTGGGCCTCTGTAGAGTTTATACAGAGAGCATTCACTGACATGGCTTCTATTTACCCATGGTATTTACTTACACAACAGATATGAAGCTTCAGGACTAGTATGTAGGTATATAAACAAGAGCACCACCATCATGTAACTTAGTAAGCACTGCCAATAAGAAAGTGTACCATTGACGGGGACATGAGATTTGAGCCCCCCCCCCCCCCCCCCATCTTTCATGACCACTATCAGATGAAATAGAGGAGTCCATACAACCCTCCCAATGAAACACACTCTCAATTTCAGTACAGTGAATAGTATATGGGACATGTATAGTGGAGCCTCACAGGGGCCTCTGACAAATGTTTTGTGGCATTTGCTCCCATGACCCCCGTGCTTCCTACCACCAGTCTAATGCATGCGACACACAGTCCAGTTACATGTGTGAAAAACACATCCACATCAGTGACAGGGAAGCCTTTGGACATGACCATGTAGAGAAGGCCATGGGATATGAGCATACAGTGGAGGGCACGAGTCTGACAAGACATACTACCATTTTTGTGCTGATACAATTATGACCACTAAAGAAATAGAAGGTAATGGAATGTTTGCACATGTAGGACCAAACAAAAAGAGAATGAATCTGAAAATAAACATAACAAAAAAAGAGGTTGTATATTAGGTCAGTGAAAGTACTATAACCGAAAGACATTGAAAAAAAAGTTCATATGGACAAAGCATATGAGTGAATCTATGTAGCACACAACATAACAATTTACAGGCAAGGGGAAAAGAATAGTGTCTTATGGTAGAAAGAGTGTGTATAGGCGTGACATGAGACGTGTGTATAGGCGTGACATGAGACGTGTGTATTCGTTGGTTCATGGGTGTGTGAGACGTGTGTATTCGTTGGTTCATGGGTGTGTGTGTGTGTGTGCCAGCCATGCTGATGGAATGAAAAACAGTGGGCGTTAAAATATATGTGCCAGCAGAACGCAAATTCCAGCAATAAGGAAGGGTTACATGTGTTCCAGTCTGCAAGTGTCTTTAACTCGACCACGCCTCTCCCATAGCCTAGCTGATACACCGTGCACTATAAATCATGGCTCTGACTAACTGTTATAGGTTATGAGCCTATAAATGGTCAGGCACCCATCGACAGGGACACGATTTTTTCATAATGTTGTGCAAGCATATCGGTACTGGTAGTACGTACCATCCAATCCTATATGCCAGCAACTTTCTCATAGAGAATGTCTTTTTTACTTGTATGCAAGGCTTCCATCTCTAGGTGAGCAGATCTAGAAGTAGCTTGTCAACACATCACAAAAATAAATTGCACATCCTCCAGAAAGAAAGGTTCCAATGCTACACACACAATGCTACACACACACACACACAGACACACATATATGTGTAGCAAACTTGACAGTCATCCTCACCAGACCAAGTAGCATTGGAATTTCCGTGTGTGTTTGTGTGTGTGTGTGTGTGTGTGTGTGTGTGTTTGTGTGTATGAGTGTTTGTGTGTGTAGCATTGGAACCTTTCTTTCTTGGAGGATTAGCAATTTATTTTTGTGATGTGTTGACAAGCTACTTCTAGATCTGGGATACCTAGAGATGGAAGCCTTGCATACAAGTAATAAAGACATTCTCTATGAGAAATTTGATGGCATATAGGATTGGACGGTACGTACCACCAGTACTGATGTGCGTTCACAATATTATGTAGAAATCGTGTCCCTGTCGATTCGGTCATACACTATGGGTGCCTGGCCATTTATAGGCTCACAACTTATAACAGTACGTCAGAGCCATGATATATAGTGCACGGTGTATCAGCTAAGCTATGGGAGAGGCGTGGTCGAGTTAAAGACACATGCAGCGCAGCTACATGTAGGTTGGAACATGTAACCCTTCCTTATTGTTGGGATTTGCGTTCTGCTGGCACATATATTTTAAATGCCCACCATTTTTCATTTCATCTGCATGGCTGCACACGCACCCATGAACCAAACCCATGAACCAACACATACACACGTCTCATGACACGCCTATACACACTCTTTCTACCATAAGACACTATTCTTTTTCCCTTGCTATTCATTGTTACGTTGTGTGCTACATAGATTCACTCATATGCACCATTTGAACTTTTTTTTCTATGTCTTTCGGTTACAGTGCTTTCATTGACCTAATATACAACCTCTTTCTCAACCATTTTTGTTATGTTTATATTCAGATTCATTCTCTTTATGTTTGGTCCTACATGTGCAAATATTCCATTACCTTCTATTTCTTTAGTGGTCATAATTGTATCAGCACAAAAATGGTAGTATGTCTTGTCAGACTTGTACCCTCCACTGTATGCTCATATCCCATGGCCTTCTCTACATGGTCATGTCCAAAGGCTTCCCTGTCACTGATGTAGATGTGTTTTTCACACATGTAACTGGACTGTGTGTCGCATGGATTGGACTGGCCCCTGTGAGGCTCCACTATACAAGTCCCATATACTATTCACTGTACTCAAATTCAGACTGTGCTTCATTGGGAGGGTTTAAGGACTCCTCTATTTCAGCTGATAGTGGTCATGAAAGAGTTGGAATGGTGTGTGTGTGTGGGAGGGGGGGGGGGGCGGGCTCAAATCTCATGTCCCCGTCAATGGTACTCTTTCTTATTGGCAGTGCTTACTAAGTTACATGCTGGTGGTGCTCTTGTTTATATACCTACATACTAGTCCTGAAGCTTCATCTCTGCTGTGTAAGTAAATACCATGGGTAAATAGAAGCCATGTCAGTGAATGCTCTCTGTATAAACTCTACAGAGGCCCAGTCTTTCCAAATCTTTCAGATAGGCTAGCAATAATATTCACTGCCACTATATGCAAGGCTTCAATCTGTCTACAAGTAGCTTGCCTACACATAAAATCCTCCAAGAAAGTTACAATGCTACAAGCACACACACACACACACACACACACACACACACACACACACACACACACACACACACACACACACACACACACACACACACACACACACACCGCACACAATGGTGGTCTTGACAAAGCTTAGCAAGCTATGTCCGGACCTCCACCAGTGGACATCTTGCTTGCTCCATCACATCCCCTTCATGTTGGGACACCCACACCACTACAAGGCCACCAATGGATGCATGCTACTTGCTCCACCACATCAGGGCTTCCATCTCCACCAGTAGGGATTCCCCACCCTCTACACAGCAGGTGCCCCTTGTCCTCCACATCGATGCACCCCCTCTTCCATAGATGTCACACTTCTACGTAGGGATCTCATTCCCCCCTTTTTACCATTCCATCCAGGAGACACCCCCCCCCTCCTCCACACAGTATACCCTCCTAAACTGTGTAACACCAATAATGGTCTTATTTCAAAATACTCTAAATTAAATATAGTTACCGGTATATTCTATCACATGACGAAAAAATAACTAATGGAACAAGTAATAAAAAACATTCGTTGTGAGAAAGTTTGTATATAGGATTGAAAGGCAATAGTGGTGTAATAAGGAAATAATATGGGAGTAGTCCTATATTTAGCACATTTGTAGGACATTATGTTGTTCGACTGTGTGCGTATTACATTACCCCTTATTAGTAGATCCTTGTTTCCTTCCTTTTTGCCATCCAATCCTATATGCCATCAACTTTCTCATATAGAATGTCTTTTTTACTTGTAAGCAAGGCTTCCATCTCTAGGTGAGCAGATCTAGACGTAGCTTGTCAACACATCACAAAATAAATTGCAAATCCTCCAAGAAAGAAAGGTTCCAATGCTACACACAAACACACACACATACACACACAAACACACACACACACAAACACACACACATACACACACAAACACACACGGAAATTCCAATGCTACTTAGGATTAGTGGTTCTGCAGCTGGTGAGGATGGCTGTCAGGTTTGCTACACATATGACCAAATGCAAAAGCCTATGGAAGTCACCTGTAACGTGTTTAGAAACGGCACTGCCCCAGATCCAAAAACATGACACCAAGTGCTCTGATCCTCAGGTGGGTATGTGACCATATGTCTCATTGATTGCAGAGTCATACACACAAAGGCATTATCCTATTTGCCACCATCTCATGTAAATCAACATTCCATGGGTGACTTTCATGGGTGGCTTTGCATCTGGTCATAGCAAGCTGACAGTCATACCCACCAGAACCACTAATTCTAAGTAGCACTGGTTTGTGTGTGTGAGTGTGTGTGTGTGCATGTGTGTGTATGAATAGCTATACATGGGCCCCTTCTAGGTGTGTGTGTGTGTGTGTGTGTGTGTGTGTGTGTGTATGTGTAGCAATATACATGGGCACCTTCTAGGAATCTGTGCTATTTATCCTTTGTGATATTACTTGTAGATCCACCACTCTGTAAGAGGGACTTTAGTAGACCTACTTTTACCTGGTATATAAGCCCGGCAGGAATATTATTCCTGCTGTATTCCAAAAGATAACGATCAGGGCCCTGGGAATTTTATATAACAAAGGAAGGTAATAAATAGTAAGTCCTAAGTCATTTTAAACCTCTCAATGGTACACACTCAACGCTTCAGCGTATATAGTGATTGGCATGGGATAGTTGTGAGTGTTGTGTGTATGAGTGTGTGAGTGTGTAAATGGATGTATGTACAGGAATATGGGACATGAGGCATGGTACGTCATGATGTGGCAGGTACTGTGAGACAGGAACAAATAGTCCAGTACATACAACACATTAATCCAGTATATGCAACCAATGGGGGGAGGGGGGGGGATGCCCTTCCTCTGAAAAAAGTGTTGGGGGATTTGCCCCCATGCTCTTATACCACTATGTATACAACACACAATCCAGTTACACATCGGTCTGAATATAAATAGTTGGGAAAGAGGGTTGTAGAGTAGGCCAGTGTAACCAAAAGACATAGAAAAAAAAGTTCAAATGGACAAATCTTATGAGTGAATCCATGTAGCACACAACATAACAATTTACAGGGTGTACAGCAAGGGGAAAAGAATAGTGTCTTATGGTGGAAAGAGTGTGTATAGGCCGGACATGAGACGTGTGATGTGTTGGTTCATGGGTGTGTGTGAGTGTGCCAGCCATGCAGATGAATTGAAAAACGGTGGGCGTATAAAATATATGTGCCAGCCGAACGCAAATCTCGACAATATGGAAGGGCTACATGTGTTCCAGCCTAGCTGCGCTGCATGTATCTTTAACTCGATCACGCCTCTACCATAGCCTAGCTGAGTGATACACCGTGCACTATATATCATGGCTCTGACGCACTGTTATAGGCTGTGCGTCTATAAATGGCCAGCAATGAGTGGCACCCAAAGAGTATACGACAGGGGCACGATTTCTACAAAATGTTGTGTGCGCGCGTATCGGTACTGGTGGTACGTACCGTGTTTTGTATGGTGATGGTAGCTGAATCCCACGCATTTCTATCGCTTAACGAATCTTGTTCGCTATAGAAGAGAACCACTGACGTTTGTAAGAAGCTGGTACTTCAGTTGTACATAGTGGCATGGGCACGGGAGGTTATTGTATATTCATGTGCTCGGAGTAGCGGGAACCAGGTTAATAGCGCGAAATGAACGAGAAATGTGCAATTACTTTGCACAGCTGTATCTCCGTAACGGATCAAGTAAAAATTAACGAACAGGGCAAATCGATAGGCACAGGACCCCTCTGCGTATAAACCGAAGTTGAAGTTAATTGACATGTCCTGCCGAAAGATATGGCCAGTTTGAACCCAAAGGGGTATCGGACGTTGCAACGCTGGCACGAAGCTAATGCAAGACCCCAAAATCTATTTTACCTTATAGAAATGGTGTAGTATGAAGTGTTGAAAATAGGAAGTCAATAGCGTTAGTTATAACGATTCAAACGTGAGTCATTTTTATAACTGTTATAAAATATAGCGAAGGCTCATTTTCTCGTGAACTGACCCATATATATATGTATATATATGTTTGTTTACAAGCAATATTCAAGTGAAAAATATTACTAACTAAATTAGAAAAACCTTAGTTCCCATGGAAACCTGTTCAGCTCTATTTTCAGAAATACATTTAGCATTTAAAATGTTGGGTTTGGTTCCAGGAGTCATAATAGTGGTTTCCATACACATGTATTTTGTGACCTAATTATATTATTCCAGCATTCATAATACTTCTTTGTGATGAGATAAACACTAGTTCCCTGGGTTCCTGGTTCACAATCCGTTGGAATGTTTTATCATGGTATGAGAGCATTTTTACTATTAAATGTTCTTGGTTCCAGTTGATTGGAAAGCTATCAAGGTCACTGGTGTTGATAATCCAATGATTTCCATTTAAAAAGTGGTCATCATTGCCATATATGGCAATTGTATAAAACCCTTCAGTACAGTTATTAGCAATTAATAATCATTAGAAACTCCAAGTTAACATTATTGTTGGTACCAAGTATTAATGAACTTGTGTACTTTAATTAAAGTGTACTTTACATTACATTAATTGTAGTCATAGTCCATGCTTTTGCGATTTTTGTAGCAGTGTGCATATTTGTAAGTTGTGTTGCTAAGTTGTTGTAGAATAGCTTAGATTTTTTGTAATTTTACACCTACATATTCAAGATCGAAACATAATCATAATCAGAGCTAATTTTAATAAGCATTGTTACAATTAAAGAGGCTCATGCAAAAGTTCATACCTTATACGTGTGTGATTATTGACCATCTTCAATAAAAAATTCTCATACAACCCTTATGAAAAAATCCTAAATATTACATGTTGGTTAAAGTACATCATCAGTGGACTATAAAAACTAAATAAAAATTAATAATTGATACCAAAAATTATAGCATACGTAAGTTAAGTACATGCTAGTATTAACTAGTTAAGTTACACATGTATACAATAAACACGTAACAAATAAAAGACTATATAGGCAGCGAGATAGGTACAAAGTAGTAAATGTGAGTTACTTAAATGTCTCTACTGAGTGCTCGCTGTTCATTGGAACATGTACTTCGATCTAGGCCTCATTCATGACGGTGCTAATTCGTAAACCACTCGTGAGATTTTAAAAATTAATGCGTTAAAGTAACATCCATATTAGGTCAAGCAAATATGATAAATTGCCCACAAATCTGAGGGGTAGATGCCGATTCATTTGTGTCAGGACATGGAATGACCCCACACACATACAAAGTGTGTGTGTACAAGTATGTACAAGTGTGTGTACAAGTATGTAAAAGTGTGTGTACAAGTATGTACAAGTGTGTGTGTACATGTACAAGTGTGTGTGTACAAGTGCATGTATTTGTGAATGCTCATCATGGCTTTATATTGTTAGTTAATGTCAGCTTGGCCACCAAATTGAAGTGGACTGTCCAGGGTAGGTACATAGTGGTCCAGGGTAGAAATGTAGGTCCTGGATAGACATATTTAGATATATGTAGGTCCAGGGTACAGTAGTGGATCGTATATAAGGCGCTCGGCAACATGGCGCGGATCGTATATAAGGCGTGTGGTTTGATCGCCTATAAGGCGTAATCTACTACTATAAGACATATCATTTTTTAGGGTCACAAACCACACCAATATGAATACACATCACATTCATGCATCAGCCCTAGCATGTGTACAGTGCAGGTTCTCTTTAAGTTTGTGTCATTAGCCGTAGTGCGCGTACTGCTTTCTGTTTGTGTTGAATGGCTGAACTACAACCAAATGTGACAGTGCCAGAACTGCCGCTGCTAGAACTGCCGCTGCCAGCTGCACACGATACTGACCAACTCCTGCAATCATCTTCAGCAGATACACCAACAAAGCAGGGAACAAGAACGCCATCTGCAAAACTGCCTGTAAGATATCACAGCAGTAAAAAAAGGACAAGACTTTCTTTGAGCCAGAAGGCTGAAATACTGTCCCTGATCGAGAAAGGTGCAAGTCAGACAGAAGTTGCGATGAAGTCTGGCGAGCGAACCATCTCGCGAGTCAAAAAGAACCGAGAAGATTTGATGAAGGCATTGCGTCAATCTCGGCAAGGAAAGTTAAAGGCTTTTCGCCAGTCAACAGGTGGTGATAAAATGGATAGGTTGGTTCTAGAAATGGTTAACCGCACTCGCCAAGCGCACCTTCCCATTAATAGGATGCAATTAAAAACATTCGGGCTTAAAGTCAAACAGCGACTGTTAGAAATGCCAGGCACTTCTGTAGCTCTGCGGAAGTGTCTTGAACGATTTTCTGGATCAGACACTTGGGCCAAAAATTTTGTTCAGCGACATAACTTACATTGTGTTATATTGCATGGTCAGGCTGGTGATGTGAATGCAGCAGCTATAGCAGATGGACTGGCCCATCTAAAAAACACCATGAAGGATTATGAGATGGAGTGCATATACAATGTCGATGAGACCGGCCTTTTTTATCGTCTTTTGCCTCGGAAGACATATATCACTGCTATGGAAGAACGCAGATCAGTTAGAGGCACAAAGGGGATGGCTAGTAAAAATCGTATAACTGCTTATCTATATACCAATGCATCTGGAACACAGAAAGTACCTCTTAGTATAATAGGCAAATCAACAAATCAAAGAACCCTCGCTGTTTCAAGCTGAAGCCATGTCCTGTAAAATACTTTTCACAGGTGAATGCATGGTCTGATCAAGCCACCTTTTCTTCCTGGTTTCATGAAGTGTTTCTACCACATATCCGGTCATGCACTAGCAAACCAGTGCTACTGGTTATGGAAAACTGCAGTGGCCATGGAAATTTAACTGATCCACATGGACAGGTTTCAATAGCGGAACTCCCACCTAATTGCACATCTAAGCACCAACCCATGGATATGGGTGTTATTGCTGCATGGAAGCAACGGTACCAGTCTAGGCTTCTGACTAAGAGAACAGAACTGTTGTTCATCCAAGAAACACTACATCAAGCTGCAACTGCCAAAAAGATGAAAAAAGGAGAAATGAGTTTGGCTGATGGAAAGAATGTCCATGTACTGGATGCTGCAGAGCTAGGCAAAACTGCTTGGGAGGAAATATCACAAGAAACCATTGCACACTGCTGGATAAAGGCTGATATTCTTCCCCCCATTCTGCATATGAATGCTGTCAATAATAGGGGTAAACCCTCTCCTCACATTAACAAGGATCCTGATGTACTGAAACTGGTGGAGATTGTGAATGCAATGAAAATTTCCGGTACTGGTGCAGGTGATGACAACCAAGTGGTGGAAGCAGTGCAACTAGTCTCTCAGCTCAGTAGTGACGCACTTCGTCATTGGATGAATATTGAGGAGGAGGAGGATGTACATGAGGCTATCATTGGAGACCTGTGTGAAGAAATACAAAAAATTGTTTTGGCCGTGGAATGTGCTGATGGTGAAGAAAATGATGAAGAGACTGTTGAACTGCCGGTGCCTGAAGTGCAAAAACCACCCTTCAGCAAGTATTGCTCTCATTTTGAAGCACTTGAGAACATTGCATACTCTACTGGCCAACTGGTTGCTCATCAGCATTTGGTGGAGGCCAGAATGGGACTTATAAATGCCTACATGAGGCAACAATCAACCTAGCTGCAAAGTCTTTTCCACCATGCATTGTTATAATCTCTTCTGCTGTTTGGTATTTAAAAAGCTTCAAGTGCACTTACAAACATAACCAAAAACATTGTGGATGATTATGATTAGTGGCTAAGATTGCATTAAACCCACAGGTACGACCTTGCAGCGTGAGTATATAAAACATTCGCCAAAAAGGCGATTGTTATAAGGCGCCGATTATGTAACCAGCCTTATAGACGATCCACAGTATAGATCCAGGGTACTACACGGCTAACTCCTACCGGAAACGGTACGCCAAATGAAGTCACACCCTGGCGTTACGCCTATGACGATCGTACCGTATACGCAACTGAATTTCTATCACTGGCGTTACGCACCTTATTTTGGAAACAATACACCATTGAATCGATCGAGTGATATACGCCCGGGTAAAATAATTGGTGTATCGCAATTGCTATAAACATCTTCGGCGTTACGGCTGCGATATCAAAAGCGTATCGGCAAGTGAATTAATTGTGTATGGTGCTGAATTTGGTTGTTACGATAGAACACACTCATTCTCCCATCGACACAGAACCCCTAGCTCCCTAATATACTGAATATGAGTGATACAAAAATGCGGGTAAATATTATGTATTTTCAAGGTTAAATGAGGCCAGTGTTGAGTAA
This sequence comes from Eunapius fragilis, assembly GCA_963681505.1. Taxonomy (NCBI): domain Eukaryota; kingdom Metazoa; phylum Porifera; class Demospongiae; order Spongillida; family Spongillidae; genus Eunapius; species Eunapius fragilis. The sequence continues at coordinate 3,857,091 of OY811984.1, forward strand.
TGAAGTCATTATGTTTCAGCACTTGGTGTTTCGTTAATGCTGAGTAGTAATTTCGATGAGCCCATGTCCTAATACTTCATAGTTATTAGCTGTGTCAGATTCCATGATTGTTTGTTTTCCACTCTTTCTCTTGTATAGGATTATTGTGCTCTAGTACTCAGGAGTTGAAATTGTTGTGTGTTGCTTGGGCTGTTGTGTTTACAATGCTTAGTTGTGCAGAGACGACTGGGTCACGTGCTATTATTTTAATAAAATGGCGGTTGCTGCTTTTGAGTTCTAGTCAAAGTACGAAAGGCACCTAAAACCCCAACTCCATCTGGATAATGAAACAAGACTCGAATGTTGTAAACTCGTGGAAAGGGAGCGTTGTTCGCGCATGGATCGCTTGTTGAAACAGGTTCATCTGAAGCCACATCGCTTCCGAAGGATGATGGCGACACTCCTAGTACAGATGAGGGTAAGCCTGTCGTCCTGATGTGAAAAAAAAAAAAGTTGGTAGACGAAGTCGGCGGCGAGCTTTATTTAAGCATCATCCTATGCGACCCTCACCTCGACGGGCGGTACGAACCATTTATGTTAAAAACTGCAGCGATGGCGTATCTCATTACTCACTACCCTCGACCAATGGTTTGTGCATTTTCCGCTTTTGTGTGATGTTAAGCATGTTGCTTCACAGGTACACTAAAACCTGATGTTAATCTTCTATACACTTCGGTGTCTGTGCCCATCCCTTCCAAGTGTAACCATGCACAATGGTGAGGCAACGTCTCCACCAAGGATTTACAGAACCTACTAGGGTAAGCTATGCATGAACTCTTTATGGCATAATTCATACCATCGGACAGGCATTTACATATACAGATATTCGAGAGCCATCCAAATGAGCAGCATTCGTTCATCATAGCAGATGTGTAACAGATACAAGTTTCAAGTATCACAGTCATCCTCCCACAAGCCAACACATGGATAGGGCACATCTACTAGCGCACTGAGGATGGAAAGTTGTTGCAGGAGGTAAATTTATGCAAATGTTGTACGGAAAGATGTTATTTATGTTACTGGACAGGACTACATAGCATTTACGACATCACACCAACTGAAGACCAAGTCTATGTGTTGTGGTGGCGTTCCGGTTGTCATGGTACCATTGATCTTGGCTCCAGTAATCTGTTTTTTATGCGACAACCCAGATATGCAGCCATCTAGGATATTCTACTTACAAGTTCTGTCTGGTGTGTATGGTAAGTGGTATTAACGGTATAGATGAAAATGACATCCTTTTTTTCAGGCTGACTCAAGGGATGACCATAAATTAATGGTTTTTTAGGTGCATTCCTGTGGAACTTTCGCACACCTTGCTGTTAGGACCATATAAGCACCTCCTATGAGCCAAAATTGGCAAAGCTAACACAGAAAGAGCGTGCAGAACTTTCAGCTCGCATTTCTGCCTTCCCAACATCAGGTAGAATTAAGAAAATGTTTACCGATATTGCTAAGCACTACAAGTCCATCGTTGGTAGAGATTTTAAAGCATTTGCACAGTTAGCTCTCTTCGTGCTGTCTTTGTCTCCATCAGAAAAAGAAGTTTGGCTGGCCCTGTCTAAGGTATGCGCATTTACACATTTCATGCTTATATTTACTACTCCCTTATACATATTCAGGATGGCATATTGCGAGAATTTCGATCCAGAAAAGATGGTGCCCAAAACTATCTGTACGGTGTGGAGTCCGAAGAAGATAAATATTAATATGAACACTGCATATACATATGGCAAGTTAATTTATTTTTCTCTGTACTTAATACATTGTCAAATCATTGTTTGATAGCAATCCAGTTCAGCAAAATGCAGTCTTGACTCTACAATGTTGAGCATTGTGGAGATTGGACAGATTTCCCTTAACATGCTTCCAGAGAACTTTACAGTCCTACTGCCTCATGGATTGGACAGACTGCAACAAGTACTTAGTATAGTGGTGCAATTGTTGGCTTTGACAGGCAGTTGATCTATGTGTGTGACACAATTCACAAGCCAATACCATTGTAAGTTATTATTCTAGTTAAGGATGCAGAATTATCTTTAACTGCAACTTACACAGGAGATAGGAGCTCTGATCGGCTGTTTTCAAGTCCACACCACAACGTACTGTGTTGTGCATCACATGGAACCTGTTGTCACACCTGATGGGGTGCCACTCCTAACTGAACATGTCTGCCCTTGATGACACGAACAAGTATTGTGAGGTTCATCCCTTCAGTACAAGTTGTCAGGTCTGTTTCTGTTGTACTTCAATGTGATCATGGATATAGACTCCAGCACTACAACAACTGTTGAACGACAGCAGGTCTCTGTCACAAAAACTATTTTTCAACATGATTGGAACAATGACCTGTACTGTTTGAATGTGTATTGTATGCACACAGACACGTGATGCTTGTTTATGTGCATGTTCTGTGTTTATTAATTGGGACATTCATGTGAGTCAGGATAGTATATATAGGACGAGAGGAATACGTAAAACGCTGCCGTATCGGATTTTTCTCATGACTTGCTTTACGGCAAGGTTCACGCTCCTGAATTGGACCCGTTCACGCTACCGATACGCCAAATAATCGTACGTAAAAAAAAAAGCGGTGCCGATCGGCGATGATACGTCACTATGGTCACGTTCACGTCACGCCAGTGTATTCGCTTCCGATACGGACTCAAATTGTTGGCCGTGTAGTACAAGGTACATGTAGGTCCAGGGTCACTAGTGTTTGGAGTTCATGCAATTCAGAAAGTTACTAGATGCTAAATTTGTTTAATTTGTTTGTTTACAAACAATATTCAAGTGTAATTGCATTGATAAATACTTAACTTGAATACTTCTAAGTAACTAAATAAGATAAATCTTAGTTCACATAATACATGTTCAGCTCTATTAGCTGAAATAGATTTAGCATTAAAAACGTGGGGTTTGTTGAATGTTTAGGTTCCAGGAGTCAAAATAGTGGTTTCTATTGACATGTTATAATATTCCAGCATTTATAATTCTTGTTTGCAATGAGATAAAGCATAGTTCCCTGGGTTCCTGATTTATGATCCATTGGAGTGTTTTATTATGGTATGAGAGTATTTTTACTATTAAGTATTCTGGTTCCTATTGATTAGAAAGCCATCAAGGCAACTGGTGTTCATAACTCAATGATTATCATCAAAGATGGCAGCCATGCCATACATGGAGCTGGTGTTATGACTTCAGCCTCTGTCCTTGTCTTGCGTTATTTATTTACTGTGATGATGTATGAACAATGGACAGCTCTTTTGTCTCCAGCCGCTGGCTGGGCGCGAGCCTTCCGGAGGCGGCCACTGAACTTTCTGGAATGTATTTGTTTACATGCAATATATATTGGCATGCGTGCATGAGTTGATGAATCATTTTTTTGTCTTCATCGACTGACTTCACGCGCTTGCTCGCGAGGCTCCTAGCTCTATATTACACTTGGCGATGAGGTAAAACCGCTTACATTTTCCCTTTTTCTATAAGATCCATGACGTCTCTACATGGAACTTTCGGACAGTTCAATAGAGACACTGACAACTGGGACTGCTACTGTGAACATTTTGAGCTCTACACTGCGGCAAATGAGATTGCATCGGCGGAAAAGAAGCGTGCATTTTTCCTCATCATCTGTGGACCGGCAACTTATGAACACATTCGGAGCCTTATCGCTCCTGGCAGAAAGAAGCGGCTTTAGAAAACATGCTCAGGGACAGGTTGGTCTGTGGACTATGATACAGCAAAACACAACGCTCTCAAGATTGCCCAAGCACAAGAGCTAGCAGACAAGAGTGTGAAAGACCTGAAGCCTGAGTCCACGGTGGAGTCTGTCCATATCCAACCTGTAAAAGGCAAAGAACTATGCCCGCCAGAACATCCTGTTATCCTTGCAGGAAAAACCATGCATGAAAGTGCTGTTTTGCAACTGCTATTTGTCGGGCATGCGGAAAGATGGGCGACATAGCCAGAGCTTGTCAAACTCGCAGGAGGGAAGCTCACACACAACGCCGATCAGAGTCATCCGCATATATGACCAAGAACAAGGAAGCCCTTCTAGCAAAATGGAAGGAAGTCAGGAGTCCAATGTGTACACCCTCTTCCATATGAAGCTAAAGCATGATGAAACGCTGACAGTAAATGTCAACGCAAGTGGAGCAAAGCTGATTATGGAGGTTGACGCGGGGGCAGCAGTGTTCGTCATAAGTGAACAGACCAACAAGCATTCGTGGCCCTCGGGCTCCAGACCACTGCTACAGAATACCTCACTTCAGCTGTGGTAGTACTTAGGAGATAAACTGCCAGTCATGGGGCAAATCTCAGTTAAAGTACGCTACAACAAGCAGGAAGAACGTCTAGATCTAGTGGTGATTGCTGGAAAGGGACCAACCCTAATGGGAAGAAATTGACTTGAATGGTTGGACATCTTGGGGCAAACGGATCCAGTGAGTCACCACATACACACCATCTGCAACCCAGTAGGCCTGAAGCGAGTGTTGGATAAGCACCAGGATCTGTTCAAGGAGGAGCTGGGGCTGATAAAGGGAGTAAAGGCAAAGATATATGTAGACAAGGGAGCCACCCCAAAGTTTTTCAAGCCCAGGCCAGTCTCTTTTGCCCTACGCAACAAAGTAGTTGCCGAGCATCGAGTACCTCGGACACAAAATTTCAGCAGAAGGGATCCAATCGACAGATGAGAAAAAGAGAGCAATCCTTGATGCTCCGATCCCACAGAAAATGCAACAGCTCCGGTCTTTCCTTGGTCTCTTAAATTACTACAGGAAATTTCTACCACACCTGTCCAACACTCTGGCCCCCCTCTACTGCCTTCAAAATAAGCATACACGGTGGCATTGGAATTGCTACCAAGATGAAGCGTTCCGCAACACAAAGCGGCTTCTGACATCAGCGGAAGTTCTCACCCCTTACGACCCAAAGGAGAGACTGGTTCTTTCGTGTGACGCCTCCCCATACAGAATAGGAGCAGTCCTTTCCCACCAGTTCAAGGATGGCTCAGAACGCCCCATTGCTTATGCCTCATGTACGCTGGCACCAGCCGAAAGAAAATACTGCCAACTCGAAAAGGAGGGTTTGGCTATCATGTACAGAGTTAAAAAATTCCACCAGTACCTGCTAGGCCGAGTGTTCGTGGTGTTTTCTGACCACAAGCCGCTGCAGTACCTATTCAGCAAAAGCCGACAAGTCCCTCCGATGGCATCCTCTAGAATCCAGAGATGGGCCCTCACCCTCGGTGCGTACAACTACAAGATGGTTTTCAGGGCGGGAAAGCTGCAGGCAAATGCCGATGCCCTCAGCAGGCTACCATTGAGAGGTCCAGAACTCGATGTTCCCACCCCCGGTGACACGGTTCTGATGCTACAAACCCTGGACCAGGACAACAGTGCAGCGTCAGTCGCTTCCTTACAAAACTGGATAGATAAGGATCCGCTCATTTCAAGAGTGAGAGAAGCCGTAAGCCAAGGAGATTGGAAAGAAGTACCAAATGGTACGGAGACCTCCCAATACAAGATGAAAAGCCATGAGCTAAGCGTGCAAGATGATTGCCTCCTCATGGGTAACCGTGTAGTAGTAAACCATGTAGTAGTATCAAGAGCGGGCAGAGAGGCGATTATGTGGATCCTATACGAAGGGCATCCAGGAATGTCCCGCATGAAGTCTTTGGCAAGGTGTGGTGTGGTGGCCTGGCGTGGACGCAGATTTGGAGAACCTTGTAAGAAGATGCCAACCATGCCAAGCAAACAGAAAGAACCCCCTAGCGGCTCCCCTGCATCTGTGGGAATGGCCAGCAACACCATGGTCTCGACTCCACATTGATTTTGCAAGCCCTTTTCTATGAAAGACGTTTATTGTACTAGTGGACGTCCACTCGAAGTGGCCTGAAATTGCCACAGTACCCTCAACCTCTCCAAACATGCCATCGAGTTCTTACGTCGTGCATTTGCCATGCATGGGCTACCTGAAATGTTGGTGCCTGACAATGGCAGCGCCTTTACAAGCAAGGAGTTTCAGATTTTTACCTCCCGCAATGGGATCAGACACGTGAAGAATGCAGCCTATCACCCATCAACTAACGGTCTGGCTAAGCGCGCTGTGCAGACTTTTAAGGAGGCACTAAAAAAGACAAGTGGAGACCTGGAAACTCATCTGGCCCATTTCCTGTTTCAGTACAGGACCACTCCACATTCTACCACGGGATGCTCACCAGCCGAATTACTGCTAGGTTGTAAGCCTCGCACTCCCCTTGACCAGATCCACACTGCCAGCAGCAACCCACAAACCCTTTCGGCACAGAGGGAATCAGCACAAGCCAGGGTAACCAAAGTTCCGAGCCGCCAAAAGGAGGCTCATGATAAAAAGGCGAAATCGCGCTCCTTTCAGACCAGGCAAGGGAAACCGAAATGGCTTCCAGGTATCATCACAGGCAACTTCGCCCCCCTGACATATGTGGTGGAAATTGGGAAAGGAAGGCTTTAATGCCGTCACGTGGATCACATTAGAGCACAATACGACGGGCAGCAGCTTAGGAAGTCGACCAACTCGAAAGATGGTCACATTGAGAGTGCCACCAAGGACGCTGGTGTGAACGACACTGCAGGCGAGGAGACGAGAATCCCACAGGCCCCCGAGCATGGGACGGAAATCTCTGTAGGTGGAACTCATACGGAAGGAGGAGAGGAGCATGTCGACCCTCACAATATTCAGTCGGACACACCCTGTCGAGAATGCAGAGCATGCCAGGGAACTGTCGCGAACGCAGAGCCCACCCTCAGCACCCAACAACCCAACTTAAGGAAGCAACACACACTAGCACATCCAGGTGCTCGTGGCGTAAACGCAAGGCACCGGAGCATTTTGGCTGGCAACTCCATTCAAGAAAGGAGGAGTGTGATGAGGTATGAACAATGGACAGCTCTTTTGTATTCAGCCGCCGGCTGGGCGTGAGCCTTCCGGAGGCAGCCGCCAAACTCTGGAATGTATTTGTTCACTTGCAATACATATTGGCATGCATGCATGAGTTGATAAGTCATTTTGTTGTCCTCATCAACTGTGACCACGCACTTGCTAGCTCTATATTGCATTAACTTGGGTTAGTTAACTTGTGTTTAATAACTCCTGTAATTGATCACATGAGAGGTGAGCTTTGTACGTGTACATAGTGTAAGGTAGATGTAGGTCCAGGCATAGGTTTATGTAGGTCCAGGGTGGTACTGGTGGTGACGAACAATTAGGCAAAGATGAAGATAACTATTCTGATGAAATTGGAGTTGACTAAACCAACTAAAACTTGACTCTTGCGCAGCAAGTTACATGTAACATCTTTGGCCTGAAGATAAATACAATATTCATTATGTGCTAAGACCGTACAAAGGTATGGTCATTGTGGGCTATGTATAAACTGTGTAATCTGATGTTAGGCTGCATGGGTACATGTAGCTTTAGCAGAGAAAAAATGGTGTGTATGTTTTAAAGCACAAACTATTCTTCTAGCATGTATACAAACCACACACATTGTGTGCAGAGACAGATTTTGGTGTGATGGCATGGGCCTCAAGCATTAGTCTTGATGCAATAAACATCGCAATCAAGTACATGATGGGTGGAAATGGAGTGTGCTTTGGGCCTGATGCAAAGCCTTTGGCCTACTGGTAGAGTCTGATGCATTAAATCATGGTACTTTGTTACAGTTCAATATCAAGAGCTATCAAGAGCTATTTTAAAAGTCTGTTTGCAACTGTTTCTATGGAGATGAGACGACATGTTACTCCTGTATGTATATATTTTTTGTACCGGGGAAGAGCACCAGGGTCCAGGAAACCAATGCTGAGACTTGCATCCAAAGTGTCTAACGCCTCCAGGGAGGGGCCCATCTACCTTAGGCCCACATGACTGCCATAGACTATAGAAATGCTGGGTCACTAGCTGCAGAGATTGGACATGACAGCTGAAAAAACATGACCGTTTAATGCTCAGGGCAACCCTTATTTCCTGAGGGACAGCAAATTTACTCAAGAGTCGGAGTTTTTACCCTAGATTCCATCCTACTGGGCAAGACGTCAGCTGGTCCGGAGAGGGCAAACTCTTCTTTATCACGTGGTCCCAAACCGACCAGATGGGCAGGTGTGTTGAGCGTACCAAAGGCAGGCACACGAGTCCAGTTCCAGCAATGGAGGTCTACAGAGAATGCTGTCACTGTTCCACTCACTCCTCACTCCTCTTCCAATTCAAAGATGGGAGGCCACTGGCTTCCGCTCCACATTTCTATCCCTAGTATGGTGGAACAATGTGGCTACAATCCAGCCAAATATAACGCCCACATTGGTGCAGCTACAGTATGTACAGTAGCCGCCAGAGCAGGCCTTCCCACTGACATCATTCAGAAGCTTGCAAGATGGCGAAATAAAGCATACCATGTTTTGGTGCAGCCAAAGCACATGTAAACTCATTACTAACTGGCAACAGCAGAAGAGGACGAATTGTGTTCATAGATGTACTTATATTCACACAAACCACACACTGTGTGCAGAGACAAGCTTGATGCCAGCAAGCATTAGTCCTGATGCCATAACCTGGGAGGGGGTTGGAGTGTGCTTTGGGCCTGATGCAGAGGCTTTGGCCTAGTGGTAGACTGCTCAGCACTCCGATGTGTAGACATAACGCTTTCCATTATGAACCTTAGTGCATTGGCGAAGCCCCAGAATGTGCTGTGCAGATAAATTATATAAAGCGCTTTACGTACTTAACTTGTCCCTTTCCCCAATTTCCATAGGTCTTGACTGCCAGAGGGGCCCCTCTCTAGCTCACTGCTAATGGTGAAGGCTATTTATTAGTATTTATTATACACATCGACACTTTTAACATAGGTTGTTTTCACTTTAAGTTTTTTGTACATAGTGTTTGTTTAGCCTGCATGCTGCTCGATCGATGAATGAAACGCATGGGCTAGGTATGTGCACTGATACGCTTACACACAGGAAAAAAGTTGATTTGTTAGCATTTTCCAGTACAGCCTTCGATATCAGCCTTACCTAGATCGATTAACAACAAGTCTGCATGTGCCGTATTTTCATTCCAGAGCGTCAAGGTTTCCACCTAGCTACCCGGCATGCCATTGGCTCATCAAAACCAGAGCCTTGTTAAGCAGAATTATTAATCACTGTGTGCATTCATTCACCATTATTATTATCAATATTTATTGAAGATGACACAAGGTATTATGCAACGTTAAAGAATATATTATGCGCGATAGAAATTAATTTTTTGTCTTGATTTTAGTTAATGTCTAATGTACCGGGCATCCTCCCGGGAGGTACAATTGTCTACTGCGGTGTACAGATAATAAATTAATTCACTTTCTGCCAGTTTAACATCCCTTTTATATTTGACAGTACATGCACGTTATTCACGTCCATTGGAGTTTGGCCCGAAATCTCCAAGCTATAATACTTTTTCTTCGTTCCAAGTCAGCGCATCGAAGTGAAACTATTCGATTGCGATACGTAACCACGCGTATCGCAATCGAATAGCTTCACTTTGATGAATAGATACTCGCATGGCTTTGCTGTGAACTGGAACGTGATAATGTCCGCGTAGCTTTTTTTGTATTGTGATGTGTGTAAACGCTACAAAGACAGCATTGTTTTGTTGCGAAACTTTCAGATGACCTGGATTACTGGTACTACCAATCAAGATCTCAGTTGTAATGGAGCACGCACATAGCGAGATTCATAAGATAGCGATGGGGCGATTGAAGAGCGCTAGTACAATATGTACATGTGTTCTATGTGATTCACAGTTGATCATGTTGTCTACGCACTTAAAAGAATGTTAGGCCATTTCAAAAACATGTCTGGGCAAACACATGCAACCCCCTACATCTTGTCCAGCAATCCCAATAAAGTTATAACTGTCCCTGCAAAAGTAAAATCACTGTACAGCAAGATGAGGTAGTCCGTGTGGCTACAAAGTGATCAAGGCAACATCGACCCTACACTTCTGAGGAATTGAATATGCTGCACAGTATAACTCTGTCGTGGAGGTGATCGGCCATTTCAGGGAGGCATCCTGGCTGTCATGTGGAAGTTGCTGGCCTGACTGGTGGCAAATAGTGTTGCCCTGTTTGAATTAAACATTTAGGAGGCTGTGTGTTGGCTGGTGCTTTTTAGGGGATGATTGTAGTGTTGGTGCTACTAAATGGCCACTATTGGCTTGAATGGTGAATGAGTTGCACAATTTCAATAAGAAATCTGAATGTGTGTGTTGGCACCATGGCTCTGTGAATGGGCCTACCATATTGTAACTCTAGTGTGTTCAGTTGATGACAGTGGTGTGCACAGCGACATGCAGTGCACCCAAGTATGGTGAAGTGACATTCAGAAGAAAGCGTGCTTGATAAAGGAGCCACTATTGGCTTTGTTGGGAGCGGTCCAAGACTTCTTGTTAAGTTGCAATTAACTACCTTTATCGGCTGGCTGTCATCTATGGGTTCCATACATGTGCAGAGGCACTCCATGAGGAAATGATACCCAAATGTGTGTAAACTAAATGCCTTCTTGGTTGATTGGGACATCTTTTTAGCCCAACACAAATGTAAAACACACTTCCTTTATTCCCTCAATATTGAAAAGTTGTGAAGCTAATGGCGACGGCCTTGCTTCTAGTGGGTTGGAAATTTTTTTGGCTGTATCGGTCTCCAGGACGTTACTACTGAGTACAAACTTCATGATCAGTGGTGTCAACTGGACCTGAGTAACCATGCTGCGGGCTTGCGTGTGTACATGTACATTACAAGAGTGACTGTACGCATACAGGCATGGCGATGAGTCTATAATCTCCCGCTTCAATACACCCGCCAATCCCCCCAATCCCCGCAAATTACCGCTTACAAATCATCATATGGGCCGCTCCGACTCCAGTTGGCCAATGCCTCCACGTTGCATTTCTAGCAATAGGTTGCAAGATCACAAGAGATGTACAGGGTCTTCTACACATGGGCCTCGATGAAAGCCTCAAGGCCGTATAGTGGACAATGTTCCTTATCATTACAAAATAATTCGCCATTGCATTCGTAGTTTATACACAGCACCACATGCCAGAGATGACAAATTGTGTATTTTTACTTATAGCAATGGCATGGTATGTTGTGTAAGAAATAGGAACCCAATGGAGTTGGAAGATGTATTGATTTGATTTGGATGTTAGATTTATAAATCCACAAGGCCCATTATCTTGTACAACGTAGTATCCACAGAGACTGGGAATGAGGTCATTCCAATGATACACAAGACTCACTGTTGGGATTAATTCAATGGCATTGGCTGGAAATTATATATGTTTCAGGCATTTGGTACCTGTAAGAAACATAATAATTTTTCGAGAGCAAGCTATTGGGTGGAGAAGGTAATCACTCTTTTGAAAATAAAGACTTTTTTTTTTTTTTGTCTCAGTAAGGAAAAGGTCTTACTGACATCAGGTATTATGCCGTAAGTTACTATAAAGTTATCATTTCATCTCTGATGTTAAGAATGATGGACATCTTGATGAATATGAAGAGGGGCATAAAGGAAGAGAGGTGGGAGCTGCAAGTTAGGAGAGAGTACATTTTTATGGATACGCTGAACTCTATTGTTCTGACCATGTAACCTGAAGCCATTATGTCTTCTTGCACATGCGCAATTTGCAGTATTTTAACACTTACACCACGTGTTCTGAGACACTTCTTTTTCTCTTGTTTTAGCGTACACTAGCTATAGTTGTTAGCTGATTTATAGTTGTGCCTGTACTGTGCCCATTGATTCCCTGTAATCATATTCATTTGAAATCCTGATTTCCAAGAAAAAAAAACAGGATTTTGTGGCGTAGTCGGCAGGATGGCAGAGACAGCACAACTGATCGAGCTACTGAAAAGGCAGATAGATGCGCAGCAGAAGCAAATGGAGGAAGGAAGAAAACAGACGGAGGCGCTAATCGCTGTGTTTATTGGACACAGGGACAATCGGGAGCAACCTCCAAAGGCGCCGTTAGTTGTCATTCCCAGTTTTGTCCCGTTCGATCCAACGGCAGAATTGTGGGACGATTACTGGGCGAGGTTCCAAACCTTTGTGGGAGCTAACTCAATTCCTACGGATAAACAAGCGCAGGTTTTCCTCATGAATCAGTCGAGAGTGAACTACAAGCTTCTGAGTAACCTCGCCTCCCAGCAGTCACCAGCTAAGGACATCAACGCACTTACGCTGGAAGAGATTGTTGAATATATGAAGGGCCAATTTGACCCAACACGATACGTCATCCGCGAGCGGTTGATTTATTGGTCCTCCATGTGCCACAAGCCGAGAAAGTCAATTCAAGAGTTGGCCGCTCGAATCCGTCAGGACGCTGTTACATGCGATTTCGCGGCCATTAAAGACACTCTGGACGAGGCAATGTGCACCCGGTTCATGTGCTCCGTCAGCAATGAAGCCGTCCTGAAGGCACTCTTCAAGTTTAAGGAGGAGGAGCTTACCTTTGCCAAAGCAATTGCAGTTGCAATGGAGACAAAGGAGGCAGCCAAGGTGGCAAAGGAGACTGTGTATGGGACGAAAGCAAGTGCTGTCTGCAAGGTCGACTCTAGTAGACCATCCCCTTCACCTGACTCTGGAGAACACCCTATACACCAAGTCCACGGCAAGGAGAGAGACTTCCCAAAAGGGACCTGTCCACGATGTGGGAAGACAGACCACAAGTCGGTTGATTGCCCCTTCAAAGAAGCCGTATGTCGGTACTGTCAGAAGCTAGGACACCTAGAAGCGGTCTGTCTGAAGAAGCAGAGAAAGACCCAACCTGTAAAAACAATCTCTAAGCACCATCGGATACAGACAGTCAAGGTCATCAAGGCAGTTCCCCAACTTCAGCAATCTGTCCAAATCCAGGGAAAACAGTTCGTTTTTGAGGTTGACACAGGTGCTGGGGACAACTTCTGCTCTAACAACGTATGGTGTGATCTGGGAAAGCCTGCACTGTCACCTGTCACAGGACGATACGAGGTAGCAAATGGACAACCACTACCCACCTTGGGCACATTCACAACAGTTGTCTCACTTCAGGGTGGGGACAGTTCCCAGGACAAATCAGTTGATTTCATTGTTACCAAAGTTCCCCGACTCAACCTTCTGGATCGCAGTGCTATAGTCAGGCTTAACGTGAACATACCTGGGTCTACCAGCAGAGAAGCAAGAAGGTCCCATATCAGTGCGACCCATCTTCGATGATTTGAGACCAGACCCAACCCTACAGGACGCATGCAGGCAACTCTGTCAGGAATTTCCAGAACAGTTCAAGTCTGAACTCGGGTGTCTCAAGGATTCCCAACTGGAAGTCAAGTTCAAGCCTGAAACAAAACCCATCTTCTGCAAACCACGTGTAGTTCCCTTCGCCATCCAGGAGGACCTCTGCCAAGCCTACGATGCAGGAATTGCAAGAGGGGTGTGGCTTCCAACCCAGTTCAACGACTATGGAACACCTGTGGTTTCTATTCGCGAACCAAGCCTTCCCGGACAACCGGCTAAACTTCGAGTCTGTGGGGATTACTCTGTCACTGTGAACCAGCAACTGGAACCACATCGTCATCCCATGCCACTTCCAGAGGATCTGATGCGGAAGTTAGGGGGCGGCTATGGCTTCTCGAAGATTGATTTGGCAGATGCCTACAACCAAATCATGCTGGCACCTGAAAGTCAGAAGCGATTGGCACTCAGTACCCACCGAGGAGTCCTACTTCAGATGCGACTCCCTTTTGGCATTACTTCGGCACCTGGTTATTTCCAAGAAATTATGGGCCAGCTGACCAGTGACCTCCAAGGTGTAGCTGTCTATATAGATGACATTTTGGTCAGTGGGGCCACGGCTTCTGAACACCTGAAAAACCTTCGTTCTCTGTTCAAACGCCTAGAGATGAAAGGTCTTCATTGCCATCTGGAAAAATGCATCTTTGCCCAGCCTTCGGTCGAGTACTTTGGACATATCCTTTCTCAACAGGGGATCGCCAAAGGACCAAAAGTCGATGCTGTCAAGAGGATGCCACCTCCAGAATCTGTTTCAGGTTTCCGCTCTTTTCTTGGTTCGGTGCAATTCTATGGCAAGTTTCTGCCCAACCTGGCTACAGTCACTGAGCCACTTCATCGTCTGACTAAGAAAGAGGTTCCATGGAAGTGGGACAGAGAGGAACAAGCAGCTTTTCAAAAGCTCAAAGACCTGTTATCTGCTGACACCATTCTGGTCCACTTTGACCCTTCCCTTCCCATAGGGATCTCATGCGATGCTTCAGATGTGGGTTTGGGAGCAGTTCTCTTCCACAGGTACAGTGATGGCAGTGAACGTCCAATTGCCAATACCTCAAAGACCCTCACAAGCACACAGCGTGGATACAGTTAGATAGAGAAGGAAGCACTGGCCATAATCTTCGCCTTGAACAAGTTCCACCAGTTTCTTTATGGTCGTACATTCATTTTGGTCATGGACCACAAGCCACTGATTGCTCTTTTTGGACCAACAAAAGCAACTACGGCTCTTGCTGCTAGCAGGCTTGCTTGCTGGGCTCTGATGCTCAGTCAGTACAATTATTCGATTGAGTATCGGAAAACGTCAGACCATGGCAACACGGACGCTCTTAGCCGCCTTCCAGTGGGGCCAGATATCAACTTTGATGGGGAGGAAGGTGATGCAACATGGACACTGTCTGCAACATCAAGACTGTCAGCCTTCAGCTAAATCCTACTGACCCAGGAACACTGGCTAAGGAGTCAACAAAGGACCCGCTCATCGCCAATGTTATGCGCTATACGCGAGAAGGATGGCCACCTAAGGACGTATCAAACGGAAGTTTGCAAAACGATACATTGGAGATTTTTTGCAAGTTGTCCGTTTCTCTCTCCACAACCCATGGTTGCCTTCTATACAGATCAAAAGTGGTGATTCCCCCAAGTCTCAGGCCCCAAGTACTGCAACTTCTTCATTTGGGACATTTTGGGATGCAGCGAATGAAGTCATTAGCGCGCACTGCAGTCTATTGGCCAGGGATGGATGCCAAGATAATGGACCTCTGCCATCGGTGTACTACCTGTGCCAAACACCAGAAAAAGCCACCCAAAGCAGCAAACCACCCCTAGATGCTTCCAGAGAAACCATGGAGTCGCGTGCATGTCGACCATGCCATCAACTTTCTGGGAAGCAATTGGCTTATCCTCATTGATGCCTACTCCAAGTATCCTTCCATCCATCCTACCACTTCCACATCCACTAAATCCACCACGGAGTTGTTAGAGCAAGACTTCGCACACTTTGGCTATCCACATACCATTGTGTCGGACAATGCAACTTCATTCTTCTCGGAGGAGTTCCAGGCCTGGTGTCGAGAGAGAGGCATCATTCACCTCACAGGGGCTCCATACCATCCTGCCACCGATGGTGCTGCTGAACGTCTCGTCCAGACCTTCAAACAGGCTCTCACCAAATCATCATTGCCACCACGAGCTGCGCTACAGGAGTTCTTAATGCAATATCGTCAGACACCTCGGGCAGAGGGCTATTCTCCAAGTGAATTGCTGAATGGTCGTCTAATCAGGACCAGAATTGATATTCTCCTTCCTTCTCCAGCACACACTGCTCAAGGCAAGCAGGCCAGGGAAGCCACTAAGTCTCAAGCTCAAGAGGTCCCTCCAGAGAGAGTCACTCCCATATACTCGGTGGGCACACCATGCTATGCTCTCTATTGTTGTCCCAGACGAGAGAAAGAGGCTAGATGGGTTCCTGCTGTAGTAACTAAGGTGTTTGGCACCCGCAGTGTCAATGTGAGGGTATTTCCACGTGGTGGCACTTGGCGACGACATATAGAGCAGCTTCGTCCACGTTACAGGACCCAAGAGGATGCAGACCCTGGAGGCGATGTATCAGCTGCCCCAAGGGAACCATTTCTAGGTTCACCAACCATAGAGGTGGCAACCTCGATGCCTGACACCAAGTACCTCTCCTTCCTACACAAGAAGCAAAGATTACGGCTCAACCATGCAAAGGTACCGGAATCCTCGCCTTCCCACTGGTGGAGAGTACACTCGAGATAACCCAAGAAGGTCAACTAGACAACACCACCAACAAACCCCTTCAGTTAGAGGGGATATCACCTCTCAGTGATCAATGGAGGACTTCAAGGCTGGCAGGGAGGTGTTCTGACCATGTAACCTGAAGCCATTATGTCTTCTTATAACATGCGCAATTTGGAGTATTTTAACACTTACACCACGTGTTCTGAGACACTTCTTTTTCTCTTGTTTTAGCATACACTAGCTGTAGTTGTTAGCTGATTTATAGTTGTGCCTGTACTGTGCCCATTGATTCCCTGTAATCATATTCATTTGAAATCCTGATTTCCAAGAAAACACGACATCTATCAAACGTGATCCCACATTTTCTCCTACAAGGCGCATAAGTGTAAGTTTATTCAATGCTGCATTGGGTTGGCCCCATAGTTCCAGAACTCTTTACCTTGTTTTGGTCCAAGAATTAGCAAAATTAAGGTTTAAAGCTGATCATTTCCATAGGCCGATTCAAACTATTTAACTAATTATGTCACGCTGAAGGGCAAGAGGGGGGGGGGGGGGGGGGATGGGGGGTATCAGCCAGTGGGATGATGTATACATTAAGCATACATCAGTATGGGATAACATGTGATGGGGGGGGGGGGGTCCATAATGGTCAAAAATAGCGTGACGTAATTTATGAACCGGCCCCTTAACTTTTATCCCCACTGGAACTTGTTTTTGGCAAAAATCGATACACCGGCCTTTCATATATCTAGAAGGCTGTGCAAACACACCTGATACATGTAGAGTGAGTTAACATACACATGGTGCATGGCAATGCGCACGAATGACTCTAATGTGACTTAGTCTGGTGTACAGCTAGACCCTTGCAACTGGCTTGCGTGTGCAATACTAGCACTCACACTCCATATAACCGTGAGCGATAGTAAATACACAGTAACGTAATTATGACATCATGCAAGCACATCTGGGCTTTCTGCACACCGTTTCTCTTTTGCCCATGCTTAACATTTCTATTCCACTTGTTTCATTTTAAAAAATGGTTATAGTACTGAGTGATCGTGAACCTACTGTATACAAGGTTCGTACAGGTTTGGGAATCCGGGAATAGTTTGTACTAATCATTTAAATGTTTTCAAAGGCCCGGAAAAGTTTAGAAATATGCCTAGCTGTGAACATATTTTTGAAAAGGCCACTGTCGTTCGACTTAATGTCTAACGTACCAAGCATCCTCCCAGGGGTATATTTGTTTTCCGCAGTGTGCATAAACGTTCATGTTCTGCCAGCTTAACATTCCTTTTACAGTGCATGCTCGATGTACAGGTCTTTTGGAGCTTGGCCCAAAATTGTCAGGGTCTAATTCTTTTTCTCTGGTCCCAACATTGAGTGTCAATTTGATCACAATACTACTACTAGTAGTTAGGATAGAAATTTATATAGCAACCGTGCATATCGCAATTGAATAGCTTCGCTTTGATGCTCTGGCTTAGGATCAGAGGAAAAGAATTAGACTTAGCAAATTCGGGCCAAGCTCCAAAGGACCTGTACAACTAGCATGCACTGTCAAATGTAAAAGGAAAGTTAAACTGGCAGAACGTGAATAAATTTATTTTCTGTACACAACACGGAAGACACGTTTAAGATGCCAGGTACATTAGACATTAATGAAACGCACATGCGCGTTTGTCAGAACTTGGCATTTTTGAACGCGTAAAAAGAAAGAGTGCACTGCATGGTCTGCATGTACAGTGTACCATACTGACTAAGAAAAGAAATTTTAAAAACATGAGTTGGGATTGGTTCTTCTATCGATCGTGCGTACGTTATAGTCAAATACCAGCATCTAAGTTACTTGTAACAAGTTCTGTACCATCATTTTCCCCATACAGTGTCATGTGCTTGCAAGCGTGCTACAATGCCTGAGTTGTGTTTGTTTAATGATGCATGGCTAACAGAAAAACGGTCTTAAGGATTGGGTTTGCCTCAATGTTAAAGACCAGCACATTGCATTGTGCAAAGTTTGCAATAAATCTTTCTCAATCAAAACGATGAGCAAAGCAGCTCTTCTTAGTCATGCTGAGAGTAAAATGCACCAGCTCCTTGTTTTAGCCTTAATGAGGGCACAACCAAGTATAGTTGACTTCCTTATTAGTAGTAGTAGTGCTGAGAGATCCGCTATATCAGCCTGCTCTGTCACTTCACCCAAGTTGATTTCAAGTTTTGTGTGTGTCTTTCAACATGGACCAAATTTTCAATTCTGCTATTTTGGTAAGGGAGTGGGGAGGGTATGGCCTTGGAAAACAGTTGGCAATATTTGTGAATAGATATGGGAAAGTTTTGAAATTAATGAATAAAGGAGCTGTATAAACCCTGGATCGTATATAAAATGGTTATTCCTAATAAGAACAGTCAGTGGTTAGCTGAATAGCTGCATACTTGCATAAGCATAAGGCTGTAATATTCCACCACTTGCACAAGACCACAGAGCTAAACATTTAATGAAACCTGCAGAAAGCCGTCTTATAGCTTATGTGGAGAATACAGCATCACAAAGCGTGGATTTCACATTGACCCATTTGAATTGTCCTTTGAGAAATATAAGCTAATTCAAGTGATGATATTGTACAAATTATATTTGTACAGTATAAAACTGGTTCCTAAATAAAAATTTCTAGAGCTTTTTGAGACAATCACAAATGGGGTATTTACTAAGCAGCTGGAATATAACATTCACAGTTTTATGTTTGTTCAATACACTTTGTACTGATGTAAGCTTCAAGCGGTGAAAGAAAACTGAGGATGGAGAGTACAAAACATTATGTCTAAAAAGGATTAAAATAAATGCTGCCTGACCTTTGCGGAATGTCTGAAAAGGTAATCAAGTTCTTATGCATTTGCACATGTCTGTTTGGTGTTTGGGTCACTCTGCAATGCAGCGCTAATTCAAAATACATTATGTTAACAATAATTTTTTCTTACATCATAGAATTATTATGTTAGTAATGTTTAATAAAGTTATAAGTCGGTTTAGAGTGATACATGGGTGATGCAGTTGTACAAGGTATAAGAAAGAAATAAAAATAAATATATAGGAGGGGGCGGGGGGGAAATGAAATCTGTATGGACCCCATCATCCAATACTGTAGAGCTTGAAGAGAGAATTAGGAATCTGCTTTTAAAGTAAAAATCTGGCTTAAGAGAAAAAAGTTACTGGGGATTTTAAAAAGTGGACATAGGGAGTACAACCCTACGCCCCTTACATTTCATCGCATTTTTGTATATTTTTAGTTCGCTTTAGATTCAGATGGGAGTCACACCGCTCGATTCCTCACAGGGAAAGTAGCTAGTTAGGACCCAAGTACAACTTGTATAACCTCGTTAAAACCTTGAGCACGTTTTAACCCGGTAATTAAACCTACCAAACGTATCTTTGGAACGGCCGGGTTAAAACATTAATTACATCGACGCTCTAGGTTTTAGCGAGGGCCTACAAATTGTACTTGGGTGCTAATGAGTTACTGTCACTGCGAGGAATTGGTTGGTGTGACTCCCACATGAATCTGAAGTGAAACAAAAAAGATACAAACGTTCAATAAAATACAAGGGGTGTAGGGTGGTATCCCCTACGCCCTCTATTAAAAATCCCCCGTACCTTTTATCTCTTAAAACAGATTTTTGTATTTTAAAACTAGATTCATAATCCTCTCTTCAAGCTCTACTGCAGTGGACGATGGAGTCCATACAGATTTCTTTGCACCCCCCTTGAATATAAAAATAAAATTAAAAACATATAGATTCTGAAAAAGAACAAATGTTGGAATGTTATTTATTTCTCAAAATGTGAAATTTGTGGGTGAGGACGGTTTTGATGTGGGGGGATTGGGCAGACAATTCTTTACACTGATATTGGAAGAGATGCGAAAGACGTATTGGATGAATGGGACCCTTAAACGCAATGCAAAGGCTTTGAAGGTAAATTTTGGTTTATAAAGCATCATATTACCAAAATCTTTATAACAGGATCACGTGTTTTTGATAATGGGGCAGCTACTAGCCATGGCAATTGTCTACAGTGGGAAATACCTTCAACTCATGCCTAGGCCTGTGTATGAATTCATAGGTGGACGGGCCTTGTCATCTATCAAAGTGAATACAGGCGATGTTCCAGATCCCACCATTGTTCTGAAGTGTAATGAGGCAAGATATTTTTTCTTAATCAATTTTATACATTGTAACCTTTCAGTTGCAAGGTATTAATTCTGAGCAAAGCATGGACCTGTTCAGCCAAGATAATTACGACTGCGTGGTTGATGCAGGAATTTGGTCCTGCAAGCTTGACCACAAGGACAGTTTTATTGATGAGTTATGTCTTCACCACACCATTGTTAGAAACGTATGTGAACTAGAGAAGCTCAGAGTGAGGCTAAAGACTGTAAGTGTGATGGATGCAATCGAGATCTATCCAGGCCTTATGGAGACGTACTTTTTGAAGTCAATGAAAGGCACAACTCCAGGTATCAACTATTTGATATGGAAATAATTACTTTACGTGTTCTACATGTACAATTCGAAAACAAAGGTTAAGGTATAGGATTGCAACTTAACCGATTACCCCCGAGATACGCATACCTGCGTCAAAAATGTGTTAACTGTTACCAATGAATTCTTCCAGACCCTTTGAAGAATTATACCAAATTGAAGCTACTCATGTTCACGGCTTCAGATTATGTTGTTGAAACCCCTTCCAGCTACCTAAGATTTCTCTGCTGCCTCATTTAGCTATTTTTGGACAACTCTACTTTAACTAAACAAAAATATTCCGACATTAATCGGTTAATAGTGTGTAAAAAGAATAAAGCAGACTGTCACATAAGCATGCTAATCATCTTCCTGTTTCAAATTATGCTTGCATCCTATTAGTACCATTATTGGTTTGCCAAACCATATGTTACTTGTTTGATGGGCACTGATTTTCAAAGGAAAATATAGTTGCTGTAGTTATTAAATAGTGCAGCACTCTTAGTATGCATGTAGGCATAGATGGCATCGCAGAACATGACAAATACTTCAATTCTCAAACTTGATGATTTTAATTCTGACATTACCAGTACTAACACCACTTCTTCTTTGAAGCTTATATTAACACTACATCAAATACAAGAAAATAAATACTTGTACAGTATGGTGTGGAGACATGATGTTAATGTTATTTGAGCCTAATAAACTAAATAAGGTACTCTGTTGTATTTTTTTTCTCAATGTGTTAAATGCAGGGGTTTCCGTAGACGGGGACATAGTGGAATTCATCGTTTTGTGACGTTTTGTAAATGAATTTTAATATTGTCAGATGTCATTAATTGAATGTGGTGTGTAAACACGTACTACACATGTGCTGCGGACTAGTTGTAAATTCATATTTTTACACTTAATTGCGTGTGGTTTTTTTGTGTCAACATGTGATGTTTCACATAGACCACATTTTTGGAATGACGCAATTAATTGCCCGCCTAAAATATGAATGTCATTTATGTTCCCGTCTACAGAAACCCCTGAAATGTCTATTGGGCACCCTAATGAAGACGTAAGTGACCAATTTAGATTAAGCGTTTTGCAAATGTGCTACATTTTGGAAGTGGATAACTACAACATAACAACATAAACATGCATATATTTGAGCTCATTATAGACTAAGTTGCATTTGTCACAATGAAGGACCCTGAACCTTTCAATTTGGTTTGCCTTTCCTCTGGTCTGAGAGGGAACAGATGGTTGAATACTTTTTATTGTTTTATAGGTGGATTGCGTAAGGCAATGATGATTATGTTTTCTGACAAGGGCACCAATTTGAGGAAACAGGAAACAGCTCTTCTGTACTTTTATGACTATTTGGAACATTGTGCAGGTATGTTTTAAATGTGCAAAGTACAATGTAAATAAACAACAACGGAGCAGTGGATGGTGGTAAGAGTGCAAGCCAAGTGAGTGGAGATGGACAGGCTGCAGAGCAGACTGAGTTTAGAAGAACTTGATTGTTTAATTTTGATCGTTTACTTTTAAAGAGATCAAGCTCGAGAATATAATCAGGTTCTTTTGTGGGTCAGACCATATACCTTGAATCTGGGAAACACATGTAATGTTCGATGGATCAAAATATCCGAGCTCGTCAACATGTACGATGGAACTTCGCTTAACGATTGTGCACAATTCTTATGAAGAATTTGAGGTGCACATGGATGAAGCCATGCTTTTCCATGGTGGCTTCACTTCGACGTAAGTAAAGTTTATGGAATTTTAATTAATGCAATTATTTCTACAGGCGACTGATTGATTGATTGTTCTGAAATTGGGGGTTGGGCGCGAGGGTGTTTCATTTTTTTTATCTGCCTTCATTTATTCGGTATGCAAGGAACTGTATTCATAAACTTATCTGTTTAATGTACGAACGCACAAGGGTTAGTTCCCGCATGGTTCCCGCATGTAGTGTCTCTTACATAAATCCACTATTTCTGCCGATTTATATGCGAATACACAACTTGCACCATTACAAATCTAGCAATATATTTTTCGAACCAACTACTTTATTTTCTGCGGGAACCTAGCGGGAACCACGTTCCCGCTCAGGAACCATTTATATTGTAGCAATGTCTTAATATTAATTGACTGCAAGAAATGGCGCCAGGCCAAAAAGTGGGCGATCGTGTGAAAGCCAAACCAACTGCCATATTTGGGTGCCGACAAGCAGGAGACATATATTTGGACCTTGGGCAGCTGAACAAGAAGTCCATGGAACTGTGAAAGACGTTTTGGGTAAAGGCCGGAGTCGGAAACTTCAAGTGATTTGGGAGGAATGTAGTAACATTTCAATGGTCTCCCCACGTGTGCTACAGCGAGATGATTATTGCGCTATGTTGCAAGAGCTGGATAACGAAAGTGTAAGTTCTCAATCTGGAGACGAAGAAGTAGTAACACAAGAAGAAGAGGAACAAGAAGTAGAGCGCTTGGATGAAGTGGCCATCAATGATGAAATTGCACTGCTGAGGCCTCATGATACTAACTGGGCAGTGACTGAAGGAATTAGTGTGGACTGCTTCCAAGGTACAAATAGCACATTCAGCATGATTTGGAATTTTACAAGCCCCGTAGCACAAAGAACTGTCCTTGATTATTTCTGTGCTATGTTCCCCATGTCTAACACTACAGAGTGGATTCGGAAAACCAACGTTCTTCTAAACAATATGAAACAAAGATCTCTCAGTGAATTTGAGTATTTTCGATTTTGGGGAATGATTTAAGCAATAAGCATAGGAAGAGAAAATAATCGTTGAAGTTACTGGATGGAGGAGATAGATTGTGACACTAGGAGAGTCTTTCAGCCATCTGCTTTCGGATCATGCTTTGACATGGGAATTAGAAGATTTGAATTCATACTGCGATGCCTATCATTTGGTGATGTGGACCCCATGGATCGTTGGTCTCCAATAAGACCATTTTTAGCTGCTATTAATGAAAGGCGTCAACAGGTTATTGATCCATTATACATATTGGTTGAAGATGAGCTACTGTCACATGGCTTAGTCGGAAACAGGACAGAACCATCGATGGCATTCTACATCTTACAAAAATCATCCGAAAGCCCAAAAGGGTTGGAACTGAAATAAAGTGTTTAGCTGATGGTGTGGTAGGAATCATGTTGAAGCTAGAGATCTGTGAGGGGAAAGAAGCTGAATGCAGAAAAAAAGTGGTCACACCATCCATGAGTCAGTGAGCCCTGGCATGTAACTGGGAGAATCTAGTGGCCGATTCAGCCTTTTCGTCTGTGACAACATCAGTAGAGTGCAAGAAATGTGGCCTTTTTTACTAGAGTTCTAAAATCAGCTTCTAGGGAGTTCCCGAAGAAATATCTAAATGACCAATGTAGATATTGTCAAAGAGGAGACATATTTGTTTGACAACATCAGTAGACAATTGTGATCTTATTGCTTTGGGCTGGAAGGATAAAACCATTAAAACCTTTACTTCCACCTGCAGCACAACACACAAGGTCAGCCCAATAAGAAACACAGGTATACAAGTGATGGTACTCTTATCACTACTAAAGTTCAGCGCCCTCAGCTTGTTTCGCAATTTACTACAGTGCATAATCTAAAATTGATGTGCACAACCATCTGAGACAAGTGCTACTCAACATAGAAGCAGTTTGGGTAACACACTTGGTGGCATAGGCTAGTTGCAACATTGTTCGGTGTCATTGTTATTGATGCTATGTTGGCATATAATTTTGAACATAGCACTAATCCTAAAACTGTTAATGAGTTTGCTAATGATCTCTCTTTGTCTCTTATCTTCAATGACTTCGATGGGTATGTTCCTGAGAATGAACAGAGAAGGATATCAAGTGATTCTAATGCAGAGTTAAGAGAAAGTTTGAGTATGTCAGTGCCTTGTGCTGTTCCTTTCAATGCCCACCCACTCAAAAGCCTGTTGTCTCTTCCTCTTTATCAAGATCATGTAGGGTCTAAAGTAGGAGCTCGGCGTAAGTGTTCAGTTTGTTCAGCTAAAGGAAAAAGAAATAATGCACACTATTACTGTGTGAGATGTTCTGACATTTCCAAAAATTCCATTGTTGCGATTTGCGGGCATCAGTCTGAACGTGGTACTGGCTCCACTGCCAGAATGCATTGAGAGGAACTGAACATTAGTACTTTTCTTATAACCAAAGAATTACAAGTGCAGTTTCATAAATTCCCTTTGGCACATGCAGCGACACTTGCATATGTACACACTTTGAAACGTGTCTCTGATTGTTTTTCAAATTCCTTGTGAAGTCCTCTCTGGATAACCGCATGTTTATATCAAGAACAATTAGCTTGCATAACTGAACAAAAAAGCCCTCCCTCCTCGTACATGTACACCACCCTTACGCCATGCATATTGACAACTCTTGGTGCAGCGTCGCCTGTGCACGACTTCCAACTAGAATTAATAAATCCAACATACAACGCATACCGACAACACCAACCACATAGATTCATGACATACTCATCACACAAACCACACTCAGATCTGGCAGGGACCAACAATCAACAGCTACTTTGGATTTTAACCTAATTTATTTAGAGGTGGTGGGCCCACATCACCTCAAGGGAAAAACCTCACTATGTGAGGAAAAAACCTTCTTACACACTGCTCTGGACACCACAACATACACAACACATATGACGAGTTCCTCAGGCGAGGGTCTTCAGCTTTCATCTGAGTGAAAATGATCATTAAGGAACAACCTGCTTCGCATCAAACATTCAGTGCCACACTGCATACAGAGACATTCCATCCCACCCATACCCAGCCACCCGGCTGGAACACACAGCAGTCTGCAATCTGCCCATTCGTAAACCAGCCATCCGGCTGAACACAACAACATTCAGACAACGTAAAGTTTACAGACCCGTGCACTGGCAATGTAGACTGATTTCCTTCCTGCTCACATAAACTTAAATACCTCCACCTCCACGTGTACACATCACGTGCTGTACAACCAATCACATACGGAGGGAGCATAGTTTCTGTCTAATTCACTACGTTCAACCGACAGAAAAGTGTATCTCTCTCCTCGTACATGTACACCACCCTTACGCCATGCATATTGACAACTCTTGGTGCAGCGTTGCCTGTGCACGACTGCCAACTAGATGATCAAAGAAAGCCGGCTAGATACCCAAGTTCTTAGATACTTCTAAGCGGCTCTCTACAGAGTCCTTTACATACCCATCTTTTGCTGACTCCGATTTCCATCTCCCATGCCGCTTGAATAGTCTATCAGGCACCCCAGCATTAGCAGCTGCCGTGGCACCACCAGCCCGCAGGCTGTGCATCCCAAACAACTTAGGGTCCATTCCAAGGCTACTGATTTTTTCCAATAACAATTCCCTCAGCCTAGAATAGCTAAGGCTACCACCCTTGCGCAAACATTCTCCAGACTTGGTGTGCATTATTCCCCTGAACAGATAGTCTTGTGAATCATGCACTAGTTGGCCCATGGAGAAATACCTCTGCATCATGCTGACGGGGCATGTGGCTGTACCTGTACGAGCAATCACTAAAGATGCACCCTCTCTGTACTGGTCTGTCTTACTGGATGTAATTTGTATTACCATGCCCTCAGGGTTAAAGGCCACATCAGCACATCTTAGCTTTAACGATTCCTCGCATCTTAGAAAACCAGCAAATGCTACAAGGCAGATAGCTAGTAAGCGGACCTCAGTAAGGGAAGGGGATGGCCCAGCTGCGTCTACCATTGCTAGCAACATCTCTGCTGTAACAGGTTCCTTACGCTTTTTGGGCTTAGCTAACTCCCGCCTAAGACCGCCCAAAGTAGCTTGCACTATAGGGGACCCAGCAATGGATGGTAAACCTGCCATCTGGTGCAACCATGAAACAGCATGCACTACCTCTTCTACAGCTGATTTTGACTGAACAGACTCACTAAGGTGCTGCAAGTACAGCACCAAATGGATCTCTTGCACAGGAAAGCTTGGGACCCCCCGTCTGGCCTCTGCCCATGTCTTCCACCTCTGAAAGGCTCCAAGATATTTCTTTGTGGTAGAGTCAGCCTTACATTTCAGGACAGTAGCTGGCAAAGCTTTGGCCAGCCGCCTAAGCTCTGGGTCCTCCAGATTTGACAGCAGAGGCCAGACTCCAGAGGAGAATACATCTTCGCACAGCGCTTCCTTTGCTCTGTCGAAGGCTGCCTTGCCGCCATCTCGTTCCGCTCGCGCCACACTGCTGCTAGCGCTGCTCAGGCGGTCTGCGATCTCTTCGCAGAAGCGGAATTGATTCTCGTTGCCGCGACGTTTGAAGACGTAGGGTCGCGGCGGATGCCTTTCTCCCATTTCAGCGCTGAGTCCTCCTGTCCCTCTCGGAGCCGCCGGACTTCTTCCATCAGTAGGGTAAACTGGTCGCCCGTGAATGTCGCTGATCCCTCTTTGGATGATCCCTCTTTAGATGTTCCTTCTTTAGACGATCCCGCTCTAGCTGCGACATCTCGGTCTGGTGAGTTCTCTCGCGACATCTTCGAAGTTTACAGACCCGTGCACTGGCAACGTAGACTGATTTCCTTCCTGCTCACATAAACTTAAATACCTCCACCTCCACGTGTACACATCACGTGCTGTACAACCAATCACATACGGAGGGAGCATAGTTTCTGTCTAATTCACTACGTTCAACCGACAGAAACGTGTATAAACGCGGGAACAAACTGATCTTGCTTTATTTGTTTATTTCAACTTTTATGGATAGATTTACAACTTTTACTTTAATTCAGGACAACGGACCTGCATTTTCTTAGTTAAATTGTTAATCAGATAAGATACAACATTAATTATTGGTACACAAAAATCAATTAACTGGGACAACTGTGCGAGAACCTTCAATACTGATTAGCAACTACGCGCTCAAGTAGTACTCATATGCTATTGAAAATCTCAGCTGTTTTATAACATTAATGTGTTCATTTTCATGCGCGACAAGCAGCACTTGTACCTTTATAAACATGCATAATTTGTTTGTTCATAACTTTTCTATAAAAGTTACAATACAGCTCAAAATGTGGTTCCCGGGCGGGAACTTATGTTCTCGCATGGTTCTTGCTGCATGTTCGTACATTAATATGTCTGTCAGCTTAGCTGATTAATGCACTAACTTCATGTCTGTCTGCTCTTGATTATTTTTTGCAATCCTCTTGTTGACTGTTGTAGGATTAAGCAGGTAAGTTTAATAATTCTTACTGGATGTATTCTTTAATTCACTTGGAATTTGGCCTTTTATAGGCTGCAGTGATCAATCTATGTTGAGTGTGCAAGGTACCTAGCAATTATGTGACATAACCATTCATGGTAAAAAAACCTGAACATGTGTTGACTCAGAGCTCCAAATCATTTCATCCAAAGGTATTTTGTAACATTCACAAGAGTCCAACACATTGAAGGTTAGAAATACTTATTTTAATACATATGTCCTTATTGGTTTTCATTTTTAGATATGGCATGGAATACAAACACTGCCTAGTATGTCTCTCTGTAAGAATACTTGCAGATGCTGCCAGCAAAGTAGCATCAGTGAGAAGAACAGACAAATGAAGGAGTTACGGGATTTACTGGACCCTGACCAGCATGGTGTTTACGAGGCAGAGCATGAAAGAAGTGGCTTCAAGGGAAGAGCAGTATTCCAATTTCATGGGGTACCCTGGTGAATGTTCTTAGACAACCAGATAAAAGCTGTGACCACGAGACCTAGAACGATGTTTGTGTATCTTGCGGTTTATGAACACAGTCACTGCATTTCAGTTATTGGATTCAAGCGTATGGCATACATGTGTATTACTCACGTGGTACTCTAGGGGGCGTCTCCAAACAATTTTGGAAAAGATAACGTCATCTTGACGTTGGGGAGGGGGGAGGGGGGGTCAGGCTCATGACGTTTTCAGATGTACTGAACGAAAAATGGCGTTGGACTCTCACAACCTTCGATATCAATGGGGGGTAATAATGAAACATCACAATGACGTTATCTTTTCCAAAATAGTTTGGAGACGCAAAAGTGCGGCTGCCCTAGGTATGATTGATCGCATGAGACATTCTAAGCTAGCTACAAACACATTTGGCGGGTGGCACACGTGATCGATTGATATTGCACAAATCTTGCAAATATGTAGCTATGGCAATGCCTGAGTGCAAAGACGGTGACAAAATATAAGACAGTTACACCAGAGATAATATGTATAATATCTCTGGTAACATAACATCGATCACCTCAAAATCGACGCCACCAGTTGCCTCTCGAAAAGAACTAGTTGCAGTTTACACCTCAATTAGCACTGCCGTAAAATATATTGATGCGCATCAAATAGAGTAATGCATAGACATACAAATATTAGTAACTCTTTGACTGGTATATATTGTAGCGGGAGTAGCCTACTAGTATAGCGACACCTCGTTCATAGAATGCTATAGAGCTGTGTACATTATTTTACACTTTCCCCCCCCCCTGCACCTAGCTGTATGACCATGTCAGCCTAATAAGGTGTTTCTCAGCATATCGATTAATTACACATATTTTCTGGGTACGAGATCGCTGCGCTGCGTCATCGGTCGTTGCGCTACATGTTAATGCGCTGCGTTGTCAGTCGTTGCGCTGCGCTGCGCGTGACCGACTTTTGGCACTAATTACATCTCATACGAAACCGTCAATCAGATCCGTAGAACAATCCGTAACAGACGAATATCTGATCAGTTACGGATTTTTTTTGTTGGGGTACTAATTTTACAAGGTCTGGTACCCCATAAGGTTCCAAATGGCCACACCATCAGTTGGAGCATTCAAATCACTTCGGATTTGGTGCATGTGTCTGTCGTTATTGCATTCTTATGCTTGTTAATTTTTACTTCATCAGTTACAGATACATAGCTGTGCAAAGTGCGTGGTTTCTCACTCAATATGCACCAATGCATTGAATTGCCTAAATCATTTGCATAAATTAAGCAGAAAACCGTGCATGCGCTTTTAACATCTATATCTGTGACAGGATGAAGTATAAATTAACAGAAGACTTCAATAGCAACATGATCCTTCTATGTATATACTGAATATGAAGTGACTTGAACAATCCAACCTGAAGATGTGGCCCTATTGGGTATCAGAACTTGTAATATCGGTACCCCACATGAGTAAAGCACCAAAATGTATTTTCGCATATAGTAATTGTGTGGTATGTTGTATTTCCAATGATAGATCGATTGAGTTGCATGTTATATGTATATAAATCCACAAGGCCCATTTTCTCATTGAACATTCCGTACATATATTATAATATATACATGGGACGTGCAGTGGTTTAAAACCATAGTTGATGACATTTGGGTCATTCCATATTCAATTGAGCCACCCTAATAACATCACTGTCTCGTATTGAAGCACCATTTCTTATTTACATTGTCCCCATGGAAAAATAAATACACAATTGTTTCACAATAGATTAATAATATAACCTACTGTAATTAAACTGGTTCCATTAATAATAAAAACAAAAATCAAACCACAACAATCAAGATTACCAAAACAGACCACATCACAGTTATTTATACAATGATCAACTGATTTATGTATAGCCCTAATTTGGATCTATATAAATATCCATAATGTGACTAATTAACTATTAATATTACGTAATACAAATCAAGGCAAATCTAGTAAGATATGGATCAATTAAGCCTACTCTACTTTCTCCTCATTCAGTTAGCCCAATGCTTTTTCAGCTTGTTAAATTCCTCCTTTTCGGTAAGAAGGCCTTCGTCAGTAAGAAACAAGCCAGCAGCTTCCCAAATCACTTTTAAACTTCTTAATGTATTTATCATACGCTTCTAAATTGCAGATTCTTCTCTTTTCAGCCATGGAATGTTTGAAGTAGTAACGTTAACCGTGTTAAAAAATTTGCGCGCTTTCACGTAATGACTCACTTATACAAACAACAGCAATCAAACAGCTTCGCATCAAACAAGAGACAACTACAATCACAAACACAAGTTCTTATACTCAGGTATCCGCATACGCACGCACTACACAGAGCGCTGAACAACAGAACAAAGACGGTGCTGCCTCAGCCTGCCTGCAATGGTGGATACAGCAGCGGTTCCAACATCACAGAACGCATAATAGAACCCAATCGCCATGTAAACGTATGCAATTTATTAAAATAATTATTAATAGATTAGTCACCACATGTCTCATGTTTGAACGTTAGTAGCAGCGCTGAACAAAAAGCCGGTTAGAGTCGGCTAAGTCTGTAGATTGGAAAAAGATAGTCAAATCGATTGATAGTTAACATATCTTTCGTTTGGTCCTAGAATCGTGTAGAAAAGTCCTTGAAGTTGGTACATGGAAATTTTTACGCTTTTTTACCGTATAAAACGATTTACATTATTGCAAGTGTCACAATGGTAGGATCACTAGAAAGAGGAAACAAAAAGCTACGAATTCACATACTCACCAATTCATTTTTTAATGCCAGAAAGCCAACATAATTTAGAAAACATTAATGATAAAAGAACTTATAATACTCACTTTAAGTTAGTACACGTTATTCAAACTTCTGTCAATTTCTTTTCTGACTTGAAATTCGAGTGGTATGAGTTACAAAACAGTTAATGAAATAAAACTAATTCATTCCCATGTCATCATCCTAAACCACTGTGGGACGGTGTCTAGCAAAATCACCCTTCTGGGTAATTTTTCAATTTTTTTGCCTTTAAACTTTGTGGGTTGATGCAAGAGCATATCTCTATTTTACCCAGGCTGGTATGTGGCATTTTCTCCACCCCCAACCCCCTCAGTTGCCAAGCCTACTGATCCCTTACACTCCAAGCCTGCTGATCACCTACACCCTAAGCCTGCTGATCCCTTACACATCTAGCCTGCTGATCACTTACACCCCAAGCCTGCTGACCTAGCCTGCTGATCACTTACACCCCAAGCCTGCTGACCTAGCCTTCTGATCACTTACACCCCAAGCCTGCTGATCCCTTACACACCTAGCCTGCTGATCACTTACACCCCAAGCCAGCTGATCCCTTACACTCCAAGCCTGCTGATCACTTACACCCCAAGCCTGCTGATCCCTTACACCCCAAGCCTGCTGATCACTTACACCCCAAGCCTGCTGATCCCTTATACACCTAGCCTGCTGATCACTTACACCCTAAGCCACCTAGCCTGCTGATCCCTTACACACCTAGCCTGCTGATGATCACTTACACCCCAAACCTACTGATCCCTTACACCCCAAGCCTGCTGATCCCTTACACCCCAAGCCTGCTGATCCCTTACACCCCAAGTCTGCTGATCCCTTACACCAGAAGTCTGCTGATCACTTACACCCCAAGCCTCCTATTCACTTACACACCTAGCCTGCTGATCACTTACACTTCAAGCCTGCTGATCCCTTACACTCCACTGATTATGACGCCCACTTCTGGTAAGCTTACTAGTCTCACTACCACAACAAATGGGTAGATCACCATCTGTTGTGCCACAGTTTTTGGTTTCTAATCTGGTATGGTCATTCCCCCCCCCCCCCCCCCCCACCCCATTTTTTTCCGTTCTAAAATAGTTGGCCATACAGTAGCTCAACGCACTCAAGGGCAGGCTCCAATAATTATTCAATATAGCGTCGTAAAAACAAACCTACTTTTGCATTACCCTTTGTGGAACACAAAGTACGTCAGTAGTCATTAAAAACCATATCCTAATAACTCCTTAATACGTTCTACTGGATAGAGTGTTTTTAATGGTCTTTGTTTATGTATCCTACTCCTCGAAGCGGGTGGAATTAACACGACACATAGAAAGACAAGAAGGCGGAGTAAAAGCAAGCGTTATTTCACTACAATGACTGGCATAAAGATTACAGGGTAGGTTACAGTAACTTGCCCTGGGTACTGCTTGGCTAACCGACACTGCTTAGAAGAGTTTTAGCATTTCAATGGCGCCATTTTGTGATGTAACCACCTGCTCGTGACACATTCCGTTAGTTGTTTGCTCAACGATAGTAGTTTAAAACAAGCAGGACCCATAACCAATTACTTACCTCTGCGCTCTACGTACTAGTGTCGTTAATAGGCACAAACGTGCACGGGAAGGTCTCCGCCGTTTGTATTTTTTATAATATAAGAGGGTCGCCACACCCAACAACAACTCGTTAACTAACCAAGCACTGGAATATAACATTCACAGTTATATTGTTTGTTCAATACACTTTGTAGATGTAAGCTTCAAGTGTATAGCGTTATAGCTATGAAAGAAAACTAAGGTTGGAAAGTACAAAAATTATGCCGTAAAAATGATTAAAAATATGCTGCCTGACCTTAAGTGCGTTGAGTAGGCGCACAGTAATTAATTGTTATTAAACAAAGCACTGTGTAAATATTAGCGAGTGATGAACTACACAAATGTTTGAAACGTGTGTAAGGGATGGAGTTGAGTTCAAGCAATATATATATACAGGGTGTTTGCGAAAGAACGCAACGCTTTAAAATCCCTATAACTCAGGATTGAAATTAATTAACTGCTTGATTTCTTTAACATATGTTGCAGTAGTTAGGCAAATGCAAAAAAATCCAATTAGATTTCAAATTATTATAAGCTGTTAAGTAACTGTATCAAATCCCTCATAAATCAAAATATTCAAAGCCCTCTATTAACAGTAATTCAAGATTGGGGTTTAAGATAATTGATTTTAATAATTAATAATAAGTAACACATAATCTGGATATGCGGTAGAACAGTACTGATTTCAAGTTCCTAGGTTCAATAGTGAGTTATTAACATTTAAAACCATCATTTGCTTTGAAGTTATTAAGGTTGAAGCTGTTATGTCGTAAATATATTTAATAACCATCATAAATTATTCCAGTATAAAATGAAGTACAAAACACTACTTGATTTGGTAATGGATTAATTAATGGTGTATTATTATAACTCAAAGTTAATAAAAACGTAGTGATCATTTAGCTTTTTCAAGTTTGATTTGTTGTTACTAGTAAAACGCCAATCAAAGTTCATAATTTTTCTAAGTCTCATCAATTCTATTCTGCAGTTTATAAATCATGTTATGAATTAAAAGTTGTCGTACATTGTTCTGTCAGTTTAGTTAATTGCAAGCTATTTGATTTTATCTTTTGAACGGCTAAAGATAAACGATGCAGTTCATATTTGACTAAACGTGGTTATTGTACGTTCATAAATTTATTTAGATTGACAATCCTATTAATGAATTATATTCATTTAAAGCGTTGCGCTCTTTTGCAAAGACCCTGTACATATAGGAACCACCGGATCGAATAGCTTCACTTTGACGCTGTGACATTGGACCAGGTCAGGCTCCTGCATGACAATTATGCCATGCAGAAAATATGCATTAAAAGGGAAGTGCATTTAAAGGAAAGTGACACGTGATGAATAGATAAGTATTCTGCTTAATACACGAATTAACTGTATAGTGGGTAATTTTTGTGGGGTTAATTTTTGTGGTTTCACCACATTTAAGTTGTTTGTGGTTTAAATTTCATGGTTTCAGTGAACCTCGAAATTTTAACAACGTCACATCCATGGACACACATACCCTTGTGCATGCATTCTCAGGTAAATATATCTGACTTCTTTCGAATGTTAATTGTGCAAGGCTACCAAAAGTACAAAGATATCTGAGAAGCCGAAGACATCTGGAAGGCCAAAGGGAAACTGGCAATGCCCAGGATATATTTATGCCGTTGCGGTTCTGAAATCAGGAGTAATAGTTGGTCACTTTCCGAAAAAAATTCCTCCACTTGCTCTTTGTTTCTCCGACGTGGAGGAGCGATTCACTGTACAGTTACTGGTGTAAAGCTTTGTCTCTTGAAGTAGCGAAATAATGCCATACTGTGCTTTAGAATTTAGTCTTTCACATGGAGTCCTAACGATACGCGTACATATATCGTACACATGTTTGGGCGTGACAACAACTATAACTAATTGCAGATGTTTGTGGGTTAAATTTTCGTGGTTAAAAAAACGAGAACCACGAAAATTTAACCCCATGAAAAGTACCCACTGTATGGTACTTTCAGTGGGAAATTGCATTTTAATTCATTGTTTGTTGCCCACATTGCTAACCTTGTGAATAGTACTTCAACACACACACACACACACACACACAACACACACACACACACACACACAGTGACAATTACATCCAAAATGTGTTATTGCTTGCACAGATATCCCTTATGGACCAGAGACTGAAAATGAATTATAGCGGGCGATGTTGGGTCTTAATTTGCACTGCACCGTAAAAGGCGTTAAGCTGGCAGAACGGGAATAATTAGACAAACGTAACTCCGGGAGGTAGCCTGCACGGTTCATTAGACAAATTTACATGCGGTGACTTTTGCCAAGCCACAGTATTAACAAAAAGCACCCTGTAGCCGTCCAAAAGGATAACTTTGGCATACATATTGACAAGAGACCTTTAAAAACCAGCAAGCGTGCACTTACATTTAACTATACACAAGTCATTATATATGGATTATGGTGACAGACATGAACTGGTAAACTAAAAGACCTACTAACCATATGCAAGCATGGTGTATCTTTTTAATATTGAAGATAGGCTAACCTTTTGCATGTTTTCGAAAACTGTTCCTTCTCATAGTTAGATAGAACTCATCCCATTTTTCCGCTTCAGTAGCAGCGTGATTTGGAGTCGCCATTTTAAGTTGCCTTCGTGTACACAACCAGTTTTCCACACTTCTGAATCTCTCCTGATTTAATGATTTCGTGCGTAACGGTTGTGGTATTGCGGACGTAACGGAGGTGATTTCCCAAAGGGTCCGATTCAGACATTATATGTGCAGTCTGAATCACATAGATTATTATAACCATTGCTAGTTACTGAACTAACAAACGATACACGGCCTCCTCTGAATCGCATGCTTGATCACGTGACCACGATTGCAATGTCCGAGAAAGCGAGCTTTTTAATATTGCCCATTGTGTAAGCTTGAATTCGAGTTCAGAGTAGGTACTTGCGCCATCTGAAGGTGGCTGGTGATTCAGACCGCACATATAATGTCTGAATCGGACCCTTTGGGAAATCACCTCCGTTACGAAGCATATACCTGGAGTAAAATACTAGTAGGCGAAGAAACAAACACACAGCCGTGTTATTGCCTCCACATGTGCAGCCAGCAGATTGTGGTTCAACCTCTCCAGATGCTGATACTTTGGATATTGGCCCTTTTGCCACAGATGGTGAAACCTGCTCTAGTAAGTAACAGTGTAATGAGATTTTGGGCATATTTTTTTTGTAGGCCTAGGCGACGATTTCGAAGGTGTTATCATCGAGAATACTCTACCAGCTGTAGTCAGTTCCGAAAAAGAAGATAGTGCTGTTGGTAAGATAACCATTGCACTTAAGTAAACGTGTCTTTGTATACTATTATGGTAGATTGTAAGTGCTACTTTTGTATTCAGATGGCCCTTACCCAGTTGTTCTTTTCGTGTCAAGGTTGATGTTTCCACTGATCTCCAAGGCACAATTTCATTATTTTCAATACACGTAGAGCTACACCAGCGGAGGTTTTGCATACTCTTTTTCTGGGCCTTTACAAGTATCTACTTAGATTCCCGATGGCTCAGTTTTCACCACAACAACTCAAGGAGGTTTTGGCTCGCATTAACTACTCTGGCCAGCTCTCTGAGCAGATATCTATAAGTACTACTATAAATCATTTGTGGGGCGTGATTTCAAAACTTTGGCACAACTAGCACTGTTTGTTTCTAAATTCGTTAACACCTAGTGAAGCAGAAGTATGGTTGGCTCTTTCAATGGTATGTGTTACACATTTATGTATGTGTCTTCATTCGTATCCTCTATCAGCCGGTGTTCAAGCGGGTATATTGTGAGAAGTTTACATCTGACAAAGTTGAATCCATGAAGTCTGTGCTGTCTTAAATTTGCTCGAGCCACTTATAGACACTCAAGGAAAAGCTCAAAATCCATTTCCTCCTTCATCTATCTGATCGCATGCATCAGTTTGGACCTGCATCAGGGTTCATCAACGAAAGGTAAGACTTAATTCTGGCTCAGAGTCTGTGACATTGCTAATCATTCGCTATAATGGTGCGATCAGGTCTCATAACAAATAAGGCAGTAAACATGCTCCGAGCAAAGGCATTGCCAACAGTTTTGCAATCCAGGAGAGCATACGATTTTTCTGTTCAGGAGGTTGTTTAGATCCATCAGAAATGCAGTGAGTATTGGTTTTGCCGTTTATTTTTAATAATGACTCCTCATCAGGTGTGGTGATGGCCTGCTACAGTTATATCAGTCGCCAGAAGTTGTTGAGTTCCTGACAGGAAGGTCACTTACTAGTGATACAGCCATCTATAGTCATGGGGCACTTTGTAAGGTGATCGGTCAGCTCTGTGTTGCTACATTATGGTAACACTCTGCAACTTTAGATCAGTGTACATAAGCCAACTAAGTTGGGATCTGTGTTGCTTCAAGTACATGGACTTGGGGCAGTCCTGTTTATTACACCTATATTGGTCGCCACGCGTCTGCACTCGACACGTGGGCAGTTTTTCACACGACTCGCATGCAGGGTCAATATACTATGGAACACCAAATGAGTCACAAATGAGTGGTAAATTTATCGACTGCTTTTGATCATCGATCAACATCAATCGACAGCTTTTGACCATCGATTGACAGCTTTTGACCATCGATGATAGGTGGATCGATGATCGATGCATCGACTATCGATGCATCACCCACATTAACAGTGTCACATTCAGCTGTCACTGTTGTGTTGCCCCAGGTGACATGAGCTTGCAGGTTAATGGTGGGCGGGAGAAGCAGCCTGTAGTCAACATGTTCATCAATCAGAGTTGTGATATACTCTGTCGCGCCGTGACAGGAAATTTATTTACTGTTAATTAATTACAATCGAATTTGTTAACTAGTTATCCAACACGTCGGAGTGTATTGAACTGGACGTAAACTTGACACAGAGCATAGGCGTCGGAACCGGGGGGCAGGGGGGGTGCTCGCCCCCCCCAGATTTCAAGCATATTTCCGCCCCACCCCACTTTTTGCTTCGCCTAACTAATTAATGCACTGTTACTTTTCCCACAGCCCTATGCTGTGGGAAAGCGCCATTATAATGTCGTGATGGTGCATCAAACTGCAATACAGATACAGGAGGGGGGGTTTGGGTTTGGGCCTGTAGCAGACAGCACCCCCCTTTCCCCCCTGCTTTTCGTATCGCGGGTCTAAACCCCCCCCCCCCCCCCCCCCCCCCCCTTCATAGGCGGCGGAAGGTGAATAAACCTTGTAGCGTAAATCGGAGGTGGGGTCTTTA
Source organism: Eunapius fragilis (assembly GCA_963681505.1). Taxonomy (NCBI): domain Eukaryota; kingdom Metazoa; phylum Porifera; class Demospongiae; order Spongillida; family Spongillidae; genus Eunapius; species Eunapius fragilis. Next base: position 3,895,174 of record OY811984.1, read on the forward strand.
ATTATTGCCGATTTTTCCTTTCGGCGATCTAACCCGCACGCTCTCTCGCTTTCTTTACAATGTGTACATGTACATGTACATGTACATGTACATGTAAATGACTGTGCAAGTACCCTCGCATGCAACATTTTAAACATGTACATGCGTATGTATTACGAAAATTCTCCAAAATATGTCTTTCTCCTCTCATTAGCTGCAATGAAGTCTTGGGCTATAGCAGTCAAATCAATTGCATCAGTCATCTCTTTGTGACAATGGAGTAAGAGAATGTTATTCAGTCTACACATAGATTGAATACCTTACGGTACGGGATCGGAAACGCAATATCCAACGCCATAGAGACGGAATCGTGATTGTCTATTTTACCTTCTGATGTCTTCGTCTTGCCCGATTCTACAGTTTCACACCAAGAAAGCCCGCGCGATCTTAATTAGATTCATGCGAAACGATGATGGGCTTTCTTGGTGTGAAACTGTAGAATCGGGCAAGACGAAGACATCAGAAGGTAAAATAGGCAATCACGATTCCCTAAAGTCTTGAGATGGTTTCTAACTCTTTTGCTTAGTTCACAAAAAATATATCTAAAGGTTTAGAATGCGTGTGATCACAAAACTAGTCGATCAAGCGTTGCCAAAGCGAAGTGAGATTTTGGGGCGAATCGCCGTGGCAACAGGCAGGGTGTTCAAGCGACGAAGCATGCCTTATGAGAACGCTCAATGAGTGAAGCGTGTCGTAGTGCTAGTTTGAAGAGAACAAGTTCTATCGTTGTAAAGATATATAGCTTCAAACACAAAAATATGACTAAAATACCTTCCGCGCCAGTGAAATTGTTGTGTCACCATGTGGATGGACGTGGCTTCAAAGTTAGTTTTACGAGAACAAAGGCCAATAGGTGTCGTAGGGGGGGGGGGTTAAAGCTTTCTGTACTTATAGAAGCGTACTTACAGCCCTGCATATCTGACAATTTAATTAGGACATGTATTGGCGAGGACGATTGTCAAAAACAACAAAGGTGCCATGAATGCAGTGAACTTACTGTCACAATTGGGATAGACATTTGGTAGGATGCCAGGAGGGCCCATATGTGGCAGCAACTGAATGAAGTAACGGTTGTGCCGACACTCCTACCTCACACCATGGCACATGTAATGAAACTCTTAAAATGTACATGATGTCATACTTACGTGAAACAGTGTCAATGCCATTGCAATGTATTGCGTTTCCAATCCCGTTCTGTAAGGTCTTCAATCTGTTGTCTACATTGAGTCATTGTTGATCTCAAGTCGGTTTTCAACCTTCTTAATGACGAAAAGATCTTTCTGCAGTAGCAGTTGTTATCGGAATTATCATAAATATTTTAACTAACTTTACCACTTCTGAAAATACACCCAATGTTAAAGGTGAAGATGATAGTATTTCAGCAATCGTTGAGACACTGCTAATATTTTTAAGGTGCATGAATGAGGGCGTAGATTTAAATTCCTTTATTAAATCGGGAAGCATATTTAACTGCGTTTGTAATTTAGAAGGATCGAGATCTCTTTCATAAAATTTTAGCAGTTCACTGTCAATTTGTAATGAACCAGGTACATCCCAATTCGCAGCTTCTAAAATAAGTCTTTCAATTGCAAGTGGTATTTGTAGGGATGGTTGGTCAAATCTTCTATTTAATTCATTGACTACAACATCGATCACTTCAAAGTATATCTTCCTATAATATTCTAAAGGGGTTTCAAAAATATGAGGTTCACTGTCACTATCAATTCTTCTTGGTGGCCTCCTAGCACGAGGCAGACATGGTAGATTTGTTAATAGGTTTGAATCGTTTAGGCAGTTTTCATAAAACAAATTGTATGCCTGGTCTGTGCTGTGCCTCTCCAAACATCTATGTGCCACATTCACTTGTCCTACAGCATCTTGCAACATGATATTTTTGCTTTGAAGAAACAGTGATACTTCTTCTGTTATTGCAAATACAAGATGACATAATCTGAAACCAAAGTATGTTTGAAATAATTCAAGCTGTGTCATAACTCCTCCAGATCGTCTGCCATAATCATCATGGCTAGTAGTATTGATCTCTCCAAACGTATGAATTAAAGTTTCATAGTTCTTTAGAATTGAGTCCAAAGCACCTATATGAACTGTCCACCGTGTAGGACACATAGGTCTAAGCCCAGGAGATTCACGTGAGAATTCCTTTTGGCACTTCTCAAAAACAAGATAACGCTTTGGAGAGTATTTAATTAATTGCAACATTTCACCCACTAAACCCAGACAGTCTCTAACAATTACACATAATTTTGCTGCATCTTGTAAGCAAAGGTTCAGGCTATATGCAAAACAGTGCACCTGAAGTGCTGTTGGTTCTATCTGCCTAAGCTGTGTAGCAACTCCAGTTAAATGTCCCATCATCACTGAGCAACCATCATACCCCTGACCTCTGCACTGTGAAATAGGCAACGAGCACCGCACTAAAACATCTTTAATAGCATTGCTAATTGATGTTGCATCAGTCTTTTCAACATGGACCATTCCAATAAAATCTTCATGGATTGTAAACCCTGAATCAATCCAACGAATGCAAACACTAAGTTGTTCTTGGTTACTAATATCCCTAGTTTCATCAGCCATAATGGAAAAAAATACTAGTTTCATGTATAGAGCACAGCAACTGCCTAAGTAATGTATTTCCTAGTAATAAAATGCATTCATTAACAATGTCATGGGATAAATACTCCGAATTTTGTAACCAAATCTTTACATCCTTATCATCTTCGGATCTCAGTTTCAATAACGGTTCCAAATTTCCATCAAACGCATCATGACCTCTTATTGCTAGTCCCTGTCACAATAACATTCTCAGAGATGACAGTTGCTTTATAAACAATGACCTTCTCATTTGTTGTAATTTTTTTAATTCAGTGTTAATTGGCACATTTATACCTGGAGCTACACGCCGACTAAATTTGAAAATGGCTTCCTTATGACCAGCACTTCTTTGATGCACATCAAATCTTTGCAGAGCTTTCTTCCAATTATTAAAACCATCTCTGATGAATGCTGGTTCTATGTTTTTGCTTAAACATAATTCTTTCTGTTCATAATAAAGTCTACAATAGAAGCAGAATGCCTTCTTACTTGTAATATACAGTGTGTGCCAAGGATAATCTTTGTACCACTTAATTTGGAATGATCAATATTCATTTTCCCCCCCAAACATTTGCTTGTTTCTAACAAAACCATTTCATCTTGACAATGGTGAGGAGTGTCCTTTTTTCCACAGCATTCTGCTGCACATTTTGAGACACCTGTGCTACTATTATCAATAGAGCTAATGCAGCAAAGAGAACAGCAACCATCTTACATTGCATGCATGCAGTCAACATTTAACCTCTATACCTTGTTAGATAAATCATTATTGATTGATACCATTGATGGTGAAGGTGGAGAGATGGATCTTGCGCTTCTACACAAATCACTGTTTCACAAGTATTATGTTCATGTGAGGGACCTTGGTTATGTTGAAGATTGGGTGTGCATTAAGGTAATGTTAATAACACACCTTGTTGGTCCTGATTATGTTGCACCATGTATCACTGTCTTGGTCAATGCCTTTGTATACACACACATGCACACACACACACACACACACACACACACACACACACACACACACACAATACCTGCATAATACATTTTTGAAATGGCAATTTTATACCTTTTTTACTACTGGGAGTGGATGAAGACGAATCATCTGCACACTGGCTGTGAATGCCTAGAAACATGACAGCATAGTAAAGGTATTTCTAAAGGTATGTCATGATATCGATCAGATGTGAATACTTGTACAACTCTTCTTAGATATGAATGAGCTGATGCTTTGCTGACGTTTCATCTCTCTCACTCTCTTCAGGAGTAATTCAGCAGAACTCTGAAGAAGTTGTAGCTACTTTGCAGTCTGAAAACTGTACACTGTTGCAGGGAAACGTCGTATCACTGTACAGCAGATCGATGCCCAGACTAGAGGCATCATTAATTTTATTGTTACAAATTCTACAGCGCTAATATGTACTAGCATACAAGCAACGATTATGCTTACAGAGCTCAGTTCAGAAAGAGAATTAGATGTCTAAGACGATCAAGCACTGCAGTGCTGCTGAGAACGGGTGGTTGTGAAGTAAGAACAACGTCAAGATTCGAAGAAGTGTGCCAATTGCCGGATTATACCGTTAATTAGAATCAAAGTGAAACACTGTAAATTAAAATACCCTGCCGATACGCAACTTTAATTTGTTGCAGTCACGAGTTTTCCAGTCAGCCTAAAAATCTCGGGGGGCGGAATGATGCTTCCGCCCCCCCCCCCCCCCAGCCCCCGGTTCCGCCACCTATGCCCCTTTGTATCCACCCCTGCCGGCAGGTATGGTCAATATTCACCCCCCCCCCCCCCCCCCCCCCCAGGTTAAGTGCCTTTCCGACGCCAGCATTTAGAATAAGAGGAACAGGTTGAAGCGGAGAGCCCAGCTGAGAAGAGTGGCGAGCCGTATGTTGCAGACTCGATTTCAAAGCGCCAAAAATCCCAACAGCCCCCGTTTCCCATTCGAAATTAATATACAAAGGAATGTTTCAGTACAAGACAAAGTTTTGTAAGGAATGGGTACGAAAATGGCCATTTATATCCTCTGTAACCAATGATCCTCATATAATTCGCTGCAACGTGTGTGCTAAGACAGTGAATATTTCTCACCAAGGAGCTGCAAATATAAAAGTACACATCAAAACGAAGACTGACATAAAGCATACTAAAGAAAGTCTTAATCAATCACGATTGAGTGTATCTTCTTCAAGCAATCTTCTTGATAAGGTTTGCTCTAATATAAGTTTCGCTAGAAACTTCCCATTTAGGATTTGACCCGGACTATGAGTCTCATTAAAACAAGTAAAGAAAAACATTCTCTAACGAGAAAGTTGGTGGGATATATAGGAATTGGAGGCAATGGTGGTGTTAAAAGGAAGGGAACAAGGTTTTGAGAAAAGGGTAATGAAACAAAAATCCTATATTTAGCACTTCTTTTCTGTTACATTTACACGTGCTAAATATAGGATTTTTGTTTCATTACCCTTTTCTCAAAACCATGTTCCCTTCCTTTTAACACCACCATTGTCTCCAATTCCTATATCCCACCAACTTTCGGCACTTATGCAATTTCCCCCCCCCCCCACTTTAATTATTTGATTTACGGTATAACATTTACGGTATCACGAATACATACATTAACCTACACTGGATATATTTAATAAATTGCCCTAACATGTGCTACAAAGTCATGAAAGCTATATCCAAATCTTTGTCTCCACATAAATTCCGCTATTTACGTGTGTAAAAGGTCCCTATGTGTCCCGTATCGCTGCTTATGTTTCTGCTTAGTTTTTTGCCATCATTGTTAGCTAGTAGACCGTCGTGATGCCGCTACGTTGCGTTTAATAAATTTAGTACACTTTTTTTGTAAGAGGGAGGGGTACCCCTCCCTCACCCTCCCGGCTTTCTTTTTACTAAGTAACCAACACTCCATGAAATGAAATAAAAAGGGGAGGGTGAGGGAGGGGGAACCCCTCCCTCCTTTAAAGAACACTGTTACTAGTTAGAGAACAATGGGTTTTTGAAGCCAGAGCGTGAACAGGTAATGCAGCCATCGTAGTAAAAAAGGCGGTAGCAATGACAGGTGTTTTTCACTATAGATTTAAACACGATTTGAACATTTTAAAAAGGCGGTCGCAATGACAGCTGGTTTTCACTACACATTTTGACGTTGGAAAAATATCTAAATTTTTTTTCAATATTTCTTGAATTCAATTAATTAAAGTGGGGGGGGAACTGCATAAGTGCCCAACTTTCTCGTTAGAGAATGTTTTTCTTTACTTATTTCCTCTATTTTTTAATTATCATTTTTTATCGATTATTAATAATGGGAAGTGCCCCCACCCCTCCCCTCCGCTTCAATTACCGTCACGAGCAGACACCCGCTTTTGTTTAGGATCACTGTAAGGAACGCGGGAGAATTCTAACACGTCGTCTGCTCTCCTCTTTTGTTTGCACAATTCTAAATATACGTAAATGTTGCCATGGGAACGCTTCTATTTAACACTACGCATTACATAATGATTACGTATGTCAGTTTTATGCTTCATTCATACATCTGATACTTGAAGATGTCCTTCCAGGAGATTCTAAAGCGATTGGTATAATTGGCGCTCTTTAAAACCATTCCTATCCGGAGTTATACTCACCCGAGAAGAATTAGAAGAAGACGACGACGACGAGTCGACGGAGAAGAATTGGCCTGGGGACGAGGTAAAACACGAACTTTTTTGTTCTCTTAAAGCAAACAGTTTGAAGACCGGAACAAAACATTAAAATGACCGTCTTTGCCTTCTGGTTCGATAGAAACAAAGAGCTAAACTATCCGTATCTTGGTACGGGAGTTATACGCGGGTCGCGTTTTTAAATGATATTCACGACCGGTGTCGTAGTGATGTAGGCCCCCCCTATAAATGGGTCCCCCCGGCCCCATTTCCCTAGCGATTTGGGGCCGGCCGGCCTAATAACGCTAGGGAATTGGGACCCCCGCAAGGCCCCATTTCACTAGCGATTCGGTACCCCCTTAGTGAAATAGGGCCCCCACATTAATTCATATTAGTTCAATGCACATAAGGTACAGTTGGAAATAGGGTGCAGCCGTGCAGGGGAATAGGGTGCATGGGTCTTGAAGCTAGTTACATGTAATTTTCGAACGGTACCTGAGGTTAATATTGAGCAAGTACGAAATAGGTCAAGTGTACTGATATGCATATAAGACACAACTCAGAAACTAGTTGTCTTCCAAAGAACTATTTGTCTTCAAGCACAATAAACACTTCACCGTTTTGGTGCCCTTTTAATAGATGCACATACATAGTGGTACCATTGGTAGCAAACTTCACACTGAATTATTTTGCCTAATTCAGGCATTCTGCAGGTACAGTGAAGGATAATGACATGATGCCGCAGTGCACACCTCCTGATGGGTAGTTGCTAGAGGAAATGCATGGTGTTAGTTCACTTCGTTCAGAACAGGATAACAGATGGAAACGCATCCTGCTGCCTTGATCAAAAATTGGAGTCCTTAAGTTCTCACCCAACAAGCCTCCTTGTTCTAGAATTCTCTTATGATGTTTAGTCATTCCCAAGACCCAAGGAGAACACTGAGAAAAAGGCACGATTAAAAAAGGCAAATAATAAACTTTTTTACTTCATTGGATTTTACAGTCTCTTTGCCTTTTTACTTTCTTGTTCTGCATTACAGCACATATCTAAGCATATGGTATAAGGATGCATTTTCTTCTTATCACTCCATATATGACCCCTCACTTAATTGTGACTTCAAATCTGTTGTTCCTTCCTGAGGATTGTCCTTTGAGCATCCATCTGATTATGTATGATCTTAAGTAAGGCTGCATTTTAAAACACTTAATCATTATTTGTATACACTCACCAGATGCAATGGTGCATGACCTTTCTGTAGCTTTGGATTAATCCTTTGACAACGTCACACGAACTGATCTGGGTGTTGAAGAATATCAACTACAAGCATGCTTTAACCATGATCATTTGTAACTTATATACGTAGGAGCACACTTGATTACACAGCTCAGGCCAGTAGTATCTGTCGCTGATCTAAGCAAGCGTTTTGTCTCTACCCAGATGACCTTCTTCATGAACGGTCTTTACAATTTTCAGTTGGTCTTCCTCCTTTTCAATGACCATCCTCGGGCGTTGTTTGGTTTTTCCACCTCATTACATAGTACAAATGGCCAGCTTCAACACTGAAAAACGCAGCTCGCTTTCGAAGTCCCCGTTTGTATTCCTTGCTCACATCCGACGGATAGAGCGCATTTGTGACATATTCCAAAATAGCGCTATACGAGTACTTAAAAGCAGATGCGTCGCATCTCTACAGTCTCTCCTGTTAACGCTCATAGCAGCTGGATAACTAGAGAGAGTGTGCAGGTGGCACGCATGCTAGGTTATTCATGCAGACTGAATGACATCATACATGCATGAAAGCTTCAGACGTCAAACTGGTGCATGTAATGCTATGTACTTTATGTTAGCAAAGGGGCCCTCCTGGGGCCCCAAAACCCTAGTGAAATGGGGCCCATGAGGGGATCCAAATCACTAGCATTTTAGGGCCGGGGGGCCCCATTTCACTGGGGGGGGGGGGGGCCCAAATCGCTCCTACACCGGGTCAATTCCTATATAGGAACTACAATAACAAGACTCTCAATGATCGGATCGTTAAGCTTGTTATAGCAATCGAACTAGAAGTCAAAAATGAGCAGTTTCGTCTTTTGTTTTATGTCACAGAACCACGCGGTTGTAGAGAACAAAAGGGTACTACCCGCCCTCGTACCCAGTCCCAGAACATGGTCTTCTTCTCTTCCTCCTCCTCCTCCTCTTCTTCTTCTTCTTCTTCTTCTTCTTCTTCTTCTTCTCGGCAACGCATAACTCGGGATAGGAACACTTTTAAACAATGAAAATTTCACCAATACAGTGGATAACGTGATATTTGTCCCTAGTGTTTTTTCTTCATCACCTTTATGTTTGCTCCTGTGTATTGCAACAATACAATATCAAAATGAAAATCTGATTGCACAGAAATGTTAGGCAATGATTGGTCAATGCCATGTAAAATGTACAAAAGATAAATAACTTTAATAGTTAACATACATTAATATTTAGTGGTCACTCTCCAAAAAAATGTTTTCAATGATTTCTCCCTGCCCACTTGGTGGATTGAAACGAAATTCGCTACATAACTAGGGATTGATAGTAGAAATCGATTGGTCGAGTTTGTTTTTAAACCCGGGATAAATTTAATGCATTATAATGCTTGAGGTGCCATTAAAGTCCCTCCAAGGTTAGAAAATTTTTTCCTAATACGTGATTAATAAGGCGGCATCTGCGTGGAAGGAGCTGCAGAAAAAAAAGCCCAGAGGACGGTATTTGAAAAAATAAAACCCGTGAGCGGTACACCTGCCGAGTTTGAAGCGAACCGTAGAATTCGAAGAAGCACACCTGATATTGCCGCAGATGCTACTAAAGAGCTGGAAAGCTCATCAACAACGCCCTCCGCCATTAGCAAAACAAATGAATATTGTCATTGCATCACGATTTTAATGCAATTCATTTGATAATGGCTACTTGTTTGCTCTTTCGCACTAGAGAATGTTATTTGTACAGCAAAGTTACTCAAAAAGTCCCAGAATACCATTTTTACGGTCGGTAGACCGTATTCCAATTTTGGTACAAACTTTTGTTCTGTAGTAATCATGTATTAGAAAAAAAAATTTCTAACCTTGGAGAGGGACTTTAATGGCACCTCAAGCATTATAATGTCTTACCTTTTTCCCGGGTTTAAAAACCAACTCGGCCAATCGATTTCTACTATCAATCCCTAGTTATGCAGCGAATTTCGTTTCAATTCACCAAGTGGGCAGGGAGAAATCATTGAAAACATTTTTTTGGAGAGTGACCACTAAATATTAATGTATGTTAACTATTAAAGTTAGTTAACTATTGTACATTTTACATGGTATTGACCAATCATTGCGTAACATTTCTGTGCAATCAGATTTTCATATTGACATTGTATTGTTGCAATACACAGGAGCAAACATAAAGGTGATGAAGAAAAAACACTAGGGACAACTATCACCTTATCCACTGTAGCTTCAGAATAGGCTGGAAGAGCCGTTTTAGTATAAAATAGCCAATGTTATATTTTGGTAAACAAACGACTATGCAGTATATGTAAGACGCATAATTAGATAACATTTTAAACATCTTCAAGTAAAAATGGTGGCATCAAGGAGACCCGAGAAGAAATGGTCCGCTAAAACTAAAGGCAACGTTATTGGTAGAGTCCTGAATCTGCTCGCTTGGCGAAGAGATTGCGGTACGGGAAGGCTAAGTGTACCCTGCAAAACCAAACTATTTCTACAGAGACTTCTGGTCCTTTACTATGAAGTTCCTCTTCCCCACTGCTGACGATGACCATCCCATCCTGAAGCCAGTGCAGGTACATGTATTGGAGCCAGACCCCCAAAGTGATGTAAGCTCTAAACAGTTCTCCCTGTCCTCTTCCACTTACCCCTCCCTCACCTCACTCTCCCCTTCTCCTCCCCTTCCCTTTCTCCTCCCCTTCCCCAACTCACACTGAAAAATGCTTATTGTGGTGGAGTTTCTATGTATCCATGGGTGAAGCCCCACATGTAGCCCATGTGCATTGGAGCTGTCTTCCCTTTGTTTGAACACAATACTGTGGGAGTGGGAGTGGGGGATTTTGCGTATGGTTACCTTGGTTACCTTGTAGAAATAGTTGGCCGTGGTTAAAATAATGCTGTCACCAAAAAGCTTATGGTTCTTCCGTTTTTTTTTGTTGTTGGTGATATTGCTTAGTTGTTGCAGTTTTCATAGCCACAGCCACCTGTGGGTGTGGCTTTAATTTGGTACCTAGGTTATAATCATGTCCTAGTGTAAGGACGAGGTGGAGGGGAAGGGAAGGGGATAGGTATTTGCTTATTGTTGGGATAGGATACCTTGCAGCTGCACATTGCTGTGTAAGTGTTAATCGCATGATGGGAAGGAAGCCCTATCAGCACCACATGGGTCATGGTTTACTGACACCTAGCTTTTTGACAAACACTTCTGGAGTTTCTATGTATCCAATCTGAGTGAAGCTTACTTTGTTAGTTCGTGAACACATCACTGTAGGAGGGGTTTCTGTTTACGGGTTACCTTGGTTACCTTGGTTAAATAGCTGTGGCTAAAAAAATGCTGTTACTCAAACAAAAGATTTTCCTGTTTCGTGATATTATCACTGCGGGTGGACTTACATGTGGATTATATGTCGTGGGAGTTCTCAGTCCTCAAACAACTATATCATACCTGACCACCCGAAGGTATGTATTGATGGAATTGAGGTTACTTGGCGTTTACTTTTTAGCGTTAGTACAAAAGTATGTACCCTGTTTTATTGTAGCTAAGGATACAACTAAAGTACGTGCAGAACTTACCACAAAAAAACATGTGATGTTTTGCGCATCAATTGGAGTTTCGAATGTTCAGCTGTACAATTTATAGCACGTGTATAGTTTAAGGCAAATGCACGCGCCCAAGGGCGCCCCGCGCTTTTCAAACCGCAATGTAATTTGTAACAAGCACCACAACTATGAATATTTAAGCACATGAAATACATTATCGAAGGATATAAAAAACACACCAAGTCTAGCATGATGATACAGCCGGGTCTATGGTGCAGGAAAGCTCTGATGCAGGCAAAATTGAGTCGTGGTTTATTAGAATGCTAGCAATTGAAACCAAGCTCAGTATTCAGCCCTACTGCTTTACATACTGCCTAAACCTAAACAGCTTTGTCGGCACCCCCGCCCTGTTCATGTTGAGGCGGTAATTGCAAAAATCACTTGCATTTGATGCTGGAGAAATTGCGCTGTGACTTTAGCTCTTATCAGTGCTTGTCCAACCTATATTCAATCCTATACTGCTCTACATACTTAAACGGTACAGCTGTCGACCACCCCCGCCGTGTTTATGTTAAGACACTACACTTGCAACAACAAAAAACAAAAGCCTAGTTTTATTTGGGGAGAAATTTTTGTTGCATATCAATTATCCAACCTATATACTGCCTAAACTAAACGGTTGTAGTCTACCAGCCCCACCCTACCTGTTTATTTTAAGCCAGCACTTACTTTAATGCAGGCAATGTGTAGGAGTGCTTATCCAACCTATTAGACCCTGTACTGCCTAAACCTAAACGGTGCCCAGCCCTGTTTATGTTAAGGCAGTATCTGAAAGAAAAAAACACTTACTTTAATGCAGGAGTAATTGCCCTAGGTGGCAAAATCAATAGTGCTTGTCCAATTAACCTATTCGATCCTATACTGCTCTACTTACTGCCTAAACTTAAACGGTGCAGCGGTCAACAACCCCCGTGCCCTGTTTATGCTAAGGCATTATACTTGCAACAACAACAAAAAAAATTTATTTGGGAGAAATTGCGCTGTGGCTTTTGTTGTAAGCAGTGCTTATCCATGATCCAACCTATATTACTGCCTATATATAACTAAAAGGTTGCGGTCGACCAGCCCCACCCTTTAGCTGTTTATATTAAGGCAGTACTGCAAATAATACTTTAATGCAGGTGATGTGGCTTTCGTTGTTAGGAGTGCTTATCCAACCTATTCGACCCTGTACTGCCTAAACCTAAACGGTGCCCAGCCCTGTTTCCGTTAAGGCTGTATCTGGAAAAATAAAAACACTTACTTTAATGCAGGAGTAATGGCCTTGTGGCTTAGTTCTTGTCCAGTTAACCTATTCGATCCGATACTGCTCTACTTACTGCCTAAACTTAAACGGTACAGCGGTCGACAACCCCCGCGCCCTTTTTATGTTAAGGCAATACACTTGCAACAACAAAAAACAAAGGCCTTGTTTTATTGTGGGAGAAATCGCACTATGGCTTTTGTTGTAAGCAGTGCATGTCCATGATCCAACCTATATATTACTAAAATGGTTGTGGTCGACCAGCCCCACCCTAGCTGTTTATATAAAGGCAGTACTGCAAATAATACTTACTTTAATGCAGGCGATGTGACTTTCGTTGTTAGGAATGCTTATTCAACCTATTAGACCCTGTACTGCCTAAACCTAAACGGTGCCTCCCCCCTGTTTATGTTAAGGCACTATACTTGCAACAACCAAAAACAAAGGCCTTGTTTTATTAGGTAGAAATTGCGCTGTGGCTTTTGTTTTAAGCAGTGCTTATCTATGATCCAACCTATATTACTGCCTAAACTAAAACGATTGGGGTCGACCAGCCCCACCCTAGCTGTTTATATTAAGGCAGTACTTGCAAATAACACTTTAATGCAGGCGATGTGGCTTTCGTTGTTAGGAGTGCTTATTCAACCTATTAGACCCTGTACTGCCTAAACCTAAACGGTGCCCCCGCCCTGTTTATGTTAAGGCACTCAAAACAAAAAGGTCTTCTTTATTGTGGGAGAAATTGCGCTGTGCCTTTTATTATAAGCAGTGCTTATCCATGTTCCAACCTATATTACTGCATATATATAAACTAAAACAGTTGCGGTCGACCACCCCCACCCTCGCTGTTTATTAAGGCAGTACTGCAAACAACACTTACTTTAATGCAGGCGATGTGGCTTTCGTTGTTAGGAGTGCTTCTTCAACCTATTAGACCCTGTACTACCTAAACATAAACGGTGCCTCCGCCCTGTTTATGTTAAGGCACTATACTTGCAACAACCAAAAACAAAGGCCTTGTTTGATTAGGGAGAAATTGCGCTTGGGCTTTTGTTTTAAGCAGTGCTATATTATTGCCTAAACTAAAACGGTTGCGGTCAACCAGCCGCAGCCTAGCTGTTTATAATTAAGGCAGTACTTGCAAATAACACTTTAATGCAGGCAATGTGGCTTTCGTTGTTAGGAGTGCTTAATATTCTTGACCCTGTACTACTCTACATACTTAAACGGTACAGCGGTCGACCACCCTCGCCGTGTTTATGTTAAGGCACTATACTTGCAACGACAAAAAACAAAGGCCTTGTTTTATTTTGGACAAATTGCGCTGTGGCTTTTTGTGGTTTTATAGGTTGAATAAGTACTCCTAGCAACGAAAGCCACATCGCCTGCATTAAAGTAAGTATTATTTGCAGTACTGCCTTAATATAAACAAGTAGGGTGGGGCTGGTCGACCACAACCGTTTTAGTTTGTAATATAGGTTGGATCACGGATAAGCACTGCTTACAACAAAAGCCATGCACAGCGCAATTTCTCCTACAATTAAACAAGGCCTTTGTTGTTGCAAGTATATTGCCTTAACATAAACAGGGCACAGGGGTTTTCGACCGCTGTACCGTTTAAGCTTAGGCAGTAAGTAGAGCAGTATAGGATCGAATAGGTTAATTGGACAAGCACTCATAAGAACTATAGATATAGCCACAGGGCAATTACTCCTGCATTAAAGTAAGTTTTTTTTTTTTCAGATACTGCCTTAACATAAACAGGGTGGGGGCACCGTTTAGGTTTAGGCAGTACAGGGTCGAATAGGTTGAATAAGCACTCCTAACAACAAAAGTCACATCGCCTGCATTAAAGTATTATTTGCAGTACTGCCTTAATATAATCAGCTAGTGGTCGACTGCAACCGTTTTAGTTTATATATATAGGCAGTAATATAGGTTGAATCACTGTTTATAATAAAAGCCACAGCGCAATTTCTCCAACAATAAAACAAGGCCTTTGTTTTTTGTTGTTGCAAGTATAGTGCCTTAACATAAACAGGGCGCGGGGGTTTTCGGCTGCTGTACCGCTTAAGTTTAGGCAGAAAGGAGAGCACCCAGACTTGGTTGATCTCTTTGTGATATAAGTGATAGCTAACCACGGTAGCGTTAATTAAACAAGAATCTGGAACGGCGAGCCATTGAATACGAGAGTTCCAAGCTATATTATCCTACATATACAAGTATATGGTTAATGAATACGTTAATTGTGGTTAATCATTAATTATTCATAGGCAGCCGTGCCCTAACTTAAACCCTGCCTTAACCTAAACTATACAGCACAGATGGCGAGGCGAAAACCCTGAAAGAGTTTAGAACTTTGCAAGAAGTTAGAAGTTATTAAGGAAGTGAAGGCAGGTAAACCAATCGATGATATATCGATGCTTGTGTGCAGTTTGGATTAAGTAAGAGTCAGGCTTACCAACTCTATAAAGATAAGGATGCCTTGCAAGTATCAGCACGAAGTGGCAGTGTGCCTATCCTCCTGTTGAGGTAATGGATTAACCTTCATGTTATTATACTTTACTATAATACCTCATTTTGCTTCAGTGTCTTTCTAATGAACTTTCTTTTGAAAACACAGTCCCTAATTAAATTCTGTTACTTCTAGTTGTTATGTAATATTGCTAACCTATCTGATTCCAAAACGATGAAATGACTTGCGCATCTGTTTTGTTACTGATAACCATCAATCTTTACAAATGTGAATATATCAATATCATCGTCTGGTCAATCTGGAACTAAAAACCCATCTGGTAACCCTGGCTTGTTCGAAACTTTTCCATCTGTTTCAGCTAAATGGAATGAATGAAAATTAGAATTGATAGAATTCTTAGCAATCATTGTACCTTTATGATCATGTCTGTCACATATGCAACTCAAAATGTCTGTCACATATGCAACTCAAAATATTGAAACAGATCCACTTTCTGATATCAGAAATATCGCCCTTTAAGCAAAGAGCATATTTTAAAACTATTCTTCAATGTTTATGGAGTTACTAACGTGACAAAAGGCCAGTTCTTTTCCATTACTTATACACTCTGCATACAAAAAAAATGAATTAGTGACCATATCAGCATGTAATAAAATCCATACCATACAAACAAACACTCCACAGTCACTTGTGTTTTTTTGCAATGATATGTCCTATTTAAACAGACTTTAGCTCAGTGCATAATAAATTAATACCTTGAAACCATAACAAATGGTCCAATCAAGTTCCAATGACCTCATACATTCTTCTTTTTCTCATTCAACAAGAAAGTGCCTACAACTTTACAGGTGCCGCCTTGAGAGAGTCAAACAAAATAGCATAATCCTTATGGATATGCATAGCTGTATTTTTTTTATTAGATAAGAAAACACAACAGTAATGATGCTACATGTGGGGAATTAGGTTGGGTGTGCATCCCTTTGATTGTCGAGACGTACGGAGCATGGGGTCAAGAGGCAGTTAAAACTTTTGCGCAGTTGGCATCCAGGCTGGCAATTGCATGCTCCAAGCCTAAATCAGTCGTCATAAATGAGATTTACGGAAGGCTTAACACCTGCCTCATGAGATCCATTTCTTCGGCTATCCTCACCAGGATTGTGCCCTCATGAATTGTTATGTGTATGTAATTGTGCGTCAGTGTATTTTGTATCTTATATTAAAGTCTCTTGTATTATTTTAATAATAATATTATTGATACAAGATACAATTATAGGACATAAATAACACACGAAAACATGACCAAAACTAAATAACACTTCAGAAATAAACTTGAGGGCAATATCTGGACATTATAGCCCTCACATTAGCCCTTACTAGGTTCAGATTGAGCCGGCCATACAGCTCTGATAGAATGGCAGATTTGGGCCTTGATGATGATATGGCTATGCGAGAGGCTAGACTCGAAAATGACTCCATAGCCTTTTCCCCCATGCGCCATATGACTCAACCACAAGAGGGATACATAACCAACCTAACTCGCTGCACTTAACATCGTTGGCCTCATGCTTTCTGAGCTCAGTGGCTTGCGCAGCTGCTCCAGCAGTTACTCCCGCTTCAGACATAATGTTTGAGTTCAGCAGAGAGGTAACTGACATGTCGCAGGCTGCTGTTTTCCCCAGAGCCCAGTTGGAAATGAGGACATCTGCTGGACGAGAGTGGCTGTGGTCTGGTGTAAGGTTGCAGCCAGCGTCTACTTGTACACTAAAGTGGGCTCGCCTACATGTTTCTGCCAATATGTCCCTCAACCTGTTGTGGCGGAATACCACATCCCCACCCCGCTTACAAGTAGTGGCATGATGCCCTAGGGGATCCAACATTTTATCTGGGCAGAGTGCGCAATCAGAACCCTCAGCTGTGTCAAGCCCTAACCACCACTTCAGTGCTGTCTGAAATATGGAGGGTCTAAATGTAAGCCTTGACCTTCAGAAGGAATAACCATCAGCCATGAGGAAGCATGTGGGGAGGATGCTGATAAAAGACGAGCTCTGTCAGTAATCGACAGAGAACCCTGGAGAACTCTGAATAAATTATCGTCCAAGATACTGGAAAGAGTCTTCTGAGAAGGTAACTTTTCCAGTACCGATCTGATCTGTATGTTGTCTGACTGATGAACTGAAGAATTAAATATCTCGAAGGACTGGAGGAGGTGTACATGAGAATTTGAACCCAGGCCAGAGAAACATAATGATGCAATAAAGGCTGCTGGTGCATGATGAGACAGGGAACACACCCCAAGGCCTCCTTGGCTGAGGCTCAGCTGGGCCTGCTTCCACGCAGCAATGGAAGGATGCACACCTGTGCAAGAAGTGAAACATTTTTGAACAGCTTGATCAAATAACTGCAGAACAGACTGAGAGAAAGAAGGGGGTAAGGCACGAGCAAGATGGACAAGCTTACAGTAACCACCACAAAGCCGGAGGAGTACAAGAGCCACTTGGGGGTCGACTTGACCAACATCGTCCAGTCTCTTCAGTAGAACACCTGCCTCAGACCTTTTCCTATCCAGGACAGCCCTACAAAAGACAGAGTCACCAATATGTATTCCCAAGATCTCAAGATTGGGTATGCTAGACTGTTTCATCTCCTTTGGGAAATGAGTCAAACACCCACTGCTAAAAACCTCACACTTCTTGATATTCATGTGAAGGCCAAGTGGGGAACCAAGCTCAATGAGCAAGCTGAGTGCTTTCCTAACATGTGAACTTGGGCCCGCAAGAACACTGTCATCAAGGTACCACACGTGATAGAAAAGGTCACCGCATTCAGGATGAGTGGCAATCGCTTTGACTACAACATTAAGAACGAGGGAGAAAAGCAAGGGGCCCAGTGGGTCTCCTTGCTGCACACCAGATTGAGATGTTAAATTGCCTAAGGTGTGCCGCAGCACAGGATGCCGGCTATAACACCAACTAATCCACGGGAGTAGCTCTGGAAAGTGTGTACTGCATTCTGACAAAAGAGCTTGACAGCTTACTAAATTAAAGGCATTCACTAAGTCTATCTTCAGCACAGTAAAACCTTCAACTTGCCAGTTCTCATCCATACAGCCTCTAAGACCATGGGCTATTTTCTCAGCACCTGCCGCGCAAGCAACCCCCCGTTGGAGTGGATCAAAGAACTCAGCCGCTTTATTTTTCAACATGAAACACAGGCACTTCCCTACTAAGCGACGAAGAGCCTCCCCGCTGCAATGGGACGCACATCTAAGGGGCAACCAGGTTTAGATTTCTGTAAGGCTGTTAAATTGCCACCAGCAAGAAAGATTGAAACATCCACAGGAGCTTTCCCACTAGCCAGGATGTTGATGACTTTCCTCGACAAATGGAGAATAGGTGTTTGCAATGTAATTTCCGCTGCATCAATTAAATGCTGAATGCGAAGACCCAAAGGGCCGGCGGCTGACAGCTTGGGAAATGAACGCAAGATTGCCATAAGATTTAAGCTGGATGGTAAGGAGACATCATTCTGAGGTAAAACAGGAACAGATGGACAATCACTTTTAGGATGCTTGGACACAAGAAGGTTCCATGTTTCATCAGAGTTCGGGGCAATACCACAGGAAACTAAAACATTACATGCTTTGCCAAACAGACCATCTTGAGCCAAGGAGACAGCATGAGACACCTGTAGCTGGCCTAAGTCCTTCTTGCTACCAACGAAGGATCTGGGGGATGATCCTCGTGACATAGCACGCTGCCATAACTGACACAGATGACCTTTAGACCAGAGATCGCATAGTAGCTCAATGGAAACAGGGTGGTTGTGGCGACCTGCACGTTTTGCCATAGGGAGGACACATTTTGGTAACATGAACAACTTCTTCCATGCTGTTACTGAATTCTGTAAAATAATGTCAAATAACACAGAGGACAGAACACGAGCGAATGATGGCTTTGCTCTATGTGGGATAAAACGCATCGTGGGACATCTGAGACTGCAGATTTCTTCAAATGAGGGAAGATCAGCTGGCTGAACCTGTGAGCCTACCAACAGTGACTCCACGTCCGTGTTTTTTAACTTATTAGCTCGACATGACTGCTGATGAATGGGAAGTTGGGAAATAGCAACAAGGTCCGAGCACGTGTCACAAATTTGCAACTGGTGTTCCTGTAACCATGCAGTAGGTACTTCCCCAACGAAAAGGCCTTTAGCATGATTGGCCATGTGTGCTTTCCACATAGTGGGGGCTACACACTCAGAGCAACCCTGGACAATGCAAGGTTTACCTTTAGAAATGAATAGTTGTGATGGAGGTGGTTCAGGCGGAAGCTGCGGGGGTGGTTGCGGTGGTGGTGGTTGCGGTGGTAAGGATGCCGATGAATGCGGTGAAGGAGTAATGACAATAGCTGGAGTAGAAGCCAACGACTGCGATGATGAAGACGACATTTGCGTGACTGCCGCATGGAATGATGCGCTTGAATTAGAACAACAACCATGCTTCATCGGGAGACAGCTTGAACATGGCCGGAGCTTTTTCACACACGCACAAGACTTACAACGTGCATGGATTCCATTGCAGGAACAACATTTCTTCTGTTGAACAGAACCAGTTGCCGATAGATTCACAGAAATCGGCACAGATGACCCGGCCGCCATATTTTATTATTATTCTATCTGTATAGTGGTTATGCAATTTCACAATTAACAGTTTAGCAAATTGTTGGCAAGGGTCTTTATGAAGGCTTTGTTCTAGCAAGTTGGATAAAAGTATCTATCCTTCAAATGATGAAACTCGTTTCTTATTCTAATCATTTCTACATGTTTTTGTTGTGCAGCAACCTCTAGTACCTCAACAAAGTAGTTCCCCAATTGACTTCTAGTAGGCACAAATGGTCCAGTAAGATCAATTTCCCCTTCATGAATGCTTGTAATGAATAGCTTATCAGCAACAATGTCCAAGTCTTCAACAGTAACAATCTCTTTACCAACAGAATTGTTGATAGCACAGACACCACAAGGTAGAGATGAACCTTGTGATAGGAAAAAAGCATTATCCGTCAGGTGACAGATCAATAATTGATCTGCCGCACTTGAACGATTGCCAATAACATCTGCAATATAAGTAAAGTATTTTTGAAATACAGCTTTTTGATTATTGCTTGTACTTTGATACACTTCAGGGCTACTGAACCTCTGTACAAGCAAATTAAGGAAATTGGTATCCTCTTTTTGCAAGGATGACACACTGTTGAGATGGTGTTGTGCACTCTTTATGGCACTAGACACATCCAGAGGCATTTCAGTGAAAGCTGTTATTGTGCGTGCCATTTCACAACCCTTTAACTTCCCATCAACATCTACATTAACTATTGAGGGACATATGTTGACTGCAGAAACAGTTTTCATTTCATCTACATATTGCCCCCCTAATTTAGAAACAGACATAACTAGTGAATCGTCCTCTTTAGCCAGAAAACCAGACTTTAGTCCTACTGAAATAAACCATGAGTTGTAGCTGTGTGAAGGTACTCGCCATGCTCTAAGCATAAGCACTCCACGCATGAATGGCAGAGTGGAATTCTACAGCAGGTATAGCTGCATCATAGAGAACTGAAGGGCGTTGAGAACTCATTATCTCCCACATGTACACTAAGATAGTACTGGTGACGATTTTTTGAAGCACAAATTGCAAGTATTCACAATATTTCTGGAGCTTTAAAATAAAATTTTCATCACGTGAAATCATTGAAAAAATTCACAGTCATGTGAAAGTAATTGCAAAGTTAATAGGTCATCAGGATCATTTGTATTGATGGAAGAAATTGCAACATCACTAAGTATCATCTCATGGTCAATATCTTGAGCAATGGAGAGAACAACATCTTGTGCATTCATTGTTCTGGTTCTAAATGTATCACTAAGCTCTCTGACCCTTTCAATAATGTCACTCAATGTCAAGTTGTGTTTGAGTTGAGTGGTGCTTTTGCAAGTTGGAACATTAATTGCTGCATGTGGGACTATTTCTCCAGCATATAGTACAATAGAATTGTTCCGTTCATAGGACACTAGATACACATCCTTGCAAACTTGTTTAGTAATAGAACCAACTACATTTAATGTTGTAACTAAACCTTGGTGATTAGGGTTCTTGATAAGAACACTATCACGAACAGAAAAGGTAGGAATTTTCATTTTTTAAATATGAGCACGCTTATTCTTGAAAATACATTTTTCAGTTTCCTCAAACACTCCCCTTTTAATTAATTTTATCTGCTCATTAAATTCTCCACATCTTTCTGCAAAAGCTGAATCAATTACAACCATTTTGGTATCACTGCATTTATTATTAGCCACACATTCACTGAGATCTAGTATGTTGCTATAGTCTTCTGTGTCATCTGTTATCTGAACCAGAAAATCTTCTTCAAGGAAGCCTTTGCATTGAATCTTTTGAACCTCACAGCTTAAGCGGTCCATCGTTCTTCCAAAGAATACAGAATACGGGGTATTCTTATTATAGTCTGTATGAAGGTAACATGTTGCACCGTGTTCTTCAAACAGAACCTGTAATATCTCAGCTATTTCAGCAGCTTTCTTTGATTGCAATGGTGATAAATAACAAAATTTCGAGAAGCAATCTTTTGTTACCATTATATACTTGTACTGATGTTTAAAACTGCTAGCTTGAATGCCTTTCTTGCAAGGTATATTAATTATATCACATTGAATCTCATGCATTACATGAGAAGAACGAATTCCATGAAGAGGAGCTGCAGATATTTGAAATTTCTTTCTAAGTTTGCAAGTTCCGGTGCAATGCTTAAGTACAGATTCAGTCAATTGTCGTATTCCTTTGTAATAATACCTTGAATTAAATAGACGTACAATAGAATTGATTCCACCTTGATTGCAAACATGTGTTTCACTATCCTTGTGCAATTCTAAAACAATGTTAAATGCTTGAGTTCTAGTAAGAATTTCTTGTGCAGTTTTGCCTTTCTGGGAATACACAACTTTGCATAGTACAATTCCATGCTTGCAATTCTCATTCATTTCAAAATTAGGCTTTGAAACATTTCCACCCTTATAGAGCTTTTTTCTATACAACTTGCGAAACTCTATTACTTCAGTCTCATTTTTGAATTCAGGACTCAAGCACTTCTTAATCATCTCAATATTTCCATCATTCAACCATTCATCACCTTGTTCAGCATCTAAAGTAGATCGAGACATGCACATAGCAGCATTCCTTATTTCATGTACTGATTTTCCTTCAGCTTGAGTTTCGTTTTCACATACCCAGACATCACTTAACTATTGTGTAGTCAGTAGGATATAAAATGCCCTGTTCGTGAACTTATTATATTCATGCATGGAATTTTGATAGCAATAAAGTGATTATGCTATAATTGTAGACAAAGACCATTTGGAAAGCCTTTGGATCCAATGTATCGCACTAGCAACATACACATGCAGAATGCAAATGTACATCAATCTAAACATAGAGCATGCACACTTGTTTGGCTTGAAACTTAAAATAATGATTTTTGGAAATTCTAATCCACTAAATAAAAATTAATATACGGATAGAGTTGTAACATGTACCACAGTTCAAACTACTGTAGGTGCAAGCTTACTTGTTATTGTCGTTCATAAAATTTGGGAAATGAATGTGGTACGCGTGGCTGAGGAGTTTTGACGGAAAAGTAGCATCTAGGCGCACATTTTAGCCTTTATGTCGTTCACAAATGCTTAGTTGAAGAGCCAATATCAGCACTTCACAGAGGAATGAATGTGGTGCGCATGGTAGGGCGCGCGAACTGAGAAAAATTTGCATGCAGACGGAAAAGTAGCATCTACAATGTGTAAGTGCAAGCTTACTTGTTTACTGTCGTTCACAAATAGTCTATACCAGTACGTCACAGTGGAGAATGAATGCGGTACACGCGGTTGGGTGAACTGCGTATGAAAGTGTTGTAATGATTTAGAATTACCAAAAATGCATGATTAAATAGCACGGGGAAATCAAGATCAATTTGTACAATATCTTACTTTTTCTTGTTCACAGATCAAAGGGTTCAATTGAACCAAGTCAATAACAGCACTAATAGATATTTGCTAAATAACGCTCGATTTAAACAGACCGCGTACACGCAAATTGTGTGAAAGACTTGACTAGCTCTAGAGGAGATCCATGGAGTAACTTAGAGACTCTAAAATAGCTATATTGTGTGCACATTATGATATGCATTGATATCTCAATTGATGGATTCACCCGTTTTTTCCCAGGTGTATAGGAATCGTGGAGATCAAGGACGTAAATTAGGTATGCGGAATCTGTATTGTACCCTGTACGTTAATACAATTCATATAAATGCGTGAATACAATTAATAAGACGCGTTACAATAACTTCAGAGGCGCGCCTCATTAAGCCATTCCAGCACGCGAGCCACTCTGGCACGCTACACAGCCAACTTTTTACAATCTGGTACAGATATGTTAGTGCGGACATTCTGTCTCATTTATGGATAACAGTTTGTGGGTCAAAACTCCTATTGTGGGGCATTTAACCCAGAAACAAGCTCCTCTGAATTTCATTGTACCTGAAAGCAAAGGCTGCAGGCAAGTCAGTAATTTCTTAATGCTGCATAGTAATTATCACATTCCAATGGATACTATAAGCAGTCCAAAGGACTGCGAGTGTTAGGTGGAAAAACTAGGGCTTAGGGCAGGGTGGGGGGGGGGGGGGGCCGAAGGCCCACTATGCCCTTCAGCTTTTCACCCCCTCTCCGAATCCGCATTCAAATTGCACCCGTCCCTCCCTCCTGACACTCTTCATCGAAACTCACTAACTCCTCTTCCCTTAATAAACACCATCTTGACCGTGGGGAGGCGCCGTACTTGGCGCCTTCGGCGCCACACTATCTCTCCTGATTTAGAGCTATTCATCAACCAGAAAGGTATGTATATATCTCATTTATTGCATCACCATTACATGTCTTTAACTCTATCATAAGACAAAACATGTATCATCCTATTAACCCATCACAGCTGGAAGAATACTGCTGCCCACTGTGACGTTCAGCTTGGAGAGCACACACGCTCTGATGTACTAGCACTTACTCATGTTAACTGGATTAAACAACTTATGACATCACATGATCAGGTATAGTCTTTCCTGATTGTAGTATTTCAGGTTGTAATTTTTCTCATTTAGTTTCAATGCGGAATCTACTGGCAATGTTTCCTGCTAACAATGCTGCACAGTATTTGGTTCAAGGCTGTCTACCTGTCATGGCTCTTGATTACCAACCCTTTTGGACTACCGTGGCTACTCCACTCTGCTTCAGACAACAGTTTCTGCTGGTGCAGGTGTGCACAAATTCCTGCGGCTTTCCGAGACTAACTGTTGGGAGAACACTATTTAGTCCTTCCAATATGACTCTAATGTATTGTATGAATGTATATTTACAACAAAATTAAATATTAATAAAATACATTATATCCATATATGGAAAATGGTTTATGGTACATGGATGATAGCAGATTTGTTACAGATATGATGATCATTAATGGTACAGATTGTAGCTACATTCTGGGTAATAAAATTTGTCTACATAGTATGTACCAAGGTGTGTCAACATATCTGGCCCAAAATGACTACATATACGGTACATACGTCTTACAGGTATGTACCAGAAAATAGAAGTTGGCTGTGTACAAGCGTACACAGCCAGAAGTATACAGCCTGGTTCAGATCTGGTGGGGTACTACAGCCTGTTCCAGGGCTGCGTAACAGTTTGAAACGGCCCTGATGGTATATCACATTCTGAGCCAGGACTGCACATTACCTCAGGTCCAGACTGCTGCTTCAGTCCGATTACCCCCTGGTAACAGTTCGTTTACAACCTGGCACCAGTCTGGTATGCTCCTGAAAACAGTCTGAGACAGTTCTGCTGCCGCGTGCATGTCAGCGCTTGATTCTAGCAACGGTTTACACTAATATTAAGTCAACAGTTTTAGCGCTTTACAACCAGCGGACGGATATTGTATGCATGCATGCGCAGCGCTCGAAATAGAATGACACATCCACGTGCACCTCACCTCACCACCTGCCTTGACCCTTGCCAGGTGTATGTTACTACACAATTAAGCAATATGTTTTTGTCTCAAATCATTTTTATGGATTTCATGGATAAATATAGGTGTATGAAAGCAGCGCAGCATGAGTACAACTGAGTGGCATACTTCAGTGTTATTAGTTAAACCCCTCTGATGGTAGGGGATAGCTATTAGCTAGCATACAGCTGGTCCTCGGCAGTATACTCAGCCTGTCTGATTTCTTCTGACCTTTGAACACCATTGCTGGTGTTTTCGGGGTTGCTGGAAAAATATGATATACTGGTGTCCTCAGCTACCAGATTATCAATCTCCTCTTGGGATGGTTTTCCTCTGGTAAATGTATCTAGCAACCATTGATTGAAATGTTTGAATGTGTTTTCCTTGCAAGTAGAATTAGTGCGAACAAACTTGCGCTGTAGTGAGAACTTGTATTCATTACTTGGATCAATTATAATTATAAATCTCACCAGAACAGCTAGGTTAATCTTGTATACAGGAAGATGTCTGCTGCCTGCTTTTACATAGTTTGAGAATCTTTCAGCAAATTCATCTGTGGTAAGTTGGGCATACGCTTCATATGGTTTTTGTCCCAATACCTTGAAATAAATTTAGGTAATATATGCACAATTTAAATTTCAAACTCTGCATGTCACCTACCCTTCGCCTTTCTTCTGATCTGAGATCACTGATGCGTTTAGAGCAGAAGGTTATACATTTTTTCACTTTTCTAGTAGACTGTGAAAGTTTTGGTCCCAGTACCTTTGTAACAGTTTCCTGGAGTTAAATTGTCTCAGATATAATAGGAAAAAAATTTCATACATACTTTCACATCCTTCTTATTAGGCTCTCTACTTAGAGTGTTACAGAACAAGATCCCTGCCTCAGCAATCAAGTCATCCTGTGTACACATATATTTCAGTAAGTGGTGTTCCATAGTAATATTGCATACCTTAAAGGGACTAGTTTCCACTTGAAACGTCTGTTCTCCAAGTTCTGATACAAATGTGCAGACGTTTTTGTAGCTTTGGGCTAGTTGAGCATAATTCTCAGCCATGGTTTGGTTATGCCGATCTGTGCTTTCTTTAAGTTTTATGAACTCAGCCAGGACACTAGAAAGCGTTGCAACTGGTTCTTGCTGACAAGAGTTTTGACTGGACACATGACTATATAACATAATGTAAAAGTTATTAGTTGAGCTTTTAGAGCTCCTTACCATTAACTAAATTTACGCTTACCTCCCATCACCAAGACGCTGCATTGTGGTGTGACCTCGTCCTCTATAGATATAGCGCATGAATGGCATTATACCAGTGACCAGCAATATTAGACTCTACAAATGCATGAATGCCATTTTGGTCAAAACAAAATAAAATCATGCTACATGTATGGGCATAGACCTAACACATGTCCTGAACTAGGATTGGTTAGTCACAAAAAGCTGATACATCGTGTTTCTTGTACTCTTACCTTCCATCACCAAGAGGCTGCATTGTGGTCTGACCTCGTCCTCTATAGTTCGTGCATGAAGGCATTATGGTCAGATAACAGCATATTAGACAATACAAATCCATTTTGGTCAGCTATGAGATTGGTTATTCATGCACAAAAAACTTACCTCCCATCACCAAGAGACTGAGTTACAATCTGACCTCGTCCTGAACCTCTGAATTCGATTAGAAATGAGTCGCATTAATGAGCACACAATAAACCAATACAAATGTGTAGAATGAATACAAAAAAATGCATACATACATTAACACGGCATTTTGGCTAGCTATTCAATTAACTGTGTTTGGTTACAAAAATGTAGATGGTAAAAATCTAACCTGCTGCTACCAGGGGTAAGCACTGGAGAATGAGGTAAAGAAGCCATTTTCGCAATAATTTGTCCGCGTGGTTGAAAATCAAGGGGTTAAAATTGAAATGGCGAAGAGACACCGTGGGGGTAAAACGTTCACTGGTACCCGTGAATTAGCCGGTAAGGTCCATACATTATTGAGCAAATTTTAATCGAATGTTTATTACCACCATTATATAGTATTTCGGTGCCACATATGCGAAACCACGTTTTCCACACAGTACAACTTGTCACGTCATCTGTCTAGCGCATCGCATAAACTGTTCGACGAAGGCGATGACGCACCACCAACTTTGTTTCCCTTAGAGGCCGTAAGTTTGATATATTTACAAGTGTTTTTGTATTTTAGTTTACAATACGCTTTACAGGGAGTAAATGATCAGGATATAGTATACCAATCCAATGAGGATGAACACTTCTTCGTTGGTAAATGTTTAATTGAATGTATCAATTCCTTTTGAGTATAGAATATTTTTAAAAAAGACAGAACAAGTGATTTAGATGTACATGTCGAACAAGAAACTGAGTTTACAGGTGACACCATTGATGATGAGGAAGAAGGTTGGATACCATAGATTTAAAATTTTAAAAATGTTTATTTCTTATTCTTCAGATTTGGATGATTTACTTTGTGAAGAACAGTTGCTATTCTTGGATGATAATGGCTACCATCCATTTCCAAACAAGGTGTTTGCTCTCTTGTACTTAATGATACATGGCCCAAGACCAGTCGTAAGTAGTCAGCTGTGATTGTAGCAGGCCAATTGTAATACATCTTCTCACAGGGGGAGTCTACCCTGGCATTTATTCTGTATCTCTTGAAGGAGAGTGGGTGTGCTGTTGTTCCTAGCATAAAACAGCTGAAGGCATTCAAACTACCTGGCTTGCTACCTCCACGACAGGTATGCATTCCTGCACACCACATATAATTTAGAATACCATATATGCTGCAGTGCTTCACAGCAAAACACACTCCATTCTATATGATCTCTTTAACTGAAATTGTGGCGAGGGGTCTCGCTAATCCAAAAACGTCAAATATTTTAACACGCTTTCCTGTTCGTACAGGAGGTCATTATACGTATGTGACTCTACACACAAGATACTGTAACTAATGGTTACCATCCTTTTAGGGAGTTGTATCATGGACGTCGCTGGAACACAGATCCTCGATTTAGAACCCCTATGGTTAATCTGCCCTGTGGAGCTTCTATATTTGTTAGGGATGTAGTCTCATTTGAGCATCCTTATTTGGGATCCACAAAGGGTTTGGTGACAAAATTTTTTCGACAGGTATGGTTTTATTTTGTAACCATTAATGGTTTTTTTGTAACCATTACAGACAAGTTCTTTTATACTTTTAGGAAGGATTTACAGATATATTTGTGGCAATTGATATTCTGCTTGATGGTGCTCAGTTCAATAGGATGTGTGAAGGTCCCCCAATCACCCTGACTCAGGATGCTGCAGTTCTGTATGGAAACATGGAGCTACCTATTTCCTGCATACATGGATTAGCTGATGCTCCACAGTGCATAGTGAGATGGAATGGAGAGGAGGATAGGTTTGAACGATTTGATTCAGAGGTAATGCCACATGATTTTGTACATGACTGAATCACAATTTAAAGCTCTCATCATTTTATAGGTTACAGTGCAGTATCTGACACCACATCCCATGAAAGAGAAGGCAGCTGGTCGGAAAGTTGTAATGGTGCCTCTTATTCTCTTTTCAGATGACACTAGTGGGAATAGGAGTAAGAAGTGGCACAAATTTGAGAGCTATTACCTTCTCCTGGCTGGACTTCCAAGAAAGGAAAACATGCAACATGTCAACATCCACTTCATTTGCTCTTCAGACAGTGTCACACCTTCGGAGATGGCTGAACCAAATGCAAGAGAGCTAGCAACTCTTGAAAATGAAGGTTTTGAAGTCTTTGATGCTTACAGCAATGAAAATGTATTGGTTGTAGCACCCCTGCTTCTGATTATCTGCGACAATCCACGTGCATCAGAGCTTTTGAACCATCTTGGGAGTTCTGCCAACCTGTATTGCCGCTTGTGTGAGGTATGATATTCGACTAACTTTGAATGTGTCATTACATGTATTTTGTTGCAGTCTGATAAGTGGGTCACACCACATGTTGTGTGTGAAGCGAGAACACTGGAGCGATGCCTGCAGCAGATTGCTGATATACGCTCACAGCCCACTCAGGAGAGGCACAATGCCATGCAAACAGCATTAGGTTTAAGAGCTGTGGATAATCTGATGTTAGTCATTAATGTGGATATGTACAGGTATGTGTGAGTGAGATGACAGCATTTATGTGAAACACCGTATATCCGTATAGGAGCATGCCACTTGAAATGCTCCACACATTGGTACTTGGCTCTATCAAGTACTTGCTTAAAATCTGGATGCCAACTCTCTCTAAAGTGCAGAAGGAAGAGGTTCTTGCCAGGGTCAAAGCGTTCTCTACCTCAGGGTTCAAAGTGCGAATGTATGGAAATGTTTGCTTTTATTACCAGTCATTTGTCGGGAGAGACTTCAAGGCCTGGGCTCAAATGGCTGTGTTCATTTTAAGCCCGTACCTAGACGATGCTCAAAAGAAAGTTCTTTTGAGCATTTCCAAGGTACAGTACCATGTGTTATGCTTCCTTCATGTACCAAAATTGTGTATATATCTAGGTGTTCCGTATTGCTTACTGCAATTACTTTACTGAGGAGCTAAGCACGGAATGGGAAGGGATATGTGAAGAATTTGTGCTAACTGCAAAGCACTGCCTCCCAGAATTATTGATGAAGCCAAAGGTACATCTCCTCCTTCATTTGGTGAGCTGCATGCAGGACTTCGGACCCAGTTCAGCATTTAGTGCAGAAAGGTAACGTGTTTTTTCATGATGTACTGTAGTTTACATGTAATCCTTTTTGACAGATGTGAATCCTTTAATGCAAGTGTCAGGGCTCAGAATATCAATAGCAATTGACTTGCACCTAGTCGTGACATTAGTCGTCATTTTGCGGTCCAGCAACACATTCGCCACATATGTGACATCGGCTGTACTCAGGAGGGTGTTAGGTAGGTTGGCTGTTTGTCCTTTCACGCCAAATAATCATTTTTTATTCTTTTTGTTCTTTTTATGGTAGGTGTGGGAAAGGTTTGCAAAGCCTGTATTCCTCTCCAGTTGTTCAGCACTACTTTAATAACATCACTTTGAGAGACTTAAATAGTGAACGGAGAATTTATCAGCGGGGTGCATTGCGAAAGGTAAATCATGTGTCTAATGTGAATTCAGCATTCGTTTATGTGTGCATGTCATTGTTGCAGCGTGTTGGAAGGTCATCAGTAGTGCTGAAGAATCTTAAGCTAGACACTGTTGGACTACCATATGCTACGATTGAAGACCTCAGCTCCAATGATCCCTCCACCGTTGTGCAGCTTTTCCACTGCACTGCAGATGACGATGTGTCTCCTCATAAAGGGATCATATCACGAGATGGTGAGCTTGTCAGGTCGGGAGATTTTATAGAACTAGCTTCTTGTCAGGTATGAGGCACAATACACGCAGAAGTGTACTAATTTGTTACAATTGCAGGCCAAATATGCCATCTTTTTAGTGGCATGCCAACTCAGCTCAGGCAGAAGGTTCTGTTTAGTTCAAGGTTGTGATACCTTGTGCGCTTCCAGTGGACAACCGATCCTCAATTCATATGACAGCCCTCTAATAACTGTTACAAGAACACTTTTTACTGTGGACTGTTGTTCTATTCGGCGAGCTGTCTCTGTTGTACATGAATGTTTGGAAAGCTGCAAGTTTGTGCAGGAGGAGAGCACAAGGAGGGTGGAACGCCAGAGAACTAATGAAGTCGTTTTAACTTTCAAGCATGATTGGAACAACATGTTGTACTGTTTAAACGTATACTGTGTTTGATATTGTTTTGTGGTCACGTATATGTTGTTGAAATAATACAATGTAGCTAGTATATTACCGGTGCTGCGTGGGTGCGTGCGGATTTTTTAA
This sequence comes from Eunapius fragilis, assembly GCA_963681505.1. Taxonomy (NCBI): domain Eukaryota; kingdom Metazoa; phylum Porifera; class Demospongiae; order Spongillida; family Spongillidae; genus Eunapius; species Eunapius fragilis. Next base: position 3,926,038 of record OY811984.1, read on the forward strand.
TGAGATAACAGCCTGATTATTGCCTGGTACCATGGCTGTACGCGACTGATACCAGGGCTGATTACCTCTGGTAAGAACAGTCCGAGACAGGAAGTTGCTCTATCTGCCCTGATCCAGGCGTTTGTACCAGGCATAGCCCATGTATGGTACCAGCCTGACTAAATATTGGTACCAGGCTGGTACAGGAAAATATTTCTGGCTGTGTACAGTACTCCCCCCCTTTATTAAATTGTTTCGTTCATGTTGCAAGTAAAAAGCAACCAGCCACGGCCAAAAACTCTTTTCATCTTGGAGGCGATCCGGCAGCAATCGGGCCTGCATGCATGAACCATATACATTAGGTGAACCGACAGCGATCGCTTCTAGTCTGTGACTGATGGCGAACCGGCAGCGATCACATCTGTGACAGTCCATGTAGCGATCGAGTTGAGCGTTCTTCCAACGCAGGGACGAAGCGCATTCTTTAAATAGAATGAAATAAAAGGCGGGTTCAGTTTAAATAAGCTGCGTCATCATAGACCTCAGTGTTGATAGCTGTGGTGTGATAGCTGTCTCATGTGCATGCACAGTTTGCGTGACTGGAAAAACTGAAGTATGAAATGAATGATTATCCTTTTGCAACTAAATAATGCAAAGTTCTGGGCCTTCGCCTCAGACACCAATGGAGGATCGAACAGCACTTCCCCATACACCATAGCTGGAGCGGGAACACGCCCACTTTCCTACCCTAGCTCAAAATCCTGGATTCGCCACTGCCCACACAGCAAACTTGAGTGTCAGAACCGCGATAATAAGCAATACCGGTTCCAAAGGCAAAAATATTCCGCAGCACCAGGAGCTCTAAACAAAAACCAACTGGAAAACCCTATAGTAATACCATGTCATATCAGCGGACCTTATAAGTGCGGTAACTTTAATAGAGAACAGGTTTAGTCCAAAACACCCACCGCACTCACGAGCTTTGAGGCCTAGTAGAACTTAGGTAATAGTCTTTCAGATAGTTCAGTGCATGAAGTTAAGAAGAATGAACAACTTTTGCAAAAAAGGATTTTCATTTGGGGGGGTAGGCTTTTATGATAAATATTCATCGTGAATGGGATCTCGCTCTGGTGAATGGAATCTCTTCTAAAATAAAGAATGGCGCGAAATGACCGGGAAAATTGCTCTCATTTTGATCATCAATATCTTGTATAGATTAACCCCGGTGCCGAATTTATTAACCGTAAATTTGGTTTATTTTTATGAACTGCTACACCTGCATTGTTTAAATACATTGTGAAGTTTTATATGAACTTTGTACTACAGCCATTTGGTTCCTAGTGTACCGATATACTGACGCTAGGCTAGGAATGGCTGTCAAGTTATGTGATTGAGAAGTACGGGCATTCTGCACTATCGGCTAACAGCCAAAACAACTGCTATTGCGGTTGTTTCAAGATTGCTTATATTGATGCCTATAACACCGTTATCAAGTCATATTGAATACTAGGGAATCATTGTGTCATTCAAAACTGGCGAGTGGATTATTAAACAAAATGATCGCGTTCTTAAAAGCTAGGCAGTTAGCTAGATAAGTTGTCTTCATCCGCAGAAATGACTTTAGCAATTTTTCTTTTTGGGGCTCTACGAGGCGCACTGCCCTTTTTTCCATTCGCAAGAGCTGCTGGTTTTTGAGACGGAGATGACTTTTTTATCCGACCGAAGTCAGCCTTTACTTCTCTGTTGCCATTGGAGTGAAGTATTTCCATGCATGTCTTGAGGCATTTGCTTCCTCCAACTCTGTTGTAGGAAATACTTATACACATAGGAAAAGTGCACTCAGGATCTTTTAAAGCACATTTGCTGCAGTGGTACGTAGTGTGACTGTGACAGATCAAGCAGTACCTGTGGGAGGGATAGCTTATTGGAATGTGAGCACCTTGATTTCTTTGTTCGATACCATCACTACTATTCCACCACTCCAGTTTTGTCTGATTCTTTGAGGTGTCAAAAGGGCATGGCATGCATGCACCTGCACTAGTTGCCATGCTACTTGAAAGTGAATGGTGCTCAGGATGAATGGCTATTGTCAAATGAAGTCTTTCAGCGAACTTAAACGCAGAATTCTATAAACTGGGGGAAAGGGGTGCCCTCTTACCTCAATGGCATGCATAAACTTGCGCCACAAATATAGATTAGTAGTGAGTGTCTCATTGTCAACACAACCTCCATAGTTTTCATCATCTTCAGGAATACTAGGAGGAATTACACTGGTACCCTAATATGAAAACAATAAATGACATCACATGAGAGAGCTGTTTTTCCAAATTGGAAATACATTACTTACCTGCTTAATCCATTGTAAACACCTGACTGTCAAGCATTTGAAGATACGACTTCAGAACAATATTATTAAAGTGAACTAGCACAACATATGTAATAGTTTCAGTTATCCCTACAACGTAAAGAGCATCAGTGAGTCCCACCCAGCTACGTTGTGCAATATTTGAATCCGATGGTCCGCTTCAACCATATTAATGAAATCATCACTTAGAAAGTCACATTCAACAAAACTTCCATAACTTTCTTTGATCATATCTGCAGCAGCTTGTGTCTTTTTATTCACTCTGGTCTTTATCTCAACAACACAAAGCTTGCTTGTTAACCAAGATGGAAATTTAACTTCCATCACTCCATCAAGGGAGGCACTGCAACTAGTGTTAGCTTCACTTTGTACCAGACCAAGCTCCTCCAACAAGATGATATCCACTCCTTGGACTTTTTGCTTTAAGAAAATAGGTAGGCTTTTCAAAGATTTGCTTTCTGTTAGTGACCCTGCCAGCATGCTACTTTTCCATTCTGTATTATCATTATCACTTGATGTCATGAACCATAACTTGAGACATGTTTGGTTTACTCGTGCCTCAATTGGGAGGTCAATTGGAAGATCACATGTAAGTTGTCTTTCCTATGTGAAATAAGCAGTTGTTGCTAAGCAGACTTCTTATCCTTTGTTCCTTTAGGAAAAGAGATCTTATACGCCTTCATCAACTCATCCAACTCAGCAACAGATAGAGCTTTAATATCATCATCAGAATACTCCTTGTTCAATCCATCACCAATTGAAGTACTCAAGGGATTGATATCCAGACAATGTAGTAAACTTCCAGTTAGCATTGAAGTGTTTGGCATATGCCTTGAGTGCATTTTTTGCAGTGGTGCCAGTAAAAAGAAACTTGCATAGCAAGAACCAGTCAGCAGTTCGCTGAGTAACTGTTAGTTGGTTTATACCATTTAAGAAGTCAGTAAATTTCATGCACCTGATTTTGTCTTCAACTGAATATGTAGGCACAGGTTTGTCATGACGTTCATCAAATATCACATCATAGGAAAAGGGTTTGATCTTTGTTGATGCTGTTTGTAAGAAAATAACCTTGCCTGTTCCGTTTCTCACAGCTACCGATAACACCCTTTCCTTTTCATTTTGTGATTTTCCTACAACTTCATGAGTAGCACAGTATACATTAGCATGTCCTTCACTGACTATACATTGCTGTTTCATTGGACGTCCATTAAGACTTGATGGCTGCTTATTCGTAAATGGCCCAGCATTACACTTAACTGTACCTGTGTTTCGCAGTCCAACCATTGCACATCTATTAACATTATCGATTGAGCTATAGCCTCTATCCAAAGCTATGTCATGGTTAAGAGTGTTATCTTTAGAGCCATGGGCAATAATATCCAGCAGATTCTGCAAGCATGCATTCAGCCCTGTGGATTTACTTTCCACCTGTGCAGCTAGAATGCAATTAGTTCCTACAGAGGTGCACACATGCTGGTCTGGCCCATACCCCTTACATGTATGTGGGTTGTGTTTGCGCACTAATCCTAAAGCTGTATTGCGTTTTGCACGCAGGTGAAGGTGATCGTCATCTAGTGAACAAAGGGTAGAAGGGTTGAACAACATATTAACAGAGTTCTTCCAAGCTGATGTACTGGCATCTGCAAGCACATGGTCCATGGTCATTGTAGACTTGAAATGAGCACCATAATGTTGTCCCTCTGTGTCATAGGAAATACCCTTCATGAACTTTTTCCACAGTTCTCCACTTAGGTCAGAGGCAGGTCCATAGGCTTTCCTAACCTTTTGTCAAAAAAGGCAGTGGGGGAACAGTGATAGAATTGTAGCCAGAAGAGTGTCTTCAAGCAAATCTCAATGTCATAGTACGAGAGTTTCTCTTTACCATCTGTGAATGCACGATTCACAGCCTTTAACAAAAAAGCCAAGAAGACAGGATCCAGAAATGCGTTTAAAAACATGGTGGGATCATCTAACTTTTCTCCTTTTATACCAAGCTCTTTTCGAACCTGGTGCAATGTCTTACTAATATCTTCAATTTGATTATCAAAAAGCAGAGTTTTGACTGAGTTAAACTCAACACTAACGTCACTCTCCTTGGGCATAAGGTATGTATACCTCACCTTCATGTCCTCCTCTAATGCGTCATTGTCACTGTCCATTTCAGAGCTGTTTGGATCATACTCTAAAAACAGTTCATTAAGGTCTGCGTACTTGTCACCAGCCTCCTCTTCAAAAGCCGTAGCCTCTTCACTGGTCATCTTTCCAACTCCAACCTCTTACAGCTAAATTACAAGTACTTGCTCTAATCGGACCGAGAAAACTGCCAAGCAAATCAACTCTGGAAGCTACATGTAACTGCACCGCTTAACAAAATACAGAAAAATTGTACGAAATTAACCGCTGTTACGGTTATAAAAGGTTTACTTACAATTGGGGGCTTATGCAATTAACCGCTGTTACGGTTCACTTTTGGCACCGGGGTTAAGTAAAATTCAACGATCTGCAGAAGTCGATAGCAACAGGACTGCTTCGGATGCATTACAATTTTGACGCAGGAGAGACGCTCCTTTGTTCACTTTTATGCATTCTTAACCCTGAAAGTTACCGAACGTTGACATGGACGAGTGTAAAGGGTTCATAGTGTGTAAAAATAGAATAAAATACAAAACTAATGTAGCAATAAGTGCTGTGAAATTAGGAAGGACGTGGGTCGTTTAGCTCGGAAGCTATCATGTACTAATATAACATATTCTAAAATGCAAAAAAAAACTGTCAAATGTGCTGTTTTAGAAAGAATGAAGTTGTTGGATTCATTAATGCAGGGGAAACTTTAGTGCAATAAAAATTTTCCATTCCAAAAAATGCCTCACAGATTGAAGGAAATGCCTAGCTTCTAGATGGAGTCCAGACCTCGCTGGGGGAGCTTACAGCGTTACACCCCTGACCCCCTAGCTGCAATGGTGCGGGTTCCCCACCCCCTCATTATGTCAGCCTGATCTCATTTCTACTGCTTCCTACAGGCCTGACTGCGTATTATACTCCATTAAGTTTGCACAGCCTTTTAGGAGTAGGAAGCTCGTGTAGCCTGGGTCTATCCGTGCTTCAGGGCTAATAAACCTTCTTACCACAGGACCAACACCCCAGCCCTTCCATCCATTTCCTGACCCTTTAATGATCCCACCTGCTCTCCGAACTGCTTGACCTCCTCCACCAGTACTTTAAACTCATCCTTCATCTCCAGTTTTCCCTTTACTCCCTTGCGTCTGACGCTGCACAGCCTCAGCCATCTCCAAGGAGCCTGCAAGGGCAAGTACATCATCCAGCGTTTCAGGAATCTCCTGAAGCAGCTTTTAAAAGTGGAATAGTATAGGAAGTGATTCCTCTAATAAACTGATTCTTCACCACCTCCAAGCACAACTCTGTACTCCACGAGGAAAAGGACTTTGTCAGACAACATGCGAAGCCTACTTGAATGCTGGCCCATGGGTCGCCTCATTCCTGCGACTGACATGGACTGCCCTGCACCGACCTCAGAGTCTGACATCCCACTTCTGACACCAATTCGATGTCGCAGGCCTCAGCACACCATGCTTAATGAGACAGAATATTATCCACTCACACAGCCACAATACAAAGTGACTATGCAGCGAAGCACATAGGGTACAATGCACAATACACACGGACATAGTGTCTACTACATATACAACATAACTCCAATAACTGTACACATTGCAGACCTACATTTAGCAACTACACTAACATATATATATATATATACACTATATGTACTTACAAAATGCAAAGCCTAGATAACTTTGCCCTTGAGCGCTCTTATCAGAGAGATGTGTAGCCTTGCATAGAGTTCAAAGCTTGCCATGGACTTAGGCATACAGATATGGACAGCAAGGTTAGATGCAAGTGATATAATATGGATCACGAAATTTTGTCGTGAACCGTCCCATCTATTTTTTGGAATAAGCCTACCCCATGGATTATTCCAAAAAAAAAATGGGAGAGTTTCGCATCACATGTTCAAATTTTGATGCAACTTCACATTTGTTTTTTAATTTATGTTCATGACTTGTGCAATGTTTGGTATTAAAAACTTGAATGGTTAATGCATACAGCGGTATTCATTTTCGCATGATATTTGCCACGTTGAAGGCTCATATCTTTGCTTGTCACAAGAGCACAGATTGGTATCTGGTATCTTATTGAGGCTCATTTCCAGTAGATGCCATTAATTTTTGTCAGCTGTAAATAAAATTTAGTAAGTTAAAACGTAATTTATTTATTTCACATTAGGGTATTGAATAAAAACCAACAAGAGCAAGACCAATCACTGAGTGATGAAACAGTTACCACCTCAGAACGTAGGAAGTCAGGTGCTTTATTCACAGCACAATAATTTGGATGTACATTGTATGTACTATTAATCAAATGTCGTGCAAATGTGTACGTAAATATTGTATATGTGACATTTCCGCTATAGTAAATGAAAAACATTAAATTTACTACAGTGTTGATGTCACATATACCATATTTACTAACACATTTGCACCACCTTTGATTGGTAGTAAATCCATTGTAAATCCTAATTATTATGCAGTGATTATTATGGGTCTCGTTTACAATACATGAACTCCCAAAGTATAAATAATGTAATACGTTCATGTACAGTTTAGCACTCAGCATCGATATATTATTGCAATAATACACATATGTCAATACACAATACATGTCATCTCCTAGGATTTGTCCTTTCGGTTGCGCCACATGACATACTTTTCTACTGCAACTGCAATACTCTTCTTTATATGGGATATCAAGCCCTGCTCTCCAGTGTCAAGAGTGGCTGTAAATTCTGCCAGCTTTGTCTGCTCATAATCTTGCAAGCATTTATGCATGCGATTCACCTGCACAACCAGTAACAACAGACATTGATGGCATGAAGCACTCCCTACTAACACTACACTGTTGAATAATGCTGTGTTATATGGATGGAGATTAAAGTCTACTGTCCTGACTGTCATACTGGGGGTAAAATTGTACACAGCAAAATAAAGTATTACTGTTGAGCCATTGAACTGACATATCACACAGGTCCTTTTACGATTAGCCCGAGAGATACAAGATTTAGATCCAATTGATATTTGTTAACCACACTGTACTTGCAAACTATTTGCCAATTTTGTTTACCAAACACAGTGCCTAGGGACACAGTAAAATGTAGTGGTACACACAAGTCTTTTTAGGATTGCGCTCATTAACATGTAAAGCTTAAAGGAGGAGATGCTACATAAATAGGATCAAGTACTAAGAACTCTTCATCTGGCCATCATAAAAATGACATAGCCAGGAAGGCTGTGTGAGAATCCAAGAATCCTAAGAGCTCACAGAACAGCGCCATACCAGAGGATATTGAGATCACGTGTTTCTAGTTGGAACCAATAGTCTTTCATACAAATATTTTCACATTCATCAGCGTGTGTGTGCAGTGTCCAGTTGAACTATTTATGTAGCCTCTCCATCTTACATATGTATCATCCCAATCCTAAAAGAACTTGTACTATATGTGTATCGTTGAATTCAACTAGGTCCCATAAACCAAACAGTATTTTTTGCAGTACATGCTGATGCACAATTGTACCCCGTAATGACATTCAAGACAATAGATACTAACAGTATTTGACAAATACAATGTACTTAGTAACAAAACACAAAGTGTCTCAAAATCGAAGTGACTTGTCTCGAAATCAGAAAGAGTACATTCAACAATCAAGGGATTGTTTCCACAAACGACCTACACTGTAGGGTTCAAAACGTTCTAAGAGATTTTGTTTAAACGCACTGCCATTACTGATGCTCCTTCCTGGAAAATTTTATATCACAATAGATTTCTTTTCATGGTAATTACGGTACTTATAAATAGAAGGAACACTTGGGGTCATTGGCATAATGCCTTCAACCTTTGCAAAACTTGCGAATAATATTTGTGGAGTAACTAGACAGGTAATAGACATGTGCCTTTCCATGCAAGAGATTGGTAACAGGTTGAAAACCAAACCCCTAAACCATGAAATTACCAACCATTCAAATAAATAATACTAGTGTTAAAATAAACATTCATATCCCCTTTACCAACAGGCCACCATCGAACAACTCCATGCAGCAAATGTACTATATAATGAGCTTAAAACTCGCAATATAGGATTAGCTTAATGGTAACATTGATTCATGCTGCTATAAATATTAAACATTTACATGTACCTTCTCTTCAAGCTGAGGAGAAACAACAGGAAAGCATGCCCAGAAGTGTCTAAGTAGCTCTGCTACTGCTGCTTGATGTCGTAAAAGTTGTAACTGGACATTAGTGCTGCCAAATGACGATGGTGCATTCCATGGCATTAGAGAACCACCAGGTATGAGATACATCACAGCAGAGTAGGCACTGTTTGGATCCACCACCTATAGAACAGTGATAATGAACATGCATCTAAATCTCTATAGGAAACTCAGGAAGCATTATTCTAAATTTTCTAAACATATTATGAACGGCACCATATTAGTCACTCAGGTAGACGAGAAAGGATGGGGAATAAATGCAGGCCACTAAATATTTCGTTGTTTTCCTAATCAACAGAAATTAATAGTAATAGTTTTCTAGATCATCAAACCATGTATCTTATAAATTGTGTCTTTGGGGCATACCAATACTAAATTGAATATGTATAGCTACGATCAAAGTAATTTGCACTCATGCTCCCATTTTTTACACACTACACCATACATGTCCCCATAGCTAATTGACTGTATGCAAAACACGGTTCTAAACAAAACACATCATACACAGCGATTCACATGTACCGTTGCAATCCTGCTAAATAGGTGAACTGTTTTTTTCAGATAACTATCAGTCATGACATTTTTAAAAGCATCAGACTTGACAAATACAATTGAAATGCACACTAATTAATAATTCAGGCGGCTCCAATTTCCAACATGTAAGTGATAGAGAAGCCAGCTAGTCCTGAAGCTCTGAGCACTGCTCTGGCTGCATTGGTATCTAGAATGATGTCCTTTACTTCTTTCCCCCCGTGTAACCTGAACTACATGGTAACAAGTGTCCCCCCTTCACTTTAGACTGTTCTGGCCTCCCACCTGGTGCTGTGGGCTCTTTTGGTCAGCTTGAGGCTCGTCAGATCAGTATCGTTGTCCTCATTGCCAGTCTTCTTTGCTGGAACCTTGAGGGACCTGCCATCTTGCCTCGTACTCATCGAGCCACTTGTCTGCCTGAAGGCACATCTTCTGCATGCTACATGTAGCGATTCACCAACACCTGTTGGCACTAGTGCAAAACGGTCTAAAATGGTTTGTGTCCATTGAAGGTGTGCTAAGTGGCGATGTCTCTTACCCACTAGCCAAAGTGAAAGCAACACGAGCTACTCGATGGATGCAGCCGTGGTGAAGAAGCTACCTACATGTACATCTGTACTACTTGGAAGAGATGTTCGGAGCTGGTGCAGATTGGTTCATCATAACCTGCAGTAGAGGAAGCATTTGCACCTCGACGAGGTCTCAGGAAAGGCAGAACAGTGAGGAGGAAGAGAGAGTGTCCAAGAAGTACTCAGGTGTGACACAACCTTTTTCTGCTGTTAGCGGTTAGGTAGTGAGGGTCGAGCGTCTAACCCTTGCTGGGAGGGTCCCCCTCCCTCAACCCCTCCCTCAACCTTCCCCCTCATATAAAATACATATAGAACTCGCACTCTTGTTGCGCATTTGTGGGTGCTTTCAATGTGGCCACCTATAATCAACGCGACTACGATATGCATGGACACTAAAGCATGGAGGGCAAGCCAATAGTGAGCCAAACAAGTACTGCAAGTCCAAAGATTCAAATGAAAAAAAAAGGGGGGGGGGGAGGATGAATACCCTCCCTCCTAGCTAAAAATAATGTTGCAGGTTTCATATACAACCTTGTCAACCCCGAGTTTTCGTGACTTTATAGCACAAGTTAGGGCCGTGTACATGCGTATTCTTTCATGTATTAGTGTTTTTAGTTCGAAATCATTATAGTTACAACACACCATCGTTATTGCATAAAACAGTTGCAGGTAAACAGAAAACAATCAATTAAAAACAATAATACTCTTACATGCAGGCCCAAGTCAGCTGTACTTAGAGACATCTACGGCAGACTCAACCTCCATCTAGTGAGGGTCAATGCCACTGCCATCCTCACCAGATGTATTTTGAATTAACATTAACTATAGGCTATGTTTATGATTGCACCCATGTGTATGTATATTGTAGTATTAATGTATAATACAATAACATACCCCGAATTTATAAAGAGATCCTAGGCAGACACCCAAGTCACATGACATGGGCAGCTGCACATTCCGTATTCCACACTGAATACCACACTGACCAAGCGCCCAAAACGAAGGATAAGATTCCCTTTATTTTCAAAGGCACTTGTTTTTCGTCAAGTGTACAATTGTAATTGCATCCTTTTTCCCAATATGGTAAAATTATTTACAAATTGAAGCCTGCTGGAGGGGCGCCATTATCTAATGACTAAATCTAAATTACAATGTATCACTGTGTCCAATACCCAGCCAAGTACAACTAGTAATTGTAGTAACTGCTACATGTATAGAGAAGTATCGCCTTCAACTGGGTGTAATTCTTGCTCACAGGAATGATAAGCTTCGTAACAAGGTGTACATGTATGTCTATGATGCTGAGTAGAATAGCCACTCTATTGTCTACGAAAATCGGCCTGCAAAATCTATGTGAACCCATTGAAAGGGTCTAGATGGCCACATTATTCACTTCGAAGTACAATTCTACCCTCTTTAAGTAGGCTGTTACAGGCTCCGCTCCCACTTGAAATTCAGCTTCCTGAATGCTACCATTGCCATGGGTATCCCACCCTCGTCACCAGTTGTAGTAACTGCTTAGCGTTACTATAATTGACATATTAACACACCAACAACATACAATCGATTATATACCGAACCTCAACTGTACTGCACAAGCACAACTAAAAGGTCAAAGTTAACTACTAGTTCCCATCACTACAGTAATGTTGTACACATACTTGTTGATGTGTGGTGATTACAACTAAGGGCAGTTTTACAAATGGCTGATGCCCAAATTGTTATTACCCTGTAAATACATTGAACTAAATAGCAGGTTTTGTACCCAGTTAGGCACAATACATTGGTCCATTTCTGTTCAGCCTGTTTGTGTACATGTGCTTGATTAGTGTGAAAAAATCATGCACATGTACCTAACCGTAGGCCATTTCATTTTACAATGGTTATTTCAAATCATTTTCTTGTCAAACACTGATCCTAATACCTGTAATTGCAGTGTTGTAAGTGTAACTATTAATTGCATGATACAAAACTGAAAGAGATGCTACCAGTATGAGGCACCTTTCTATGTGGTTATGTCATTTTTGAGTAGTACAGATTTCATTATAGGTCCATCAGTGACTGAGTTCTGAGGTTGGTCTAGTTATACATGTACGTGGCCAAATTTTTTTAAATTTTTCATCAACCTTGTGGATTTTCATTTTTATCTCAACAATAAATGACAAAATGGAAATCTGACTGTGCAATGCTGTTTTAATATTGTTTATTTAAATATTTAAATATTTAAATAATGCTAATTGCTGTGATACAATAATATTCAGTAACCTCTCTCCTAAAACAAGTTTTGAAGGCTTTCTCCCTTCTTAGTGAATGGATTGAAATGAAATTTGCTTTATAATTATAACAAGAGTAACACGAGTCATTTGGCAAAGTCAGTTTTTAAACCTGGGAAAAATCTGAGGTGTTAAAGGTACATATGTACATGTACAATATCATTTGTTCATTGTTAGAGCAAAATGAAGTTTGTAGCACTTGCATACACAAGTACAAGTTTTGTCCGGTTCAATCAAAGCAGTATAAGTATCGGAACCGACGAGAGTAGGTTCCATGTAGGAACCCAGCAGTATGATGAATGTCATTAATAAAATGTCACTCGCGTGGAGCAGGACAGCCAAGAGTCGGGTCACTTCGTTCTTAGCAGCAATCGAACGATATCAAAATGGAAAACAGTTCTGCGTTGTTTCTGTGTCATAAGACTGCGTGCTTTTAGAGAACAAAAATTCTCGTCCCCATTGTCCATACCCAGTCCCATCTGAAATTTCTCCTGTCATCATCGTCATTGTCTTCTTTTTCTTCCTTCAGGTTAGCATAACTCACGATAGAAACGTTTGTAAAGCACACCAAATGTACCAATCGCCTCAGGATGTGTCTGAAAGTTATCTTTAGGTGTCTGCTAGAGGCCTATCTGTTCAGGCAATTAACTAAAACGAGTAGTACCTTATTTGGTATTCGGTAAAAATTGCCAATTACATCAGCTAGCTATTTCCTAATAATATTAATCACGTCTCATGGGCATGATTCAATTTCTTAATATTCTATCACGCTGTAGAACAGCCAAGAGTCGGGTCACTTCGTTCTTAGCAGCAATCGAACGATATCAAAATGGAAAACAGTTCTGCGTTGTTTCTGTGTCATAAGACTGCGTGCTTTTAGAGAACAAAAATTCTCGTCCCCATTGTCCATACCCAGTCCCATCTGAAATTTCTCCTGTCATCATCGTCATTGTCTTCTTTTTCTTCCTTCAGGTTAGCATAACTCACGATAGAAACGTTTGTAAAGCACACCAAATGTACCAATCGCCTCAGGATGTGTCTGAAAGTTATCTTTAGGTGTCTGCTAGAGGCCTATCTGTTCAGGCAATTAACTAAAACGAGTAGTACCTTATTTGGTATTCGGTAAAAATTGCCAATTACATCAGCTAGCTATTTCCTAATAATATTAATCACGTCTCATGGGCATGATTCAATTTCTTAATATTCTATCACGCTGTAGAACAGTTAAGTACTGAATCTAAGAGCATCTGAGGCCCATTTGATGATTTCAGAGTCCATACGGGCTCCATGTATACATGTTCGACCATATTACCAAATGGTTAAGAAAAATGTACAGAGCAGTTATATATAATAACTTTAAAGGAAGCCTCCTGACGAAAATTTAAGGCATCATTTTAAGCATGATACCTATCAACTCTATCATTCATTAAACTCTATCATTCGTTACACATCTTAAAATGAAGCCCAAGTAACGGCCTGCATTTTTGGCAGGTATTTAAATTAGGTATCGACAAGTCCCACCAACACTACCATGCACACATAAGGACCCAACACTATGGCATGTATTACTTTTGACCTAGTTTGATTTCTACTTTAGCTTCTTACATAAGGTTTAGTAACTTGAACTCCGTCGGTGGAACTACATACGTGATCAGATACTACAGGAAGTCAGTGCTATAGAGCCTACAGCAGATACATGAGAAGCAAGCCCCCCCCCCCCCCCCTCCCCCGTACAGAAACAGAACCCGGCAACAGCTAGCCACTCATACACATACAGTCTGCAGAGGAAACATTTGTTACGCATTGGACGCCTCCAGTCCATGCAGAGGTCCAAACTAAATCAGTTGCATGGCAAACAAACAGTTTAAGTGCAGTCCATACAATGGTGCGTGATTTATAAAACGATTGTTGTATTCCAGTATTACTATTAGTTAGGCTAGCCCATGTTCTGACGTGTGGTCACTATCTGATCAGAATGATGACTATCTGCTCTTCTGGCTACATTTATGCCCCCAACTACACACTATCATCACTACCACTTTGTGGGCATGATAACGTTCTAACCACAGTAATTACTTTCTGATACTATTCCATCCATGATTTCATGGCATGAAAATAAAATGCAATTTGAAATATACAGAAGCATGAGAATACAATTTTAAAAAATTAATGAAACAAGTGATAAAAACATTCTCCATATACTAGAAGGTTGGTGAATCAAAGGCGATGGTGGTGTAAAAAGCAAGAGAGTACAGCTTCTGACTGAAAAGGAAAAATAAAATAGACCTATATTAGCACACACAGTTAAATAGACAACATGCTGCTAATATAGGTCTATTTTATTTTCCTTTTCAATCAGAAGCCTTGTTCCATTGCATTTTACACCATCATTGCCTTTGATTCCTATATACCACAACCTTTTCGTATAGAGTATGTTTTTATCACTTATATAAAATGCACTTACAAGAACCTATCAAGTGCATATATACTGACAATATCAATATGCTATGCACTCAAACAAACATCATGTAAATAAATGTACATGCACATACATGCTGTGGCATCCAATGACATAGCTCTGCTGATAATGAACAGAAATCATCTGCTGAAGCCCCAACTTCAACAAACTTTTGGCTGTGCTTCAATGTAAGTTCATGGATTGAGTCTGCTCCTGTGCAATGAACCTGTGCCTACATGTACATACATAAAATAGGTATTGCACTATGTACAATAAATCTTTCACATACCTCTGACTCTCTTGATCTGCACAAGGAAACACATGTACATTGTCAAGTAAATTAAAAAACTGGAATACAATATAGTATCAATGTTATTGAAACAGGCTAACAAACAGTACCAAAAATTTGCAGTGTATACTTACGTAAAAAATGCTCTATGTACACTGTACATGTACATGTACTTGCTTTGAGTACATGCGCATGCTCATGTATATGCACAACATATTGAGATGCTCAAAATGAATACAATCCTATATCATTTCTATCACCATGAGTTTGTGGTTATCACTCATTTGCATTTCCTTCTTGATAATATTACAAATAATAACTACTTGTACAGCATCTACAGTACCTGCCTGAAAGGGTTATCAAATCTGCCAGGTGTAATATAGTTTAATTAATTTATATACAAGCACAATATTATGCACTTACAAAGAAAAGGAAACACAAACAAAGAAATAATGAAATTAAAGAATGAAATAGTGAAAGAAGTGCTGATCAAATATTGTTAACTCTGCCAGCAGCACAGCACCATAATCTATTCCAACTCCCCTTCTCCACTTGGAGCAAGAACCAAGGAAGTAAAGATTTGAAAGATTTGTGGCTCTAAGGATTGCTAAAGACAGCTTTGGGCGCAGCCATTCTGTGGTATCCTAGTGGTTTATCCCATCTTACACTTATCCTTTAGGCTAGCCTTTAATTTGCCTCTCTACCCAGCATTTCATCAGTTGTAATATGATTAGATTAGCAATGAAATCACCACCTAACCGATGGATGGAAACAGTAAAGTTTACTGCTGTGATTGATATTTTATCTTGCTGGAACTACATGCAGATACATGTACACATGAAAACGGATCTTATTAGTATACATGTAATTAATGACAAAAGAATCAAATTGCGCAAAGATTCAGTACTGTATACATATACAAAGTGTAAGTGTCACAAAATCGCAGGAATACAAATTGTATACATTCTATAAGTTCAGATGCACATTATGTACATGCACATGTAGAATATACCAACACATGTATAAAGCAGCCAACCACTTGCTCTATATATGACAACTATGTACTAGTCAGGCATCTTGTACATTGTATGCTGTATATGTATCAGGTTGCAAACAGAACAAAGACACTTACTGGCCTCCAATAGCCTTAAGGACCATGTAGCTGTGCTGATTGCATCGCTGAAGCAACATTGTGTCAGTAGATTTCAACACCACAGGTGGATATGATGTTCGTGTGCTGTAACCCTAGGAAATGATAGCACATGTTATTGAACACCCTGCAAACATAGGTACATGTACATGTATGACCATGATCAGCATACACTTACATGTGTATATAAAAGTACATGTACATACATGTATATGGGTACCCAGACATATGCGCTCCTCCACAACACAAAATGCACATCATGCATTATGAATCCAATGCACATGTAACATTGTAATTGATCGTTGATGTATGATAGATGTGTGTAGTAATTAGAATAGGATGTATCACGTAGAGGTGAATGTGACATATGTAGCCCAAGCTACTCTTGTGAGGCCATGGGGCATACCCGACTGACTGGCACCAGATCGCAGAATTACAGTGGTTCCCACCAAGACAATTAGTGCAAGTCACGTCCACGGACTTGGTTGAGATTTGGAGTCCAAGTGGATCAGTGCAGCATGGTTACCCTCAACTTGACATTTGGGGACAAGTGCATCAAAACAGATGCTGTTGATCAGTTACTCCTTTCAGAAGGTGTTTGTCGCCAGTTTAATCCTGTATCATCCAGCAGCAGACCATGGGGAGTAGGAGGCAAGATCTGTGCCAACCACCTCAAGGTCCAGCAAAGGTTCAGGCTTCTTGAGTCAGAGTAAACCTGGGGCAAGCATTGCATATACCATCTCATAAATGTGCTGTCTCTAGGAGACACGCTGTTGTTTCTGGAAGATAGAGATTCAAGATCAGTGTGGTACCTTCATGTCAGATGCACTCTTCAAGCCAGACCCTTCCAGGATGGCCTATGTTTTTGCAGAAAACCAAACTGTGTACACAGCAGTATAACAGTCGGAACAGGGGAGTCAGCAGTCAGAATACAGCCAGGGGATAAGCAGACCAACAAGCTAGTGGTAGATGTAAAAGCAGCCTGGACAGAGAGTGAGTGTGATGAATGGAAAGGAAATTTTAAAACATCCTCGATATTGTATGAGGACGGCTCAGAGGGAGAAAGTTGATAACAGTGGTGACAGACATTCATCATGCATTTGGCCTTCCAGAGGAGAAAGGAGAAATTGACATGGCACAGTTGTTGATTAACACAGGTATCAACTGCCCTTTAGCCATGAGGAGTGAAATCGTGCAACAGACAAAGATGATGCAAGAAGCTGGAGTGACCACCTCATCCAGTAGTCCTTGGTCATGCCCTGTCATTCTTGTTAGAATGAAGGATTACAGAGAACTGGATGAGGTGACAAAGGTTTGCCCCTTCCAAGAATTGATAAAATTCTGGATGGTTTAGGGACAAGTACTTCTCTACATTGGACTTGGCTTCAAGCTAGTGGCAGATCAAGGTTCATACTAACTCACAAGAAAAGACAATATTTGCAAACCCATGACAAACGTTATGGATTCCAGGTGATGCCATTTGGTTTGGCAACGCCCCTGCCGTATTTCAGTGTCTTATGTAGCAGGTATTAGAAGGTCTGAATGCAACTGAACGACCAGACTGGGTTTCAGTAAACATTAACATACTAGTTTTCTCCAGCCAGGTTGGAAGACCAGATTCACTACCTGAAGACTGTACGGATAACCAGTGCCAAAAATTTGAAGCTGAAACTGTCAAAATGTTTCACTGGTAAGGAAGTTGAGTATCTAGGTCTTATACCATCCAATAGCTTATGCCAGCAGAAGTCTCTTTCAAAGGAAGAACACAAAGTTCTACAGTATCAGTGAATTAGAGACACTTGCTTTGGTCTGGAAGTCACACATTTTTGGATAAATGGCAACCATGCCGGGGGTGGATTAAGGTGGAATGAAGTATGTGAACGAAGTGTACAGACCAGGGAAAGCAACCTTAGTGCTGATGCACTGTCAACAGATCCAGTAGGCAACTCAAGTAGCTCGAACCTTCTAGAAATAATGGAGGAGGAGGCTGGAGGTATGGTTGCGGTTGTTTCAGGGGACAAACAGCAGTGATTTGGTCAGATCAGATCACGAGGAGGTACCAGGCAGTGATTTAGTTCAGGCACAGAAAAGAAACCCTGATATTCTGGAGATCCAAGCATTCCCAAAGGATGAAGCCCTTCCCGCAGATGAGAATAGGGCTCACAAACTAGTTTTGTATCTTGGACAAGGTACTCTATTTCCTTGAACAAACAAAAGATGGTGCCAAGAGAATAGTGGTTCCCACAAGCCTTCGACGACACATCATGGAAGAACACCACAGTGAGATGTATGGTGGCACATTCAACCAACTGGCACACCGCTGGTGGTGGGAGAGCATGTACAGTGACATTTGTTCATTCTGTAAGGCCTGTCATCAGTACTGGAGGAAGTCGCCCAGGTAAACCACCTCTCTCTCTCCTATCCCAGTCCAATGACCATTTCAAATTGAGGGTGTTGACCTAATGGAGCCACCATTGACCACCCAAGGTAATAAGCATAATATGGTGGTAAGGTAATAAGCATAATATGGTGGTGTTCCAGGATTTCCTGTCAAGGTAGAACCTGACCAGAAGGCTGAACTTAGTGTCAAATGAAGTTGTACCCTTCTCTGGTGTACCTTAAGCTCCTGTGTCAGATCGCAAAGCAAATGACTTAACTAATTTGCTGCAGCAGACATTAACAATTTGTTATGTGCACTATTAATGCACTGAAAATTAAAAATGTGCTATATGCGCTAAAGCTGCATGACACTGGAGGTGGGGAACATTGGAAAGGGTGAGTTTCTGGATGTCCTGTAGATGACGGCACACATCAAGCGTTACATGTAAGTAGGATAGCAACCCTGTATTTAAATTTTATTACATTCAGCATACGATTTCCAGAATGGCCTCCCGTAAGCGACCATATGATCAAAGTAAAACAGTTATGAATCAAAAAAGTCTTGATCATTTTTGGATGAAATCAACCAGGTTATTTACGTGTGCTTGGATCAGTGCAACATATATTTGTCCACAACAAGTTAAACTGTCACACTCAGTGTGCTAGCAAAATTCAATCTGCAGCAACCATGTATGAACAGAGTGCAGGTAATATAAGTGCACAAGTGCATGTGATGTGAGTTGAGGTGCATCCCAGTAGAGCTACGATGTGATGCAGCACTGTCATGTACATGCCAATGAAGAGCAGCCATCACAACATTTTGCTATGGATAACACCACTAGAAACACTACACACAATGTACATGTACCATTATGTACAGCAATCTTACAGTTTGCACTCATATCCGCGTACCAATGGTTAAGTCCACTACCAGAATGGATGGCCAGCCTGCCCCATTTTCTGATGCCACTAATAGCATAATGATTGATAATGAACTCTGCCAATCCTGCAACAAGATGATGTGCTCTTTACTACTAGTAGTACCAGTACTAATCTGAATCAAGAGCAGCATTCATTCCACCACGGAGCTTTATCAGATGTTACAAATTCTCTCTGCACTGATATTGGTCTTCTGCTGATTAAAAGTGGATAAAAACCAGAAGCGACAAGTTGGATGAATCTGGATCAAGTGAGGATTCAGAAGGACCAAATTCCATCATTTGTCAGGAGACAGTTACCACAAACCCTACATCTACACTTCCAAGAACCTCCTCAATGGGGGGAGTAGCTGCCCCAGTAACATTCCAGTTGGAGGAACGGTCAGATGAAACAAGAGAAGCTAGTAATTAACTTCTGAAGAACATGTTTCACATGGTGAACAAGGTTCTGTGGAAGATAGGAGTTGTGATGGGAACCCCCCAAACCCCTTGGAAAGTGCAGTGGCAAGCCCTGCAGTTCCTGCCACAGACAGGGCTGAGAAGAAGCATGCAAGTGAAGAGAACCCTGTCATATCTACAAGGAGTGGGAGAATAGTGCACAAACCCGCCCGCTACCAAGAAGAGGGGGAAAGTTTTTGACTTAATGATTAGTTAGTGTGAGTGATAACTCTCACCACATGATTTCAGGATTTTGAGGAGTGTGTCACATACGTTAGTGGAACCTGTTTGCATCGATAGTATTTCACACTTACGCTAAACATGTTGTGCCTGTCGATCATTTATACATTGTGGTGTATAATGACTACATAATGTGCATGTGTTTATTTGAGCACTGATTACCTAACACATTTGAACTATAAAACTAAAAACGCTGAGGGCTTGGCTTTATTTGACAAGGATGTGCGTCAATGCTTCTCTGAATGCACAGCGTTAGACACCTCTGATATTGATTGGATGCAAGCACAACTCAGTCTTAGTAGGGGTGGACTTGGCCTTCGAAGCTTGTCATGCCATTCCGTTGCAGCATACCTAGCTTCTCTTAGTAGTTTGGGCTTTGACAAGTCTTTTAACTTGCATTTGTCGGAATCAATCGTGCTTTTTAATGAGTTAGTGCCAGCAATTGATTCCATTACTGAAGAGATATTAGCCACCTCTAACCTGCGCCAGCACACTTTGTCTAACAAAATTGAAGATCAGCAGTTTCGGCAGCTGTTTGATCTCTCCTCTCCGCCCCATAGAGCTTGCTTATTATCAGTCGCATCACGTCATGCTGCTTCTTGGCTTACTGTTATCCCCTCTCCAGGCCTTAACCTGCATCTAGAGCCTAACAAATTTCAGGTTGCCATTAAGTGGTGGCTTGGTATGGATGTTTCCTTTGGCTCATGCTGTCCCTATTGTCCTAACCACAGGCTGGACCCGCTTGGTCACCATGCATTGACGTGCAAACATGGGGATGATGTGGCCTTGCGTCACAACAGCCTTCGTGATGTTTTTTGTGGAGTCCTGTCATAGGGCTTGCTTAGGTGGTCAGGTCGAAGTTGGAAGTGCTCTTGGTCTTGATAGGCTGCACTCTCGTTGCTGACGTACTTGTTAACAACTGGCACCTTGGCAAAACCTGCTACTTTTGACCTCACTATCACTTCACCACTTATCCCAACCACTTTGACTGAAGCAGGGGTGAGGTCTGGGTCTTCTGCTCTGGTTGCTGAGACAAGAAAGCATAATGCCAATGATTCTAAGTGTGCTGAGCTTGGATGGGTGTGCATTCCCCTAGCTGTGGAGTCATATGGATGCTGGGGCACAGAAGCACAACAATCCTTC
Organism: Eunapius fragilis; assembly: GCA_963681505.1. Classification (NCBI taxonomy): domain Eukaryota; kingdom Metazoa; phylum Porifera; class Demospongiae; order Spongillida; family Spongillidae; genus Eunapius; species Eunapius fragilis. The sequence continues at coordinate 3,947,135 of OY811984.1, forward strand.
TCGCGTCTTGCGGCTCGTCTAGACATCCAAATGGGATGTAACAAATCACAGGCTACCACCATCCTGTACCAGAGGCTAAGCTTTTCGCCCATGAGAGCCAATGCTTGAGCCTTGCTCTCCCGTGCAAGGTTTCGGCATTTGGAGGAGGGGGGTTAAAGTGTGTGGGTGTGGGGTGGTTACTGCTGTGACTTTGATTTTGTTCGTGTGCTGTACGGTATATGCTTGTATTAATAATTAAATTAATAATTATAATAATTACACTGAAGGCGCTATCTATTAACAAACATTTCTTTGATTCGCAATGTACTCGCGCTAAGCGGTCTTGCATGGTTGAGCAGTTCAAGGAAAAGCAATATGAATATGATCATGCTATAATATACACCGTGCAAACAGATAAAACAACCCACAAGCCCAAACTTACAGAAGTAAGTATTTACACATAAATCTGAATGAACAAGTACATGCTAAACACATCTTACTTCAGAGGGAGCATCTGGTAAATTGAAAGTAAACTCTTGTTGGACAGTTGATGATGATGCAATCATTGCTGCACAGGTGGATAAGTAATTAATACCAGTAACTGAATGAACAATATAATTCCTGAAATGATAAGTAGACTACACATGTATATAAATATCAATCTCTGACATATGTACATGTAACGATCACATAAAAATGTTCCTTTGCAGCTCTAAGTTTCGAAATGATTAACACTACTGACTTACACACCCTACAATCTTGCTATGGCACTTTTTATTTCTTTCCTTCGGTACAATATACATGAAAAATGCATATGCCCTAGGGGTTCAAAACCTAAATATTTTTCTACAGGAATGATTTAAGCAAACCAACGTCCCATCATATGTAAGAGAGACAGGTGTATAAATCATTGCCTGGAGAGAATCAAGCGGGAAAATGTGCACACACTTTATACAGCTGTATCTTTGCAACATGTAGAATAAACATGACAAATCAATAACTGAACTCCTCGACATAAATGTACAATGTATACACCAATTTTGAAGCTAGTTTCACTTTAGTTGAATTTATGCATCTTCTATGCATGCATGCATGACTCAGTGTGGGCAGGTCTAATTCACATTTAAGGCAGCAGTCTTTCTTCTCACTTATGTGGATATACATTAGAGCCAGATATGATAGTCTGTGTGTGCTGGGCATGTTTAGGCACTAGTATACTTGAGGATTTATTGCCTGATTGAGTGGGAGGAATCTTTGGTTCCTTATTTTTTTGGAAGAAAACACTTGTTATTAATTGATTGATGGTTATGTATATGCACGTGGCTCCTTGCCATGCAATGTTTGTTATTGATAGAATATGGGACAGTTTACGTGAAAATGTCCCTGCACTGTATATCATAAAAGGCTATCTCATTTGAATCGCTACATGTAAGACGTAACTTCCAAATGATTAATGCTGCCAATGTACTATTAGCAGCACTATGGCACATTCGTTAGGTCCTCTCTGTATCATATGCGTACATATACGAAGGCCATTACCCCTAGGAGTTCAAAACTTAACTATCCTTCTTCAGGAGAGTCTAAAATCAGTGTAGTATGTTTTTATGCTTTCACTTCAGCCTGAGCTATGTTAAAATGTGCGTATCTCCACAACGGTGAATGCTCCTGCAAACTTTTAAAACATTTCAGTTAGTAAAATGGTCTCCCTACATGTACATGATTTTGACAACAGGTTCACGTTTACAGAGATACACTTTTAAACACACCCTTTTTATCGTTGGGGGTCGAGTGAGGGGCTTATAAGCACACACATACATGCACATGTACCTTGAAAACCCAAATTCCTTCATGCATAATGCTTGCAGCATCCCTGAATGTAACACTTCATTAACACTTACATGTACATGTACATGTACTAAACTGATAAAACATACTGCAGACTCATTCTGTATCATTTACGTGTACATCATAGTTTAAAATGCATACATGTAGACATCTGGGTAAATAACCCTTTCACAATCTCTGTACATGAACAGTAACTGTGGAACACATTTGCCATTTAAAAATTGTTGCAATACCTTGTCGTTCTTTACTTAAGCAATCAGAAAATATGTCATTGGAAGTAGAAGAAGTATCTCTATGAAAGAGTTGAGACTGAAAGAACTGCACCCAGAACTCTGATTCACTCATCTGCACAATGATAGAAAATATAAATGTGCCACCATACATGTACAGTATGTTACATCTATCTACAGAAGATAGCAAGCATACACTGTAGATATGGCTGATAATATTTTTAAGCAAAAACAAATTAAGCACTGATATAAATTAACTAAGCAACATTTGCAAGGTTGTAATACGTTTTAAGATCATGCTCATTATGAAAAATTAAAATTGACTAGACAATTACATGTACATGATATGTAAATTAAATGCACGGTATGCACTAGTGGTAAATATACTTTGCTTGGAACAAGTTCTGCATGTTTGGATTTGACTGCAAGAATAAAAGAATATAGGGATTAAGGTAAATGCACAAAAATTATGCAACATACCAGATGGATATGTTCGAAAAATGGCATCAATTGTGTCCACTGTAAGATTATATTTCACAGCATTGCATCCATCGGCAATAGCCTGTACATCTGCCTAAAGTACATATAGATATATGTACATGTATGTCAATTCATATTGCCAAGATCTATAAATACAATGCTGACTACTTAAGTTATAAAGTCACAAAAGCCATTGAAGTATTCAACATAGTTATATACAACAACTAACATGTCATGTGACAATACTACTCACAAGGAAGGCTGACGGTAATCCACTCTGCTGCTGGTTGCCAGTGTCAGCATCACTCTTGGCCTTGAGGACATGGGAATGTGCAGTCAAACAGTTTACATGACACATACATAAATGTAAATTGATCCAAATGCCCACACATGTACATTGCTCATGCAGACTGCAGGCATAAAGAAAGAACATGTACCCCAAATCCACTAAAATAAACAAAAATGATTACTCGCATGAAACTTAGAATAACATGTATATGACGTTTATGTTTCTAAATTAAAGACCCTATAAAAACATACTCCAATTATGCATGCAGTTACTGCCATCAATGCACATGTATAATTAAATAACTCATTTTGCATACCAGCCGGTTAGCCCAGAATTCCTCGGGTGAAATCAAACCTCCAGCTACAAGGTCTTTATATAGTTGATGTAGTGAGGTATCACTGCTCAACAGACTTGATTTTAGCTTCAAATCACTGTTGGAATGCTCTGAGAACTTGGGTAACAGATGCTGCAATAATTGCTTCACTTTATTTCTTTGCTCAACTGCTTCATCACCAGTGAAGTGAAAGTTTATCATTGAACTATCATGCAATATCAGTTGTAGCTGAACCTTCGAGCTTGCTTCAGCACTGATGCGCTGAGCTAACAACAAAAATGGATTTTCATACCTGTACACTCAATACATTCACAGGTACAGATATCTCACGTATACAAATGAATATATGCTCACACACATACACATGCATAAAACTTCACAAACACACATAGATTGCAGACCAATACATATACATGTATACTGTAATAAAAGGGGTGTGTTTCTAATATCAAGAAAACACAACAGGTTAATGAAATACTGTAACCACTGCTTGGTGGTATACTATGATGCCACCCTAGAAAAGCCTTTCCCAAGATCTGACTGCACATCCACCAATGCCATGAAACCTTTTTAAATAAACCCTTTCAATTTTGAGTAAGGTTGGTATTGCAATGTAGCCTATGGTTACAGGAATAAATGACAGGATTAATATGATCAGACCAGTAATAAAACACACTGAAAAGCCATTTTAAAATACATATCAGGTATATGATTGGAGATGCTATTTATACTATATGTATAGCAACTTATTGACTTGCTTTTGACACAATTGATGATATTTAGACTGCAAATGTACACATGAAATTACCAGCAAGTGTAAGTACAATGTTGGCGTATCTCTCCTATGGCAATTCATGGAGAAAAATTTAGTACTGGCAATGTACATTGCACACTACAGCCTATTGCACCTATAATCACGTAGATTCTCGACTTCGTCATGCATATCGGAGAGCCTTCCAACACCAATCCAATATCCCTCTAACATATTCAAATGACGTGCGTATTCATTAAACGAAGCATGACCTTAAATTATTATATTTGAGCTTCGATCATAACATAAATATTCAGTACATGTCAATACTAGAAGGGTGTTACACACCTTTAATCTGTTGGTAATGATACTTCACCTTGAACTCTCCCGAATATTCGTCAGTCCATCCAATTGTTGTTGAGGATAAAATAAGAACCCCTTCCTGCTTCTTAAAACGCACGCCAAATACTTCGAGAAGGGTCTGCTCACTCATTTACTACTTCTAATTAAAAAGCACAATTATTTAATCGTATATTATTATTAATCATAACCACATTTGCTGTTCAAAAGGTGACAGAGCACAGAGCAGAAGTTCAGCAAGACCAAACGGTGAATCTTCAAACACTAATTAAAGAACGAAAGTGACTCAAATTTGGTAGCGTAGTAACAAGTACAAACAAAGCATATATTCATTTTTACTTTCGTAAGACTAAAGTACATGTATGTGCATATGACTAGATTTAGATCTATGTGCTGTTTAATTCTAACTGTCAGTCGTCCATGCACGACTAAAGTTACAAAAGCAAACTTACTTTTGCGTTGAATTTGCGCTAGGCTGTAAAATAGATGCTGGTGCCATGCAGGCACGGCTAAGCTAAACGAAAATCTGGTAGTCTATGCCTTAGCGCCCTCTAACAGCATCACCTTCAGCAGGCCAGTAGCAGTATTCAATGCCCAGGCCAGGCTCTTTCCATCAGCTATGCTCTGGCGCATCTCCCACGGCCCCACCCGTCAGAAGGTATGATAAAAGAAGCCTTCCTCTTCTGCCAACAGAGCCTTGCCTCCTGTCAATGGTAGCCCCTCATGTTGCGATTAGGCTATCAGTGGTACTTTCCACCAGTATCTGGGTACCAGATGGCATAGGTGTTGACTTGTGCGCTGTTACTCCATTCACCTGTACGTAGGTATGAGGGAGATTAGATCACACAAAGAGAAAAGTAAAAGCAGTTAGAAGGTTGCACTCCCAGGCTAGTATAGTATAACTGCTAGGCCTGGTGAATGGCCAGGTAGGGTGCCAGCCTGGAGATGGCAGCCTCCCCTGCCAATGCAATGCAGGAACTGGCCATTTGAATCCATTGGAGTGGAGCTTGCTGACTCTGCTTGCAAACAGCCAACAAAACCCACCAAAGATGGCAGGGCAGATAGGTTAGCTCTGTGCAATGAGGATATCACCAGGTCTGGTGTTTTTGTAAGGCCATGGCCCTTCTCCATACTAATGCAGCTCAGGTGGGCACGATGGCAGAGGTCAAAAAAGGCCATGCTCTCACCGATATGAGTTCTCATTACGATGGTTGCTGCCATTGTATCCATTGGTACAGCTCTGCCTCCTACATTTACCTTCCAGGGGAAATCAGTGACGCATGAGATGGCCAGAGCAGCTCATAACTTTGATCCGAACTGTGGACTTGTCTACAGTGCCAGTGGCTGGATTGAAGGGAGCATCTACAGAGCTTCTAACAGCTCCTGAAACACGGGGATTCAAGCCCGCACATTGTTGATGATCATGAGTCACACATTTCCCCATATGCCGCACAATTAGTTATTGCCAACAAGCTTGACATTGTGCTCATGCCATCTCATACCAGCCATCTGGTACAACCTCTGGATATAGGTGTATTTGTCAAATAAAGATGGTTTTCTTGTGCTGCAATGACCTAATATTCAGTATTGCATCGTATTCTACCATAAGATGTTCCAATGATCATTGGTTATTTACAAGAGAGAACATCATGTCAGCATTCCAAAAGACAGACCGTCTCCTCTAACTGGGGTAGATGCTCTACCAGAAGACATGGTTTGACCCCACGATGCAATCATGGTGGTCAGCAGCAGCTAAAATCACAATTGTTAGCTTTATTGAGGATGGTGTGGCACATGAGGTGAAGAGGCGGATTGATCTTGATGCTACTGACAACAGGAGGTCTGCAGTTAAGCTTGACGTTGTCAATGTAGTACCACTCCATTTATGTGGCAGGCTGCATGCGCTGTATGTCGATGATTCAGACAGAGAAAGCTTAGACACTAGTATTCAGTTCAAGCGTTGAAAAGTTCAAACAGCTCAGTGCATGACTTCAGCATGCTGAGGATAAGAAGAGGAGAGAAATAGTGGTGATATAATCCATCAGCTGCTGTGATGGAAATTGGGTCTGAGGTACATACATGTACTACATCAAGGTCAAGATGCAGGAAGGCCCGCCCCCACGCAACAAAGCTGTTGCTCATATGACCTTCATCAGCAATACAATTGGTTTGCTGGTGAAGCCTGATTTTTTGGCTCCATATCATTCTGTTCTCATCCCTTCTGTAGCCAGTATATACATGTATCCAAGTTAATTGCAACCCTGATGTGTAATGCCTGCAGGCAAACGGTAGTCACAGAAGATAGCTCATTTGAGTGAGGTGCCATTGTTGACACATTTTGTGCTGTAATCTGAAGGATTTGTGGCATTGTCTAATACTACATGGTCAGTAGTACAGAAGACCCCAAGTGAGTGGAAAGAAGGCATAGGGAGTGTTTGATGAATTCAATGTGTCAAAAGATCTGTTGAAGTGGAACTACCTGAATTGAACGCATACCCTGTCCACTACCAAATCATGAAGACTGAAACCAAACTGGAGCTCATCAGAAACATATGGTTACCATTGTTTTGTTGTTTAGTGACATACAGATTGCAGCATTTTTCTAAAGTAAGCTCAATTCCAGACCCTATATACATGTAAACCTCACATGACCAATATTTGGGTCTGCAGTTGAGACATAAGGGTATTTTATGGCTCATTTCAGAGCGCCCACGATACAAAGCTATTGCCAGAATTTGTTCTTAACTTTTATTTGATCAAGGTGGGCATATACAGGGTCTTTGTGAAAGAGTGCAACACTTTTAAATGAATATAATTTCTTAATAGGATTGTCAATCTAAATGAATTTATGAATGTACAATAACCACGTTTAGTCAAATACGAACCCCATTGTTACAACTCGTTTATCTGTAGCAGTTCAAAAGATAAAATCAAATAGCTTGCAATTAACTAAACTGACAAAACAATGTACGACAACTTTTAATAAATGACCTGATTTATAAACTGCAGAATAAAATTGATCAGACTTTGAAAAAGTATGAAACAACAAATCAAACTTGAAAAAGCTATATGACCACAGCGCTTTTATTAACTTTGAGTTTTAATAACGCACCATTAAATAATCCATTATCAAATCAAATAGTGTTATCTACTTCATTTTATACTGGAATAATTTATGATTGTTATTAAAAATATTTACCACATAACAGCTTTAATCTTAATAACTTTAAAGCAATGATGGTCTTAAATGTTAATAACTCACTATTGAACCTAGGAACTTGAAATCAGTACTGTTCCCCACCGCATATCCAGATCATGTGCTACTTATAATTAGTTATTAAAATCAATTATCGTAAACCGCAATCTTGAATGACTTTGTTAATAGAGGGCTTTGAATATTTTGATTTATGAGGGATTTGATACAATTACTTAACCGTTTATAATAATTGAATAAATGGTATTTGCCTAACTACTGCAACATATATTAATGAAATCAAGCAGTTAATTAATTTCAATCCTGACTTACGCGGATTTTAAAACGTTGCTTTCATACGCAAACACCCTGTATATACTTAGTAAATTCAAAAGCTCATTAAAACATGCACCTGGTGTTACCCTTAAATGAATACAAGTGCTTATCAGATTTAGTTACGTCAGGGAATTGTTCCAAACACTGTCATGAGTTGAACTACATGAGATATGCAATTGGAGTTTTTCGGACCAATTTTTCAAGATAGTTAGACAAAATATGCCATCAATGTATTCAATTTCACAGATTGGGTGTTAAATGCACTTTGAGGTTCTTTTATTATGGAATCAGACATAACAAAAATATTGTTTATGAAAAGCAACCTATGGAAAAATGAAATTGAAATTCCCCTAAATTTAGCGCACGCTGAGTATGTACAGTTGTGCCAAACTTAATAACCTCAAAGCAAATAAATGCCCTTAAACATTAATACCTCACTGTTGAAGTTGTAAACTTAAAACATTGCATTTCGTATCTTGAGCAAGTAAAAAAATTCTTTATATTTATTTTTGAATAAGAGGGTTTTGAATATGTTGATTTGTGACTGTTCCGAAATACTTCATTAACTGCTTACAATATTTTTTGGGCTCGCTAATATTTTAGCAAAGTTGTTCAGATTTCATGCATTGCCTACTTTCATTGTACACAATTGAGGATACCAAGCCAGTCATATTTTAGTTGTTAGCATAATAAAGATGTGGCTGTCTAATGGACTAGGTGCATGATGTCCAGCATATCAGTGCATTGAAACATTATGTAATTCCAGCCAACTTTTTTAACCAGTAGTAAGCACATTATTAAAACATATACATGTATGTTGCCTGTTATACATTACTATAGCTATTGCTTGAAACATTTTCTTATTCCTGTACATACAGAGATGACTCCCAGATATTATGTGGAATGCAGGATTATTATAATTTGATCAAACTGCTTGAGACAGCATGTTTGGACATGGGTGTGTCGTCTTCAATACAACAGCACTGGATTCAGCCTGAAGGCAGATCACCCAAACCCCTTATATACAAGAGGATAGATTGGGGGTACATTGATGGCCCTCTGAGGCATGGCTGTAATTAAGGCCGACACACACTGGTTGATTTATTGCTTGCAACTCAGATGAATACGAGTAAAATTTAACGCAGATGATAATTTTGCAGGGGCACATATATATGCCGCCGACCTTAGCTTGTAATTGCTCCTATTCTTTTTATAGTCAGCATAGCTCTGAAGTGCCATTCAGTGGGTGGTGCAGTGGCCAGGAGTGTGAGTGAGACATAGGACGAAGACCTAGTGCAGGTTGGCTGATATGCCATGTTCCAACTATTTACAATGACTGCTTCTTGTTATAGATGAGAAAATGGTTGGAGTTCACCCAGATACCATAGAGGACCTCAGAGGTAGGTTGAGCCTGGCCAAACTAATGAACATTCCTTCTACTGCCATGATGAGCTCTGGGACAGGAACTACCTTGATTGTTTGGCTGAATTCATAACTAACAAAGCTGAAAATGCACATTTGTTCACTACTTTGCGATCATAGTACCACTCCTGAATACTTAATGATCAGCCATCAAAGCTGAAAGCTCTGAACATTAGCTGGAGCAATACAGGAGGTACCTAGGTGCATGTGCATTGTGGGGGGTTATATGTGATGGTGTCTAGCACATCAGGGTATCACTTTTATGGTAAAATTGAGGGAGATACTAAAACAGAAGGATGGATTGGAGAAAGAATTATGTAGATCGGAAGAGCTTAGCTGGCTTACCACACTGCTTCTACTGGTGGATGTGACCAAGCCAGGTGTGCTGAGCATCTGACCGAAGAGGTATGATGATCCTTGTAAATAATTTATAAGTATATACAAACTATTATATATCATTGTCTTATCTGTAGACGATTGAGAGAACAAGACAATCCTTCCCCCCAACTATAAGGTATATAGTTGAAACCTGTAAGTTCTTATTGAACATTAAAGTACAATGCATAATCATAAGTATTGCAGTTTGTGACAAGTAGGGCAGTGCAAATTGTCCAATTGAACCACCAACACATCAAAACAGTCTTTATTGCACTGTAGTAAATTTTGTATCAAAGAAATGGTGTTGCATGCCTGTCATTGCCCTGGCTGTGAGCATCACATTTAGATTTGACAGAATATTGAGCAGTTTGGTACCGAAAATAGTATATGCACCAAGGTTGTCCAACCCTGCAACCAAGCTACAGTATAGGGTTATTTATTACTATCTTTCTGTGCAGTTTATAAAATAATACATCAGTGTGTATAAGATATTACCAGGAATGAGGATATGTGATGATACCTGGAATGGATTCATTGATGAAGTCATCAATAGGTATAGTGATTATTATAACGTATGTTAGAGTTGTAAAGCCATGGCAAATATTGCTTGCCCTGGGCACTCAGGAGCTCATAACCATGCTGCTTGATTCTGTGAAAACAGTTGGAAAGTGTTTTGTTCATGATGGACGGCCACATAACTTCATCATAGATCTGTTTGGTATGAATGTTCCCAAGCTATTTGGTTTGCCAGCAGTCACTGATGTGCAGGGGCATGCTGAGGCTGTGGAGGTTCAAAATGAATTCACATCTTTTTTTTACTAAACTACATCCATACCAATGCATTGAGGTTTGGCTTGCTCCAAAGAATGAGTCATATTCTGCTAAGCATCTGAACCTGTAGGTACATGTTTTAATTTACATATCATCTCATGGTCCAGTCCAGCATATCTGAGCAGCCCAATGAGTTTCTGCAGCTTATCCTGATTGCCATATAGAAGGTGATCAATGCGGGTCTTCATGTGTACAACCTCTCCCACACACTCCCTCACACGCACACACACACACACACACAAGCACACACACACAATACACTTGCATTTTGTGATTAACCAGGTAAAAATGATTTGGAGATTTGTACATTATAACTTTTCTTCTGGAGAAAACGTAGCATAAGCTTTTGTTGTTACAATTTCAATGACACAAAAGTTGGTTTCTGTTGTTTTAAGTAATGCAACATGATGCAATGCTTTTCTACATACATGGTGTTAGAAGGCATTGAAGGTGTGTGTTACCCATATTGAGCATTACTACCTATTATTGCATGCAACAACCAGCAATAAGGTGCTTCCGCTTCAGACAAAACAGATGGGTTTAGCGGTGAGGCAACAGTAAGATTAAATGCAGCTGGCTTCCCAAGAGACCAGTTGGCGACCAGAACATCTGCAGGTCTGGTGTTGTGTTTGTCATGCCCGAAGCCACTGCCAACCTCGATTAAAATTATTTAATAACTCATAAATGGTTATGGAAATGATATTGGCTTATATAATGGAAATTGTAATATGTATATAACATGTATGAAATAAAAAATGTCTACATCACCCCTATATCAAACAACTTTCCCGAGCTCCAAGTGGAGTCCCCACTGACAATTGTACTGAATTCCAAACTCTTCCGGCCACTAAACAGCAACTCAACAAGTATCGTCATGCTCAGGCTGCTGATACCGAAACAGGAGCCCTGATAAATTATTGCTAATTTGGCTGGCCAGTGAAATCCAAACTTCCACTTAACTTGAAACCTTACTGGATGGTGAGGGGAAAACTGACACTGCATGACGATCTCCTACTCTATGGAAGCCGTATCGTGATTCCCCGGGGCTTGCATCAAGAGACAATGCTGAAGATTCACCAGGGACACCAAGGTATCCTTAAGTGTCGACTTCGTGCGGAATCAGCTGTGTGGTGGCCTGGTGTCTCAAATGAAGTTGGAGATTTCGTCAAACAGTGTCACACATGCTCTCAGAGGTGTACCCTTCCTGTGGAGCCAATGATTGCATCTGAGCTACCTGATTATCTGTGGCAAAAAGTTGGGGCCGATCTATTTGAGCTTGAAGGTGTCAAGTATTTGTTGTTGGTTGACTATTTTTCTCATTTTATAGAAGTTGTTACGCTGACATCTACTACCTCAACTACAATTATCTCTGTGCTAAAAATCATATTTTCAAGATACGGCATCCCTGAAAGACTCATAAGTGACTATGGTCCGCAGTTTGGCTCAAGAGAAATGAAGGCATTTTCAGTATCCTATGGGTTTGTGCATGCCACGAGCAGTCCACATTATCCTCAGGGTAATGGTCAGGCCGAGAGGGTGGTACAGACTGCAAAGCGGCTTCTGAATTCTGGGGATGACCCTGCCTTAATTTAAGTCTGCTGAGTTATAGAACCACTGCTACGCCCTGGTGTGGGTATAGTCCAGCAGAGCTGTTGATGGGACATAGGCTCAGAACTCAAGCTCCCCACAATTACCCAAACAGTTTATTCCCAACTGGTCTCATTTAGGATCTCTGAAAGCACTGCATGAAAGATACAAAAACAAACAAAAGTATAACTATGATGTATGTCATCGGTCACATGAGAGGGCAGACTTGAGTGATGGTTCTGAGGTGTCGGTGACAGGAGGCAGTGATAGTGATCCAGTTCCAGGTCAGGTGATGAGGCCAGCGGATACTCTCAGGTCCTACATCGTCAGTACTCCATCTGGGCAATTTAGAAGAAAAGCCGACACTTGGTACCAATACCGGAAAGACTAGTAAGATGCCTAACACCAGCCATCTCAAGCTGCTGAACAAAATGTCGTCCCAGATCTACCTGCTCCAACTCTGGTCCGGGATCCTATAATGACCAGATCAAAAACAGGAAACAAAACTGCCTGTCCAGCGCGATATCGAGAGGGCAAATGACTGGGGGTGGGGGGAGGGGGAGTTGTGGGATAATACTCTTTGTATGTGTATGCGCATGCGTGAACATTGCATTCGATAATATGACAAAAATGATTACAAGTAAATAAAAACATTCTCTAACGAGAGAGTTGTTGGTATATAGGATTGACCAATGGTGGTGTAAAAAGCATGGAAACAAGAGTGACAGAAATATTATTGGAAAATTGAAATAGGCCTATATTTAGCCCATTATTCAGGCATGTGTGTTGTATTGTGTGCTAAATATAGGCCTATTTCAATTTTCCAATAATATTTCTGTCACTCTGTTTCCATGCTTTTTACACCACCATTGGTCAATCCTATATACCAACAACTCTCTCGTTAGAGAATGTTTTTATTTACTTGTTTCATAAGTTTTTTTTCACCCTGTCATAGCAGTATCATAGTCAATAATCAAATGTAGGGAAGAGGATGGATGATCCCCTTTATCTCTTAATGCAAGAACTTTAATAGTACTGCTGGTGGTGGGGGCAGCACTGATGGTGCAGGCAGGAGTGCCGGTGGGGGCAGCGCTGGTAGTGCCGGCGGGAGTAGCTGCTGGTAGTGGTGTGGGCAGTGCTGCTGGTGGTGGTGGCAGAAGCGGGGCTTCTGGAGGTGGTGGGGTGAAGGGGAGAGGAGTTGGAGGATGAATGTACTCTTCCTCCTCCGACCCCTCATTGGTGAAAAACCCGCGAAGGTCGTCAGCCATCTACATATACGTAACAGAGAGTATGATTAAATTTTTACTTCTTTATTTAGTGCAGAGCCTTTACACATCTACATAGAGTATTATTAAATTTTTACCTCTTTTTGCTAGCGGATGAGTGGCTTTTATACCTGCAAAGCCTTACACGTGTACAGACTGTGCTATAATTATATTAGTCCAATTCCATCATATTAATGACAGGGAGGGAAGGGGTGTATGCGTGTCAGTTGTGCTAAAATTCTATTGGTCAAATTTGATCCAGTAAAAATGGTCCCATCTAAACATGGAGGTGTAGCCTACATGCAGTTAAGTTGTATAGATGGGTAGTGTGGGAACTAAGGAAGTGAACTACATGGCAGTACATGGCAGCATGTAGATCGATCGATAAGGATATGTTCTCAGGTGAGGTCCTATCTGTGGACAGGGTCTGCAGCTTTATAAGTGTGGGCAGAAGGTCTGTTTTTATTTCACTACATAAATGTGAGTGTGCTGCTAGAAGTAACTGATGGTGGCTTATCTTACTTACTGCTGCACAGGCAGATCACTACCCCTAAGAATAGCTTTTTCAAGACCACCATTATACTCCATTGGTGCATGAGATTTGGGTTTATACAAGGAGTAGCTATATGGGAAAAGGATACAGTTGCAGCTATTTAGTTCTCAGCCCTTGCAACTGTAACTATATTCATACAGTTGCCGGCTAGACAAGGAAGTCTTCAGATAAGGAAGCTTTATCAGATTAAAACAATAGACACTACTGTACACACAGTTGTGTCACCATGCATGCTTTACATGGTAAAGTGAATGGTTTTGTGCAGATCTGTGCTGTACATAGTCGGGCGGGCCCTACTACCCACAGGCAGTAGGGTGACAAACCCGACCAAAAGCGGTAGTAGGGCCGCCCGACTATGCTGTACAAATGCTGCATGCACAGCTTTTTAATGTTAATACAACATGCCATAACATACCTTTGGGTGGTAGTGGTAGTTCTGTGACCCCTGCGATACCGCGTCCTCTCGGCAGCACATTTAGCCAATCAGACAGCGGGATCATTTCAATACCGTCTCCTTTCAGATGCTTTAATGGTAGCTGATATTTCTCCCTATTAGCAGCGCGATTTCCCTCGAGGTCCTCTTCATATCGCCGCCTTTAGTTTTAGCAGCACGGTTCTCCTCGAGGTTCTTCATATCGCCGCCTTTGAGCAGCACGGTTCTCCTCGGGGTCCTCTTCGTATCGCCACCTTTTAGCAGATCGCTTAGATTCAATATCGGCCTTGTAGCTGTCGCGTACAGAGGCCTTCTTCATTTCGGGATCGGCCTTGTAGCTGTCGCGTACAGAGGCCTTCTGTTTTTTGGGATTGGCCTTGTAGAGCGCTCGGGCTTTAGCTTTGTTCTCGTATTGCTTTGGAGGTATTCCGCTCGTTGCTTAGATCTCTTCTTTAAAAAAGAACTTCACTATTAGCCAACGTAACAACTAAAATATATTAAACTGGATAAATTTAGTGCAGGTTAGAGTATTTATAACTGCCTAAAATTATTAATAAATAGAACTTGACATATGTATGTCTATATGACATGTAAGGATAACGTGCCGGTAAATTTCGAAGCGATTGGTACTATTCCCGTCCTCCAAAACCGTTCCTAGCTCGAGTTATACCTTCCTAAGAAGAAGAAGACGACGACGACGATGGAGAATTATTTTGGGACTGGGCACGAGAAACAGGAAATTGTTTGTTTCTCTATAACCACACCGTTTTATGACACGGAACAAACGTAGAACTGTAGATCGTTGTGCTCTCATTCCATCGCGATAAAGAGATAAGCGATCCGTTTCTCCGTTGTCCCTCCAGACGCTAGTGAAGATTTATTAATGACATTCATCAACCCTCAATCAATCCCATATTGAACCTGCTGCCGCAGGTTCAGATTACATTCATGCACGTACACAATTTACCGAAGTAGCGGACTCGTTATCATTACTTCCTTGGCTACATCCTCCAGATTAATGTTAATGCGCTTCGCTAGCTCTTTATGCACGTACAAAATGAAACAGTTGTTAAATCGACTTTCTGTCATGGAGGATCTCAAATACATATAAAGCCGTCTCATAGCCGAAAAGCTCCTTTCTGACTTACTGGATGTTTAATACTGGAATGGATAAAAAATAACCGTAATAGTTTGCGTACTTCAGAAAGCATGCTTCGATTTCTATGAGCTTCCATTGCTGTGCATATTGTGCGAATGTTAGCGACCCGTTTTACATCTGGTAGCTCCACACGAATCACATGACGAAAATGGAAAAATCGGCCTGAAAGACTGATTCCGAAAATGATTTTAACTCAGAGTTACATTTTTCTTCGCAAGCTGAATTTAGTAATATTGATTCCATGTTCGTTCAACACAATCTGCCTTCTTTTCATTCGTACGGTACCTTAAGGCGTTTCTTCACTAACAACCGCAAACCGGATCAATCCGGATTGGGGGGATGCGTCCACACTAGGTAATTAGCATTCATTGCCCAAACCAAGTTTGGGGGCGTATCGATGACAAATATGGCCGATTCACATTGGAAACGCGCACATTGGCACATTGAATGGGGATTTAAATGGTCTAACGAGTAACGTAGTCAAGCTTCATGTTTATCAACCTTTTTGTACTTCTCCACAAAGTTTTTCATTTTATGGCGGCATAAATTTGCTCCCATGTACGATCGTACCCACGTGTAGGTTGTACGTCTCAAAATGACGACTGCATGGGTTACATTTTCACGAATTGCTAGGCACCTGGCCATTTTTGCATATATAATTCACTCTCGCTCTGCTTATATGTATACTCGCTATCATAGTCGTCTCAGCGTAATTCTGATGTGGCAAAATCAACTGGCTCCCACCCTTAACTGTGCGTGTGTGTGGGTGCATGTGTGTGTGTGTGTGTGTGTGTGTGTGTGTGTGTGTGTGTGTGTGTACATGCATTGGTAGTTAAATATGTCATAAGATATATTAACTTGTGTACAACTCCGTCAAGCTGTCGTTGCACATCAGCAGCTCCCCATATCCCTACGAATGTGCGAGTTTGCCGTCAAAACTCCTGTGAGAGACGGCCATTTTTTTCATGGGTACGCCCAAAAACTGCATCGATCTGGTTTGGGCAATATATGCTAATTACCTAGTGTGGACGCACCCCCAATCCGGTGCGGTTGCTAGTGAAGAAACGCCTAAAGTTAGTCAGAACATCCTAGGAGGTTAAATATTCATAACCTAATTTAAT
This sequence comes from Eunapius fragilis, assembly GCA_963681505.1. NCBI lineage: Eukaryota > Metazoa > Porifera > Demospongiae > Spongillida > Spongillidae > Eunapius > Eunapius fragilis. Next base: position 3,963,681 of record OY811984.1, read on the forward strand.
GCAAGGGAGGGGGAGGGGCCGGGGGGCCTATGCCCCCCCCCCCCCCCCCCATCTTGAAATTTGGGGGGGGGCAATTGCCCCCCTTGCCCCCCTGCCACTGACCTTAAACTTGTTTACTAAATGACGCAATAATAGTTAGGACATTATGTTATCCAGCAATGCACACGGCGCGTGACGCCACATGCTACTAGTAAGCTACGTGATTATATAATACTTCCGCGTTTCATATATTATAATTTTCAGACGACCCACAAAATTAATTGCAACCGTGCAATGCACGTGTTGATAACGTGATGAATGATGCGTGCATGGCTGTACAAACACATTGTTGTCTTTGTCCCACCACATCACAAGGCTGCACACATACGGAAGCAGTAGTTCAACCCTCTGTTGTTGTCCCAGAACGTCATCCCATTTACTCTATAGCATATTGCAAATTCAACATAATCATCTTCAGCCACGCACGAAGCAAACACAAATCGATCTGTTTTGCCATTGTACATAGACTGTTGGTGTTGGGCCGTGATATCAAAGTAAGATCTCCAACCGTCTCGTGTAAGACGGACAAATACTTCCTTTTGGTAAGCAAGGTTGCTAACTTGAATAGTGCCGCTAATTATCAACGCATTGATTGTGGAGCTCTGGACGAATACTTCGAGAAAAACGGTTTGGTCAAAAATCTTTGTTATACTATTATCCGCGGCATCGCTGTAAATGATCTTCCCAGTACTGCATGCATTGCCGCTTAGTTTTCCATTAGCGCCGAGAAGGCTTCCAATTTTGGAGTGCGCCGAGTTGAGAAAGGACAATATTCTATCGTTGCTGTGTATTATCGACGAAAATCCCGATGAAGCTAAAGAGTAGACGTAACCAGCCATCGTATATACCTTGTCTCGTGATAAGAAATTTTCTATAGAACTGCTCCTTTTATACCATGATAATAATTAAGTCCTGACGTGATTTTCCGGTCGGACATCTAATGCTAGGGCCATGCATTGTCACCCCTAACGCACCGCGCACAGCTGCTGTAGCCTTTTCCACCAGTGTTGTATATCTTGCATGCTATGAACTGTATATTATACATTTCATTAATATCGAGACAGAAAAGGGACCTAGCGCATATTTTCTAATTATTTTATATTCTAAGAGATACCTATGTGTCCTCTACAACCAAAGACCTTCCCCACTGGAAATTAGTCCGTAATTGCACGCGTCAACACTTATGCTCCTTCCTGGAAAAATTTTATTATATGCACAGTTCACAAGATACATAAAAGTTAATAAAATGTCTTATGCTAGAATCACTATAACGTACGTACGGTAAGCACCGTTGATCACCTATTTTCAGCACTTTCTCTATGAGAAAATTACATGTTTTAGACAAACTCCTTGTTGGATTACAAGGTCCGAAACCCCCCTGGGGTTCAAAACCGCCACGTCTTCGAGTAGGAGCGTTCAAATTGTCGGTGCGTATATAGAGGTTATTGATTTGTTCTGTTCGTTAATTTGTACCTTATCCGTTACGGAGATACCGCCGTGCAAAGTTACCGGTAATGCACATTTTCACGGCCGTTTTCGCGCCAATGATTATGGCAAACCGCGTACAATATAGTGTATGGGGTGAAGCTATAAAATATCATGTATCCTATAGCATTTGAGGAAAGGGGTTAGCTGAATAGTCATTGAAGGTGAGGTATAATTTGTGGAACAGTAATTGGGATTAATTAAGTCGTCAGTTATCTATAAGGATGCTAAATCGTTAACGTCATGCTATAATGTTTCTAACCAGCCCAGTGTGGGCTTGCTACAGTCATATAAGTGAATAGATTTTAAGTTGCATTGTCATCAATATTCTCCTACGCCTCGCGTGCAGCTGTTAGTCTTCCCACCAGTGTTATGTATTTTGCAGACAATGCTATGCACTGTATATGGGATCGAGGCAGCGTAAAGAGATACCTAGCGCATATTTGTCATTATTATATTCAAAAAGACACCTAACTTCTTTCTTACGCACTGCAAATTAGCCTGTCCATCATTGGCCTGAATTTTTAATTATGCGTACTTTAATTGCAAGCGTCACGCTCATTCCTGGATTATAATATGCGCTAGGTCCCATTTCGCGTATTATAATTATATATACTGATCACAATTTGCAAAAATCCATGTGATGTTCATATGAATCACAGCCGCGTATAGTAACCACAACCGATGTTGCACTAATTAAGGAAGAAGTTACAGACTCTTAGAAGATCACACAATTAAAAAACTTGAATAAATATGCCATACATTTAAGACATGCGTCCTTCATAACTTTGGCCATGCTTTTCCACCTGGTAATGATCAACCGAAGATAGATTTAGAGAGTCCCCATTATCTATGGCCCAACTTCACTCCCCTCCAATTCACCCATGAGCCTCTTAAAAATTAGTACTGGATGGCCTTTGTGACAAAGATTTGTCTTTCTCTATTTGAGAAAAATATAATTTTCCATTTGATATGCCAGATTGGCTGCTGCTTGCCTCTTTAAAAAATGTTTGGTCTCTCTTGTGTATATAAGTCTATATATGGACATATTTGTGGTGTAAAGATTTAAGGCTTTTTACCTCCAGTCTCCAAAAGCTTATTTGATCAAACGGTGTCAATAACCTCCTGAGGTTCCCATGCCCCTATTATAATTAGGTTGAAACCAATCATCTCGCGGCGTAATATCAGCCTCTCTGTTCATGTACCTGTGTTGTAGTTTTATCTCATATGCATTCAGTGCCTGCAAGATTTCATTATGAATAATATTTTCTATCCTGTGCATGTTGAAGGCTTAAGATTGTTTCACATCCATCACATCTGGAAAGTGGACAGATCGTGACATTGCTAGGCCATTGCTTGCATAGGTGACAGATGAGGTTATATTTATGAAGAGAGAAAATGGTGTGCTAAGTTGAAGTTTCTTTGAGTCAATTGGCTCTCGAATTGTGCCAAGTAATTCTGTCCCTAGCCAGGCTACTTCTGAGCAGTACCTCCAAATGTTGGTTATGTTGGAAGTCATCCATACATACCCTTTAGTAAATTATTCATCAAAATTTCCAAGACCTGCAAGGACTGGGGGAAAAAATCGTTTCATCATCAGTGATGACTTGATCCACCTAATAATGAAGGAAAGAACTGTTTCATTAGAAGAGTACAATAGTGTCCAGCTGCACAACGTGACAATCATGCACATTGTAGCCACTTGAAGTACTTGACTGCTGCCTTGGATACTATCCATCCAGTGCATTTATAACCTTTTTGCAGTATACTCCTGAGTTACAAGTAGTATTTTAGGCAAACAATGTGTGAGAAGAACGAAAAATAAATTCTACTGCCTGCAGTAGTAGTTTTCATAGTAGAAAATTGTACATCCTCCTTACTATACATGTACAGTCAAAATTAAAGCCGCACGTTTTTGGTAAAGGGGTGTGTTTGGAAGGTGGCGATGCAACTTCAAGCATTGTCAGTAAGATAAAGAAGTCCTAAGGAAAGAAGGGGTTGGTAAGGCAGGCCTTTGGCACTTAATACAATAAAAATTGCATAATAGAGTGGGAAGACGAGGACTCCAGACAGAATCTACGAGAGGCATTTGTTCGCCGCATGTCCTTGGGCAGCTAAGCCTCAGCACCTGCAAAGGGGAAAGAAAACTCCCCCATGAAGTGACGAGATACCTTACTAATTGACATAGTTGGACTGTAGTTAATTAACCTTAATTCATGCATATGATGCAAGTTAGTTATTTTAGCAAACCCAGAGGATAAAACAAAATTGTACTGTAGAAATGGTCAGCATTTCAGAATATACTGGCTCATTCATGCAATTATTCACAAATTATGAAACACGTCAATAGATTAGCAAAGCAACTTCTGCATTATCTCTGCTTCTAGTACCAACAAGATAAATCATAACGACCTGAGCTATTAAGACATGTCTTTGGCACAGTGCAAAGAAAAAAGTACTGTTTAACGTTTGAGTTTAAAACCGAATGAACAATATGTTTTCATCATTTGGTGATAGCTAAACAAGAAGTGCGGTAGAAAACTGCAAAACAGGTTGGATTTGGAACTGAAAAGAATGCTTAAAGTAGCACACACATCAAGTTTCATAAAACATTTTTCTGCATCCATGAAATATTTTTCATAATGCATTTTTAAGAGTCGCATCCAATTACTTAAATTTTACGGACCAACTTAGTGATGTACAAATTAATTGACAATTGGTAAATTAAGTATGAAGTGTCACAAAACAGGTATGAAGATATGGTTGCTAGGTAATTCAATTTCAATTTAAGATAAATGTTGAAAGTTTGGTCCTTTGCATAGGACCAGACCCTGGAGATTAAAGGTGATTATCATCATCATCATCGTCATCAGAAGGCACATCAAGTGATTCTCTAATATTATGGTCGTTTGTCATTATATAAGAATGAATATATAATCACTTTATCATGCAAACAAATAAGTAGACACTAATAATTTATATTGCAATCTTGTATTTCATCTGGAACACAAGCACAAATAATTAATCATTTGTAAGGTGTATAGTTTACCTATTGTTTGTGATGCAATGCTTCACCACCTGAACTATGCTCATGTTCAGTTACTTGAGCAGCCAGATACTTCTTTCCAACATCCTCCTCCTCAACACTGTTACTGACTGACTTCAATTCATGACCTTCGTTGAAGAGATTGGCTTTTTGCATCTTACATCGCTAATAAATGTAAAAATTTTAGTATGTTTAATACATTGCAGTACATGTTTACACATACCACCCAACATGAGTAGCTAGCAGCTGCCACAATGACCGATATTGACTCAGTGAAGAAACTAAACACCAAAGCCAGCACACCCATGGAAGCCCCTGAAAGCCTGTCATGTGGATTATGATTACTTAGGCATATGAATATATATGCAAAATTAGTTTGCTCACCCTAAATATGGCAATGTGAACAGAAGGGAAAGACATGTAGCAACTCTGATTGCCCCACTGGGAGCTATTAGCTTTGTCTGCTTGTGAAGTGTTAACCATCCACTTAGAGGGGCACGAACTCCCACTAATAGAAATGGGAGAGAAGGGTGCCCAGAGATGATGAAAACATGAGGTGTCCAGACTGATGTGTTTGTTACTAACTTCAAACCAATGTAGAAAATAGTATTAAATGTCAATTGTTGCACGCCTAATTAGTCAGGTAGAACAAATTGTGTTACTGGAACCCACTATCAACTTTCATGCCAAATATAATTAAATAGTGTGCACATGCCTGAACTCACCTGCAAAACAAAGGAATGCAAACATTTTGAGAGACACAACAGACTGAACTGCCAGTTCATATGATAAACCAACAAAATATTCCAATATAGAAATCGATACATTTGGAATCCAGAATGTGCAAAAGCAAACCTTAAGAAAGTGAGAATGTACTAGGATGAGAAGTAATACTCTGGTAGCAGCTATTGAATGCAAAGCCCCAAACTCTCATCTCCCAGCTTATTATACACATAGTAGTAGAAGCATGATCAATGTAGGCATAAAATTCACATCAAAAGGTTTCACAGTAGCCGCATATTGTTACCAGTGCTGAGAATGCTGTTAATGCTAATGAGAACATCCCCATTTTCGCTCCAGAAATCACCCGGTTTGATTTGTCAAGGCCTGTCTGAAAATGGCCTTCCATCATACAACCTCATACAGCTCGTAATACATACCTGTCCAAATGCAGGAATGATTGGTCGTAATTCATTAAGCCATCCATATACTATGTGTCCAAGGGGGTATGTTGCTGTTAGCACTGCTAAGGCCTTAATATAAATCAATATAAGTTTGTACATATAAAATGGTTGTAATGCAAGAATGATTGTCAATACCACACTACCATTACCTTCCACGGCTATTTATTGAAAGCTACGAGTCCAGCATTCCAAATCAACTGTAAGCTTTTTTTTTTTAATTTCTAAATTAAAATAATGACACTTTCGCCAAGCTGTCGTGCTAGCTGGGACCAAAAATTGATTGGTTGGGGTCTTGTTAACAGATTGATGCAGTGGAGAAAGCATTGGGTTATAATGACATACTATGATTTCAACAAGTGGCTATTCATCACAAATTTACCTATGAGATAATCCATTATCATAAATTGTAATTGTAACCTTTTTATTGCTACCAGCAGAAGTGTAAATGATAGGGGGTAAAACACCAAATCAGATATCTGTTTGAATTATATAGTTTAACATACTCAGGCTTTCATTATGCAGATGTGATTAATGCAGTTAGAGAGTGTTACTAAAAGCAACCAATGTAACAACAACAGTGACGGTACGCCTGAATAACCAAACCTCGGTAGCTGCACACTTGGATGCTGCCTGTCTTGCTACAAGAAGGTTGACCAATGGCCTGCTAATTCTCTGAATTGTCATCGTGAACATCAATGGCAATGTAAATGTAGTCACTTTCCACACTGTCACTGGAACCTGAGAAAATGAAAGGCTAATTTTGTTTGTATTCAGTCACACCATCTGCTGGATGTACCACTATTTCTCTCTTCATCTTGGGAAATACTGTCCTGAAGAATGCCACCAGCAAAATAATAAGTCTCATTATTGCACCAGCATATGAAGCCAGTATAGGCACCACGATGGGATTTACACACACCAAAGGTGTGTAGAGCAGAATAGCAATTGCTATTACCTGAGATAAAAAGATGCAGGTAAAAAGGTAGCAGTAGCACAAACTCGTATGTGTGGATGTGTTATGTGTTTTGCATGTGTGTATGTGCTTTCTGCATGTATGTTTGGAAGGCATAATACATATAAAGGAAATCATATTTAAACTTCGTGGCTCCATTATTGGAAGTGATCATAGTGCACTGTTCCTGATTCCAGAGTACATGTCAAAGATAATACTGTCAATATGAAGGTTGTATTGTCCTCTCCTTTGCCTTGAATAAGTGATTTTTTGTCTGCGTTGGAAATGATTGGTTTGGCAAAGCATACTGTTACAGATAGATGGCTGAGAATGAACTAACTGAGATCAAAGACACACACACACACACACACACACACACACACATAATTTTCAGAGTGTTTCTTTTATTAATGACCAATAGTTCTCTGCATCTGTTTACATGTGGTTGAGCATGCTGAAGGCTTACTTTGATTTACATAGTACTAAATGCAGTAATGCTTCAATACTGAGATCTTCTCCATCAGATCATGTTGCCCAGTAGTAGTTAGGTGATATTACTGAACGTGGTCCTTTCAGAGTCGACATGCTAACTATTTCCAGGCCAGAGCTTCAATGGTTAAAAATAGCGGTTACCAAAGCATTCTATTATCAGAAGCAATGATGGGCTACATACATAATACAAGGTCCAAGTGCACAGGTGGAAAGGTACCACTTTGATCTGGGAGTGATGTTTATGTAACAGAGCATTTTCATGGCTATCAATATGCCATGAAGCATGGATATTAAAGACTAGAAGAGGAGGCAATTGAAAATCCACAGGTACACTGTAGCTGTAACCCTTTCCTTATCCATGTCACCCGTTACTCAGACAGAGGTGTCTTTAAGGTTGGGTGACCATGATAAATCCTCCCCAGTTGATATGGTCCACATCTTTCATTTTTATGTTCACAAGCTTTAAGCTGCTTTCTGTAATCCCCCTTTGTATGTCTTGACTGACACCTTGAACCTTTCCACTAAAATGATTGATAACCTTGCATGATGAGTTCCATACTTCTATTCAGCTAGGCCTGAACACCCTGTGGTTCAAAGTATGCACTTTGACCTAGCAGCTTTTTAGATCCATTAGGCCAATGTGCTGGTAACATGGAAATAGCTATTTTCCTTGCAATAAACTCAAGAGATATCTTGTCAGAATCATTTCATTGTGCACATTTGTCAACCAGGTGGATAGGTGGAAGTAGGCTCTGCTTTTGATGTAGATCTTTCTCAGACAAGGCCAGCAATGACATCCAAGTATGGATTGGAATCAATGCAAGCTGTCTTTAACATCAGTATTGTTTCTCCACTTTTATATTGCTGCAACAGTATTTGCATCCTGCTTGTGACAGAATCAAATCGAAAATATATCTGGGAAGTGTAACACTAGTTTCATAGTTTGTAATCAAGGCTTGCCATCCATTCAACTCAAATTATTATATTTTTTTAGGATTTCCAAATACAATAATCCACATACTATACAAAACAATGCATATAAACAAAAGTGTGAGATTTTTAGACTGAGGATGGTATCTCAAATTATTACTTCACATTTCAGTAGAGGGCCGATTATCTACAGATCCTAAGAAGTGTTAGTAGATTAATCTAAATTTCAAGGAGGAGTATTAATTTTTTTAATTCACCAACGGTGGGCATCAAAACTAACAAATATAAGAGCATTCGACAGAAGGTTGACATAAGTAAAATAAAATCATTTGAAACATCAACAAAATATTTTCAAAACACAGGTATCATATCTGAAGTATTTTGAACTGTACAAAGTTTTGATTATTATTTTCAAGTTATGTAATTAGACCTGAATTAGGTTCCTGTAGAAAAATCTTACAGTTAAGTCTAAAGCATCCATGAGTAATCATTGTGTACTCCATTCTCAAGATGCATACTATACTGTTTTCTTCCAGCTCACGTTTATGTAAGACTACGTTATGCATAACTAATCCTGTTGTGCTCAAAACTAACCTGTCCAATAATGTCTGCAAGAGAAGCTGAGCCTACTACAAAGCCATGGTGGTCTTGCAGCAAAATACCTCCATGGTACCAGGCCTGAAAAAAAAAAGTGGTATTTAACAATGCCCACACAACTTCATATTAGCAATACAAAAGATGGAGTTAGATCCTCTTACAATCAAGTCAATTAAGGGATAGGCTGATAGGTAAAGAAGTGCAGAGCGGGTCAATTCTGTCACAGCAGTACTTGTTTCATGAAGATCCTTTATAACCCAAACACCAACCTGTGTTGTTGCTATGAAATGGAGCAATTTAATTTACATTAGTTGTAGATCTGGTTGAATTACTCACCAAGCAGTATGAGAAATATGGCCACAAAAATGCCTTGAAACGTTGAGTATAAAAACACTTTCCTGTATGCAATGCTGTCCTGAACCAGAACTAATCCAACCTGCTTCATTTCATCAAGAACACCAACAAAGAATTTCACAATTACGTATGCCAACCCAAAGCTAGCCAAAGTGTTCACTGCATCAGCTGATCTGGCAACACTACGATTCAAGAACTGGTGTATGTGTGTGTGTGTGTGTGAGTGTGTGTGTGTGTGTGTGTGTGTGTGTGTGTGTGTGTGTGTGTGTGTGTGTGTGTGTGTGTGTGTGTGTGTGTGTGTGTGCGTGCGTGCGTGTGCGTGTGCGTGTGCTCGCGCGTGTGTTCGGGTTTGTGTATACATGTATGTGTGTGCGTGTGTTCGGGTTTGTGTAGGCATTTATGTATGTGTTAATATGTGTTGTGTGTATGTGCGTGTGTGGGTTGAGATTTATGTACCAATTAAATTTCGCGTGCATCACCATCCTCTTATACCCATGCATGCTCCGACCTTCACCGCACATCTTGCAGAGCCAAGCAGACACTATTATTATGCGCGTAATATATGCACACATCCTCATATTTGTTTACAAAAAGCAACCTCGAGTCCACACCCAGACTATCAAACAACCTTTAACGTAGCTAGTACGCGTACGCACACAGCCATATGTACATATATATAAATACGCGCTCAAACCCTCGGGCACTCTACAAGATCGACTCGTCACCAAATATATACAGCCAATAGACATTATTATAATTATATATATTTAAACCTACTTGTTCCCCGATGTCCACAACTAGATTGGTAAAAATTAAAGGCGCTATAAACTTTGTTAGCAGAACATAATCGTTGTTCCACAGCTTCGAAAGCTGTTCCTGCATACTGCGACAACGCATAAGTACAGCTCCACCTACAGATGTAAACATGAAAAGTAGGTGTGGCCGTTCATTCGTAGCATATTATATACTTAGGGGCCTATATATATAAATTATAATTATATATATATAATATTTTATGGACTTGTGTATGTATGTTTGCGTGCCAGCTAGTGTACATGTGAAAATATTTGTTTTAGGGACACGTGTCTGCAAAATAACACATGCACATGCGTCATAGTCAACTGGATGCACAAATTTATAAATTATTCTAGTTGTACAATAGTATTCTGACAAATACTAGCTAATGTAAATGCCATTCTCCTTGGTAGCAATGTAACCACTGACATAAACTCCAATATAGAAACTAAATCGGCAGTATGCAGCATGTTTGGCACTAATTATTTATTCACCTCTTTGGCATTTTAAAATGTGTGCTGCAACTAAGTGAAAATTATTTCCTAGGAAATAAGCACATGCTTTCTTTCCAATAAGAAGCCAATAAAGTTTAAACAAAGCAAAAGCTATTATTCAATTCCACCATATAAACTTGACTCCCCAATCTAACCATAAATATATATATATGCCCTCTAAAATTCAATTTATCAAAAGAGGATCCAAGAAAGTACTTCCCAAAAACGTATGGTGCTGTTTCACCAGTATCGATGCGATCCATCTGTATGCAGCATTTTCTGCAGACAAGAGTCATTTATAAACTGCACTAGCTGTCTATTATTATTAAGAACAAATAAAATAAACATATTTTTAATAAATATTCATGTATACATCTTATTAAATAAAATAAATAAATAAATAAAATACATAAGGATAAATAACATATTCAAGCACATGCACACACATAATAGCACATACAAATTCTATTCATAAGCTGATGTGGGTAGTCCAGCCCCATCATCCATTTGAACTGCACTCCTCCATTTCACTCTGCTTCCTCTTATGCACAGATTTGTGGCTCTTAGTAGCAAACACTAACGTCACCCTTACCCATCCAGTCACTTCACTTAGTGGTTTTTCCCACTTCAATGCTATTTTTTATTGCTAAAAGCTTCGTGACAGAGATAGATTCACGAGCAAGGACACCATCAATTGAGGTGACAAAAGGGGTGAAAGATGCATGTCTAGCCTTAACAGCATCCAGGTATTTCTTTTTCTTCTCATTCTCAGCTGATAGGAGAACAGAATCAATAGTGCGGCTACTATATGACTAGGCGTCGGTGTCCATGACACAAATATCAAGTAACAGCAGCCCACAATCCTCTCACACCAAGATCAGCTACCAAAGCAGGAAGACCTCTCACAGGATCAGCATCTCTCACAATTGGTTCTCTTATCACATCTCTAAATGCAATGGATGTAAGGTCACCCATTATCTATAATACGCCATTCTATAATTACAAACTCCATTCAATGGATGGAATCAAACCTTCTTCTGAATTATAGAATGGCGCGAAACGACCTGGAAAACTGCTCTTACTTTGTGATATGTGGGTTTTAAATTGATGCTATTTTATAGTGGTTTTATTGAAAAAAGCACAGGTCTGGTTTTTGTCATAAACATCCCTCATTTACAGGGTGTTGCGAAAGAATGCAACGCTTTAAAATCCCTATAACTCAGGATTAAAATTAATTAACTGCTTGATTTCTATAATATATGTTGCAGTAGTTAGGCAAATACAAAAAAAAAGTCCAATTAGATTAAGCGGTTAAGTAGCCTCGTCCCCAGGCCGTCAATAAAAGTTTGGGGAAAAAGACGTCTTTTTTCCCAAACGTTTATTGACGGCCTGGGGACGAGGCTAGCGGTTAAGTAACTGTATCAAATCCCTCATAAATCAAAATATTCAAAGCCCTCTATTAACAAAGCTATTCAAGATAGCGGTTACGATAATTGATTTTGATAACTAATAATAAGTAGCTAGCACATGATCTCGATATGCAGTGGAACAGTACTGATTTCAAGTTCCTAGGTTCAATAGTGAGTTATTAACATTTAGGACCATCATTGCTTTAAAGTTATTAAGGTTGAAGCTGTTGCATGTTATGTGGTAAATATTTTTAATAACAAACATAAATTATTACTATTTGATGTGGTAATGATTTTTGATGGTGCGTTATTAAAACTCAAAGTTAAGAAAAACGTAGGGTCATATAGCTTTTTCAAGTTTGATTTGAATATTAACTAGTAAAACGCCTATCAAATTTCATACCTTTTCAAAGTCTCATCAATTTTATTCTGCAGTTTATAAATCACGTTATTAATTAAAAGTTGTCGTACATTGTTCAGTCAATTTAGTTAATTGCAAGCTATTTTTAGAACTGCTAAAGGTAAAAGAATTATAACAATGCGGTTCGTATTTGACATAATGTGGTTATTGTACGTTCATATATTCATTTAGCAGAGACTTATGGTGCATGGGGAAATGAAGCTGTTGAAGCCTTCTCACAGCTGGCTTCTCAGCTTGCCACTCTTACATGCAGGCCCAAGTCAGCTGTACTTAGAGACATCTATGGCAGACTCAACCTCCATCTAGTGAGGGCCAATACCACTGCCATCCTCACCAGATGTATTTTGAATTAACATTAACTACAGGCTATGTTTAAGATTGTACCCATGTGTATGTATTGTAATAATAATAATTATAATATTATAATAATAGATTGACAATACTATTAAGAAATTATATTCATTTAAAAGCGTTGCGCTCTTTCGCAAAGACCCTGTATTATATATATGTATAATATGTATAATTATAATTATAGGACAATGTGTAGCAAAATCACCCTTCTGGGTAGTTTTTCAAGTTTTAAAATTTTCCGTGAACTCCAAAGTTTCTATCAAATGGTCCTTACACATCCAAAATTGGGCTATCCATCATAAAGTTATAAGGCACTGAATTTATAATTAGCCATACATTTCAATGCAAGTGTTACTTTTCTTTTGCTTGTCCTGGAAAATTAGAAAAAGAACCACAAGGGTGATATTGCTGTTCCATGGAGAGGTGTCCAGCAAAATCACCCTTATAATACTTCATCAAATTTTCCAGGAAAAGCAAAAGAAAAGTAGCTTTATGAGGGATAGTCCAATTTAGGATGCATAAGGATGATTTAATAGAAGCTCTTTGGAGTTCACGGAAAGTGAAAATTTTTGAAAACTTGAAAAACTACCCAGAAGGGCGATTTTGCTGGACACTGTCCCATATGCTTTCTCTTATAGTAAAAAGATCGCAAATCAATTTTTGATTTCACAAATGATTTAAAAAAAAAAAACTTGTAAAATCATTGCGTGATTGAGCAGTACTCTTATACGAAGGTGTGCTCAATCATCTGTAAAATCAAAAATTGATTTGACGCGTGTGGTGAGCACAAAGAGCAGCAAAAAGGAACTTAGCACATATTTTTCATTTTCTATGAGACACTTATGTCCTCTACCATTACGCACTGGAAATTAATCTGTCCATCATGGAGCCTGAATTTTTAATTACGCGTACATTTTAATTGCCCGCGTCAACTATGAAGTTCCTTGATGGAAAATTTTTATAACATGCGTTAGGTCTCCTTTCGTTGCCACGACCACATATTTGCCCTACTTAATCATGGAAGTTTTATTGACAGGCCTTGGGATCAGGTACAAGAGTGGTTGATTGGGATATCATACCTCAACACAAGCACTTAGCATACATGAAATGTTGAAAGGTGTCGTGCCCAGACCCAGTGTCAAAGTGTGCATGAATGATCTGCATGGGCCTTGAGCATTTTACATTGAGTATTTTTAAAAAATAGCAAACATGTGCATTGATATCAATACCCACACTAAAAACACAGGTACCTAACATGTCATGTAATAATGCTCATGCCTGTGCATACTAGAAAGAGGAATTCACTAATTAATAACAAAATTAATGCAGCTTTCATAACTTAAAAACACTTTTGTATAATAGATGTTATTGGAAGAAAGATGATGCAACTTCTGCTCTTGTGTACTTGCTAATACAGTTTTTAACATATTTGTACGTTGCAATTGTTCAGGAGTTCATTGCCGTGTAATGTCAATCCCTGCAAATGGAAATGAATGTAATTGCACAATGGATACTTCAGATACCTCATCACATGAAGGCACCTCGTCACACGACAGCACCTCATCACATGACAGCACCTCAACAATGATGGCAACTCATTACATGAAGGCCTCAACACAACAGCACCTCATCACATGACAGCACCTCATAAGACACCTCATCAAACAAAGGCACCTTATCACACAAAGGTACCTCACATCACATGGAAATACCTCATCACGTGAAGGCACCTCATCATGTGAAGGCACCTCACCATGTGAAGGTACATGTACCTACAAAATGCATACAACAATCAATGGAACGCACATACCTTTTCATTTGCAAGATGCAGAAGGCACACAAAGCAGATTGGTATTGACAGATGATGGACATAAGAGGTAGGCATGTTGACAGGTAACTTGTGACAAATAACCTCAAGGGAAGCCTAATAAAAAAGTTGTCAAAGGTGTACATCAAACAAGCAACATCAATTTATAAAGACAAGGGAGATATAATCAATCTCCGTTGAGTCTAACAAGTTCATTTAACTTACTGACAGGTACATGTATCCATTACAATGCTTTGAGATAAGGTGTTGTACAGCAATAATAACTGTACGGATAGTGGATATTGATTGCATCATGCTTATCTTAAGACATGAAAATTACATGCATATGTAGTTGACAGTGAACATGCAGAGATGTGCATTACAGATGTCCCCCACACATATTCCCCTTGGCCCAATGTCACTAACTCATGTTGGTGTACACCTATGCTTGCAATGTACATGTAGGTGTAAAACCACATAAGTGTCATGTACACGTAGGTTCACCCATATGTCTGTCAGGGTATATACCCTTACGTCTATCAGGTCTGTCAGGGTATATATCATTACGTCTGTCAGGGTATATATCATTACGTCTGTCTGGGTATATACCCTTACATCTGTCAGGGTATATACTCTTACGTCTGTCATCACTGTATGTATATATCAAAACACTGGTTGAGAATCACATAAAATTGTAGGTTACTCCTATGCTACATGTACATGTGTACATGTAGTCTTGAAAGTAGGTATTCTCTTAGTTTGCTAAACCTTTCATGTAGACTGTAAATTGAATTGCTTGAGAATTCCAATCTGGCAGTCCAGTGTGCAAAGTACATGTGTACATGTATGTGAAGTTTATAGTTTTTGCAATACGGTCTAGTCACATGCTGAACACGTAATAACGTTGTCTGTGACAATGACCAAAACTGTGTAACCCGTTATAGATTATTAATTAAAAGGGAACCTATTCTCTATGAAACTAAAATTCAATGAGCATGCAATTGGCTTGAGTTTTTGTAAACCTGAGCAGCCAGATTTAATTATCACAACACTTGTAATCGTCATTAGCAAGCTTGAGTTCAACCTTTTAAAATATACATCCCAACACATGATATGATACCTATGTAAATAAAATCAGCCTTTCCAATGAATGCTCAAGAATGTGCATAGAATTCACATTAGAAGATTATGTTGTGTAGAAGTTCTTAACTAAGGGGACAATTTAGCTTTACATGTACAAATTTGCAAGGTGGAATAATTGAGCACTATACTCACATCAGGATGTGATTCAAGTATACTCCACATTTCCCTCTTTAATCTCTTCACATCCACCTGCTTTGCACTGTGTGCATAATCAATATGGATCTGTTCCACCTACAGAAATATAGTTGATTCATAAATACAGATTATGCACTTACACAATCATTCAAATATCACTACATGTACACACTACATGTATACTTCAAATACAAATACACTGATGTATGTGGTGACAATATTTTATTCATTAAAATACGCATTAATATTATTAGTTAATATATGGGACGGCATCCAGCAAAATCACCCTTCTGGAGTTTAAAATTTATCACTATAAAAATTGTACGTTACACAAAGCAACATATCTTCACAACGGTTTTATATTTTCTTTTCAAATTTTGTACACTTGTTCACACATCAGTTCTCTCTGTGAAAACCGATTTTGGTGCTCGAGATATTTTCCATGCCATGGTTACAAAGGTCTCTAACCCAATGGGTTAAGATTCCACATTTCTCCAGATACGAGTGACGATAACATGTCAAATTTGGAGTGTACATAGAAGGGTCCTGTAGCTATTGATTTCTGCAGATCGCTAAGTTTTTTCTTATCCGTTACGGAGATATGGATTTTCAAAGTAATTCGACATTTCGCGCCACTCACCCTATTCCAATATGCCATTATGTAATGGTCACGCCCTTTAAATTTGAAGTTAGGTAATGAACTCCGCTTTGATCGTTCTACGTGGTATATAAGCGATCGTACCTCGTACGCTATGTTTCAACATAAAACAGTATCGTACGTTCACATGTATCGCTTATGATGGATGCTGTGAATATTCATGGTAGTTTATATTGTGCACCCTTTTTCTATATCTGCTCAGTTTGTGGCATGTACATGTAAGCATGCACGTACCATGCCTTCTAATCATGGGGCCACCTTCTTCACCTCTACACCCTCTACACTAGTCTGGGGACCAGATGACTTGCTTGCGACAGTCAGTTATCTGGTACACAAACTGCAGTACCTTTACTTAGTATGGCATATCTCTCTAGACTATTCATATTCACTGCCTTTCTTTCTATCTTACCTCCTCCTCCTTCTCCTCCTCTCCCTCCACCTCTTCCTATCTTCCTTCATCCACCCATCCTCCTCCTCCCCACCTCTTCCCTCCTCCTCCTCTCCTCCTCCCCTCCTCTTCCTCCTTCTTTTACTCCCTCTCATTTTCCCTCCTACCTTCCTTCCTAATACACCTAACACCCCTCCTCCTCCTTTCTTTTGATTGCATCCACACCTCCCCTCCTCATCCTCATCCTCCTACTTCTACCTTCCTACCTGTTGCATCCTTCCCTCCTCCTTTCTTTTTCCCGTTGCATCCACCCTCACTTTCTCCTCCCCCTCCTCCTCTTCCTATCTTCCTTCATCCACCCATTCTCCTCCTCCCCTCCTCTTCCTCCTCCTTCTCCTCCTCCCTCCTCCTCACCTCCCCTTCTCCTCCTCTTACTCCCTCTCATTTTCCCTCCTACCTTCCTTCCTATTACACCTACCCCTCCTTTCTTTTGATTGCATCCAAACCTCCCCTCCTCCTCATCCTCCTACTTCTATCTTCCTACCCGTTGCATCCTTCCCCCCTCCCCCTCCTCCTTCATTCTTCTTCCCGTTGGATCCACCCCCACCTTCTCCTCCCTCTCCTCTACCTCCTTGTCCTCTTCCTATCTTCCTTCATCCACCCATCCTCCTCCCCTCCTCCTCCCCACCTCTTTCCTCCTCCCCTCCTGCCACTGATCCTCCTCCCTCCACTCCCCTCCTCCTCCTCTCCTCCTCCCCTCCTCCTCCTTCTCCCCTCCTCCTCCTCCCCTCCTCCTCCTCTTACTCCCTCTCATTTTTCCTCCTACCTTCCTTCCTATTACACCTACCCCTCCCCTCCTCCTTTCTTTTAATTGCATCCACACCTCCCCCTCCTCCTCCTACTTCTACCTTCCTACCCATTGAATCCTCCCATTCTCCCCCTCCTCCTCCTTCATTTTACCCGTTGCATCCCTATCTTCCTTCATCCACCCATCCTCCTCCTCCCCTCCTCCCCCTCCTCCTCCTTCCATTCTTCCCGTTGCATCCGCCCCCCACCTTCTCCTCCCCCTCCTCTACCTCCTGCTCCTCCTCTCCCTCCTCTTCCTATCTTCCTTCATCCATCCATCCTCCTCCTCCTCTCCTCCCCCTCCTCCTCTCCTCCCCCTCCTCCTCTCCTCCCCCTCCTCCTCTCCTCCCCCTCCTCCTCTCCTCCCCCTCCTCCTCTCCTCCCCCTCCTCCTCTCATCCCCTCCCCCTCCTCCTCCCCTTCTCCTCCCCTCCTCCTCTTCCTCCTCCTATCTTCCTTCATCCACCCATCCTCCTTCCCATTCTCCCCTTCTCCTCCCTTCCTCCTCCTCCTCTCCTCCTCGACTCCTCCCCCTCCTCCTCCTCTTACTCCCTCTCATTTTCCCTTCTACCTTCCTCCCTATTACTCCTACCCCTCCCCCTCCTCCTTTCGTTTCATTGCATCCACACCTTCCCCGAGGAGGAGGGAGGAGGAGTGGTGGTGGAGGGAGGAGGAGGGGAGACGGAGAGGAGGAGGATGGGTGGATGAAGATAGGAGGAGGAGGGGGAGGGGAGTGAGGTGGAGGGGAGGAGTGGAGGGGGAGAGGAGGAGGGGAGGAGGAGGATGGGTGGATGAAGGAAGATAGGAAGAGGAGGAGAAGGAGGTAGAGGAGAGGGAGGAGAAGGTGGGGGTGGATCCAACGGGAAGAAGAATGGAAGGAGGAGGGGGAGGAGGGAAGGATGCAACGGGTAGGAAGATAGAAGTAGGAGGATGAGGAGGAGGGGAGGTTTGGATGCAATCAAAAGAAAGGAGGGGTAGGTGTAATAGGAAGGAAGGTAGGAGGGAAAAGGAGAGGGAGTAAGAGGAGGAGAAGGGGAGGTGAGGAGGAGGGAGGAGGAGAATGGGTGGATGAAGGAAGATAGGAAGAGGAGGAGGGGGAGGAGGAGAAGGGGGTAGAGGAGGGGGAGGAGAAAGTGGGGGTGGATGCAACGGGGAAAAAGAAAGGAGGGAAGGATGCAACAGGTAGGAAGGTAGAAGTAGGAGGATGAGGAGGAGGAGGGGAGGTGTGGATGCAATCAAAAGAAAGGAGGAGGAGGGGTGTTAGGTGTATTTCCTAGGAAGGTAGGAGGGAAATGAGAGGGAGTAAAAGAAGGAGGAAGAGGAGGGGAGGAGGAGGAGGGAGGAGGAGGGGAGGAGGAGAGAAGAGGAGGGGAGGAGGAGGATGGGTGGATGAAGGAAGATAGGAAGAGGTGGATGGAGAGGAGGAGGAGGAGGTAAGATAGAAAGGAAGGCAGTGAATATGAATGGTCTAGAGAGATATGCCATACTAAGTAAAGGTACTGCAGTTTGTGTACCAGATAACTGACTGTCGCAAGCAAGTCATCTGGTCCCCAGACTAGTGTAGAGGGTGTAGAGGTGAAGATGGTGGCCCCATGATTAGAAGGCATGGTACGTGCATGCTTACATGTACATGACACAAACTGAGCAGATATAGAAAAAGGGTGCACAATATAAACTACCATGAATATTCACAGCATCCATCATAAGCGATACATGTGAACATACGATACTGTTTTATGTTGAAACATAGCGTACGAGGTACATCGCTTATATACCACGTAGAACGATCAAAGCGGAGTTCATTACCTAACTTCAAATTTAAAGGGCGTGACCATTACATAATGGCATATTGGAATAGGGTGAGTGGCGCGAAATGTCGAATTACTTTGAAAATCCATATCTCCGTAACGGATAAGAAAAAACTTAGCGATCTGCAGAAATCAATAGCTACAGGACCCTTCTATGTACACTCCAAATTTGACATGTTATCGTCACTCGTATCTGGAGAAATGTGGAATCTTAACCCATTGGGTTAGAGACCTTTGTAACCATGGCATGGAAAATATCTCGAGCACCAAAATCGGTTTTCACAGAGAGAACTGATGTGTGAACAAGTGTACGAAATTTGAAAAGAAATATAAAACCGTTGTGAAGATATGTTGCTTTGTGTAACGTACAATTTTTATAGTGATAAATTTTAAACTCCAGAAGGGTGATTTTGCTGGACACCGTCCCATATACTGAACCAATAAACATACATGTATGTATACTGTAAATTAGTGGAACAGATCATAATTTAAATTCCAGTCAAATTTTCATTTAGACTGCACTACACATTATTACAGACAACGTTAAACATGAAGAATATCAAACTAAAGGCCTTTTACCCCGCATATTGCTTTCCAAAACAATTTATAACTTTATACACTACAAGTAATAAATTTTATAGGATTGGCATATGGGATCATTGTAGAGAAAAAGATCTAACGTGACATTCCAGGAAGGACAGTTGATGCTTACAATTGAATTGAAAACTTAGGCCATTGTGCATGTAAGTCCATGATGAAAAGTTCAACAAGAAAGAAGTAGAATCTAGAGACCTAAGAATATCAAGTAAGACTTAAACATGCAATAAGCCTCTTTTTGCAGCAAATATCCATGAAAATGTCACTTTACATATAACATGTATATGGGCAGTGTTCAGAAAAATCACCCTTCTAGGTAGCTTTCTAGTTTTCAAATTTTTGGATTTTCCATGGACTGCAAAGTGCCTCTATCAAATGGTCCTTATGCATCCAAAATTGGACTATCTAACAATAAAGTTGTAAGGCAGTAATAAGTACAGTAATACATTTCAATGCAAGCGTTACTTTTCTTATCCTTGTCCTGAAAAAGTATCACCAGGGTGATTTTGTTGGGCACAGTCACATATAAATGGAATGTTCTACAAGAAAATGGGTCTTGTGGATTTATATATATATATAGTCCAAATCAAAATGATATATCTTCCGAAATATTAATGCTACCGGGTTCCTATTTTTAAAAAAACATACCACACCACTGCAATACATATTGGTGTCTTATTCATGCAAGTACCAACATTACAAGGTCCGATACCATAGGGTTCTGAACGGTTCAAATCGCTTCAAATTCAGTATGTACACAGAAGTGTCCTGTCCCTATTGATTGTCTAGTTCATTAATTTTAACTTCATCTGTTACAGAGATATAGCTGTGCAAAGTGCGTGCACGGTTTCCCACTCGATTCACGCCAAGGATTTAGGGAATTCAATGTCTGGGAGGTGGGTACCTAAATTATTGGAGCAGGAAACCGTGCACGCACTTTGCACAGCTACATGTATATATCTGTAATGGATGAAGTAAAAATTAACTAACAGGGCAAATCAATAGCGACAGGACCCTTCTACGTACATCCGAATCTGAAGCGATTTGAATGCTCCTACCTGAAGATGTGGCCCTTTGGAACCCAATGGGGTAACAGACCTTGTAACATCAGTACCCCGCATGAGTAAGACACCAAAATGTATTTTCAAATAGCAATGGTGTGGTATGTTTGGTTAAAAATAGCTGGTAGCGTTAATACTTGGGAAAATATATCGATTTGATTTGGATGCTAAAGCCACAAGGCCCATTTTCTTGTAGAATGTTCCAAATACAGTGTATAAAGGTATAAAAATGCTCGCGAAGAAAAATCTGTGCAATGTGTGTGCACATTTTACCATTTGAGTCCAGATATGATTTAGGCAACCACATCCCATCAAATAAATGTATGGGAGGTGGGTGCATAAAAAAATTCATGCATATCATCAAGCAAAAAATTGTGCACACTTAGCACAGCTATACCTTTGCAAGAGGTAGAGTAAAAATTATACGTGCATTGATTGTGACGCAATTGCAGAAGTCCTGATATTAATTTTAAGTTTGAATCCCAAGGGGTAATGCCCTTTGTATGAACCACCTAAATGAATAAAATATGCCATAGGGAAATGGTGTAATATTACATCTGTAGCATTACACGTCCGGAAGTTATAGTAGTTTATACATTGAAATAACGCTATGTATAGAACACTCTGCGAGATTTTGATACTTGTGGATTTGATATATATTGAATTCGAATCAGATCGATATACATTCTGAATTAATGCTACATTACATACCACACTATTTCTATATGCGAAAATACATTTTGGTGTATTGCACAAGCAGGTCTAATATCCCATGGGGTTCAAAACAGCCACATCTTCAGGGAGGAGAGTTCAAATCGCTTCAAATCTGGAGGTTCCGAGAGGGATCCTGTCACTATTGATTAACATGTTCTGTTCGTTAATTTTTACTTTATCCCCTACAGAGATATAGCTGTGCAAACGGCGTACACGCGGTTTCTTGCTCGATTCACACCAATGATTTAAGCAATTCAATGTACATATATGAGAGGGTGTCTACATCATTAGCGTGAATCAAGCGGGAAACCATGCACACACTTTGCACAGCTATATTTGAAGTAATGAAGTAAAAATTAATGAACAGAAGAATTCAATAGCGACAGGACACCTCTACGTACACACCAAATTTAAAGCAATTTGAACATTCCTACCTGAAGATGTGGTGGTTGACCCTATGTGGTATCGGTAGCAACCCTCCATTGATGAACAAAGATATTCCTGCTGTGTGTGTATTTACAATATTCCACATGTACATGTGTACCATCAGGCCTTTGAAAAACACATGGTTAAAGCAAAAATCGCAAACATGTACCTTTTTAGGAACTTCTACAAGCAAATGCTCCTGCTCAAACATTCCAAAGGTGGATTGTTGTTGCAGCATACTTGAAGGTGCGAATTCACCTAACTCAGAATGAGTGATTGAGTCATTATCTTCAAGCGACTCATAATCCAAGTCTTCTTGTAGCTGTAAGTACAAAAAGCCAACAATACAGTATATCCTGCAACAAATAAAAGGCCCATGTTGATCACTGTCAATTGCAAGGATTCAGTTAGGAGTCCTGAAATAGGGCCCAGTACTTTTACGTAATACAATATCACTACATAAGGTACATGTATAGTGCAATTATTTTTCATCTTCCAAAGTCAAAGTCAACAGTGGAATGCAACAAAGCAACATCAAATACTGGTCATGCAACAGCCAATCATCAGGCATTGGGATGAAATTGAATATCACAATATGATGTGATATGAATGGGCACAAAACAATTTACATTATTAAGTTCCTTGAGTAACTGCCTGATGTGAAAAACATCCTATATAAAATAATACCACTGCTAATGTATGTATTTTGCATTGTTAGACATAGATAATTAACTGCCAGCTAATGCACAGCCAGGGCTATAATAGGGCGGCTGGACCCATTTATGATAGACACAGATGGCATGACCCAGTCAATACATAAGTGGATTAAAGCATGGGAAAGTGGATTCCCCATGTTTGAAGGTGCATTTGACATCTGAAAAGGAAACCTTGTGGGATTGGTATCAAGTATAACAATGTGGCAGATATTAACACTGGAATTATACTAGGTTTAGTGATGAGTCCCGGATAACAGAATTCCTCTACGGTAGAGGTCCTATTGTATGCGGGGACAGCATTCAAGCTGCAAATGCAATGCTTGTTGCATGGTAACTATTTCAGTGGTTTAGTGAAGAATGCCACGAAAGGTTTCCTTAAGAAAATGAAGTGTATTGGCCTCTGATTGCCTGGTGAGATGATACGATCACTGTCCACCTGTATCCTAAAGAAGAGGGAAATATATGGTCATGTCTGAAATGACCTAGGTAGTGATGGAGTGCCAAAGAAAGTTTTGGTTTCCTCACGGACCCATACATTGAAGATATAATGTACACGATTGTGTTAAGAAGCTTTGAATCCTCAATGAGAAAATGTGAGTGTAATTATAACCAGAATACTTCCTAGAACACAGGTAAGTTAATTGATGCAGCATGCACCATTGATGTTCATAGCCATCTGCACCAGAGATCTCTACATTCTCTTGGTACCAGTGATTGGTGGTTACGATGTTTTTGCACCATCATGGGCATCATTGAAGTATCTATGATTTGTAAGCACCTAGATGCCTTCAAAGCATATTGCTGCTAAAATCACATCCTGTCATAAGAAGTTTCTTGACTCTCTACATGTACCTGTAGTTATGCAGTTGCTGTCAAACAATCAGCAAAAGGCTTCTGTGCAGATAGCATAAACATCACGGAAGAGGAGCATAGAAGTAAGTAGTACATGACGAAGATGAGGAGATTGACGTTGTGAAACTCATGTGCTCCCTTTAAGCCAATACATTCTGAAGTACGACAACAAGGTCACACTTCAAAACACCAGTGAATGCAGCAAGGTGTAGAGTTTGTCCAAAGCCTGCCCCAGTTGCAAATTATGTTTGCGTGAAGTACTGTAACAGGCAATGAACAAGCCTGGCCCAAAATCAGGTTTTTGTAGGCGATTTGACCAAGCTTTGCCACAATTCCTTCCATGAGTCTTTTCCCATCACTATCTACACGTGCTTTTTTACTTGGGGTCTCAATCAGGCTCAGCTTCTTCACCATAATACTTAGCCTATCTGTATTATAGATTCACATTTGGGGAGCATCTTCAATGACAGCTACAGTGTCCCCAAAATTGAAGCGTTTTCTCATCCTCGTAGAGGCAGCTACGTTATTTTGGCTGCACGATGTGGCACACAAGGACTTTGTTGAGTTTATTAGTTGTTCTCTGCAAAACAGTAGATACTTTATCCCTGACCATTTGACTGTCATATATTCTTTCCTGTTCATTAGTAGGATAGCACATAAATATTGCAAGATAGCCAAATGGTCATGTTACCCTTGGGTTGAGACATGTGTATCATATTCTAAATAGAGCATATTGGGAGAAATCGAAGCTTCCTTGTGGCGTCTTAATATTCCCTTTAATAGATTAGTCCAAGAGTTGGTGTCTCACAAGGATCACCCATTTGATTTCAAGATGGTTTGACCGGCAGCTTAAGTATTGTGTTTTCAGACTGCTATCCATAGGAACACCTGGAACATGATAAAATTGTAATCCATGGTGTCATAAGTAACACAACGAACAGCTACCAGTTACAAAAAAAAATCCCTTTCAGAATCATTCCAAAAGGGAACACACCAGGCAAGCGCAGGTTTGTCATTTCCTACAGGTAGCAGCATCAATGACCCCTCCTCGTGCTCATTCTTTTCCCTCTCCCATTAATGATTTTAACGCAGTAATATGTAGGTCCAGGGATGATACTCGCCAAGATCAACATCGTGGCACCAGTAGACTGGTTCCTGTCCACCCCGATGATAGCTTATTGCTGGACATTGAGATCAGCTCTTCAGACTTCGAGTATGTCATTGCACACTCCCATCTGACTTGCTCTCAGCGCCAAAAATCTTCTATGTGATTGCTGATGCTTGAAGTATAATCTAGCATTGTGGTTTTTCCTTCGTCGAACATTACTTGGGCGATTTTACAAAAAGAACATATCGCATAGAACACAATGTGCCAACAGCTTGGGTCTTGTAGCTTGTACATGCAGAGAGCTGGGAGTGCTGCCTGGAACTGGTAAGTATGCTGGCCCTATCACTTTCTTGAGATCAACACTGAGGCTGGCATTTTACACCTTACAACTATTATGTCTTCCTACCAAAAAACAGCAACGGATCACTGATGCACTGTTGAAGTGGTCCAACAGGAAAGTCTGTTTGTGAAGGAAGATAGAATCCTTATTGGACCTGCTCAACCATACATGCAAAGTTGCAATACTGGTGAGAGTGACTCCCCAGCCATTAGCTAGGTAGGTACACGTGACCCCATGCCAATGATTCCTCATGTTGCTTACCGTTGCCGAGTAGGATGGAAGAGTTTAAGGAGGAGCTGAACGTAGTTGAGAAGTATCTAGTGTTCATAGTGAATTGCAACCTCATCTGCTAAATTGAATCACAATGGGCAAGTTGAGTTGCTTCCCTCAGCATTCTCAGTGTGTCAGCACTCGCTCCAAACCAAAGGTTCTGAGTGTCAAGGTGTATCGTGTGTGCCGTATGCCTGACTATTATTATGATTGTGTGCACAAATTGCCGAAGGTGGTACCACTGCCAATGGATAAAAATTAGGAGAAGCAAAAAGAATATTCCTATGAACTAGAGGTGTCCGAAATGACCCAGGATGAAGCAATAATAGCTAGACAACAGTTTCAACATGAACATGTACAGTACCTATACTGTTTGTGTATTTAATATTGCAAAGACAAATACAAATGTACTAGCATTAATTGTATGGGGAGTCATTGGATCCTAAATCCGACTTACTCTGCAGTCATTCCTACATGTACAGTACCTTTTAAAAGGGGGTCATTGACCCCTAAGCGTTTGTTCACTGGGAGTCCACTATACTTTGGGATCAATGACCGAATGTCATTAAAAATGGGAGTTATTGGTGCCTGCAACATCGGGTTGCTTCTTTCTTCAGATGGACCTTGACCTATGTCGCGCAAGCTGTCACCATTTCAAGCTTAACAGGGCATATAGAGGGAATGGAACTGGCATCCTCACTATCCATACATGTACCTGATTCTCAAGCCAGTCTGCACTGATGCAGTTCAATAGATGCAGCAGGATCAAGGGGTACTCCAACAGTCGGTGGTTCAAGTAAGAGCGGGTGACCAAGGCTCAACCCTTTCAGATCACAATCAAAGAAACTATGCCCATTGTCATTGCTATGGCTATAAGGAACAACATCAGACAAACCAGTTGATCATGTGTCAATGCGATAACCAGGCTGAGGTATCCATCGTGAGTTCTGACCAGAATGACGAAGGGGCAATCCATACAGTTAATCTTTACGGTTATACCCTTTGACTAGACTCGTTAGGGTCAACTTTTCGTCCTGCTTCCGAATCCACACTCCTTGCAGCCATCTCTCTCTTCAGTCTCCAATAACTGCTTGAACTGGACGCCAGAGGTGCCTAGATCTAGCAGTTAGGAGCATGCCACAGTGTCTTTTGAGGCATTCCACAAGTTCTCCGTGAAGTGCATTCACCTCCCTGGCGGAAAAAAGGGCTGCTGATGTGCTGTCGCATAATGCATACTTTTCCTTTTTCCCCAGGTACCAGAGGGCCATATACTGACCTCACTCATATCCAGCCAGCTATTAGACTGCCCAAGGACATAGGTTGCCTTTTGCCAGTCTGGAGGGCTCGATTCAACGCAATTATAGGAGCAACCTAGGCTGCAGGAATGTAGCGTTCTCATGTTTCTGTGACTGTTACTATGTCGCCTCCCCCTTACCAGTATCAAAGAATGTTTTGTGTTCAGATGTATTGTTGCTACCTATCTCACTGATGGGAACCTTGCTTCCCAGCCAATTAAATCTTAATAGCAGTGGTATGATGCAGTCATAAAGGTTTCCCTGAAGATGTCCAAGTGCAACCAGGGGCAAGCATGTATATTGAGCAACCACACAACAAGCTATGTCAAATCAGTGCCCACCTGGAGTTCTTGAGGATGCTCATGGCCGAGCCGGGATACGTCTTCCCTTGTATCAAGAGGAGGCCTCTTACCAAGCCATGTGCAGTATCGTCAGCGAGGTCGGGAAGGTTTCTGCAGCAATCGATTGCACAAGGACAACTATTTTGACCATACATGCACATGTAGCTTACACATCAAGGCGGTTACTGCAGTTGCCTTGAAGACTCCAAATTCCAATTGCTTGGCCGATGTACGAGTACAGCCCAAGCTGATAACTCAGATCCAGTAACACAGCTACAGCAATTGGGATTGCTGCCATCAATTGCACATTCATGTTCCTATTTATTCATAATTTAACCCTTGGGGTGAAAGTTTCAGGGACTTGTCTCATTCAACCTTACCAACATGAACCACCATGTTGCAAAATTCTACATTGATGCCCTACACTTCCAACTCTGTTGGAACTACTTCAGCCCTACATGACATCATCTTAATCAAAACCAGTAGTCCTGCTCAATTAGACTTCATATGATGCCTGCTACAATGTACTAATGCTGAGAGCAAGCAATCAGTGCTATGCAACTTACTAAGACCTACATGTACGTGTATACCCAAAATCAAGCCTCAACAGCATGTAGATCACCTCAGTCTACATGCTTTCATGCAAAAGGATTACATCGACAAACTCAATCTTGTTGACATTGCTAATGAACTTTATAGCTGAGAATAAGCATAGGAAATCTGTGGAGTTGAAGAACACTAATTTATAATAGTACAGTGTTATACCACATTAATATAGTTTAACCTTATGAAATTAATGATCTGCCCCATTAGTCAACCTAAACCTCTTCATAACATTTGGTTAGATGCCTATTCTAATTAATTGTACAAAATACACACGTACACGTATATATACCAGAGCCTATGCAACTCTCCAGTATGTACAGGATCTATACATGTAAATTGCAGTGTATAGTGCAATTCAATTTTTACCTCTACAATTTCAACTGTATCTTTCGGACCTGTGACACAACACATCGGAATACATTTATGCAAGTAAAAATGTACATGTAGGACAAAAATGTAGACATATACACATTTTGTTACAAAGATATTATACTATTCAATTAAGTAGCAAAATGGCACACAGCGCATTAATTGTTTAACCTCTGCTACAATGTACATGTATGCATATATATACATGTACAGTACATCCACATGTTATAATTTTTCAACTCCCAAGCAATTATGTGTACAAATCCATGTAGAAAATATGTACTTTGTACATGTCAAGGCTTGCTTGCAGGTTACAAAATTAATAGGGTCTACATGTATATCAATTCAGCCTACTGCCTCAGTGGTATACTGCATGCTCATTATTGCTCTACATCCATTAGTCTACAGAAGGCACATGTAAGTATTGTCTCTACCACATGTGATGAGAGCTATAATCAACAAAGGCTCACCATCATTATGATTGCCATGATGGGAAATCTGTGAAAGTAAAAGGTTTTTTCAAAACCACCCAATAATGCAATAATAAACACAAACATGGCATCTGGAATTGGCAGAGTGATAATAAAACTACATGTAGCACATGTAGTTGGAAAACTGCATGTAAGCGTAAATGGGTCTGTGTTGTCAGAGCAACAAATATGTATAAATGAAACATGTAGTCAGTGTATCTACATGTAATATACGAGCGTATACAGTACATGTAGTTAAAAACATAATGTTTCACGTAGAATGCATGCATGCAAAGACACCAATAAGTAGGACATACATGTAAGCAAATTGGGAGGCCATATTGCGATGGGACATGAGTATGCAGTTGAGGCCATGGGATTGAGCATACTGTGTATGTGTACCTGAAAACCCATACCACCATTTTCTTTGCATGAAATTTTCACATTGAAAATGGCCCCTCTTTAACATTGGACAGTTGAAGTGAACCATTTTTATAACAGGCCCCAATTATATTAAATGCTCTCCATTTGGATTGCTACAGGTACATGATAACTCAGGAATGGTTAATACCATTGGTTTCCTACATTTTGTGTTTTCAACACATAATAAAAAACCATTTCTCTGCAGTAGGATTTATTTTTGTACCTTAGTGGTGTATTGCAAATGGACATCAACTTCTCAAGTTACACTTACTTGCCAACCAGGTCGCATAAAAAGCGTAAGAAGCACACCTAATGAGGCATGAGCATCTTGGGGCAATGTGTTCTGACGTACAGCATTCTCAGTAAATGCTTTCAATTTAATTGCTGCCTGGATGTGCAAACAAAACATCGTGAGGATATGCAAATATTGATCTTAGTACATATCTGATAATCAAATTAATGAAGCTGAATGATAATGAAAACAAACTAAATCATTCAAATTGCATGTACATGTGCAGCATGAGAAAATTTTAGTACAGAAATCTAGTCTGGGAAGGGGAAGCTGAATGCATCCCATTACATGTACATGTATGTACAAGTAAACATTAAACATTTTCTATGACAAAGCTGGTATATACACGTAGGATTTACAGGCAATGTTGGTGTAAAAAGGTAGGAAACAAGGTTCTAAAAATAGGGGGAAATGTAATACACCAAGCATGCATATCACATTAATTTACCTTGCCTTTGCAAAAGAGATTGTCATCTGGCACTGTACGAAAGTCAATCCGTTGATGTTGCACTGCTTGCCTTGTTTTTGGCTTGCTTGCAGTTTGATCTGCTAAGGTATACAATACAAATTGTAAACCGAAGTGAAATACCTTCCCAGTTTTTTTTTAAATAATGGATGCAACATGTTAGCACAGCTTATCACAGCGAGGTAATTGTAGCCGGTATGTAACACATGTAGGCTCAGTTACTGCACTGGGTACCTCAGCTATGATAAGCTGTTATAAGAGCACAACAGAAAGAGTTAGGTCTATGAACCTTCGGCCCAAACGGATAAGGACACGCACAACGTTGCAAACAATCATAAGTTGCAAGAAAGCCGAAACGCAAAAAAAAAAAAAAAACTTCCTTCCATCAATGTACCACATTCTATACTTAGTCGGATGTTGCTGCATTTCCTCCCAAGTACATGTCCATGTATATAATTCTACAAAATTATAGTTACTGTATTCTATCTAGGGCCTATTTAGCCAGATTTCGTTGTACATGAAATTTCCTCTCAAGAATATGTACATGTACATAATCCTACCAAATTACAGTTATCACATTCTATACTTAGCCAGATTTTGCTGTATTTCCTCTCTCAAGTATATGTACATGTTCATGTATATAATTCTACAAATTACAAACAGGATTTTAGGACACTACATGTCTTATAAGAGACACACATGGGCCAATAGAAACCCCCCCCCCCCCCCCCCCTTCAAACAATGGAAAAATTCCGAGTGCTTTTGGTCTCATAATTGAATTGTTTACGTCGACATGGGTCAACTATTAACACAATGTGGGTCAACTGTTACAACCGAATCAGTAATCACCCTATTAAAACTGTTTTGCTGAGCGACACGATTACTAATTCAGTTGTAATAGTTGACCCACATATTAATAACTGACCCGCATTGACATAAACAATTCAATTATGAGACCAAAAGCCTGCAATGAACCATTGTCCCATGGTTTTTTCCATCAAGGAATTAAGTTATGGAGGTCTAATTAGGACATTTCAATTGCAGACATCAATTTTCATATTCATTTATGGCATAATATGGGAAAATTCATGCTTTGCATATATAAAGTGATAAAATCCGACCCAAATCGTTCAATGACAGCCCAAACGGGCTAAACCACTGATCGTTTTTAATGTAATAAAAAAGTGTGTAATTCAAACATAACCACTGAAAATATCAGCCACAAGAAGCAATATTAAATTCATAGTTATTTTTGCTACATGTACCTAGATTAGCAACTTATGTATTTAAGATCACATACACCAAGATATTTAGCAATGTCAGACCATGTCCAACCAACTCCCAACATGGTCTGACACTGACATTATGCCAGGCCATTGCTGAAACCTTGTCACATCTATACTTATTGTCCCCTTATCCTCATCCTATGGAATATACCAAAGCTGTTAACACTAGGGGTTCAAACTGTAAATATCTCACTGCAATTAAAGTTTTGAACCCCTATGGGTGAAGATGCCCTTTGTGGGTGAGGGGAAAATTTTATTTTGAAATGCTGTATCGTGATTCATGGAAAATGGATGTCAACAGACCAAATCACTCTGAAGATATAACGATCATGGTGGGATGCATTTCAATATATACATATTCAAACTCACCATCTACAATTTTGCCATCAGTTGTTTTAGGTTTCACCCTCCAGTGCATGGGACCAGCCCATGTGGATAGAACAGTGGGATCCAAATAAGAGTATTCTGATGGTGCCAACGCTTCAGAGAGACACAATTCCCTTTCATTCCTACAAATGCTACAATTTAAATATAAAACACTGCTCAATTACTAGTAAGGTAGACACATAATTTATAAAGATATAAAAATTTAATTCATGTGGATGTACAATAGGATTTTGGACACCATTTGTGTGCTAACAAGATATGAAATACAATAATCATGTGTCAGGAATTTTTTAATATTACATTTATATTACATAGCTGCCAGATAGTGGCATAAAAATTAATTTTAGCAAGTAGCAAGTACATGTACATAAATATTGTTGCTGCCTTGCTCAGCCACTGCAACCAATAGATCATCCACATATACATGTGATGAGTTCACATGAGCGCAGTGGTCAGTTTTTGTTTCTGCTATAGGGGAACACCTACCACTTAACATAGAGCAACATAAATGTCTAACTAGTATTGTGCTCGAGCAAGAGTGTGTTGCCAATAGGACAAAAGTATCATTACTCCCCTTGAAATTTCAGCCAGCCAGAACAATGGCTCCTATTTTGAAGTTAGCGGGGGCAGAGCAAAGATAGCCAAAATCACCGTGTTAATTTACACTTTCAGAGATGATGCAAAAGAAATTTTTGGTCATCCAGAACACCATTAGAAGACAAAAAAAATGTGCGACAACGTGAGGGAGAAGTTTGAGGCAAATTTCATTAGATGCAGAAATGTCATCTTTGGACATTTGTCACCCCAGGATGACAACATTTACAATGTTGACATTTTGTCATTAGTGCTTTTTGTACCACAAAAGTAGACTTTAAAAGCTCTGACAATGAGTTACATACATGTACATGTAACTCTGAAACAATACTGATGTAAGACAATACAAGAAATACATACTCTTGTTACCTTAGGGTGACACGCGTGTGGCCGTTTAGGGGTTCATTTTGATCATTGCACAAAGTGGGTGAAAGCTTTGGCTAGTGTCTAATCAAGGTTAGAACTTACAATAATTTTTCTTTTTACGCACATGGGTATCCCCCAAGTGGTTACTCCTGAACTTAAACTTGCACATATTAACAGTTTATAACTAATTGAAACTCAAATCTGTACTTCCGATCTACATGTATGGAAATTTGTTTTCAAATTTATTGTAAAGGTTCATCCTTACTTAAGTACAGTGATTGATAAATAATTAGATTTTTTAAAAATTGAGGATCTTTATACATCATCCTTTAGTTAAAGCCTTTATTTTTCAGATGGGAACAAAGGGGAGGACCCTATAATCCAGTGCTCTACAGTAAATTTGCATTCACAGCAACTTACATTTGTATTTACAGCAACTTACATTTGTAACGTGCCAGGATCATTATCAACCATTTTCGTATCACCACCAACTGCAATTGCTTCATCATCGTCAAAGGCCTGGAAAAAATTAATGTGCAAGTCATTATAATATACATGCACATGTACCTATATTACATGTGTACATGTGAAGAAAGCGGGATCATCTACATGTAGCATAAAATGACTACAATTTGTCTCCTGGGTGTATTCCACATCATTAGCGTTCTTCAAAGAAAGTGCACAAACTATCACTGAACATGTACATGTACATACATGTATTGGCTTCACTGACAAGCTCACTGTCACTATCAGATAATATAGATGTAACTGACCAAGGTATGCAATATTCAGAAATGATTATACTTATAATGGTTGGAAAAGTCAGAACTAATATGATGAGGGATCAATTCCTGAGCTGAACAAACCCAGGAACTATGGTAAACTTATTCTGCTTGGTTGTATAATTGCATACATTGAAATGTGTACATCTTAATTACACACGTACATGTAATTTGACTTTTGTACGTGCTTCAATGGACATGAAGTACATGTACTATTTGAAGTCCAACAATTTACATGTAATGTGAAACGTTATAAATACTATCACTTCTACAATAGCACACCTCATTCAGGATAGGCACCACAGGTGCTGTTAACAATAATATGCCACCAAAGCATCTCAAGCTGTGTTTCATGATAAGATATAAATAAGCTACAATTAACTTAGAACCAGGACCAGAGAGGTTCGCTCAATCCTTGAGTCTCATTGCCCTTGTGAATTATATGCACATGTTTCACTTCATAGAAACATGTACATGTATGGGCGCATGCACAGAAAATGGAAATGCAATGAGTACAACCATGAAAACATGTTTCAATGCCCAACCAAAAGGTGAAAAAAATGATCAACTTTTTACGACTCTCAGTGCTTTAAACACTGAAAAGGAAAGTAATGACACAATAATTGGTATTTAACAATTACACACAATATGCTGTTAAACAGCCCTTGTGAATTTGCTACAGTACTTGTACATGTACTTATTACATCAATAACAAGCCATAATTGCAATCACCAACCTCAAGTGTAACATCATCCACATCGTTTGCACAGAGGGGCTCAGGCTCATCTTGAAAGTCACATGTAGGTTCCGACATGGTATTATGCTGCAACATACTATATTCGGTACTGAACTCTGAAATAGAAAAGTACATGTCTACAGATGACACCTGGATTGCAATTTTGTAGTACTATAAGGTATGTATTGATAAGATCAACCCGGTCATACCAACTGGATGAGTCTATCCTCTTCACAAACGATGAGAAGGCGAAAGCAACAGCTGCTTAAACCATGCATTCTACGACTTTGAGAGCTGCATGAACTACTTTTCACAATGCCTAACTATTTCAAGAACAGATAGAACCTCAAGAATATACATGAATGAGCTGCATGTGCCTCTGCAGCATGCGAAATGCCCACCAATGATTCATCTTTTTTTAAATTTGGGACACCCCAATTTGTCAATACATAGTAACAGGTTAGCCGTTCACATGCATTGCAATTTATTCTAAGTATGCTCTGAAATTCTTTCCAATTAATACGACACAATGATTCGATTATGTATGTACTTCAAAATGGTGCACCAAATGTTTTAAACCCTCGGAACAAAGCAAACACCACTGTAAAATCCCAATTAAATGCTGCAGCGCCTATTTGGGACGACAAACACGAATACCCACACAAAAATAGCAACACCACCGTCCTGGTATCGCCAGGTTTTTGGATTGCAATCATCGATTGTCCGAGCATGTGTGCAACCTTCAACAGCGCTAGTATTTCTATGGCTAGTATCCAAATCACAGGAAAAAGTTTCGTGTTCCCATCCTTGGATTTTGATCCACATTCCCAGGGTGGAACGGCTTATGTCAATATTGTACCTTAGATGTGGTGAGCAAAGAAAACTGCAAACCTGGGAACACAGATCAAAATCCAAGGATGGGAACACGAAACTTTTTCCTGTGAATTAATCCTCGAAGCAAGCAGTTTTTGTCCCAAATAGACGCCGCGGC
This sequence comes from Eunapius fragilis, assembly GCA_963681505.1. Lineage (NCBI taxonomy): Eukaryota > Metazoa > Porifera > Demospongiae > Spongillida > Spongillidae > Eunapius > Eunapius fragilis. Next base: position 3,998,502 of record OY811984.1, read on the forward strand.
GTTTAATTTACAGTATTCCATTTTGTCCTACATTTGTAAATGAACAGTGGCGCAGAGTTTAAGTAAAGGGTTTGAACACTCTTCTCTGGCAGACATACCAGAAGCTTGGAGACAAGTGTAAATAAGCATATCTAGAAGGAACTGGACAATCCATGCTATATTCTCAACAATGAAATTTCCTAAATTCTCCTTGCAAACATCCACTGGTTGAATGGAGAAGAATGCTGTATTTATTTTTCTTTTAACGCTTGATAGTTCTTCCGAATTTCTCCACTTCATGTTACCCTCAGTGTAGACAGCACATTTGTTTACAATGGCAATATGCCCAAGAGGAAACCATACATGTAAATGATGGATATCAGGGTCAGACTCTGGCCCACACCCCACTAGGAATTTTAAGTACCTCATTCTTCCACATAATAATACCCTCCCCCCCCCCCACACTTGATGAATTGAAAAAAGACACCATGAATCAACAAAAGGGGGCCTTGTGCTGTACTAGGAAGGTTAGATGTGTAAATAAGGCAAGGAGCTACCACCCAAAACAAATTTGGCTTAGTACATTCAGTAGTCACAATCCATTTCAACAACTTTACAAAATGTTACTTTGATGGCGACCATTAATAAGAAGACCCATTGAACTAGTCTTCAACGTACACATCTAGACATTACTACAGTACATTTCATAATTACCTAGATATGAGTCCTTCAATGTATCCTTGCACTGTTGGTCTTCATATTTGAAAGCATTGCCAAAATCCTAACAAAATGTATGAACCTGTATGTATGCACACTACAACATTTTACTTTCATATACGTCAAAACCTCCTCTCCATTTCACAGTACAAATTTTACAAGTTTCATTTTATATATCTATCTGTGCACACCAAAGTACAATTAAGGTTGATTAGTAATGAAAATTGTACACTGCATGCAGTACCATCAAATTCACTATATTTTAGTATTTCCTACATGCACATGTACATCCACCAAACCATCAGTCTATACATGCATGACAAAAGCTTAGGTATATTTAAAAGTGTACAGTGTGCATTAACATTTGCAGATCTGTAATGCAATACATTTCTGCATGATAGTAATGTATGAGCCACGACTTTTTATCACATGCGCATTTATTGTTATTGTCTATAAAAATGAAATAATTAATTCTAAACATACAGATCAGATGTACTAAAACATTCTTCACTTCAACAGTAATATTAATGTGCATGCGTCTGCATGACTAACTATAATTGCATATTGATGATGTAAGTATAAGTACAGTGGAACCCCGAAATGCAGACACTAGTGGGACCAACCTCAAGTGTCCTGATTATCAAGGTGTCCTTTATTCAGGGGTTGGAATTTTTTATCATTACAATGAGAATATAATATAATGATGGCAAGTGTATCCTAACAGTGTACTGTGTACAATACAGATACAGCATAATTAAGATTAAGGGGTGTTATCTTTTTGGAAAAAATCTGTAATTGATGCTTGAACAGAGCACGTGCATTTCAACCTGGTGACTGCACTCAGTAGCTCATCAGTCCTAGTTGCGTCTTCTGCATGACTGTTCTGCTCAAGAAATGAACGGATATCTTCAAGGCAGTCAATGACTTCTGTCAAATTTTTCATTCTCGGAGAAGGGGGGTTCCATGTCTTCAACATACATATCGCGTCCTTATCTTCATCACTGTTATCAAGACCCACTTCCTTATCTTTTGGGCCCAATGAAGCACATTTACTCTACTCTGTATATAACCAGAGGTAATGCCGTATATGTCATGCACTTTATACAAATATCAGAGTCTACTAATGTGCTTTTTCTTACCCGCAAAGCATGGCAAGCCAACCACAGATGTAAAAAGCTCCTATGTTGAAATAGGATCGTTTGTTAGGGGGTACAATGATTACCAAGCTGTCTGGCAACCCTCCGTAGGTGAAGTTCTGCTTTTGCTGACAGAGCCCACAAACATCAAGACAACAAAGCTATAGCTATTGCTATTGTCAAGAACACTTTAGTTGTCGACCATGCTCCTGCAAAACTGTCAGTCCTTTAATTTTCTGTCAATTTTTGTCTAGAACATGTAATAAAGGGACAGTGGAAGTTACTGGAGCAGTTGTGAATCATGGTGCTGGATATGGCATGGAAGTGCCCTGCAAGTATCGCTTGTATGGTACTAGAGCCTACTATGTGGAGCGTGTGCAGAAAATAATCCGTGAAAATAATCTCTCATAATATATTAACTTGATTATGACATCATGTCCGCTTGTCAGAGTGTTTTTGTATTGTGTAAAAGCAGATGGCGCACTTATGTAGTGTCCGGATTACGGAATATCGAGGTGTATGCAATTCAGGGGTGTAACAAGTGCATTGTCAATGTAAGTTTTTTGGGACCTAGAGATAGTGTCCTGTTTATCGAGGTGCCCATATTTCAGGGAGTCCGCATCTCAGGGTTCCTCTGAACATACTTTTCTTTTACACCAGATGTATATTGTACATGTAAAAATGAATGCCTATAAATATAATGGGGTAGATCATGAGAAAATATCGCATAGCTAAAAATCCTCTTCATTTAAATCGCAATAACTTCCGAACAATTAATGCTACCAATGTTATATTTGCAACGAATCCTACCACACCGTTTCTCTATGACATATTTTATTTCTGACCCTTAGGGCCTTTCCTTACAGTACACACGAAGGACGTTACCCCAGGGGTTGAAAACAGAAATATCCTTCTGCAGGAAAGTCCCAATCGCTTCAATAGTGGTACATACATAGATGAGTCCTGTTGTTATAGATTTGCACTGTTTGTTAATGTGTTGCGAAGTTATAGCTATGCAAAGTATGTGCACATTTTCCCGCTCGATTCACACGACTCATTTACGCACCTGCCTCAATACATTTGGTGGGACACAGGTTGCCTAAATCTTTGGTGGGAATCAAGCAGGAAAATGTGCAAATACTTTGCACAGCTATATCATTGCAACAGGATTGAGTAAAAACTAACGAACAGACTCTTCTATGTGTGTACCAATTTTGAAGCCATCTGCAGAAGGATATTTAAGTTTTGAAACCCTGGAGGTAACTCCCTTTGTATGTACTGTTACGGAGAGGACCGAAGGGACAGAAATAATATGCAACATACAGAAATGGTGTGGTAGGATTTGCTGCAAATAGTAGATTGGTAGCATTAATTACATGTATGGCTATTCAAACAAAGAGCATTTTTATACCTTTTAGAGATACGAGATTTTCTCTTTTATATAATTATATATATACAACTAACCTTGCCATCTCCTGAAACCTTGGGATCAAAACAGAAAGTAGCTAATGATTCACAAATTTCTAAACAGTGAAAATTTGCTTGAAGTTTTATACCTGAAAATAAATAATCATTCATACATATACATATAGGTGCATAATTGAACATTTTAATGTTTCTTACATGTATATACATGCATGAACATGTGGCTAACATACTTATAGAGTATAGGTACAGTATATAAATGTTCGTGTACATAGTACATGTTATTTAGTCATTAGGCAAGATATAAAAATAAAATTGGCAAACATCACCAATTTCATATGTTTAAATATTAATTCCATCAACTAAAGGAACATATATACACACATACACTTAGACAAAAATAGTTTACATTGAAATGAGCACTTTTGGAAAATAATAAAACCGCATCAGTGAGGAAAATGAGAGAGGCCAGCTCCATCATCCATGCCATGTCCAATTCTCCATTGTACCCTGGATCCATGCTTGCAAGCAAAGGTTTATTGCACATAAAATAGCAAAAGCCATTCTGGCACAAACCCATCCCATTACTTCAGAATGTGACTTCTCCCACTTTGTTGCAATTTGGTCACATAGGCGCTTTATCAGGTGTTGTGCATCATGACCCAAGACCTCATCAACAGAGACTACAAAAGGTGTAAATGAAGCACGTCTTTCTTCAACAGCTGCTGAGTACTTTCGTTTCTTTTCCTGTTCTGCTGTTTTACTTGTTTACCAATTTTATTTTTATTAAATTTTTATATCTTGTTTCCGAGCTTGTTTCCAAGCTTGTTTCCTTCCTTTTATTAAGAATAAAATGGTTGCTATAATATAAGTGCTCAAGGAAACACGTGCATGTCCTTCCGGTGCTAACAGGGCCAGGGCGCCCGTTTACACTATGGGGGTGGGGGGAAGGGGGTGCCTGTTAGCGCTACCACAAGATAAGTGGAATCACATGCACGTTTATGGCTTCCAAGCCGATAAAATCTGCTGTGGGCATTACTAACAAATCTAAGTTTGCTAAAGATTGAAATTGTGCAAAGCTCAACTCTAACTCAGAAAGTCATAATGAATTCGGCAGTAAGTTTCTAACTTGTCTTCTGTAAGGCCTTTTCATAACCACTAACATTACACTTCAATTGCAATGATAATACAATGCTCTTATCCTAGCTTATCAGATCTGGAAGAAGAAGGAACCTTTTTTAGGTTCGAGTTTGGGAACAAGTGAGCGTTATCTCTGTTGCCTGAGCTGTCTAAGTGTCGGCAGTCTTATTACATTGTAGGTATTCAACAGTTCTATCCAAATATGCTCGCTAAAGTCCAATTGATTCTACCGTACATTGGCAATTTAGTGAGATCAGTTTTTGCTTATCATATTCATGACACTTCAAATCCTACACAGTAAAGTGTACAAATCCTTTTAATATGTTTGGGATTAACCATCTTCATGGTCATGAGATTATGACATTTGGCAGCATGTTCATGTCACTCGCTATACTTAAAAGCTTAAATACAAATTTCAGTACAATGTAGCATCCATAACATATCATGAACATGTACATGTATGCTGCGTATGATATGTGATACAATGTACATGTATATATAAAGCTAGATCATGACAACATTTCCATGTATGCTGTTCATAGCCATATTGAAACTTAGGGTGGAAAAAGACTGAATTGTGCAAACATGTCTATATAGAGCCTACTGCAAATTCCAGAAAAGCTACTTACATGTACATATCACACGTAATATATGAACAACAATAATACACCACATAAGCCCATCTGGCTTCAAGGTGTTTCCTTCCATCAGCTTTTTATAAATTTAATTCATGTACATCAACTACAATTTTTTATGCCTATTACCCTCATTATATCTTTTAAGCTCTAACAACAACCTCACCTCGCACATCTTGATTTCCAAGATTTTGATATTCCAGCAATGAAGTATCACCATTAAATACGCAAGATGCATCCAGCAGAAGTGCACACAAGTCATCTTTCACACAAAGCTGGTTCAGTAGCAAACTGCCTACACCTCCTTCATCAAATGCAGAAAACGGATGTCTATACAATGGATCAACATCAAAATCTGAATCTGAACTAGAAATGTTCAGAGAAGCAGGATTCTTTTCGATACATTGAACTGCTGCTGAAGTATTCTGAAATTTAAAAATACCAACAGTTACATATAAGTACTTGTAAAAGTAGAAAGACCTGATAAAACAAGTTATTTAGCAAAAGTTTATTGTTTTCAAATATAATGTCAACACTGCAATATTAATGAATGAAATCACTGATACGGGTATTCATTGTGAATGTTAACTAACGTGCTTACTTTCAAAACAATGCAACTCGCTGAATGTAAATAATATACACTGTAAGAATTAGCCCTAGGCCTTCACCTTTTTCTTGCGTTGGGGCTTTTCCTTCAAGGCATCACTCTCATCCTTATTTTCTTCATTACCATCTGAATTACACAAAAAAAAACAATTCTACACAAGCCCGCTTTGTCAAACTTGATGTACTATAGTATATATGTATACAATTGTTAGACTTCCCATCACTGAATTCAATGACAATGAACAATTTAATTACATCTAGCATACAGTAAAATGCAAGTATTATACTCAAGATTTGCTACTTGCAAACCTGTATGATAACACAATGGAAAGACTGAAATATAAAAGTATCAGATGGTCAAATTTCAACACAGGTATGCCAGTATCATAATCTTTCAAAGACATTACACATATCCAAGCAACCTAGCATTGCCTCATTCACTGTTTCATAAGCATGGAACACACTTCTTCCCAAATACCTTGATCTTGGAAGTCATTCCAGCCTAAGCCTCCCAACATTTTAAATGCATCATTATATATTGAATCAACTCTTCCAGCATAGATTTTAGCACTTGCATCTAAGGTGCAGCCTGCAACCTGAGTATAGACAAAATACATGTACATGTATGCATACAGAATCAATATATGAGGTAGTACAGCTACATGGCACTGTATGGAAACCTAATTGGGCCAGATTGGTAAGGTTCTTTGAAGTACACTACACTGCGGCATGACTGATTGCCACATACAAGTGCTATTGCAGCATAACCCCAAAACCCATAGATAAAAAATTTCAACACAATGCTAAAATTGTACAATACTCAATAAACTACTGTGAGAGAGGGGAAAGTATATGTAATATGTGAGACATACAAGTACATGTACAGGTGGAAATGTGGCACAAAAATCGAACCACATAACATCATCTGATAAAGTATTCCTCCATTTAATATTACCTGAAAATTCATCATCTCTCCACGTTTTCGTAACATCTCTGCCATATAATCAATCAAATGCAATCCAAATGCATTCTTAGCACTGATTTTCTGCAAAATATCATAGAACAAATTTATAGTACACTTCACTTGGAAGACATGAGGTGGACTCCAAATAGTAGTGGAATTACCCCCCCCCCCCCCCCCCCCAATTTTTATGTACAGTATTTCAAACCTAATATGCAGAAACTTCCTTTCATTAAATATTTAAAAGCCACTCCTAAAAAAAAGTGACTCTTGCTAATAATTCACACCAAGAAATAATCTATCATCATATACAGTTGATACCAACAAATCTGATTGAGGTTCAGATAAAAGTACTGGTTGCACAAGTTACTGTACTTCTATTTGCACGCCTTCTACATACTGTACATGTAGCTACACATCTAGTGACAACAGTACGTAAATAATAGCTCCACCCAGCATCACATAGTTTAATCCACTGCGTCTACGATCGTGCTAAATATTTGTGGAGTACTTGATGGGACAATTTTTTTTCATCACAAACAACTCACATTTTCTGAGGACAGTTTGATGCAACTTGCATAATGTTCTGCAATCTGAGCATTACTAAAAGCTGTAGAGGTTCCTTCAGTCTGCTGCGTTCTATATATGTATAACACAAATGAGTATTTCCTTCATTACAAAAACAACAAAATAGATTTGGGCATTATATGTATTAAGTACTTTGGAGTACTATAATAGGGTAGCCCAGATGCCTAAGACAGTATATGTTTGTTTTTCTTTTATTTGCACCCAAGAAATCAAGAAACCATATCCCATTCTATGTACAGAGCATGGTAAGAGATCCTTTAGAAAAATAACAGCATTAGGCTCATTAAAACCCTGAGCAATTATGGACCACAAAATAGATACGCTGGATCCGCTACCAACTGGTACCAGACCTGCCAGAATCAGCAAAAGAACGAGATATGTATTACTAATGCCGCCCTGTCGTGATGGATGCATTTATCTAGTTCAAACTTATGTATTAATGACAGTACATACCTCTGACAATCTGCAACCAAATCTCTCGGAGTATGGCAACCAGGGCTCATCACAAGCTGCATATGAGCTGCAAGACGTCGCTGACGACGCTCGGCTTCGTCATCATTAACGTGCACAGATTTCAAGACTGCTGGAGTGAAGCACGCTGGGGATGTACTAGTACCAGTAGCAATCCGCTGCGGCGTCTTAAAGCTGCCCAGTGCTGCACTAAAGCAAATTATTTCATACGTGTAAGTATAAACTGGGGATTATGTGCAGGTCTACTGCTTTGCGCACAGCGTGACTCGGAGACCAAAAGAAAAAAAAAAAACACAAGAATGATTCCACGCAACATAAGCACCATTTGTTCACTACAATGCATGTAAGCCCTATATTCAAATTTAAAAAAAAAAAAGTTACATGTAACATACCCATTTAGATGCATGGATAGTACTCTTGTCTTATATCCATAGTCATGCGAAACACAGATAGTAGGCCTACCTTGCTTTCACAACTGATTTAGTAGACATGGCTATGCCCTATACTCGTTCGGATTGTAAACAAAAAGCGCGCCAACTGAAAGGGTTAATTTTAAAAAATTATGGGCCGTCGAAGAGATGATAGAACATACGTACAGCAATATAGAAAACAGCTAGGTCAGTTATGCATCAATTCAGATTTGTTTATTTTGGGACCGCTGCGAACTTTTTTTGCGCCAAGGTACTGTAAGTTTTCAACTGAGCTTTGCTCCATAGCAAGAAATTACTAGTACACGTAGGCCTATTAAGGGCATTGCTGTATGGGACTTCTTTTATTTATGCGAGTAGTGTTGGTTGAGGTTGGGTAATATTTTCAACGAATCTATGACATCGGAATTGTTTTCCTCATGTTGTCGTCAGGTAATACAATACCTTTCGTATATATACGGTGTGTGCATCAAACAGCAATACCTCTCTTCTCCCACAAATATAAATGTATATCAAATAGTACAATTGTCTTCATGCATTGTATTATGGTACAAAAAAATAACCACCTTCGGATCTACATGCAATGCTAAATGCAATGCACATTAGAGTCATCCAGTACAGTTAAAACATTCTAGTTGTAAAAGAACACATCAATCCTCTACTTTCCTATTGTTTTTATCACTCTGTAAGCCTTTCTTTATACCATTGCAAAGCATATTCTATTATTTCTTGTTTAGCCCTTGAAACTATTACATGTTAATATCTTTAACCTCATAGGATATTCTAAGTTTATGGCCAAATTTTATAGCTTCGACTATTGATACTAAAGTCAGCCTTGTGTGGCCTAGCTGGTTACTTATAAATGCTCTAATTGATATTTTCATACAATTAGAGTGCTACTGCTAATTAAGACTTAGTTGCAATACAAGTTAGTAGCAGAAGCTGTTTTGTCCTCATGTAATTGGTAACCATTTAACAGCTTATGTTTTAAAAGGTATAGTAGTAAAAGAAATTGCTATTATCATTTGATTCTATTTAATATGACAAATAACATATAATCCTAAATGTTGATAGTGCTGTGCATACAGTAACAAGATGTTAGACCCAGCTGCACATCTGTTTATGACTGCATGTAGTTACACCATATGTACAAAGCAGCACAACTACTGTAACATCTGGCTAACATCTAAAAACATGTACAGTAACAATAGATTTGTAATTTTAGTCGAGGTACAGTATTATCACATGCAGAGGTTGTTGGTTAGGCTTTTTCTTTATCTGGTTTTAGTTAGTAACACCGCAGAGTTACCTATGGCTTTGAAATAGCATCAGATCTAACCCTCCATTGCAACATGTAATGAATTGAAGATTACCCTGAGTTCTAAATGCACATGCAGTGGTACTGTTTGTTTGTGTCATATTGCAAAATTCATAATTAGGCCATGTCCTGGTAATAAATCAGAAGCTAAAATTATACATGGCCTGCACAATGTGTTGAGCTGTAATTTAGCATCAATAAATTTTAGTGTGTTCCATGCTGTGATCATGAGCATTTCATACTTTGAGAAAATAGCAGCAGCTCGGGTTTTCTACATTGATAAAGCTATGAGCACTCTTTACACCTCTTAGCTTTTTTTTTGCACAGGCAATTCATTGGATCTTTTATTCTTTAAAAGGATTTATATTTTGTATTTTCTGGTTACGATAATATTGGTTTCCTTTAATTGTCAAATCAGAAACCTTAAATAGTGTAATACATCACCTTAACTAGTAGATGAGTTGCAATGCATTTGTGATCTATTTTATTTGCAATGGTTATTAATGTACAGTCTTTTTTTTTTTCCCAGGAAAACATGAAACCCATCAGACTAGAACTAGCTATAAGCCTAGAATATCTCAAGTAAAGGAAGCCAATAAATTTTCGGTAAAAGACCATTATTAATACACTAGTGCTTATGTTTCCTGATTTTTCTACCTGTAGGGACTTGCTATCATTGCTGTAGTATCCCTGTTTATGTTTGCAGTAGTGGCTGTTTGTATCTACTTGTTTGATATGTTTGGATTTTTCCACAAATTTTCTTAGTTTTTTTTTATTATACTGAAATTGATTTATGTATTATGTTTTTTTTCTCAGCTGCGTGTACTGTTAAAAATCAGTTAGTGTTCCCACATAAATTATCTTTATACATTTGAATTCAAGCCTTAAGTATTTGTAACTAACGTATTTATGTATATGTATATGCATAATTAAAGCAATTGCAGAGCCACGATGATATCTTGACATCTTCTGCACCCCCGCTGCTATGTTTATTTTGTTACACTTGGGCGAAATATGCTATGTTGTATATTGTCTGGTGATAAGAACTGTTTACTGGCACTGAAAACTTCCAGGCTGCTCAATCCACTGCTTTTGTTCAGAGATGACTGGGCATCACTGATAGATCCTCAGGCTCCTACAGAGTAGTGAAAAAGCATTAAATGAATGAATGCAATTAAAAAGGCATTAAATCTTGTGTATTTATTGATAAAGCATTATGAATATTTAAAAGGCATTTTGTACCATGTCTCCTAAATCTTGTAACCCCTCCCTGCCCCATCGAGAAAACCTATACATACATTACATGCATGTGCTGCTTCAATTGAGGCCTGGGGATGAGATCGTGTAATGGAGGTGTACATTACATTGTAAGGCAATTAATATTGTGGTCTGATGTCCATTTGTACATGTATTTATATTATAAAGGCATTAAAAAATCTTATTTTGACCGCATAAATATGTGTACAAACCCTGGCTCCACTTTATTATCAATATGACTGAGAGTACGAATACTAGCAAACCTGTTTGTCTCACCATTTACCTTCGTTACTCCATGGTTTGTATCTTCTTCAATTGTTATCACTGTTGGTCACATCACTACAACAAATCGGCCTTCCACATTTCATCAGTTTCATCAGAAACAGCCCAGCTATCATTAGTTATTAATTGAGATGATTTAGAAACACAATAACTTGGATGCCCTGTGAACCTTAACCACGATGCATTAATAATATGTACTGCCCCCCCTACCCCATCTTGTTTTTTGTTTACTGCATCTGCCAAATTAACAGAGAGCTTGAGTAGCATGGTTTAAACTGCTTAACTTAATTTTATTAGACATTCAAGAGGTGGAACAACACAGTAACAAAAGCAGACAAGGGCTAATTATGAAAAAATAGGAATACTTGTTGAGAAACAGACGTGATCAGACTTTACTGTGGGTGCTCAGCATTCTTTCAATGTTGTGCGAATACAAATTTCCTTTTTCCTATTCGAAAAAAAATGCTTTCCACAAAACGCGGTATACATCACTGTACTTTGATGCTACAAGACAGCACTGTATAGGTTTTATGGTGTACAGAAATGGCGTAGATTATATACAGACTACGTACCCTACATCCAGCTATGTATCCAGAGGGGTTTCTGAGCATATTAACAATTTACTTTCACCATATAAGGACTGACTAATACCAAATGGTGAAAATGAATGAACTGTGAATATGCTCAGGAAACCCCTCTGAGCTGGATACACCACTGCAGAGTAGACTTTACCTATCTATAAATTAATGGTTCGGGGCCCCATCCCCAGGCCACACTCTAGAACCCCTTCGACATAGGCTTGCTGCTCTGATGTTGGCAAACGAAAGCCTTGCTCTGATGTAGCCACACGTTTGTGCATAAGACTTTTCCATTTGCTTGCATCAAATGTAGCCATTCTCTTTTTACTAACTAGCGGTTCGGAAGTCTGTATGTCACTTCCGCATTCCCAACAGGTGAGGCCCAAAGCTATAATAGTGTCGCATGCGCGCATTTGTAGTGTTCTTAATATGGACTGCTCCAACAATTGCAGTGACGACACGCACCCTTCTCGAGAGTTTGCTGAACCTGTAAATCTTCCAAACGTCGGTTTCGATTCTTATGGCTACGACTGTGAGTTTATCGATCCCACTCCCAAAGCCTTGCAAACCGAATGTTCAATTTGTTTACTCACTCTTCGTGAGCCACATCTAATCAGCTGTTGTGGTCACAACTTCTGTCGTTGTTGCCTCGATGCAATCGAGAGTGGTGGAAAACCATGTCCGCTGTGCAAAAGCGTAGGATTTACGTCGTTACTTAACAAGGGATTGGAGAGAAATTTGAAAGAACTGAAAGTACGCTGTGGAAACCATTCGTTTGGTTGTACATGGATTGGTGAATTCGGCAAGTTTGATGAGCACATAAACAGTGCGTGCCTCTGGGGAGAGATAGAATGCAAATATACTTGTGGACTTCACTGTAAGCGTCGTGATATTGTCGGGCACCAGCTAGTATGCCCCTCCCGCCCATTCTCCTGTCACTACTGCGGGAACTATAGCTCCTTCTACGGAGACGTGGTTAACAATCACTGGCCATTGTGTCACAAGTATCCTATTTCTTGTCCGAATCATTGCGGGAGTGAAGAAATGGAACGAGCTTGCGTTCAGCATCACATTGACAATGAATGTCCACTAGCAAACGTAAACTGTGAGTTCACGTACGCAGGGTGTCAAGCCAAAATGCAGCGCAAAGACATTGAAACCCATTTCGCGACCGCTGTAGCGTCGCACCTCTCGCTGGTGTCATCAATAAACCAACAATTGGTGCTGTCCAACCAGCAGCTATTGGAGCAAAATAGATTGGTTACAAAACGTATGAACGAATTAGAATCTGCCAATAAGTTGATGCAAATTATGGTTTCTCACATTTCGAAGGCACTGGGTAGCAAAGGGCTGCTTTTACCACCTCTCAAATTTTCTCCGTATCAAGAACTGCGAATGTTTTCAAAACTAACTCTGCTACAGCCAACCCAGGACTTCTACTCGCACTTCGGAGGTTACAAGCTACAAGCTCAAATGTATGCTCAAGATGAGCTCAAGCAATTTGGAACTGTATTGTATCTTCGCATTTACTTGCAAAAAGGAGAGTACGATGAATTCCTTTCATGGCCATTTAAGGGAACTGTTGTTTTAAAGATTGGTTCTGAACAACACCTTATTGATTTTCAAAATGCTCCTGAAGCATGCAGATCTAGGCTGCATGAAGGAACAATTGCTAAAACTGGTCATGGCTCTGATAAGCCAGTGGCAGTGATGCGATTAAACTATAAAACAGAAGTCATTATTGAATCTGTTGTGTTGCCATCCGATAGTGCTGTTTAGTTGTATGTATTCTACATTGAAATGTACTACTTTTTGTGTCAGTTGTGTAGTTAGAGCATCATACATGACTATATCATAACTTTCAGTACTTTTCATTTTGTGTTGTTATAATTTTAAATTAAGCAGTTCCATGAGTGCCAAATAGCATAATCTAATCACCGGTGCCCTGGTGAAGTTGTGGGGGAAACATTTGCCTCTAGCTTCATATGATGCATCCTGTAGTAAGTGGTAGATGACAACAGATCATAGCGTATTGATAACCTTAATAACCTGAAGTTATTAACATGTCATGTGGGTTTATCAATTATATAAACAAGTGCCCTTAGACATGGTTTATATATTAATAGTTATTTGAATATAATAATTATACATTCTTTAAATTATTGGATATACAGAATACATAATACATTTAGACATATGGGGCAAAAACAATAATAATATTACACATTAAATAAAAATGATAATGACATAAACTATTTAAGCATGACGTTCAGGCAAAGATACTAGGCAACCCTGCTCCATCATCCATTCCAAATGCACTCCTCCATTTGGTGCGGGAGCCCCTCAGACAAAGGTTTGTTGCTCTGAGGATTGCAAAAGACAGTCGTGCTCTCATCCATCCCAATACCTCACTGTTTGACTTTTTCCACTTATGAACGAGTTTCTGAGCAAGATGTCTGATAAAAAAGCTTGCTTCTCGACCCAGGATCCATCGACTGACACAACAAAGGGTGTGAATGATGCTCGGCGAAGAGCTGCTGCTTTAGAGTACTTCATTTTCTTAGCTTCCTCAGCTGAAGAGAGAATGGCAGAAACAACTCGCTGTGAATAGGACGGGGCGTCAGTGTCTGTGACACGTACATCAAACAACGCCACGGTCTGGGGCTGCCATACTCCTCTGATACTAAGGTCGGCAATTAGGGAGGGTACACCTTCAGCATCATTTGCCTCTTGCACGACTGGTTCTTTAACAACTTCCTTGAAAACAACTGATGCTAAGTCGCCAATAACATCTTGAACTTCATTGTTACCAGACCTCCCTTCTTGCAGTCAAGGGCATGCTCCAAACTAGTTGCAGCTCCACATCCATCACAATTGGCTGGCATATTCAGCAGTGGTCGATTGTATCGCAATGCGAGGGCATCACGGAATTCTGTGGCAGAAAGGTCAAAGTGATGGTGAGCAATAGGCAAAGCAGTTAACCATGATGATGTCTTGCCCTCCACTGCCTGTTGTATTGCCCGTCTTGTTTTAGCATTTAGCTCTGAATTGGCCAATGTTGAGTGAAGTATGACCTCATCTTGCTGCTGGAGGGTGGTGTGCATGTTTGCCATTGCATCAGACATTAGATCATTGTGATCAGGTAGAGAGAACTCCATCTTTCCTTTGATGGCATCCACAATGTTTCTTGTGCCTGCTCTGGATGTGGTATAGGCAATCTTGGCAGTTTTGATTGGATTGCGAACTCCCATGCCACCTAATCGTGCAGGAATTGAGAATAGCTGCTTTTCAAGATCGGAGATTGTACCTTCAAAAATGGCAGGCCAAAAATATTGGTACAAAGTATTCCAGATTGGAGTAAATGCTTCCTCACAACTAGGAAGGATTCTTTGCAGGTAGGACCACTCAAACTGCATGGATTTGGATAGTGCAGCAAAAGCTGCTTGAGGCTGTGACTCAGCAGCTTTGGATAATTTGACAAGATTGTTCACCCACCCTGTGGTCTTGTTGTCAAGAAATTGTTTAATTGTGGTTTCACGGTCTCCAATGAACCCTCCTAAGAAGCGGTAGCCATTCACAACCTTAATACCCAGGTGTTGAAACATTGACTTGGCTTTGGCTTCATGATCTGCGTTCACAATAAGGATACACTTCTCTGGTTCTGGATGATACCCATACTTGGGACCAATGTCACAAAGCTTGTCAAACCAGACACAGAGATCAGTGAGCTTGGCTGTGCAGGAGGAATCATCTGCATACCAGTTTTGAATCCATGTAGTAGGATTTATTATTATTATATGGTACAGACATACAACAAATCAATAAGATGGTGGCATTAAGGATCTATCCTTAATGTCACCATCTTATTGATTTGTTCTTAGAAGTGGCATCAATTGTAAGTTAAGATGGCCATAAATGTCATTAGTAATTACAGACTTAGGTTTGCTGCTCAGGGTGGCCATTCTTGAGGCAATTGTGGAAAACAGTTGCATGGCTTCTTTTCCCCATGCTCCTTACCTTTCAGCTACTACAGGAATGCAAACACAGCCCAGCTCAGTACACTTTGGGTCATTTTCTTCATGTTTTCGTTCTTCAGTGGTGAGTGCAGCAGCAGTGGCTGTCACTCTTGCTTCCAATATTATTTGGTGATGTGACAGACACATCCAAGGCTGCTGTCCTGCCATAAATTTTTTGCACCATGAATATTATTGGAAGGATTATATTGTAAACTGAGTAGATAATAATATATGAGCATGAAATATACACCTACAGATAAATTAAGTCACAAGAGTCCGGATCATTATTGCTCTCACAATAGCTCTGGTCAAGGTTAGATTTAAGCCTGCTGTGTATTTCGTACACACAGCTGCTCTTTGATTTACTATTATTGAACAAGAGTACATATATCACAATAAATCGAACACCTTAAAGTTACTAGACAAAAACATCGTCCGGAACAACTTGCTCACAAGAAGCAAAGTGAGACCTGCTAAGTATGGCTCTAGCATTGCACCTAATCAAAGTGAGGTTAAGAGGACCATATAGGCTGTTCAGCATTTGGGATTTGTAAGTGTTGGTTCGAACAGCCAGTCGTGAGGCCAACTGCCTTGCCTCTGTGCCCCAACAATCATACGACACCACCACCATTGGAATGCAGCGCCATCCCAACTCTGCACACTTCGCGTCTTTGATTATTTTATTTTTTATTAAATAAAACAAAAAAATGGCGGCGGCGTCGGTAACGACGGTAACGACGTAGTCACAGCAAGAATCAAGACAGCCAAATGTTGCCCTTGTAATGGAATACATGCTCGTTGTAAGTCCTGTATTTGTGTGAGGTCTAACCGGCCCTGTTCCAGCTGTCAGCCAATAAAGCGAAGCAGCTGTTTCAATTCAAAATCGTCCATCACGGTCCTATCGCCATCTTCTCACAGTGCATATTCACAACTACAACCATCTCCACAATTCACAACCACAACCGCAACTGTCATCTTTTTCACCACCCATATCTTCCCCATTATCGAAAAAACAAGTGTCACAACATCCACAGCAACCTTACTTAACCATCACCATCATTGCAACCACCTCCTTCGCCATTGTCAACAGATTCCAGTGGTCCTCTAATCCTCAATGTGACAATTACAAGAAGCCCTACGTTGTCCAGGGTTGCCAGGCACTTATTGCACCTTCCATGTGGCGCATTCACAGGAGGGCCATGTCAGAGGTACATACTGTGGTGGAGTTCCTGATGCCTGGCTTAACAATCACAATATATACATCTGTCACCATTGTTCCAGCCTTGTTGCCATCTCCCACAAGTCCTCACATAAAAGACGTGTTTAAAAAATCCTCCCTCATCTGAACCGCCAATGGCTACACCTTTGACATGTGCTTCAAGTAATGATTTGCCTTCCCTCTGAGATATATGCAACCTCAAATGCCCTACAATTCGATACATTCCAAACAAAGCCAAGCCAGACTTTGCTCATATCCAATCCGCTGCACTCAGGGCTGTGGTCGCTGAGAATGCTATTGACTCTTGGGTGAAGCTCTTCATGCTCCCTAAGTGTTTGCTACCCTGCTCCAGACAATGGGGTCGTCACAACAAGCCTGTACCATTGGAAATTCGATATGTGGTCAGATAGGCATCTTAGAGATTTGTGGAATCTGGCAGTAGGATGTGCTCCATCCAAAACACACTCCACTCATCTTAAGGAAGATCCAGGCAGAAGAAAAGTGGCTTCTGCCATTTCCTTGGCTCAGGATGGTCTCTATGGAAAGGCCTGTCAGGTCCTCACCTCTTCTGGAGTTGCACCCAATAATGATGATACGTGGAAGCTACTCATCAGTAAGCACCCCAGTAGTGCTTGCCCAACCATTCCTCTCCCATTTACATGTAACACAGATTTCACATTTCCTCTTGATGTAAGCCTTATGGACATTCTCAGATCCTTTCCCAAACTGACTGCAGCTGGGCCCTCTGGCCTCCGAATACAACACCTGATTGATGCTGCAGAGGTTCCTTTGCAAACTCCACTCCCCAAACTCTCCTTGCTGTCATCAATCTGCTAATTTCGGGTTGTACTCCAATGGATGTAGCCATCTTTCTTGCCGGAGGTAACCTTACTGCCCTAAACAAGCCCACCCCAGGAGACATCCGCCCCATTGCTGTTGGGAAGGTCTTACGTCGTCTGACAGGGAAATGCCTCTTCGAAGCAAAATGGCATCATTTTTTGAGCCATATCAATTTGTTGTGGCTGTCCCCTGTGGTGCTGAGAGAATTGCTCATGGCTTGAGAACCTGTATAGATCAACACTGGATGGAGCATGACTTTGGTGTGTTGAAAGTAGATATGACCAATGCCTTTAATTTGGTTTCTCGTCAAGTTATCCTGTCAGAGTGTGCTAAGCACTTTCCTGAACTTCTCCCTTGGGTCAGCTGGTGCTATGGACAGCATCCCCTTCTTTGACACTCACTAGGTTGCTTGTCATCAGAATCAGGTGTCCAACAAGGGGATCCACTTGGACCCCTGCTATTTTCACTAATCTTAAAACATCCTAGTAATGAAAATAGCAAGAGACAGTGCCTGCTCTAACATTCCTTTCCATGCCTGGTACTTGGATGATGGGGCTGTGGCTGGCCCAAGGTCTTCCTTATGCAGGATATTGACTTTGCTCCAGGAGGAAGGCCCTGCTCCGGGTATTATCATCAATCTGCCTAAGTGTGAGGTGTTTAGCCGACATGGTCTTGACATGTTCCCATTGGACATTAAGAAATCTGACAAGCCCAATTTGGAGATTCTTGGGATTCCCATCGGTGACCAGGATTTTTGTTCCTCCTTTATCTCCAAAAAACACTCTAAGGCTACTAAGATCCTATTGTCACAACTTGAGGAGATTGGAGTTGCCGACCCTCAGGTTGCTTTAATCCTTGTTTGTCTCTGTGGAACCATGTGCAAACTGGTACATCTGGCAAGGGCAACTCCATCAACTCTTGCATGTAAAGCCTTTGCTCTAATTGATGTCATATGACATCAGAATGTCCTTCTGTCGATGCATTGGTGTTGACACTTCTGATACAGCTTGGCAGCAGGCTCAGCTTAGCCCAAATAGAGGGGGCTTGGGTTTCGGTCATTATCTCACCAATCATCAGCAGCATTCATCTCCTCTTTTTGCTCATCTGGCTTTGGTATGCATTCATCTCCCCACCTGACTCAAGCAGTAGAGATCTTTAACAGCTTGGTCTCGCCTGCAGATGTAGTCAGTGTCGAGTCTTTCCTCACTACACCAGTATCTCAGAAATCCCTTTCTGGTAAGTTAGATGACCATGTCTTCAACTTACTGCTGAACTCATCTTCAGTAGCAGACAATGCACGTCTTTTGTCAGTTTCCTCTCCCCATGCAGGATCCTGGCTTTCAGTTATGCTCTCTGAGAGTTTAGGGCTTCACATGGATCCTCCTGTTTTCAAGGTAGCCATCAAATGGTGGCTTGGCCTAGATGTTTCAGAGGGCTCCCCATGTGCACTATGCCCAGGTAGTACACTTGACCACCTTGACCACCATGCAGTTACTTGCAAGTATGGTGGAGACGTGGTAACTCGGCATAACATGGTTAGGGACATCCTGGTGGAGACATGTCGTCGAGCTCACATGGGGGTTAAGGTGGAAGTCGGCAACAACTTAAGTAGAGACCACAGTAAGACCCATCCAGCTGACATACTACTTCTTAACTGGTTTTTGAGCAGAACAGCAGCATTAGATGTGTCCATCACCTCAACGCTAAACCCTGTTATTTTGTTGGAAGCGGGAGTGTCGGCCACAGCTGCTGCCCAGGCCACTGAGTCTAGGAAACATCACACCAATGACCACAAGTGCTCAGATCTAGGATGGGTATGTGTCCCTGTGGTCGTTGAAACGTACGGAGCTTGGGGAAAAGAAGCCACTGCCATTATCTCCTCTGTAGCCTCTAGACTTGCCACCTCCATGTGTCGGCCAAAGTCCATCGTACTTAATGAATCTGTGGCCGACTGAATCTCCACCTGGTCAGGGCTAATGCTACAGCTATCCTCTCTAGGAAAGCTCGTCTACCATAGAGCTGTACTTTGTATTTAATCAGTATTGTTACTGTATATTCCTTTTATTATCGTTAAAAAAATACAAGCAAGGATAAATGAAACGTACAACTCAACAACAAAATCTAAGTTATAGAAGCATCCACACCACACCCACGTACCTCAACCCTTGTCCTCTGAATGCCGAAACCTTGCACGGGAGAGCAAGGCTCTAGCATTGCAGTGAACTAAGGTCAGGTTCAGTTTCTGATAAATGCTTGTTGTGGCTTTTGACTTGCTGTACTGCAGCTGCAAGGCCAGGCGGGCTGCAAGGTGCGAAACTGAGCTCTGCACTTCTTCACCCCAACACCCATAAATCTCTACCGCTAAGGGGATGCAGACCCAACCTATGGTCGTTGGCTTTGTGTCTGCACACTTCAGCCTTACCAGCTGCTGACCCACTTGTAGCTCCCGCTTCATTCAATGTGTTGGAGTTAAGCGGAGAGACTACTGTTAAGTCAATAGCAGCTAGCTGGCTTGCCAATCATCCAGTTGGATACAAGAATGTCCGCTGGCCGGTTATTTAGATTGTCACCTTCAGACCCGTGACCTACCTCAAGTTGACCACCAAGCCGAGCCCTATGACAAAGTTGGGCAAAAACTTCCCTCAAGGCATTGTGATGCACAACAACATCACCACCCCCCTTTGCACATCACAGCATGATGCCCCAGAGGATCCAGCTCGTGGTCAGGGCAGTAAGGGCAACGTAGCTGTGATGATGTGTCCATCCCAAGCCACCATTTTAAGGCAACCTGGAACTCTTCTGACTCCAAGCTAAGGTTAAGTCCCCTAGATGGAATGACAGCTAGCCAAGAGGAAGCCTAACAGATAACAGATGAGCACGGTTGGACGAAGATGAGATGACACACAGCTGGTCGAATTGATGGTCATCAATTCTGGTTGATAAGTTTTTTTGACTGAGACCAGAATCTAGCAAAGAATCGACTGAGTCTGAACTTGCATGAGGAACCAAGCTATTGTAAATGGTTACAGCTTGCAGAGTGAACTCATCGCGAGAGGACCTGAACAACCAGCTTTGATAACTGATGCCAAGTAAGCAGCTGAACAAAGTAACTCCAACCTACGGAGGCCTAGACCACCCCTACTAAGGCTCAACTGAACTTGCCGCCAATCTGAGTCTGAAGCATCAACCGCTACACAATCAGAAAAGTTACGACGAACCTCCTCATCAAACAATGCTAGGCCTTCAGACACAAGAGAAGGTGGCGTGGAGCGAGCTAAATGAACTAGCTTACAAAATGATGCACACTGACGTAAGAGGAGAAGTGCAATTTGAGGATCTACGGATCCCACCCCCGACAGCTGGGACAGCAATTTGACTGCCTTAGCCCGCTTTTGAGCCAGGAATTTGGCACAAAATAGACATCCCCAATAGGAGCACCCAGGATCTCAAAGTTAGGCTCATGATGCATCTTCATGTCAGCCAGAAAGCCATCCAAGTTACCTCGAGAAATAAGCTCACACTTAGTAGCATTGATCCTTAGCCCCAGGGTGGGGGCCAACCTGCTGAATGAGAAGAATAGCATGATTAACTGCAGCTTTAGAACCTGCAAGAGTACCATCATCAAGGTACCAAATATTGAATAAAAGCTTGGAACAATCACTGTCGGAAGCAATAGAGCGAACAAGTTTATGCAGAACCAGAGAGAACAGGAGCGGGCCCAAAAGGTCCCCCTGCTGAACTCCTTGTTCAGACCCAAGAGTACCCATGGTGCCACAAGGTGGGATGTTGTCCATAACACCAAACTCAAAGTTCAGAACATCGGACTTTTCATGAGATATCGATAGAAAGGAACTTTTTTATTATAATAAGAGAACCTCATACTAACGCACTCAATCACTCACACACAGAACTAAGTCATCTAAGCCATCAAAGCAGAGATAATATTATCTCTGATCAAAGGAACTTAATGTTCCCAAGATGGAGGTGGAATTTCCTCTCTGGATTGCCACAGAGGCGCGCTGGAGTAAGAACTGGAGGATTGTGAGTCTCCAGTGGTTTGGTGCAACAATGGCCAAGGTCCTTAAAGGACGTTTTGGCACCAAACACACCAAGAGACTCACATGCTATGGGTACTTAGTTCCAAGAGAGGAATACTTCTTCCTCTTTTGGGATTCAGCCTCTGCTGCTACCAAACCTGGTCGTTTTTCAGCAGTGGAGAGATGTGATGGTGCCAAGGTGTCTCTCCATGTAGCATCCCACACACAAGGAGTTTCCCCACTTTCCAGGGAGCCATTGCAATACCATATGGACTTTTACCATCTGATCTACCTACTCCAGAAGGCTCCAAACGAGCAGGTATTTTTGCAGCTGACAGGGCTCTGTGGATGATATTGTTTAAGCTAGAATGCCTACAGTGGCGACCTTCACTCCATATACAGCTGAGGCCATGAGTAGCAAGGTCATTCACGTGAGAACCACAATGGCAGCAAGTGTGTGAATTGCACAAGGGAACATCAAGTCTGAGTCCAACTGCAATTTGGATGGTGGAGTTACTCATTCTCAGGCCTATGGAGGATATAGGGAATGCATTTAGCCATTTTCCTGATTCTGGTGTGGATGCAGCAAGAAGACGAGCATGGGAAGATCAACATTGGTTTTTAGACCTTGAGCTACCAACTGCATTTTGGGTAGATCCCAAGCTTTTTGGGAACAATTAGCAGGAGGTACAGGTGGGGCTGTGTTGTTTCCTTGGGACCAGATGGTAAGTGGCAGACTCAACATCAGGGATGGAGGCATTGTGTAGAGCCACCATAATACAAGCAATGCTGACTGCAGTCCTGGACTACAAGTTACAGAACCAAGGTGCACCACACTTCTGGGTACTCCCCTTGGTGATATTGCTTCAATATCTGGTGCCATCTGCACAAAAATCGTTTTTAATGGGTGGAAGGTTGTGCAATTTAGATGCACATGGTGCTCTGCTATTGCTGCATCACTCATTTGCAATATCCAAGTTGCTAAACATTCTGCGCACCTCTCCCTGTTTCCTTTCAGAGAAAATTGTTGATTTCGATGACCTTTTGCAATCCATCCTAAGCAGCACTTTAAATATCTCTCTTGGGATTAATGATCCTGCTTGGACACAAGCTCAGCGCTGATGATCTCCGACTTTCTATAATTAAGTTGTAGACCCAATGAATGTGGTGATTAACTGGAGGTCATGACGCACATCAGTTAAGGTTCCACCAAGGGTTTCCATCATCCAAGTAGAACATGCACAACTCAGATTTTGATTATACATTAGTGGAGGGGCATGTGCAGAAAATTATGAATTAATTTGATTGGTTTGCAGGGAAGGAGGAAATAACACATCATTAACCTATTGCCTTTTGGCATATATATAACTATGATACCCTCGCATATATATAGATAATATTATTATAATTGGCACATTATAATATAGTCCTATATGCAAATTAATGCTCCTAAATGAGAGGAGGAAAACATGCATAGTATTACGTTAAGTCATGGACATAGCTATCTAGCTAGGAGTGACTATAATATGGGGTTATGTGTTAGTCTACCATGATCTTATACTTACAATTCGGGTATAAAAGATGGCACATAAGAGAGGCAAAAAAAAAAAACCCAGTTTCCATAAGCACTTGAGGGAAATGCAGGTCTATCGTAGAGCGTAGCACTTACACGAAGGTCGTTAACTTCGTTTTTCTATTAAAGTTCCTGTACCTGAAATTACACTTAATAGTGAGTGACACACAAGAAATCAGACCATGTGCATCATGATCAGCTGGGTCATACAAAGGAAGACCAGGAGTGAGACCACTAGCACTGTCTGCTTGACACGAATCTACAAACATGTCTCACCTGTAGATTATGATAATCTTGCTTACAGGTATGCAGTAAATGTTCAAGCAGTTGATTCAATTTAATTGCATATATACCTTCATCTTCCTCCAAAACGTACTGTCCTTAAATTTCAGAATAGGTTTTTTTCAAGTTACACAGGTATAATGCAATAGTATGTAATGAAAAAGTAAACCATTAAGAAAGTTTGATGCAGCATTGGCCCTAGCCAAGTGCAAGTTGAGCCTGCTATATATATGTGGAAATTAAAGCTCGGTTTGTAGTCTGAAGGTAAGATTTGTGGAGTCCATGGCTTCCTTTCCCCAAGCATCATAGGGTGGTATTGCAACACCACCCCAAAGCACTATTGAAATTTTTTTTGGATCAAGCAGAGATGTCACTGAGATACCAAAAGCAGTTTGCTTACCAAGGGCCCAGTTCGGTAGAAAAATGGCTTCTGGACAGGAATGATCATAATTAGTAGTGAACTATCTTTACACTGAGATGGGCTTTATTATTATTATTATTTGCAACAACAGTGTGTTTACAATACCTGCATCTATGTTATTACGAACAAAAATGTTATGACTTAACGCTGCAATAAGGCAATTCTGAGTTTTTATATACATGATGTGAAGAAATGGCAACATAAAATTGATGAATGGAACACCACCATTATAGTCCAATCCTGTTGGGCATATGTCTTGGAGTACCTGGCTCTTTTCTGCCAGGAGTTAGAATGGCATGCTTCCTGTAAATGAAACACACAAAAAAAAACTAATAGCACAGTGAGGTAAAG
This sequence comes from Eunapius fragilis, assembly GCA_963681505.1. NCBI lineage: Eukaryota > Metazoa > Porifera > Demospongiae > Spongillida > Spongillidae > Eunapius > Eunapius fragilis. The sequence continues at coordinate 4,022,762 of OY811984.1, forward strand.
TACATAAAATTGTTAAACAGTTGAACGATCTATCAATACTTTGTTGCAAACCATACAACAAATATACATTGCAAACCATACAACAAATTTACATGCACAACTGCATAAGGAAGAAGCAAAACACAAAAGAGATGTCATGAATGCTAAAACATATCAACAACTGATAAAAAAGGAAATGCACACCACACCTAACAACTGGTGCAACACAACGATAAATTAAAGTATTGCATTAAAATAACCTTACTTTATGACCGAGCTCTTTTTCAGTAGTTCCTGTTCTTTTTGAAGTTTCATCTCAACAGATGCTGCAGCAAGTTCTGCTTCCATCTGACTGATCTTCTGCTTTGTAGCCATCTTTTTTTCCTAATAGAAAGGACTAAGGTATGCAAGGCTATCAATTAATACATTTGACTCTTACCACTCGAGTCCTGTGGGATTCTTTTACACTGAAAAACATAGGACCAAGCTCTGCAAGCCAGTTGCCATCCACAGCTGTTACACACTGCATATACTCCTACACATGTACCCAAACAATTGATGATGTTAGTATACTATATATGATGCTATAAATAATTTGGAATATGAAATTGTAACAAGTTGCATGCACATATGCATGAATAATTAATGAACTGGAGAAACTAGCCAGCAAGGCGGCTATGGCTTTGTTGCCCCTGAATAACGTGCACCAACTAGTGTACCTTGGATGTCATGATCAGTTCATGGTAAACCACATAATCAGGAGTAAAGCCCATTCCATACAGTGCACTAGTAGGATGGAGATGGCAAGGCATTCCTGATCGGCAGTTCACATATTCACCAATTCCCTGTGAATCAAATGAAAATACAAACGACACTTAAAATGCATAACCATAACACATAGATAAAGAAATCAAGAACTGTAATATTTCCATCCTGTAAAGTACCAAGAATATTTGCTAACTACTTATATCAACAATAACATTAACATGTATTAAAAATTCCAAATTAACCAATCAAATATGCTGACTACTGTATGAAATTTTCAACTAGCATTTATGGTTATTAAAAATGATAACAGTGAAAAGAAAGTTTTTATATGATGAGAATTAAAAAATACAACAACACTCAACCTTAAGTCTTGCGGCTTGGTGAAAGTAGGCAGAGCAGATACACTTCCGAACAACATCCCACTCAGTACCACATGAAACGACTGCTAGCTTTTCTTGGTCCATGATGTCCTTCAATTGCTGCCTTACTTCACGAACCTGAAACCAAAATAAAATTAATGCTTCTGGACCTGAGTACTGCTGGAATATTGATTTTGGATATACATGTAGTCGACCATTACTAAATTTGACTAAACTTCAAATGAATATGAAACATGTAAAAAAAAGCGCAAGTTGAGGGAGGGCAGGGGCAAGGGAGAACACTGTTGGAAAGAGCACGGCTTAAGCCAATCAACTACTGAGAGTGTACAAGCAGTAAGGTCACCTAAAGCGAAAGCCTGTAGGGCCATGTTATCAGGGTGGCGAGCTGAGGGCACTTAAGGCGAGTGCCAATGTGGCATATCCTTAAGAAGCAAGGGGCTAGTGTCGGTTTTGATGTAGAAACCAATAGGTGTTCACAACAGGTACTGACAAACTGACACCCCTAACAATGTATGCATGTAGTAGGTGATGGTGATGCTTGTACAATGTCTGTTAAGTAGTTCGCAGATTTTAGCTAAATGGGCCACCATGGAAAATGGTTATATCTTTCCATTTTATTCCAAGCCTACAACATACATGTGTCCCAACCAGTGTACTGCCCTGCTTGAACCAGAATTTGTTACCAATGAAGTCCTAGACCTGCTTAAAAGTGTTGTAACCAATGGTGAGGGTAAAGATGATGAATTTGAGACATGTAAATGGATTCCTCTGGAAGCAGAAATTGCTATTCGATCGAGGGAGTGGATGTTTTCCTTTGATCTTAAATCAGGATGCCGCCACATTTACCCAATGCCATCTTAGTTCTTGGGGTTCAGATATATACTATACATTCGTTGCATTGCCATCTCATTTTAACAAAATTAATGTTTAATCTCCAGGGAAAAATCCTTATTTAAGGATGTCATTATCCTTAAATAAGGATCATCTTTTACATTGCATATTTTTGCTAACCAACTAAGTAAGATAAAAAAATGGTTATGGTCAATTGTATACTGATTAGCCTCCATAACAAACTTTAAATGATAAATGTCCATGTGGTAAAACAGGGAGGAAGTGGCACATCCTTATTTAAGGATTGACACCATCCTTAAATAAGGATCACAACAGTAGAGATTATTGACCATAAAAACCATAATGGTTTTAAAACTCTTGATTTTCTCTGATAGCCAGTTGATCCAGCTATACTCACAACCTGATTTGTCGAAGAAATAACTTGTGGTTAATAAGTTATGCTTATTTACACCATCAAAATTTTATCAAGCATTTGTATAATGACGTGTACTGATGTAGATGCTCCCTTCTGCTCAAACGCCAGCGTGCAGGACGTACCTTAGCTTCACTGAAACCACGTGCACTGCATGTAGTTGCTCTGCCGCCGCTCCATCGAACAGTGTGCCTATATCATTGAGTACAGTACTAAAATGGTGCATGGGGGGGTACGGGAGATCCAGCCGGAAGCGTTGCCAATTGGCATACAATATGTGTTCGAGCTTAGCCCAATAAATCAGACTTGAGGAGACCACGCCATTGCCTAGGCCTACTGTTGCTGTCGCTGTCACTGTCATTTGATGAATCAAGCAGTGCTGCATGCCGCTTTGGTCACCTAAGCCTATAGGCCTACATGCATGTCATCCATCCATACTGAAGAATTACATCCGTCGCTTTCTGTGGCTCCCCTCGGTATCTAGGCAGAGTTGCTTAGCTTGACGCTTTTGAGTGTAATGCAATCGCTTTGCTGGACGGTAAGTGAGTGTAGATTGTCGACGCCGTGGATATTGTTCCACAGATCCATCTGACAGTGTACATTCTACTCCTAGAGCTACCAGAAACCTGTCCTTCCTTGCCATACGTCGCTTTGAGTTAATTTTGCTCACTACTATATCGCCAGTGGCAAATGGCGGTTTCGCTGTATTTACACTGCAATACCGGTTTTTGAGCAAGCCAAACCTGTTTTAATCACGGCAGCATCGCTGATCTGCATGATCTTGAATCTAGTGAATCACTAATATAAAACAAAGCACCAAGTTTACATCATTCTTTTAGAAAGTGGTCATCTTTCTTATTTAAGGATGGCCATCCTTAAATAAGGATTGCGGGAGATTAAACATTAAGGATCTGACAAGAATGTTGCAAGGCTAAAGCTATGCTATACCGAAATGAGCGAGGTCACAAAGAAAATGAAAATTTTAATTCCTTGCGTTTAAAAAAACAGTACACAATAGGGTATACAAATGTACAGCAATTTTGCATGTTCCTATGGGGAGAGCACATAGGGAAAGTAGCATGTCCAAACTAGGCTATGATGCAAAAGGGTGGCAAATAAATATATGGAATTAGACTTCAAATCATGGAATTCTAACCCAGTGGGTTGGCAAACTCTGAACTAATGGCAGTGAAAATACCTAGAACACCAAAATCGGTTTATTTAGAGAAAAAAAAAGGTGTGGAAACATACAATATGTATGTAGGGGAATTGAAAGGAAAGCGTTGTACGCTTGTGAGGATATATTGATTCATAACATGAATATTAATAGTGCTAAAATTATAACCCCAGACGGGGTAACTTAGCTGGAAACTTGTCCCTTATTAATGGCTCGTACATTCTATGGTGAGTCCAGATGTTACTTAACCTATAAAGTTACCTTTCTCATAGCCTTAATGTGGATGAAGTGTTCAGTACACCACCGAGAAGAGTAGCTATACAATAGGAGCAAAAAAAATCAGATAGGAAGGAGTGTAAACAAAAAAGACCATAATATGTATTAGGGTTGATAATGTGCGAGAAAATGAAATGCACACAATTTTTCAAAATGCTCAGCTTTAAGCACAGGATTTCCTCCATAGTGCACCAGAATATCAAACGTTCAATGGGAAAATGGATTCATAAACAGCAAATCGATATATGTTTTGAATATTGGGTTCTTATTTGTAACACAACAGACCACACCACTACTATATGTGAAAATCAATTTTGGTTTCTTTATCAAGCAGAGCACCGACATTACAAGGTCCGATACTCTATACTGGGTTCAAAACGGTCACATCTTCAGGAAGGAGCGTCCAAATCGGTTCAAATTTGGTACGTACATAGAAGGGTCCTGTCGCTATTGATCTGTTCTGTTCGTTAATTTTTACGTCATCCGTTACTGAGATATATAGCTGTGCAAAGTGTGTGCACGGTTTCCCGCTCGATTCTGCCAGTGAATTAGACATTCAATGTATGGGAGGAGAGTACCTAAATCATTGGCGCGAATTGAGCGGGAAAACGTGCACGCATTTTGCACAGCTATATATCTTCGTAACAGAATAAATAAAAATTAACGAACAGAACAAATCAATAGCAACAAGGACCCTTCTACGTACGTACCAAATTTGAACCGATTTGGACGCTCCTACCTGAAGATGTGACCGTTTCGAACCCTATGGGTATTAGACCTTGTAATGTCGGTGCTCTGCTTGAGTAAGACACCAAAACGGATTTTCACATATAGTAATGGTGTGGTATGTTGTGTTAAAAATAGGAACCCGATAGCGTTAATATTTCGGAAGATATATCGATTTGCTTTTCATGTTCATGTTATAAATATGAATCCACAAGACCCATTTTCCCATAGAGCGTTCCATATATATATATACATATATAATTATATATATATATGGAATAGTGTCCAGCAAAATCACCCTTCTGGATAGTTTTTCAAGTTTTCATATTTTTGGATTTTCCGTGAACTCCAAAGAGTTTCTATCAAATGGTCCTTACGCATCCAAAATTGGGCTATCCATCATAAAGTTATAAGGTACTGAATTTATAATTAGCCACACAGTTCAATGCGAGCGTTACTTTTCTTTTACTTGTCCTGTAAAATTTGATAAAGTATCATAGGGGTGATTTTGCTGGACACTGTTCCATATATATATATATAAATGGAACGTTCTATGGGAAAATGCGTCTTGCAGATTTCTATGGGGTCGTGGCAGCAAAAAAAGGGACCTAGTGCATATTATAAAAATTTTCCAGTCAAAGTTGATGGATGCAATTAAATGTACCCGTAATTACAAATTCAGGCCACTAACTCCATGATGGACAGACTAATTTAATTTTCCGTGTGTAAGAAAGAAGTTGTACAGGACATAGAAAATGATATAATTTGAAAACTTGAAAAAATATGTGCTAGGTGCCACAACCCCATATATAAGAACATTTGTAGCTAGAACAGTAGCATACATTACGCACCAGTCACAGTACTTAATTGTAATCGTTGTTTAGGACATGACTACATTAAGCTATGGAGAAAGAAAATGTTTTCCCATTCTTTCCAAGCAGCTTAGTAAAAACTTAAGTGCTCAACAACAGCTTGTATATATGTGAAAGAAAAATTAACACCACACAGTTTACATTAAAAATTTGCAAAAGCCTGGCCATTAAACACAAATTTCATTGTCAAGAATATCTCATTGTACATGCACTCTCACAAAAAAACACCAGTGCACATACTTGTTCAGTTTCCATTGCTGGTACACATGCAGAAAGGTCAAATGATCACTCTCTGGTACTTGGAACTTTTCTCTAGCCTGGTCGCTTTCCTCTTCTCTACCTTTAGGACGATAAAATATTGCTGGCACTGAGAGCATCGAGACTATTATCTGTATTGTAGAAAAGAAGGGGAAACACCACGGACAAATGCAAATGAGTTCAAGTGTGCTTAGGTATACATCTGAACAACCATACAAGTATATAGTACTACAGGGGACAGAGAAGTCATTTCTAGTTAGCGCTCTTCTGGTACAACTAACTGTGGTGATTACAATTATGATACAACAGAGTTAACAGCATAACACAATCCGGACTGCATTTCAACACTTTTTATGTACTGAGTGCTTTAAAAAGAAAGTGGTAGCTAGTGGCTGTACTCTGTAGATTCACCAAATACACATGTCACTTACATGATCTAATCTCCAGGGAAGTGAAAGCCTATTTAATTGGACTTCACACAGTACAAATCAAGCTGTGTTGGACAGCCTTATATCATTTAATGACCTACATGTAAGTGGTCATGTCTCTTGTCTGAGTGATCATGACCCCCATTGACAAGGGATGTGCATCACTGGGAATGGAGCCAGTGGACCCTTGGTTCTGGTCACACCATAATTACATACACTACCCCTCCCCTCCCATTCATACAATGTCTTGTGCCTTGAAGTGATCAAATGTTGCACTTCAGACATTGGAATGAACTCTCAATAACTGAGTCTACAATAAGCAAAATATACATTTATACTTCACACATCATGCCGTTCATACTTAGCGGATCTTTCATGAAACGCGTATTAAATATAGAAATGTCACCTGGGAATAGGAAGTTGATATCCACAAAGCATTTGGAACTTACTTATAGGGACTGTAAGTGTTTTTCACACCAAACTATCATAAAACACCCAGATCATAGGTAATCTCTCTCTCCCCCTCCCCTCCTGCTCACTCTCCCTCAATCCTCTCTCCCTATCACACATTCAGATCTTCGTAACCACAAGCTGTTCTTGTCATTCTGCTCATCATGTTGATATGGGGAGTGCGTGTATCCCTCCATCGTAAGTTTACAAACTATCATTAAACACCCAGATCATGGACCTTAACACAGGTACCATGAAGTGCCTGTGCAATTAGTATTAGTACGCTTTAATCATGATTTACATGTACATGTAAACTATCTACAGATGTTGATGTGATTGACTGACTAAATATGCACGATTTTGCTGTCAACTGGTTTTTTTCTTTCTTTCACGAGGACCTACTGCATTCTTAATGCTTGTATAACTATCCTGACAATACAAATGATTCTGCATGCATTAAATCAGCTACAGTGATGCAAGCAGATGTCCATTGTATATGTGTGGGGGGGAGGGGGGGGGGGAGAGGAAAGAACTGTACACTTTTTGAATAGATGCAATGTTAGGTGATGCATTGTACCTCAACCAGGAAAGATGAGAGCATGAAAATATTGTACAGTTGTTCTAACATTTTAAATAAAACAGTAGTAGTAAAATCCATTACAAACATCCATATATTCTCGGCAGTTAATAGTTTTTACCCATTTTGGTATCATCCTTATGTGGACAGCGTGCTAAAAGGAAATTTTTGTTCCTCTTCTCAAGACAATTGGATGGAAAAACCAAGCGTGAAACTGCAGGCGGATATTATTGCTGCCATACTGAAATATTATATGTCTTTCGTTTCAATAACAGGAACTGAAAAATCCTGTCCCATCGAAAAAAAAAAAAAGGCAGACAGACTGAGACCCCCAAAACCAAAAGCTGCCCAATGAATGTATACATGTACATTTTGTAATACTGTGAAGGGATACAAAGGTCTGCGTTAAAGTGCCATGCAAAGTACTACATATTATTACTATCAAAGAACTTACAAGCACTTCAGCACTGCACTGCATTTCCACAGACACAATGAGGACCTTCGACAAAGGAGGATCCAAAGGAAATTCAACCATTTGACGGCCTAGAGATGTGAGGCCCCCTGTATTATCCAGAGCCCCAAGGATCCACAACTGATACATTGAATTCAAGATGTTATCCTACAGTGCAAAAAATGTCAATGCAAGGTGTATAACACAATGCGTACAGCTTTATGTACATGTAACCACAATATCGGCACAACAATGTACATTACTTTCCCTCAGCTCCAAGCCTTGCAATGCGTTAATAACTGCGACAGTGTTATCTAGCATCGTACATACGTTTTGCCACATTTACCACATGGATGCATTATCAGGAACTAAGTTAGGTAGTTCCTATATACATGTTGATCCAGGTTGCAAGTATCATTAAGTTACTCCTGCCAAACAGATAGCATAGATTATTGTATAAATGGAATGAGTTAAAAACGAATGGTTTCACACTACCTGAACTCGACAAAAACGAATGCTTTTATAAATACTAGTAGCTCACCGTAGTACCTGTTACCCATGCTCATTATGTCGAGAACACCGAAAAGAAGCAGGTTGCTGTAAGCAATAGCTATGGTGCCATTCAATAAACATAAATGAAGATGCTACTTAATCTAACAGTAGTTAACAGTTTCATAGTTATCCATAACAAGTAAAGAAAAACATTAAAGTTAGGGGATATAAAAATCGAAGGCAAAGTGGTGTAAAAACAAAGGGCCTTAACTATCTCATTGGAGAATGGTTTTCATTACTTGTAGCCATGGATATGAACTGAAGACAACTGACTGCTTCATACACTAAGCAACAGATTGTGAGCAACACTATGGATTAAATTTGCTAACTTCTAGTAAACTAATGGCAATGTAATTGGATTCATTGATTTAGATGCAACACTGTTGCCTAGTGTAAGGTTGCTCTACGGAAGAGACAAACCCATGCATATAAATGTATTTGTCACACATGTAACAATGCACTTCAAATGTAAACATGTTTCCTTTTCGCATAACCTTGCTCCCTTAAATTCACCTGTGGAGGTGGGTCCATGAAATGAAATTGCAGCAAATCCTGCACTCCAAGTGACTTCAGCAACAACACCACATTGGCCAAATTTGTCCGTTGAATCTCAGGGACCGTGGCAGTTAGCATTTCATTCTTATAACATGATTCTGTGTATAGCCGAAAACACTGTCTAGAAGAAGAGAGTTTTTAAAAAGTTAGGTATATAATTATGCATCAACAGTCATACACGTTTCTGTCGTTTGTACGGAGTTAAATTAGATAGAAACTAAGTGTGATGTGATTGGTCAGACAGTACGTGGTGGCTGTGGGTGGGGTATTAATGGTTGAAGGGGCGTAACAATGAACTCAGTCTAAGCATAAGCGCATGACTGTTAACATGTCTACCGCTAGTAGTAATATGAAGAAAGCGACCAGCGCTACAACAAGCACCGCAAGTACAATGATATGGTCACTGAAATCTAGCAAGGATTGAAGTTTATGCAAACCAAGTTCCTGATAGTTAGGTGAAGGTAAGAAGATGCAGTCCAGCTTGTGTGCTAGAACCAGGAGGAGCTCCAAAGAGTACACCAGGGCCAGGAGGAGACGGCACAAATGGTGCGCAAAAGCCAGTAAGAGTCCACACAGATCACATCCAAAGGGAAGAAGCCTGCCTACACCTTTAATTAAAATGAAATTCAGTCCGATTTTATTGACCAGGTGGTCGAGCAAGTGACGTCAGTGGCAACCCGTATGGAGAGGGTTGAAACAACAAATGAGCGCAGGTCAGAGCTCCTGAAGAAAGCTAGAGAGAACCTGGAGGAAGGTATGAAAATTCTCCCCACAGGCAAAAGAAGATAATGTTTCTTGACCATTCCGAGGCCGGTTGGGCCGTGATTGAGGAATATGAGTTTGATGTGTTAGCATCAAACTCAGAGGATGAAAGGAGAATAGAAATAGTGGAGAGGGCAGCTGAGATGAAAGTGGCCAAGAAACGCAAGCTTTGGGAAAACAAGACAAGGGAGATGCTGTCGGAAAGGGTACAGCGCAGCTGGACCCTCCCCTCCGCCATCGATATCTTTCACAGCAACTAAGCCCCCCTCCCTCACCCCTAAGATGATAGGTAGCATAGCGCAGAGACCCTCTGGAACATGTTTTCACAGCGATGAGCTGGGCCATTTTTGGAGAGCGTGCCTGAAGGCGTTGGCCAGTGTGCCATAACCTTTGCCCTGTGTTAGCGTGCACATGGCTGGTGAGAGCACGTGTGATGAAACTGGGAGTGTGACACATGGTTATGTAGAATCTGGGTATGAGTTAACACCTTCCAATGTTGCTTGGGAGAATGAGGGAGTGTATGGCCGATGTGTAATTGTTTGACATTTTGAAAACAGGTGCTACAAGGACCACCATGGGTATAAAAATGGGACTGTACTCCCCTTTTATTTACCCACACCCTATTCCCAGCCTAACCAGCATAAGCGTTTCTCGAAAGGGAATTTGTTGACAATGCTGTGTGTGAATTGCTAAAGGTGTGATATATTGAGACGGCAGAGGTATGCAGCTCCCTATCGGTAGTCACTGATGGGGTGGACAAGAAGCGGCTAGTGGTGAATCTGATCCATATTAAGGATTCCTCTGGTAGAACGAGTTCAAATACCTGCGTGTGGCAATGTTTGAGGAAGGTGAGTGAATGTTTTTATTTGTTCATATCCCCATGCTGATGTAGCCCAGCATGATCGTAAGTACTTGGGGTTTGAATTGGGGGGGGGGGGGGGGGGGGGGGGGTTTACCATTTGGGTTAGCTTCCCTACCATATGTCTTTACTAAGATGATGCATCCTTTGGTGTGTCTATGGTGAAGAAAGGCTTTTAAAGCAATTGGGTTATCTAGACAATGGTATTGTTTCCATCCCCTGGCCTTATGCCAAGGGTTATAAGGCATGCAAAGACATATAAAGCCCATGGGACGCTAGCAGTTCATGTTGGGTATCATCCCCCTTCTGGCTGTTACTGTAGTCAAAAGGTATAGGTTGGGCACCATTTATGGTAGACATAAGTTCATTGCCACTGTCAGAGTGGTTGGTCAGACCTGGCAGATCAGGTGCACACTTGTTCAGTGGGAAAAATTGTCGCAGTTGAGTTTTGACCCAGTGCTGTTTAGAATGCATATAGCTTGCAGGCAGGAGGTGCTACGGCAGCGGCCAATGCCGGTGTAGAAGACAGATATTTCAAGAAAAAGCACGGCCATTGGAAGTCTGAACAGCCAAAGATGGCTATGTGAAAGACTCTCTGGAGGTGTGTAAATGTCTAGATATTTAACCGTGGCCCATTCTTAGCGTCTCTATGTGGCTGTGATGTGTTTGCAGGTGTGCTCGATGACACTGAACCAATTCAGTGTCATGGAAGGACGAGGGGGGAGGTAAGGGTGTTAGGGGTGCTGTAGGCAATGCAAAGGAGGGAGCTCAACTTGTCCACATACATGTGTATGCATGCAAGTTGTATAGTAACAAGCTAATCATTTACACTAGCAGTACAAAGGTGCCATTATTGAACATAATGGATCAACAAAAGGCTCAATAATACGGAAATGCAAAGCAATCAATTAATGTAGGGTGCACCCATGTGTGTAGTTCAAAAAGGATTGAAGTACAATTTTCCAGAGAACATTGAAAATTGAGATGTCTACTTTCTGTGCAATACACGTATTTCCTGTTGGTTGAAGGAACTGAATTTAGACGAGAAATACATGTAAGCTCCCGCCAGAATGTTGTAATTACATGGTGTATGATTAAATGGAGTGCCACGTGATGGCAGGTATAAAGAACATTGCAAAGACTGTCTAGACGTCGTATTCCGTGTGCATGTTGTGTCATTATTTGCATTATGAATGACGGCAGTTCAACGAGCAGTTTGACAGCAGTTCCGCACAACTTGGAGGTTCTGGAGCCATTGGCGGTTGTGGACAAGACCCAATTTCGTTAGTTCTAACTGCCATTCAAAGCTCTCAACTGGAAATGAGACAGCTGAGAGTAGAAATGCTAGCGGCTCAGGAGGAGGCTGCACAGAGGCAGGCCACTAAGAAAAAGGAATGACCATACCATTTCCAGAAGAGAGGCCACAAGGAACAGTTCGTAGCTAACTAAGGCGTGAATGATAAATTGGAGGAGGGTGAAGGCACCTGGTGCGGCAGCCCGACAGTCCAGTCAAAGAAGCAGTGAAAGAAGATATATTGTCAGCTCGCATCTGGCCACTACTGAACAACTTAGAGGACCCTGAGCTGCGATGGCTCTACCTGGCACCATTCTGAGGGGAAAGCCAGACAGCACTACCAGGGATGGAAACAATGGGCAAAGCCAAGACAGGGGATGCCTAGCTTTCCTGCCCAGGACACACACTTTGTATTCTACCTGCAACACTTAAGTGAGTCTGTTTAGTCTAAACCAGCCATTGAGGAGGCAATGAATGCACTGTCCTGGGTGCAGGATTGAGTAGTGCACTGCTCTCTGTGCGCATATTGGCACAACCAAAGGTGCATTATAAGGAGCCTATTACAGCTGATATGTTAAGGCCATGGTAGATGTTGCAGGACCTGAGCCATCTTCGTCGGAGGTCAGGTTTCTGCAGTGTGTTTGTTGACACTTGCTGGTTTTCTGTGTTGTGAGGAAGTATTAAAATTGAAATGTGCTGAATTAAAGTTTAATGCAGAGGGACTAGTCTTGAATATTACCTCCAGAAAAACTGAAAAGTGTTGTTGCATAGACGGGATGAAGTACTTTGCTTATTGGTGATGATGGAGCATTATTTTCAGTTGGGTAAACTTTGTATTGGTTAGTTCACATAATATTATTCATATCAAGTCAGGTGAGACATTACGCAAGATTGGGGAGTTACTCAAGGCTTAGAGAGCTTTTGCAGGCTAAGATTTCCCTTTCATCTATTGACAAGTTTAACTACTTGAGAACACTTCTGGAAGGCTCAGCAGCAGCAGCAGCAGTTGCAGGCTTAACTCTGACCTCTTCAAACTATGGCAAAACCGTGGCTGTCTTGAAGAAGCGGTTTGGTAACAAACAGCTAATCATCTCTACTCACATGGGTATAGACCCAGAATTGTTTAGTATGGGCAGGGGGGTGCTACTGCAGGTGTGCCTGATTGGCTGTTTAAGGGACATGGCTGCTGGAGGTTTAAGTCAGCCAAGGATGGCTATGAGAAAGATTCATTGGAACGACGTTTCTAACAGTTGTAGTCATGGCGTGCATCAAGTGACGCTCACAACAATGTTGGTCATTGGGTGTGGGTGGGGTAGCAACAAGCATGTTGGGCATGAAGTGGGAGAAATATTTCCTGTCGGTTGAAGGAATTGAATTAGATAGGAAATAAGGTCTCACCGGAATTACATGGTGTATGGTTAAATGGAGTGCCATGTGATGACACATTGCAAAGTCAGTCTAGGCGTCATATTCTGTGTGCATGCTGTGTCATTATTTTTCACATGATTGTGTAGAGTTCATGCTTGATGGGAATTCAGCTGACAAGGTGGTGGTTATTTTTGCAGGTTGAACCATATATTAACATACTGTTAATCTTGTTGCAATATAATAATCATATTATATGCACAGTTTTACTGTGCTCATTATTATTTCTACGAGATTGTACAGGACTGAGTCCCGACTGGAGTCTGGAGGGGAACTACACTGGACTGTTGATATCTTAACGAGTATAGTGTGCATAGTTTTTGAGCAGGATAGCTAATGGTTTTTGCCCCAGAAATGTGCATTTTTTCCTCAGAGGGTTTATAGTGTGCATAGTTTTTGAGCAGGATAGCTAGTGGTTTTTGCCCAGAATGTGGATTTTTCCTCAGAGGGTTTAACCACGAGGTTTTTCCACAATAGGGCTTGGGCCCACCATCTCTAGATATACCAATAGTCAGATTGCCCCCAGCCCAAGCCTGTGCATATGTCAGCTGACTTGAAGCATTGGATGATTAGCGGGCTCTGGAGGTGGGTGTATGTGATATGGTCTTCTATGCTGTTGTGCTGCAGTCATGGCTTGACGCTAGCACCAATGTTGGTCATTGGGTGTGGGTGGGTAGCAATAACCATGTAGGGCATGCGGCAGAAGAAGTCACTTACAAAAGCTATTAATTATTAACACTTTTGTACACATATACATGTACATGTAAGTAGATACAATGTGCAGAACAAATATGAGGGACAGAAACACGTACCCTGCACCAGTTCTTCCTGCTCTTCCAGAGCGCTGGTTAGCATTGGCCTAGATTTGAATAAATGTGCATATGGCACACTCTGCACAAGTGAAAACATATTTGTTACCTGGCTGATAGGAAAAACCTGCAAAGCATCCATACCAATTTTTGGATTGTACACTTTCAGTTTGCAGTAACCACTATCCACAACAAACATGATTCCATCAACTAAGATCAATAAGCGAACATTTTAAATAAATACAACTTATCACCGCATATGTACTTTCATGGTGAACTTACATGTACATTGTATATCACTGTACATTGTTTAATAGTAATACAAATTGGGTTGGGAACAATGAAGTGTGCAGCATTATATAGCATTGTATCTTCCCCCTTTCTGTATACATTATGCTGGCCACAAAATTGTGTTTTCTGGAACTGTACAATTTTACACATAGTACACATGTACGTGTACCTTGCTGGACACGTGTTTTGCAAGACGTCACTTTTCAATTATACGTGTAATTTTCATAGCATAGACTCATGTTTGTAATTACATGTATTTTAAAAGTGTTGGGGAATACAGTAGGGTACAGAATTAGCAATTTGGAGTGAGAAAGATATTACCTCTCCTACTTCGTATCTCCATTCTTACACTCCCCATTAATCACAATGAAAAAAATGAAATTACTACCTTACCAGTCAGTGAAGTCTCCGCAATATTGGTGGCAACCACACACTTCCGTACTCCATCAGGAGCTTTTTGAAAGATCTTAGCCTGTAGATCGGAAGGTAGCTGTGAGTATATAGGAAGTACAGCAAGAGGTGGAGCATCTTCCAGATCTCCCAACCGATCTTCAAAAAGAAATAATAACAAAACACTAAAGCAAACCCAATATGAATATCAAAGCAAGCACACACAGCTACCTTTAATGACATCACAAGTGACTTCTATTTCCTCTTGCCCAGGCATAAAAATTAATATATCACCTTCAAGTGAAAGAGATATAAAGGTCATGCAATTAGAAAATATACCATTTCCTTACCAACAGACGGTTGGAGATGTATCTGAACTGCTTGCCTTACAGCACTTTCAACATAATCTTCACAAGGGTTACGAGTATAAAGTACTTCCACAGGAAATGTACGTCCTGGAATCTACCACATCAACAGGTAAACTGTGCACAACACAACATCAATATATACATGCATTATCACATACAATGAATGTTGGAACATTGCCAAAGAAAGTGGAGAATTTCTCAGCATCCATTGTTGCTGATGTCACGATCAATTTTAGATCATTTCTACGTGCCACAACCTAATCAGCACAGTGATATGTACATAAAATACAACGTGGTAGTTTTATTTTTATTTTTAAACATCTCACATCTCTAAGCAATCCAAAAAGCACATCTGTATTAAGTGATCGCTCGTGTGCTTCATCCATAATGATTGCACTATAATGATCCAAGTCTGGTTCCCTCAATGACTCCCTTAGCAGAATACCATCTGTCATGTACTTGATGAAAGTAGACTATACAAGAGTAACAAACAAGTGACACATCGATACACTCTAACATTATTACTCCACACACACCTGAGATGTAACATCTTCGAAACGAATTGAGTACCCTACTTCTTCACCTAGTTTTACACCCATTTCTTCACTGACTCTTTTTGCAACTGACATAGCAGCAACACGCCTTGGCTGGGTGCAGCCAATGATCCCAAAGTTACTATAGCCATACTCATGAAGATACTGTAGAATTAAAGCACATAAATAAGAATTCCTGCAATATCCTGCTTCACCTGTGTAAGCTGTGTTGTTTTCCCAGATCCAGTCTCCCCAACAATGACAACAACATTATTGTCCTTCACCACACTCAAAAGCTGAACACAATCAGAAGCATTCAAACATACACCTACCTTAACTTAGTTGACTTCTTACCTTTTCTCGAACAGCAAAGATGGGTAAAAACTCTCGCTGTTGCTTAATAGTCTTGGTTTTTGCAAAAACACTAACAGCTTGATTGTCTTTAATGTGATCTGAAAACTGCTGATCTGATTTATAGTTGGCCGATCCATCCTCCTGCAACTTTGCATCCTATTAGCAAAAGGCTTAAGTTAGCAAAAGGCTTACAAGTCACTAATTGAGGTTCACCTCCTCTTCTTTTGCCTTGATCCCTAATACATTGCCAAGTCGGGACCCAGCAAGTTCCCAGTTTTTGTCTTGGGCCTTCTTCCGCTCTTTCTCTTCTCGGTATCGCCGGACAAGCAAACTACCCTTTTTAGACAACACTGCTATATCAGCGGTTGGATCCTGAAATACAAAAGAATACATGTACCCTGTTATTATTAGACTAATCTTGAATTGCTAGCGTGTAAAAATACAGGAATGAATTTTGATTAGAATTCATATACCTTGTAAGAAGTCACTTAAATGACATCTTCAACACAAATGTATGCTATCAAATTTCTATAGACAAAATACTATAATGAACTACGCTCGAACACGTACCTTCATATGATCTACTTAATACTTACTTTAACTGGTACCACGGGCTCAGGTTGTTTAGTAAAAACAATCCTTCCATCCAGAAATGGTGGAACAATGTTATGCACAAGTAGGTGGACTTTAGATTCTTGCTCCTCCTCAAAATTGTCATCCACATCTAATTTCATGACAACTCCACTGGTTAGCATACGATTCAACTCCCACTTCTCATTATCCTGCAATCAATGCTATGTATTATTAAATAACTGCAAGTTATTAATACAATTTGCTAAACCTTGTTTATTTGACGTTGATGAGCAGAAACTCTTTTTACAGTGTTCTTCACCAATTGTTCCTCCTTTTTCTGCACATACTCTTCAGCCAAATTAGCAATGGGATCATTGCTTTCATCATAGCCTTCATCAAGGTCGTACCAAGCACGATCAAGACGCTTAAAGGCAAATATATTAACCAGTGATCAAGATTATACACTATATGAACTTATGTAGCACTATAAACAAATTGAACTACCATGTCTAAATGCATGGTTTTTAAGGCTAAACAAGCACCACAATACTTAGCAAGGATGTAGCACAATAGTTAACTCCTAAAAAATAATAAACTATAATTTAAATTGCCACTTTCATGAGTCAAGTTTATTTAATTCTGGGGGCAATATAGAAACAACTCTATAAGCAGCAGAGTTGAAAAAGCACAAGTGAATGATGCCAAGTGTAGTGAGTTGAGGTGGGTTTGTATGTTTCTGGGCCTTGAGTCCTACATGTATGGGGCATGAGTTAAGGAGGCTCAACACTTTGCATCACATCTGGCTATTAACATTTCCACTCCAAAGTTCCAGATCACTTTGGCTTTGGATCTGTATGGAAGACTGAACCATTCACTGGTTCTGGACAATGGTTAGGCCATTTATGTGTTTGTAATGTACCCTGTTAATGTTGCATTCATGCACGTACATATTTACACTACTACCAATGGTTCGTCATACAAAAAAGTGTATGACATAGAAGCTTAAAGGTGAATCTATTTTTGCTATGGTTATACAGAGCAAAAGTTACTTGAAAAAGAATTTCAAAATGTCAAATGCACTGAGTGACAATCATGGTGGACACCTCCAAGTACAGGGAAAAAAAGGTTTTTTTATTTCGCACTTTCAGCATTTTAGCAATGTTTGACTAGCTAAGTGGAAGGAGTTCAGGGATTTATCTGACCCACCCGCTACCCACCCGTGACTTTTGGGCTTACCCACCCGTAACTTTTGGGCTTTACCCACCCGTAAAAATTATAGTGGATCGTCTATAAGGCTTATTATGTAATTGGCGCCTTATATAATGATCGCCTTTTTGGCATATACATGTAGTCACGTTGCAAGTTTTCTTGTGGGTTTGATGCAATCTTAGCCACTAATCATAACCATACGCAGTGATTTTGGTTATGTTATACTTGCTAGGGCTAATGCATGAGTATGGTGTGTATTCATATTGGTGTGGTTTGTGACCCTGATGTCTTTTAGTAGTAGATAACGCCTTATAGGCGATCAAACCACACGCCTTATATACAATTTGCGCCATGTTGCCGAACGCCTTACATACGATCCACTACTGTAATCGCGCTTCTCACCAGAATAATTTTATTTTTATTTCCGTACAAACCGCAAAATGTTATTAAAAGTTTGTGGTCACAATGAAGTACAGGTAATGTTTGTGTACTGTTTTTTAGAACACATGTACAGGTATTGTGCCACGATAGTCTGACCACTTACACTGAGTAGTGTCGGGATCGAGTCTGAGCGTTTGCATAGGAATTTTTCCAAGTAGCGTCACATGTAAACATGCATACATTACGCGTGTACTCTTTTCAGCTGGACCATTATTAGTAGGCATTATTAAAAATACTATTGCCTACTTTGTAATGGAGGGACGAGATATTCCTGATCCTCGAGGCAAAATGGTAAATATTGAGGCATATAGGAAATATATTAATCAAGTTTTTCTTCTATGGCACAATTACTGGGGTACAATAGTTTTGCATCAACAGTGCATCACTATGTATGTCAACACTGGAAATCAACTTGTGTATGCTGTTGTTTATACATGTAACTATGAATCGTGAATTGATTGCACACAATTGAATTCTGGCATTTGACATAACTTCCATGGTTGACATAACCCACCCGTGCCCAGTTGCCTACCCACCCATCATAAATAAAAGTCAGATAAATCCCTGGAGTTAGACCTTCAAACCTTCGGCCAAAACAGATAAAAACATGCACGCTTAGCAGAACAGTCAAACATCACTAGAATGCTAGAGAAAACACACATTTAGTGATCCCATCTGCTCTGCTCCAAACTGGGTTGGAAGTGTGTTCCACTTGTGGTGGAGACATTTGGTGCATGGGAAATAACAGCAGCCAGTTCTTTCACAACTTGCAGCACGTCTTGTGGCACAAGGCAATTCCACTAAGGCTACCCTGCTGAATACCATTTTATGGCAGGTTATGTCACCTCTTAGTTCGAGTCAATATACGTGTTCATTGGAGTTTTGTTTTTGTGCATGTTTGTTTGTATATACTGTACCAATAAAAATAATTAATTAAAAATTATGATTTTGAAATTTTAGAATGCTAGAATACTCGTTTCCTGTACACTGCAATAGATGCCCACATCAATTAAAGTGCATGAAGTTCTATTTATTTGGGTCTTGCTTAAAGTAAAAAATTACCATATGCGTCATAATTCAAGGAAGTTACTACACAATTAAGGAATCTGTGGGTTTACGCACAAGGGCTTTCGTAATTAAGGAAGGGTACTGCACATAAATTTCACAATTAAGGAATAGGCCATGTGCCTTGAAGAGGTGCCTTTGAGTGTCTACACCCATGGAATTGATCTAGCACTTGGTTTTGGCCTAGATTCGATCCTCTTTGTGAATTAATAGAGTGGTTCATGGGAAGTAACCCGATTAGTGAATACGGACTACACCCAACTTAAGGCGAGGGGGAGGAAGTTGTTGGTAAATTTAGGACATAGGCGTGAAGGTATAGCTGAGTAGGACCATCTGCATTGGCGTGGCGAGGGGGGGGGGGGAGGGGGATACTTTCTTTTTCTTCTTTACTGATGATTATATGCAGAAATACTAATTTGCCCACAACCACACCGTCACTGTACATGTAAGCTAACATACTAGTGTGCATGAATAGATTTCTAATAGCGCACGCTTTTACAGCATTTTTACAATTAAGGAATCGGACAGCTTCGAAATATTCCAATGCCACAATTAAGGAATCATTAAGGAATTGTAACATTCCTTAAATTGCTTACGGTATGCTTGAGCCATCTCACAAAATTACCATCTCACAACACTAACCTTTTGTTCTCTTTCCCATTCATCTTTTTCTTCATCATTCATGAATTTTACTTCTTCATCACGTCCTTAACAAGAAAATTCATTTTTCACTATTCAACACATGAGATTGAAGACCTAACAATTCTTACCCTCATGCCTGCAGAATTTTTATACTTGTTGGCATGCCAGTTAAAGGTACTGGAAACCCCTCCATGAATGCACATACAGTTAGTGTCTGTACCATAATACACAGTTCACAGTTGACAGTTCCATTGTGATTACTAATTCAATTTACTTTAAGTGAAGTGTAAACTTGAGCATTTCAGTTTGTGATATTTTAAGTCCTACACCCCACATGTAACAACAAGCCAGCACTAAGAAACCACCTAGTAATGAAAATCTGAGATGGCAATCATCACAATTGTTGCGGTTACTCTCCTACCCAGCTGTGTATGGGTCACTCAGGTATGCATTATTTGTAGTTAGGTCAGTGTCCCTTGCATGACTGACCATAGCAAGTACCTTGAAATTAGAATGAAGCCAGCAGAGGTGTAGTTGTAGGGGTGATGTAGACATTTATTTCTTAATGTATAACAGTATATAGGTCAATATCATTTCCATTACAATTTTAATTTTAATAGATATAATCAAACTACAATAATCAAGATATTAAAATTTAAGATCTCTCTAAATGATAGTAGTTAACTTATTTTATACAATACACTTGTCATTCTGCATGCATTTCCTTCTGCTTCCGCCTGAAGAAGTGGCATCAGTACCAGCATTTTCCTGCTTCTTTCGCATGGGCTAAGCTAATGTAATGGAGATAGCACCAATGTCTTTCCACCCCGACCTTCCAGCACACGAGAGCAATCTGTACCACAATCACTGGATCCTTCTACTGTGTACATGTAGGCCTATTACAGTGGCCAGGTAGGTCGCACAACAATAAAATTGACATAAAGCATAGAGCAGATGACATAGAGCATACGATATTGAGCTTATGACATAGAGTATAACATACAGTGTATGACTCAGAGACCGATTTGGGCATTGCCCTGGACCGGATGTCGGACAATGGAAGAAGTTATTAGAGCGAAATATATATATGGCAGACAGGCAGACAAGCGAAAGTGGTGCTCCATCATGACGATGTAGAAGATGCACATAGTGCCAAGCAGTTCGCAGTATGATCCCTAGAGAATGAGTTGCAATGGTGTAACTGCTTGGCACTATGTGCGCAGAGACTTACTGTACTGTCAACTTCTACACCGTCACGATGGAGCACCATTTTCACATCTGCCCGCCGTATATGTTTCGCTCTAATGACTACTTCCATTGTCCGACATTAGGTCCAGGGCAACGCCAAGTCGGTCTCTGTGTCTCTATGGCATACGCTCTGTGTCATACACTTATGTCATATGGTCTATACTCTATTGCATCTGCTCTATGCTCTACGTCATCTGCAGATCTGCAGCTGTGGTTGCTGGTTCACAAAACACTGCTTCTTGGAACATCTGGAAAACATAGAAGCTGCACTTCTCCTCAATTAATCTTGGCCCATGCAGTTTGGTCGTAACGGAAGAATGTGAAATGACCAATAGCTGCTTTTCAACAGTTTCCATAGCTTCTTTAGGTTAAACACCTTTGTCAGCAAGGAATTGTCTTACAGCATCTATATTATGTACTTATAGACATATTCCACAATCATGATCTTCGCTGTTATAGCCATGATGTGTGCATGTATACAGAAGTGCATGCGTTGTTGGGTTATTAAATATTCTTCATATGCTTGAGTAAGTGGGTGGTGCTGTTTAGATCTTGCCTTATTAGTGACAATGAACAGAAAGCAGGCAATGTTGGCACATTTTTGGAGAGTATAATATGTTTGATATCTTTGTATATTTAAGAGAAACCACTATTTAAATACGTACCGTAACCATGTCACAATGTAAGGAATGTCACAATTAAGGAATATGAGGGTTAACACACAAGGATTTTCGTAATTAAAGTAGGGGGCTGCACGTAAATTTCTAAAATTTCACAATTAAAGAATAGGGCATGTGTCCTGACGAGCTGCCTTGAGTGTTTGCACCCCATGGATTCGACCTAGCACTTGGTTTTGGCCCAGATAAATTAATCGATCCCCTTTGTGAATTATTTTTATTGGAATACATGTAGTTTGTTGGATCTTTGAGATTACGCTAGGGCTTGAGAGGAGCTAGAGAATTGTTGGTAAATGTACAATAGGGATTCGATGCACATGAAGGTATAGCCGTCTCTGATAGTGGCAGCATGGGGGGGGGAAGCCACATAGTTTCACAGTATATATATCTTCTCCTTTACTGATGATTATATGGGGGAAAATACCAATTTGCTCCTCCAACCACAACGCCACTGAGCGGACAATATTTCTCTCTATAGGACCATAGTATGCGTGAATATAAAATTTTCTAATAGCGCACACTTTTACGGCATTTTTAGAATTAAGGAATCTGACCGCTTCAAAATATTCCGTCACAATAAGGAATCATTAAAGAATTGTGACATTCCTTAAATTATGACGTTTACGGTATTCATTTTGTTTCCTATTTGCTCCATAAATGTGTATTTGCATATGACGGAAATACAATAGCTTAAAATTTCATCTTTATTTTGCTTCAAGATCAAAAATAAAACTATTTTTCCAGATTGTTTTTAGTGAAATACTTTGGGCTAAAATTGAATAAATTATGCAAAAGAAAATCAAAGTCATATCCTAGCCCGGTGAGGCCAGGTGCATGGACTACAAGAACAATCACAGTCGAGAGACCTCACCCCCCGAGTGTTCAAATGTGAAAAATATTTTAAATACCCAGTAAGAACAAAGGGAGAATGAACATATGCTATGCTACCATGATTACAGTTCATGCAAGCCGCCACATGAACCTGCAGGTATTGCAGCGTCCTAAAAAGAGGCAACGGCTCCTGTGCACATGCGCTACAACATTGCTTCTCCCTCAGAGCCCTCTACTTGCAATGAATACTTTGCTAGCAATGATTCTGTTGCTACTGTAGATGCCATACTACAGTGGACAATTTGAAGTATTTGCCACATCTTTCACAATATATTGCTAACCAGAATAGGAAACTACTGCAAGGAGGGTTAAACCTTTTTGCAATAACATTGGGATCCCAGTGAGGTCCACTGATTGGGAAATATATAGTAGTTCTACTCCAATGTAAATCTGAGCAAAATAAAAAAATCTAGAACTTTTAATGTAAATTTAGCAGGTGGTACCAACCCCCTACGCCCACTTCTTAAAATCAGTTGTTACTTTTTTTCTCTTAAGTCAGATGCTTAGCTTTAAAATCAGATTCATAACCCTCTCTTCAAGCTCTACAGTATTAGATGATGGGGTCTCATCACTATTTATATAAACTTCACAAGATTTTTATAATGGAATGCATGTACAAAAATCAAACAATATGGATAAATATTTCATGCAAACCATAGAACTACCCCATCTTGGCACTGGTAGTGAAGAGCCATAGGCTATTTCCAGCAACCCCACATAACAATGCTAAACCAAATGGGTAGCACTGAGTATTATATCAGAGTCAATCTCAGACTGCCTAATGTGGGGTACTAGGTCACACATATTATGGCTGCAGCCTATTACGAATTGTATTGCAATTTAATACAATCAAGCAACTATACCTTGCTCGCCGGGACGAGGTGTGATGGTCAATGTTTTCTTGCTGTCTGCCCATGCATTGTACTGGTGAGTTGGTGTAGGAAGAGGTGTATCATCAGAAACTTTTTTCTGAGACCTGCATACAAAAAAACCACATTCAGATTTGCCACTATGACAAAGCACAACCCCGCTCAGGACTACCTCAATGTGTCCAAACCGCTGTCTCTGGAGGGTACAGGGGAGGGTAGGTCCCAACTACTGGACACATGCGCTGGAGAAAGGTCCGGTGCCTCCCATGAAGAATGACTCCCACCACCTACATAAACACAATTTTCAATGGTTTTATAAAAGGATGTATATATCTTAACATCATGTACAAAAGCCCCAAAAAATATAAACGTGCAACAGATTTCATTCCTGTCTTGACGAATAATAAGTGATCAAGGTGATCAGCCTGGAATACTGTTGGCTGATGACATGCGCTTAGTACATGCTTATTTGTGAGTCAGCGTGCCCTTGAGGTACTAGGTACATTGGGACTGGCCATTTGCTAACATCATCTTTAGCAATCTTGTCCCGACTAGAATATACAGTGTGTTGAAGTGTTGTTCTCATTTCTGTCTGGACAGTACATTTAATTATATAATGGTGTGGTCATGATTATCATTATCATCAGTATTAATGTAATTAGGAAGTGCAGCAAGGCATTTTGGTATCTTGAGGATGAAGCCACAGGGCACCCTCTAACCTGAGAAAGCAGGCAGATTTTTCATCTAAAGTGTGACAATTGATAATATGGACGCCTGATCAGCAGTTAAGCTGATAAGGGCGAAAAATGCATTGATTGCTTTCCTTCCTTGATAGCTTGATACTCAAATGCCCAAGGTAGAACAACATACTAAGTGACTCCCAATCCAGTTAGAAGGCATGCAATGACATCGTATGTCTAGGTTGATTTGGAATGGTTGGTCTTTAAGCATTGAACAACCTAAGTAACTGGATCACTCACTGCATATGTTCTCCAGGCACTATACTTCAATGAGAACTACCTAAATAATCCAATACTGTACTCCAAATCAAATTCAATGTCACCAACATTCAGGTGACTGAGGAGAGAAATGAGTACAAACTGACAACAAACCCTACTTAATCGTAACGATGATGCATCCTAGCAGCAGCTGCATAACATTGAGTCTGAGAACAAGACTACTACACCTGAAGGCATTACTGGGTTCATCAATTCTACCATCAGTTTTTGTAGCATGTAATAGACTATATATGGGTATATACTCACAATTCAAGTACTTCACACACACACACACACACACGCCACACACACACACACACATCATCCACACACTGCGATTTCATACCTTCAACAGTAGCATCAGATACCAAGCGTTCCTCTTCACCACCATCAGTTTTATTCTTTGATTTTCCTTCTTCTTTGGAACTAGCGTATATTGCATGCTTTTGATCCCTTCGAAGACGGCTTGTAATCCTTTCCAAAGCTTCCTCACTCACACCCCCAGGATGTGAGGGCGTTTCTACGCGAGAAGCGCGGTAGCTACGATCCTTAGAACTCGAGGTCTTTCCGAAACTAATCCGAAGATCAGAACTGATCCTTGACTGCTGCAGTTCACGTGCAGGTTCGTATTTTTGCTTTTTACTACTATTTTTCTGTTCTTCTTCTTGTTGCTTCCGTTTTTGCTTTGCAAGAGCATCCAACCCCAGTAGAGACGTTCTTGGCACAGTGGGTTTTTTAAAAACGTCCGAATTTGCATTTTTAACAAAAAGCCCCCCTGACTCGTCACTGGAACCAGCAAGCCGGTGAGTGGACTTATCAAATTCCGAGGACATCTCCAGTGACTCTCTATTTGCCGCGCACTGTGCTAATTAAATGCCGCACGTTTTGATTGGGCAGTTCAAAAGTGTTGCAATATATGTTCACACGTTGTAAACTGTGTTTACATGTACCTATTTTGACACCGGTATGTCTGCAACAAAAAAGTTGTACCAAGTAAGTGCATGCATTTGCAATATACTCTTTTTTGAACCTGCACTTTTTGTACCTGTTGATTTTTGTCGTTGCCAGTTGTTGTTTTAGAATAAAGCATAACACATTCACCTGATCTACAAAATCCACACTGTAATAGCCATACCTTTTTATACACAGGTGCAGGCAATAGTCGGAAAGCGTGACTTACGAGGCAAAGTTCACTATCAAGTTCATTGGAAGGGATACTCGAAAGAACACGACAGTTGGGAGCCGGAAGAGAACCTCGTTTCTTGCGATGAACTAATTAAAGAATACGAGAGAAAGCTGGATACAGGATATGTAAGTTATGCTCATTACTATCATGGTGTGACAGACATTTCTCCCCAGAAATCTACAGATGCATCAGAATATCCGGAAGGACCAAGAATAAATGAGGCACTTTCTAGCAGTGATGAAGTTGGTATACAAACAGCCACAAAACCAAAAAGAGGAAGGCCACCAAAACACCTAATGGACTCGAAAATAAAACACAAATCTCCCCCGGGTACTACAGAAGCAACAAAAACTCCTCTTCCGGTGAAAGAAAAAGAAGTTAATCGCTACAACTTGCGATCAACATCCAAACCAGACATCAAGTCTGTCGAACAATTAGGTGATGATAATAATGCATTGCCTACCTATACATCAACCAGTAGTTCCACTGCTAATGATCTTGTTAAGGTTCCAACCGGACATGGCTCTTATAGCAACCTTAATGAACCAGAAGCACATATTTCTGAATATTCTCATATTCAAGCTCGATTAGAGTTGCAGTTTGGTTCTAAAGAAGAACCTCAGACACAACCCACGTCATCAAGTCCTGTTGAGGCTAGAAAAACTGACAAAAGTTCCATCCTCCAAGTTCCTCCTTCAGAGTCGGCACCTGCTCCTACTATGTCTGACGGACATGGTAGCATCAGGCGTAAAAATGAGCCAAGCCATATTGGCTCTGCTGAGTATTCTTTTGCAGTGTTTATTTTATTGGTTGGTATACTGGGGTATGTGTTCACAACGTTCGCTAGTGAAAAGTAGACTTCGTTGGAACTATGTGTCTGTATGTATTGTACTGTTTTCTTATTAGTGACTACATATTACCTGAAATGTATCAAGTGATGAAATTTGTGCATGATGATAGCTAACCCTTGACTGGTTGCTTGCTGAAGTGGTGGGTGGAATGATTGAATATCATGCCATCAAATTTTTTTAATCTATTTATTTAGCCAGCAGGTCTAAATAAATAGCTTGGAAAAAACAGGTACAGAATAAAACAACCCAACAATTTCCAGTGAACCTTTGCTTCTATTCAGGCCAATGGTATAGATTGGTATTCTGAGTGGGAATGAAACAAACCTGGCACATAATTGCTGAGTGGAAGTTAGAAAAATTCAATGTGCATTGCAACCAAAAAAACTAGGGTTCTTGTCGCTTGTATGCAATTTTAAAAAAAATTATGATACTCTCTTGTAAACTGTGGTTACCATTTGGAATACCAAAGGTGAAAATGAACCATGCTCAATCTCCCCAATTCGTTCTTCATATTCCCTCCAGTTCTCATCCAATGTGTTTCCTGTAGCATTTTGACATGGAGGAATTGGCATAGGATTGAGCAAATGGGTTGAATATTCTGATGTCAAAGTAAGCAGATTGGTTGTCTTTCTCTGTAATTCAGTCTCTCAGAAATCCCTTTCTGGTAAGTTAGATGACCATGTCTTCAACTTACTGCTGAACTCATCTTCAGTAGCAGACAATGCACGTCTTTTGTCAGTTTCCTCTCGCCATGCAGCATCCTGGCTTTCAGTTGTGCTCTGTGAGAGTTTAGGGCTTCACATGGATCCTTCTGTTTTCCAGGTAGCCATCAAATGGTGGCTTGGCCTTGATGTTTTAGAGGCTGCCCAGGTAGTACACTTGACCACCTTGGCCACCATGCAGTTACTTGCAAGTATGGTGGAGACGTGGTAACTCGGCATAATATGATTAGGGACATCCTGGTGGAGACATGTCATCGGGCTCACATAAGGGTTAAGGTGGAAGTCGGCAACAACTTAAGTAGAGACCTCAGTAAGACCCGTCCAGCTGACATACTACTTCCTAGTGCACTGGTTTTTGGGCAGTATACTGCAGCATTAGACACCTCACCGCTAAACCCTGTTATTTTGTTGGAAGCGGGGGTGTCGACCACAGCTGCTGCCCAGGCCACTGAGTCTAGGAAACACCACGCCAATGACCCCATTTGCACAGATCTAGGATGGGTATGTGTCCCTATGGTCGTTGAAACCTATGGAGCCTGGGGAAAAGAAGCCACTGCCATTATCTCCTTTGTAGCCTGAAGACTTGCCACCTCCATCTATCGGCCAAAGTCCATCGTACTTAATGAAATATATGGCCGACTGAATCTCCACCTGGTCAGGGCTAATCAGCAGAGACGTCGACTTACGTAATTTATCCGTGAGGCGGAAGTAGCCCCTGTCTGTTTTGAAAGCGTTCTACTTGAAGAACTATCTCTTACTATGTGTGTTTGTAACTATCTCATAGCTTAAAAGAGTTTTATGGGAGCAGAACGCATTCAAAACAGACAGGGGCTACTAGTACTTCCGTCTCATGGATAAATTACGTAAGTTGACGTCTCTGCCGGGAAGCTATCCTCTCTAGGATAGCTCGTCTACCTTAGAGCTGAACTTTGTATTTAATCAGTGTTGTTACTGTATGTTCATGTTAATGATATTAGTACTATTATCAATAAAATACATATTTTAAAAATAACACACGCTAAACACAAGCAATTAACTATATTGGCCTGAAAGCTCAGACTAGAAATTATGGCCTTGCAATGGCCCTCATCAAGGTTAGATATAAACGTCTATAGAGGTCAGCGATAGCTTGAGACTTTGGTTGTGAGGAGTCAGTAGCCAGACGAGATGCCAATCGTGAAAATGTCTGCTTTGTCTACATCGGCCGTACCGTATGTTCACGTTTTAAAAATTTATAATTAGAGTTTAACTAAGATGGATTCGATTTATCACGAAAAGGTTTGTAGTGTGTATAAGTGAACCCTGTAACTTGTGATAAACGGCATGACAACGGTGTCTCTCACAAGCACCGTGTTTTACCCTACGCCAGCTCTGTTTGCATATTTTATACTTGTTCATTACAAGTTGTACTGTATGTTCTACGCAATTCCAGTTTTTACCTACGGAAGTGGAAGTGGCTTAGCTCCCAAAGCCTGGAATATTTATTTAGCTACTGTCCAAAAAGGCACCCTTGTGTTGAGAACACAATTAAGGCTCTTTTGTTAACTTGCGATGGCATAGATACTCACAGTACTAGTATCCGTAGAATTTCATACTCGCAGGATCCGTTTGTGTACAAATGGGCGTATATATGAAGGAGGGTGGAATGCCAATTTAAATATTAATTTGTGGTAGTACAAAGTACATATGTAACAATTAGACTGCTCATTTCAAGTCTTACAATATCTGGTCTAATCAATGATTGTATATTTTGTTCTTGGATTCATTTTGTATGTTAACTGTTTCTCCATTTTGAAGCATTGGTTTATTTAGATTTTGTAACAAGGGTCTATAAATTATGTTCTCTTTTTTTTACAGCAAGAAGGTTACTTGTGTGCTCAGCATTGTCTCAATAACTTACTGCAAGGTTAGCCTGTCACAACCATAATACCGTGTTTGGGACTGTATGAAGCAATAAGAATCTGTACTGCACTTCCAGTATATGCATACTAGGGAACCATTTACAGGTAGTTTCATAGAGGTAAAATATGCTGGATAATCTGAATTTCAGCACCAAAATGAGATAGGTACATGTGTACATGAAAAAAACCACAACATCCAACTTTTGTGGCAGGTTGGAATATCTAGCAATTCCTTGGCACCTGGATCAAAATTGTGTTGTATGTGTTTTTATTGTCATTTTTCTGAACATTTAGGTGCATACTTCACAGCAGTGGATCTGGCACAATTTGCTTATCAGCTTGATGAGCAGGAGCTGTCTACAATGGTTGAGGGAGCAGGGATTACTGATGATATCAAAAGATTCACTGAGGTACTTTCATTAAATGACAGACCTAGTGTTGTATTTATCCGTATATCTACTGCAATACATGTACACATTCCTGAATGATGGAATTGAACATTTGATATTTACTTTTTTCTGTTAGTATGCATAGATAAAATCATACCAAAAAGAAAGCAAAGGTTCCACCTTAGTCAGTGCAACCTGGGAGTCCACACTGTATATGTGCAGTCAGCTGGATGTAATTTTGATCGTTGTTTTCAAATTTAGCAAATCTGCTTTGATTCTAAGTACATGTACACCTTAATTTATGTATGTGTAATGTGCAAAATATATTGTTCTAATTAGCTTATCATATAATAATGAGAACAGTTGGCTGACCTCATAATATGGCTGTTTCCAATGTTCCATTTTCAATTGCATTTCAGCAACCTTCCTCCAATATGGATGACACGGGATATTTTTCCATACAGGTAAGTGCAACATTTCTTTTTAGGCATAAATATTAATGATGCAAATGGATTACATTTAATCTGATTTACTACAGCATACAGGGTTTCATTGAGAAAAAACCTCAAGGGGGGGCAAAAGTAGAGTTTATATTTTTTAGAGGGGGCAATTATAAGGCAAATCAAATTACTTTTAGACTACAGACTGGTGCTACAGTATATGTTGTATTCATCACTTATGTAGTTATGATGCATTTATTAAAGATCACTCCGTAAATACCAAGGGGGGCAATATAATGGCAAGGGGGGGCAAATGCCCCCCCCTGCCCCCCCCTCGATGAAACCCTGGCATACATGCAATGTACAACCATGTAGTTTGCTAATTTCAACCGTTTATGCTTATGCAGATGGAATGGATCAACTGCATGGGATAGAGTAGAGGGCCACATGTGTATCGTCAGTATAGAGTAAATGGCCATGTGTGCATGGTCGGTATAGAGTAAATGGCCACATTGTGTTCGATCGGTACAGAGTGTAGAGTAAATGGCACATGTGTACTGTATGTTGGGTACAGAGTAAATGGTTGCATCTAGTCGGTATGGAGTAAATGGCTACAGTATGTGTATAGAGTAAATGGTTAAGTTGCACATGGGTCATTCCCTTTACAATTGAGCCACCCACATAACATCATTGTCTAGCATTTCCTATCCCTGTGTACATACCCCAAATTGCTGTGCATTTGTGTACCCACAGTTCTTGTTGTTTTAAAATTATGAGCTGAGGAAATCTCAGTGACTTTAGTCCATTTGGTTGGGCATATCTTTGACATCGCATCATTTATATCAATGTCAATTAGATCAGAACATAGGTACACAAAAAGGTATTTACAGTAATACTGGAGTTATAGTTTATCGTGAATCTATGTTGCCAAAAATATTAAATTTTCACCATAGGTAGCTACTTATATCCCCATCATATGCCTACAATGATCTAACTGGGTGAGCTATAACCTGTGCTGTGACATTCCTTCAAAGAGAAGACAGAGCTCTATTTTTTTGTCCTCCCTTGTAATCATGTTTCTTTAATGTTTATGCTGTTTAGGCAGTAATTGGTGCGTCATAACTTTGCAAGCACTAGACAATATGTGCGAATTGTTAGTTTTGTGTGACACACCAATTACTGTGTAAACTGCATTAAAGAAATATATAATTACAATTATTGCAGGGATATTAGTAGCTACCTATAATGGTTCATTTTGAAATGTAATATTCTTGGCAGCATTTAATCTCATTATCAATTCATGATAAACTTTAACTCTAGTATGTAAATTTTAAATACCCTTCTTGTGTACCTGCATAGCAACTATGTTCCGATCTAATTGACATTGATATTAATGATGCAGGGCCAAAGTGATGTCCAACCGAATAGACTAAGGTTTTCTGAAACTTTAAATTTCAACAGCTCATTGGTGCATTTCCATAAGAACAATCGGAAGTCTCGCTAGAGACTTCCATATAGGTTTTGACCCCGACTATGAATTAAATTAAAATCCCGCGACCCTACCGTAGCTTCGCTCCCGACGATCGGATCGTCTAACTGGTTGCGGCAATCGATCTAGAAGTCAAAACTGAGTAGTTTCGTTTTTGTTTCACGTCGTAGAACCGCGTGGTTGTCGAGAACGAAAAATACTGCCGTCCTCGTTCCCCTTCCAAAAATAATGGGCGGGTCGTCTGCTTCTGCTTCTTCTTCTTCTTCTTCTTCTTCTTCTTCTTCTTGGGAACTCATAACTCGTGACAGGAACACTTTTAAGCAATGAAAATTGCACCAATAGCTTTAGAATTTGCTGGAGGACTCGCTATGATACAAAAACGCCTAAAAGCCTATATACGGTCTTACCAAATCTATTTAAGCAAAGCTACCTAGAAAATTTTCATAATACGTCTGGATTGAATTAAATCGGTTAAATGAAAGGGGGGAAACCTGTGATGCAACAGTGATTTGGGTGTTAAAAAAATTAAGGAAACAAGTAAATAAAAACATTCTCTCTGAGAAAGTTGGTGGGATATAGGTTTTTCAGGCAAATAGTATACTGGTGTAAAAAGCAAGGAAACAAGTTTCATCAGAAGGGAAAATGTAATAGTCCTATATTTAGCACAGAAACAGCATATGCCTTAGTCGAAGTGTGCTAAATATAGGACTATTACATTTTCCCTTCTGATGAAACTTGTTTCCTTGCTTTTTACACCAGTATACTATTTGCCTGAAAAACCTATATCCCACCAACTTTCTCAGAGAGAATGTTTTTATTTACTTGTATTATATAGGAAATGGAATGGTGCTTCGGTACTATACAATGATGTTATTTTAATTGCTCAATTATATATGGAATGACCCGCATGTACTTTATATTGTACCTATCTCTACTAATTCACATAGCATGCTATTACATTGTAAGGTCATCAACAGAGCATTACAGGTGTGGAACTTGGAGCTAATACCTACAGCGTCACCTTCTATGAAACATGTGCTGGAGAACCCAGTGTAAGTTGTATTTAATGCATGCCACATGCCCATCTATTACCATATTATGGATTTATGACGTGAGTTGCGTTATTTAAAACTTGTATATGCAGTTGATCAGTTTTATGCAATAATATACATTGATGGGCAGCTGGTTGGCCAGGAACTTTGAGCTTGTGTTTATTACAAGCAATATGTACAGTTTATGGTGAACATGCATGTATGTTTGCCATCGCTCAAACCATCATTTGTTGTCCCTCAAATTATGTACACAAAAAATAAGAGAGACTGATTCCTAGTACCTGGTGATCGTATGGTTGGAAGCCTCTCCCCAGCAGTTGTTCTTAATAGGAAACTGCATGTTCAGGAAATAGTGCAATTGGTATATATATTAGGAATTAAATAACCTCATTTCTGATACATGTAGGTGTACTGCATTCCATGAAACAATGTGGTGGTTAACCCTAATTGTTATATGTACTTCCACTTGTACACTGTATCTGCTGTTTTCATTATTACCCACACCATTGTTATCATTTATTCAGTAGTTCCTTTGGAAATGCTAAACCTTACCTGTTACGTTTTTGTCATGGTGGATTTGAATAGCAAATTTAGACTTATTTGCTAATCCTTATGTGTAGTGGTGCTGTAAAATATTGCGGCTGTTATGTTTTTGTCATGGTGGATTTGAAATGCAAATTTACTTCAATTCAGTCTTAGAAGTTAGATTATTTGCTAATTCTTATGTGTAATGATGCTGTAAAATATTGCGGCTGTTAATGTTTGTAACACACAGCTGTTGTACAGATACATACCTGTATATATATATATACATATACATCCGTCAGGCTCTATGCAGCTAAAATACTCTTGTAACTAGGTTTAATATATGATGACAATGATACGGAGTGTGTGTTTGGTATTGATATTTAATCCTATCTATTACTACTAAATGTACTGAGTATGCTTTAAAGTTCTTTGTCAGTGTGTTAAGTCAACTCTCATCATGCCTCTGCCATGTCCAGGTGTCATGAGAGAGCATTCATATGTAATCACCAGCAACATTGGTTTACTATCAGAAAGCTGGGAAGACAGGTATGCAGCACTTGTTTAGCAGAAACATTGTCATGTACTGTGCAATTACATGTACTTCCCCAGTGGTTTAACTTGGATTCTCTTCTAAAGAAGCCAAGGTTGGTCTCAGACACCTACCTCAGTCTCTTCCTGACTCAACTGCAGATGGAGGGTACATTGCTGTGTGTAGCTGAGGCTATGTCTAAGGGTGTGGCAGAGGGAATGTTGTGGTGGTGGGACAGTGTCTGAGTAAATAGGGAAGGTTTTGCCCTGAAGAGGTAATGTAGGTGAGGCATGGGAATGTTTATGGTTAAAAAGGTGGGGGTTGAGCTGTTGAAGCGTAGTTACATGTACATTAAAGCAACACTGTAAGCATGCTTGGCAGCAAGCCAAAAGATCAAACATTTCCACAGTCCTCACAGCTGGACAGTGTTTGAACTGAATTTGTACATGTAGATTTTATCTTATATGAACAGTATTGTCTTGTGCAAACATAGTCTGGAGCATTTAGCAGAGTCTTGTTTTTACATAGTATTCTTTGTGGCTGTAATAGGTTAGCTTTCAGATTTGGCACCACCAATGACTACTGTGTTTTGGTTTTAACTCTTCACATGCATTGAACTGTTTGTGCAACATGCATGTACAGCATTGTTTTACCAATGACTGAATTGGCTTCTCATTTGTAAGTAGGGAATGATGTTAGTTTTTAACCCCCAAACATTGCAATGCCATTTTGCATCTTATTGTCATCCCTGTGCATTTTTCATTACAGCTAGCACAACAAGCACATTAATGTATTTGTGAATTACTCGCCTTAATATATCATTACTTACATGCCCAGGTTTCACTGGTATGTTTGCATGTTAACATGTGTGGTGAAAAGTATGGCAATCTTGATTACCTGCTACATGTATTGTATGCTTCTGTGTCAGTAAGTAACAATGTGAACTTTTTTAAAAAGGTTATTCTATATTTGTGGTCAGAGGAGACCTGCCTTCCAGTGAGGCTGACCAGTTATTACAGATTATTGTTCTTGATGCGGCTGGACAAGAAGAGCCAATGACACATACAAGGGACAGCATTACATCATCCTCTAGCTCCTCACACAGTTCTGCAGGTCAGAACAGTGCTGATGAAGCATTTGATCTTGAACTGGCAACAGCAATTTCTGCCAGCTTGGAAGGTGCGACAAAATAATTTACTGAACATAGCCTGTATGTATTTTTGTGTTTGAAATTGAAAGTCCACTGAAATCTGATGTACATGTATGCTAACTGTGAATTAATGTTTTCTATTATCTGTGAATGTTTGCACCTGCTGAAGATCAAAGTAGGGTACATGCGTATATTGTTATAGCTACTAAATGATCAAAGGCACTGATTGTAAAACTTTCTGATTGCTACACAAGCAGACATAGAATACTTACTGTAGTAATCTGCCGACTTCTGTGATGTTTACCATATCAAAAGAAGTAGCGGACTGTTCTAAGATTGCTCGCTTCTTTTGTGTGTAATGCTACCTTGCAGATGTGCTTGTCAGTAGGCAATATTCATGAGTTGAGCAGAGATCATATAACCTGTGCTCCCTTTCATATTATGGATGTCGTTCGTTGTTTTATCATTCATAGCAATAGATGTTTATGCATTTGCCATTTATTTGCTGTACTGACTTGTGATCCCAGACCTTTTATTTATTTCGTAATCATTATATGGGATATGGAATAAGTACAATGTTGTAAACTTACCAAAGAGCAACTTGCGTTACATTTAGCTGGTCTGAAAAGGATGGTTATTACCTCTCTTTTTGTGCTGCTCTACTCTGCCATGGTTTATCAAGTTAGTTCAACCTTCTCAACTGGATCTATTACACTATCACTGGAACATGAATTGTTGCATAGTAAAATTTTATTTTTATACACTCTTAGAGTCTCCACCTTCAATGGAAGAAATCAGACAACGAAGGGTGGCTCATTTTGAGAAGTATGTTATTCGATTAGCACGATGTATGTACATGCATATTGTAGTGTACATTTAAATTTTGACTACCCACACACACGCAGGTATCACTAATCTGAATCACCATACGTCGAAGTGCTTCAGAGACTGGAGTTGCCGATGTGTGTAGTGAAGTTTTTATATGTCGCGTAATATTTCCGGTGTCAGATAATATCAACACAAATGTCGTGCGTGCGCATAACTTTGTTGAGGTATATAATATCTCGTGTTAGTAGGCGTGTGGTGGTAATACAGAGCGCTCTCGTTCTCTTCCCTCCCCTTGCTTCGCTAACGTCGTTCTTGCTTCAGGCAACTTGGTAAGTGTAGTGTGAATTTCGTGCCAAAATCAGCAATGCTATGTTTGCTCCGCACATCAGTACATTTATATGCATGCATTTCGCGCGAGCTTTTATTCCCCTATTAGTAGGTTGATAATTATAATTTTATCTTGTACCATTTCACGGACCTTGTTTTCAGGTCGATCTGCCGAGGCTGCATGGGAAGAAGCCAAAGTAAACTTGGTACGATGCCGAAACACGGCGCTCGTACGTTTGACGTTAAATTAACCTGCGCTCTTGCATTCGTTTTGCAGGGTCCTTGTGGACACATAGATCTCACAAAGACAGTGATAGTTCCGGTACGGTTCCGTACATTGGTCAATCGATCTCCTTGTTCGACAGTTCGGATAATACGTGCATTATTTTTGTCCACAGAACAAGTCCTATTCCGGGCTACCTCGAGTAGTCTCGAGTGTCTTAGTTCGCTGAGTGGTGGTAGTACACACGAGAAATCAGAACCAATGGATTCGCTAGAAAACGTGCAAGCCGTATCGTCTTTGCCGTCAAGAACTGTCAATGGTAATAAATACGTCAGAATAGCAACATCCCCTTTTGGAGCAGATGGAGAGGAGGTATCAAGAACACATGACGTTCAGAGTTCGGGCATTGCCGACAGTTTTGTGCGGACACCAATCGTTTTACCCGACAACATGACAGTTATAGTGAGCTATAATGCGTTTCATGTGGCTTATAAATTATCGTGTCTTATTCACCAGGAACCAATGGAACAATGTTCATTTATAGAGAGCAATACTTCTGGTGCACCAGTGATGCCAAGAAAGTCTTCTTTGAAACGAAAGTCATCAACAGCTGAGGTATAGTAATCGCAATTGCAAAAAAATAATAATAATAAAATTGTTGTTGTGATTAAATTAATTGTTTTCCAAAATCTGTTATTTAGAAAACTCCGGCTTTTCAAAGTGGTGCGGTCCCGCAGTTACCTTTAGTACTCAGACAAAAGTTGTCACCCGAGGTGAGTTGTGAAGCTGGAGCGCGCGAGGTACTGGGCCGCTAACATAATGAGATAACTATAATCACATCGCTTCATGTTATGAGCATGCTTTGAAGTAGATGTAGGAGTAGGAGTGACCTAGACACGCGCAGCTGTGAATACGATTGTTTTTGCGATAGAAATCCGTTGTCCTAGCAACACTGTCGCATAATCTCTTGTTAAAACCTTTACTATAGGATCTTAGTGCCCTACTGCAGTTTGTATGTTCAACTGTAAGAGAATCCTTGGAAGATAAACTGATTGTTCAGAGCTCAGATTGTTCAGATGAGGGCAAGGCCATGCCTTGCAAGCAAGTAAGAATCAGCGATCATGTTGAGGAGTTTGCAACACATGATGACTCAGAAAGTACACCTATCAGAGAATGTACATCGCGAAGGCAACGTCGGCATGGATATAGAAGGGAGAGGTTACAGTCATTACATCATCAACTATGCAAAAATGGGTCGTTAGATGTAGAGCATCACAATACAAATCCAGACTCAAGTTGTGATACAAGAGAGCGCTCAAGAAGCCATGAGGAGAACACTTTTGGTAACACCATAGAAGCAAATGAACCAGTTTCACATAGAAAAGAGTGCCATTGGGCTCAGGAACAGGTGAAGAGAAAAAAGTCTGCAAAATGTAGCAGGAGTTCACCCGTGGATACCAGTTTGGATGACAATTGTCCTGGAGTACCAGAGAATAAACATAGACCAAAGCACCACACCCATCATTCATTCTGTAACCGGTGCATTCCTGAGCAGAGCTGTCGGCGCAGAACAAAGCAACTGTTGGATGAAACAGAAGTTTGCAATGAACTTAATCTTGGAATGAAACGACATCAGCTGCAAGGGAACAGAGAAGGCTACATGACGTTAATGGAGCTCAAGGTGGCAGCTGAGCTTAAGGTAGCTGCCCTTACACTGCAGCAGCATTGTGAGTGTGAAGGTTCTCAATTACTTGGCAAAAGGATGAATACTGTTGGCAGAAACAAGCACAAAGTCCTTCAATGTGCAGCAGTGAATAAAGTTGTAGTACCCACCCCTCAAACCAAAGTGCTCCAAACTGATTTTGATCCTTACTTTCTCAGCAAGCCACGAACAGGACATGAGTCTCCAACAACAGATATGTCTGTTGTCAGTTTGAACATAGAGGGACCCTGTCTTCCAAGTTCCCACAGTAGTGTGTGCAGAGAACAAGTACACCAGCCCAGTCATCACTACCGCCATGCCCTTGATCAGTGACTTACATATATGTGTATGCTTGCTGTTGTGCATTGGTATTGCCACACAAACACACACACATACATACACACACGTATAGGAACCTATCTCAAAGCAGCTTTCATATTAGACAACCCAAATGTTTTATGCATTGTTTAATGGGTGGGTTCTCAGAATAGGGACTTGCTTCAACAAACCCTAAGCAGAGAAAGGTTTCATCTGTGGGAAGAAATTTACAATCATGCTTTGTATGGCTATGCATAAAAATACCATCTCATATTTATAATGTACATCCGCATGCCAAAATAGTATCCTAATTAATATTTATGTGATTTAGTCAGATATAAGAACAGCAGTTTTGGCTGAGAGTTCTGTGAATGCATCCACTTCTTCCAGCTGTACAGTGGATCCATCTAGTGAAATAACAAGTGTAATGTAGAAGTCCATAATAAAACTGAACATGCAATACACATGGTTTCACGCAGGTGTGTGGTCAATAGCAATGACTTTCACATACAGATATTTGAGAGATGCATCATCAAATGCTGCAATAGAACAGATGCAGTTCAAAGTTTCACTGGAACAAACCTGTGGTATGCTTAACATCCGAAACATAGCAAGACTTCAACGTAATAATTTTGTTCAAGATTAAATGAACATCAAACCCCTATAGGAAAAAGTTGACATAGTATCCTTCCTACAGCTTGCATTGCTCTACAACACACCTCATCAAGGTTCGAGGCAGTGATAGGAAGGAGCTGCTGAATGGTAGTCTGCAGAAGCTGCAGGGAAAAAGTTAAGGACACAGGCACTCATTAGATATTCATTAAGTGGACACCTACACCCAAAAAAGTATGCTTCTGGTTTGGCTTGTCTACATATCATTTTTTGTTTTTATCATGTGTAACAGGCAGCACTTACCTGGAGTTCTTACAACTAAAATCACCATTGATATACAAGACCATTGTTTAGGGTGAATAAAAGTATGTCTTGCTTTAAGACGGAACTGCCGGACAACATTTAGTATGATGTTTACATATGTAGAAGCCAGTGTGGTAATGAGCTTCCTCACTCCCCACCAACAGAAACACCACATCACAGAAAAAGGGTACCTTGTGTCATCCTTGCACACAAACAACATGTAACTCCAATGCTAACCACAACTTATCTAAATACAAGGCACATAAGTCACTACATGTACATGAGCATTGTTATTTTGATAGAGACGTTCTTAGGAGGCCATCATTGAACAACATTGTGTACTATGGCATCTGATTTAGAACTTATTGGAACACATTAACAATTATAGAAGCAGTATAATTTCTCGCACTGAGAACTTAACAACTACGCATGTGCACACAATTGCTTTCCTACACAATAAATGTTTCTACATACCTCCACATGCATCTCCAACTCCTTAAACTCAGGATGTGACATACGTACAGCAAGCTGAAGGTGGATTGCGGGGCAGGATACATGTTTTTCACACCCATTGCAATGCAGATCAACATGGCCTGGGCTACAAGGGGTGACAGGTAAAAGCTGACTTCAAAGCACAGTGGGATACCATACAGTAAACAGTATATTTGCCCATGCAGTTATATATTTCTTTGTGTGGTATTCCTTATGGTAACCAAGTATAAACTTGTGTTTGGCAGCTCATCTACAAATACCACTGTGTATGTACTCAAACTTGCATGTACTCCCCCACACACACATCAAAATCACAATCACAAACATTGCCTTGCACATAAAAACAGATACACAAAAAAGTCCGGACTGCAATGTATTCTTGCCCATATCAAATGGGCAGGATGACTGACTTTCCATCCACCTCCAAGGACACCAGATTTGAGCAGCCACAGGTATCACATGCCATCCATGAGTAAGCATTCTCATCATCCACTCCTGTGATTCTACCTGGAAAAGAGACAAGAACAATGGTGAGAGATGAATATGTGCATGAATCTTGCACATTTCCTATAGTCCATTATGAGAATTGGATAAGTGTATGTACAGTTGCATGCGGGAAGTATCGATGGGTATGCTCCCTGTGACATGTTCCATGCATACCAACCAATCATTACTACACCATGCTTATGTACAAACCACCTCACTCCCCTGTATATGGCAAGTAATTGTGGGAAGGGGGATTTAAAAAATCAAACCTGAGACTGAAATCAATGATCCTATGGCAACAGCATGAGTCAATGAAGGTAGTATGGGTGGGCCAATGGAAGCCACAAGTTGTAGTTCACAAGCATCAAAGCTTCTTTGTGGGTAAATCTTGTGAGCAAAAGTAATCAAGGCATTACATCAAAGACGGCACTTCCATTCAATGACACACAGACACGCAGGTGCCATTTTAAAATTAGAGAGGATGTGCCAAAATGAATAAATGGACAAGTCTACTACAGCTGTAGAAAAAGAA
Source organism: Eunapius fragilis (assembly GCA_963681505.1). Lineage (NCBI taxonomy): Eukaryota > Metazoa > Porifera > Demospongiae > Spongillida > Spongillidae > Eunapius > Eunapius fragilis. The sequence continues at coordinate 4,063,233 of OY811984.1, forward strand.
TGCCATTGACAAATGCAAATGCAACACAACTAAAGGAATGAGCAGAGTGACCAATATATTGAAATACTGTTACAAACATCAGGGGAACAGCCACCGGACTTCAAGGAATCTAGGCCTTATGTCAGGCAAGAAATAGAGTAAGGTCACAGTTTGTACACAGAAGCCACAATACACCAATTCTTCAGTATTTCCAGCAGCATTACATAATGCCAGTACCCACACATGTCATAGATACTACAACCTTTCCACATCAAAGGTTACTTTGACTTGCACACTTCTGTTATTACATTTTGACAAGTGAGGTATTAAACAAAAATCCAGGATGAAACTGAACATGGTTAAAGTCCATTTCACAACTGGATACACACCATTTATCAATAATCATGTTATGTGTGCACATGTGTATACACATAGGGCTTCCAGCCTCTCTTCCTCTCTCACACACATGCACACACACTTACCACACTTTTATCAATTAACATTGCATCCACTGGCATCAGAAGTGAGCATGCATTCATAGAATAGCGTATGCCTTCAGACCCTGTGCACAAAAGCAAGTAACATGATGCGTCCATGTTATATAATATGCTGTTTACCGCTGCTGCTAACTTCAACATCTCGAAGGAGAACACTGGCACTTGGGGTTTTGAGGACCCTTGAAATACCATTCAAACAGTATGATGGTTTAAGTTGCACGGTGACCAATACAGACCGAGTGCCTGTATGTGGCAGCACAACAAACATGTAGCAATCAGGTTGCAGGCAGGAATGATCAGTATCCTAAATCAAAAGACAGCAGGTATCATTGCAGCACTTGTTCTCTTTGAAGCCACTAACCTTGTTATAAGTGTACACAATCTTAGCTAAAAGATCTACACATCCCATTACTGATGGTGAAGGGTGATGCAGGTTACCAGCAGAGGAGACCCTTTCACCAATCACAACTGCTGTACTGCTCTGTTGAGCATTGAGCACATAGAGTGAAGGAACACCCCATTGAGGTAGTGCAACTTCCTCCTAGGGGCAGCCAAAGACAACACATGCATGCAGTCAAAGGATATCAAATGTGACCACAAGTAAACCACTGTGGTGCCAAGTGGCTGACAATATGCTATTGATCAGTGTCTGATTGTTTGCTTCCCTTACTAGGCAAAGAAATACATGTAAACATGACCAGATCTTAAGCTTCATTTCCAACTAAACCCACAAAATATCATACCAAGCGGATGCAGTTACATACACATTGTGTGCACTTACCAGGTCTGATTCCACGCTTTGAGTTATTGTCTTGTGGAATTCCAATGATGATATTAGGTTGAAGATTTCTGGAGCCCTGTCAACATGAGTCAGTGTGACTCCATACCAGCATGTCACAAACCCTAATGCATTACCTGCTCAATGTAGCTCTATGATGCACTTTCACATTACTAATTTGGTACTCCCTGCCCTCTCCGGTTTCGATCACATCTTTCCTGAAAAAAAAAAAAAAACAGTATGGTTAGGTCACACAAGGTCCATGTACACATGCCACACATAAATATTAATTTGGCAAAGATGGTGGGAGCCCCTGGGAAAATGTTTTGGTCTCATTTGGCATTTTGGAGCTAAACATATGAGTATACATACATGTATGTATATACACACACACATACACTGTGCATGTACATGTAACTAAAGCCAGCAGGGATGTTATGGCTAGTGAAGTAGGGTAAACTTTAATATACTATACAGACTACGATGTGGATCCAGATCAATGTATTGCTGCCTTAGCTGGATTAGAGCCAAAGCAAGTGATAAAAAGGCTATTTAGTCAGTGCTTGGTTTGTTAAAGCACTTCCAACACAAGTACAGCATTATGTGCAAAATCAAGACATAGCCTCAGACCTTTGGCTGATGCTATCAATGTCTTGCAATTCTGAAGGTGTAACTTGAGAATGTCTGTTGTATTCTCTAAACTCCAAAGCTCAATAGGCCTCAAAGCTCAATAGGCCTCCAATATCGACAATGCCACGCTCCTGGCATCACGTTATGGTTTAAAACTATCGGCTGCCCGTTTAATGCACTATTGCTAATCTTAATTTCAGCCAAGAGTAAAAGTTAGTTCATATCAAAGAATGTCTAACTATTCTCATAGTTCTTCATAATTTAATTCTCTACCCAACTTAATGTTTGTGGTCATGTGTAGTTGTAAGCATGCAACATGATAGAGGTGACAGGCAGACAAGCAGATCAAAGAAAGAACCTTGAACTATCAAAGTGATATCATAAAGAAGCTGGCACCAAACCTTGTTAAGGAGAGGTGTCCTTAAAATAAACATCTCTTTATGCTAGTAGTTAACATGTAGGGGGTCAATAGATGCCTGTCTAAGATTATTTTAGTTACATGTATGTGGTGGCAGACATGACGCTATTTACTTGTACTGCTACAGAAGTGTAAAAGGACAGACGGGTTTTGACTGTACATGTAAGTTCCATAGATATGTCCACAGATATGTCTCTCACATCATCTCAACTTCTTTATCAGCATGATTTGATGCTGAGGCCAGTACATGCATCACTGTGTTGAGGCCTGTACATGTATTATTGTGCCGAGGCCATCATTGCGCTGAAGCCAGTACATGTTCATTGTGCTGAGACCAGTTGTGCTGAGGCCAGTACATGTATCATTGTGCTGAGACCAATACATGTATCATTGTGCTGAGGTCAGTACATATACATGTATAACATTGTGCTGAGGCTTATCATTGTGCTGAGACCAGGTACATGTATCAATGCGCTGAGGCCAGTACATTTAACATAGTGCTGAGACCAGTACAGGTATCATCAATGTGCTGAGGCCAGGTACAGGTATTATCATTGTGCTGAGACCAGGTACATGCATCAATGTGCTGAGGCCAGTACATTTAACATAGTGCTGAGGCCAGTACAGGTATCATCATTGTGCTGAGGCCAGTACAGGTATTATCATTGTGCTGAGACCAGGTACATGTATCAATGTGCTGAGGCCAGTACATTTAACATAGTGCTGAGGCCAGTACATGCATCATCATTGTGATGAGGCCAGTACATGTATCATTGTGTTAGGGTTAGGGCAGTATATGTACATGTATCATTGTGCTGAGCTCAGTACATGTATCATGGTATACTAGCCTAATAAGCTTACATGTACCAAACAATATACAATTTCATATTTAGTTCTGTGTGGGCAGAAAAATTGCCAGATCACTTGCCTCAGCATCTAATACCAGACAGCATGCAGACTAATTGCTGCTAGTAATAACAATATTAATATTTAGTTCTTTTGTTTTGTGTTGATGTAAAGCAGGCCACACTTGCGATCATGTTTGGGTTTAGATTGCTACGCAATCATAACCACTTGAGAACACAAGCGAAGTAAGGCCCAATGTTTAAAATCAGGCTCTCTGTATATAGCTATGTGCACAAATACATGTATAGGACTATGAATTCATGCACAACGCTACATCTACATGTATGTTATATATGTACATGGAGTCTACACCTATGTTAACCTTTACAGAGCTCTGTGTACATGTACAGGTTCATGTTCACTGAAGCATGGAATACATGCGCACCTATAAGTGCAAAGTTTACAACTCTCAGGTTCGTCTTTTTAGTGCATGCTGTGGCAAAGGATGTGGGTAGATAGAATGTACTATCACAGGACAGTATGTAATATTGATAAACAATACATCCATCCACCCAGGGTCATACAAATACACCATGGGTCACATTAAGAATTTTTCAAGGCGTTTTTAACACCCAACTGATGAGTCACGTTTGTACATGTAACAGAGAGATTAACTTGCAGTACTATGGTGGTAGGAGTGGGTGTGTAAAGATGGGACAGAAATTGAATACTTATTCTTTTCATGTGCCTTTCCTACTATTCTCCTTTTGTTCCAAGAGAAAACCCCTTCTTACGCACTGCACAGAATGTTTTGTTTTACTCCTTTTTACATTCAGCCGGCCAAAATCGCAATACAAAGGGTTCAAGAATTAAAAGTGCCATGTAATTAAAAATATTATAGAGAATACTATCTGTGTGTAAAATATATTTCCACATTACGATCGCATGGTGTGATCAATGAAAAATAATAGGACAAGGAGATTAATGCCTTTTCAAGATTTTAAACACGTTTTAGTTGTAATTAATACCTTATCAACATGGCATGAACACCCTGTGACGATCAACTAGTACACGCACATGTACATTGTAGCTGATCAATTTATTTATCTTTGTTTCAGATACTGATGTGCACAATGCTTACCACTGGCCGATACTTTCATCCAATAACTGCAGCTCTGCATATGTTCCATGACGGTCACATAGCAGAATGGCCCAACTGGAACAACAAAAAAAAAATTGTTCACCTTCAATACTTCACAAGTCAAACAGAACTTACCACCAGCAGTAGTCACTTCCATGTGTGGCTGTGTGCCTGGCTCTATCCAGTAGTGATTTACTGAGCATGCATTGGCTGTGATGAGACACAAATAGCAATAAGATTATGGATAAGATTTATTTGCCTGATGGCTGCTTAACGTGTACATGTACTGGTACTGTGTGGGCTATACCAATCTACAAACCGCAGATCTTTGTATGATGCCAAAGGCACCCTATTTTTCAATGTTTGAGTGTCAAATGGAGAGATGGGTGTAATTTGAGTATTGAGGTGAAAAGGAGCCCCCCCCCCAGGGTGTCAGTCGACCCACCAAGATTAGTTGAAGAGCATAACCCTAATGTCCACCCCCTGTACATTGTTCCTTCATTGCTATATATATTGCTATCACAAGTAACCTTCACTACACAACAAAACGTGCAAGCCTCCAGCCCATACCTTTCTTCCAATTTTTTAATCAACATTCTTTGCCTGTAGATTCGGACAATGAATGCAGAGAATCTGATAGCTTCACCACCCCCTTTCTCTATGGCTTCAAGTATGTTGGGATACTTAACACTGTTACTCTCATGGTTTATGGCAATGAGTGCTGGCATAGCATCATGGACTGGAACTACAGACGCAGTCTCTCCCTGGCATCTTGAAAAAAGCCTCGTTGGGGTTAAGCTCTGCACACAAGGGTACAAATAGAGGATCACACTACAGCAAATGTGTACATGTAGGTATGTTGCCCCTGCATGCATATAAAAAGAAAAACACTTTGGGGAATGGAAGCAATATTATTCAAGACAGCAGAGATACCGGCATTAGCACCCAACCTGAGTACTTTATCAAGAATGTTGAGAAACAAGATGTAGTTCCCTGACTCAGTGAGTATTTTTTAAATGAGTGCCTACTTTGGAAACGCTTTCTGGTGAGTTGGCATTAGTAAAGACAGATACCCGAGCTGGAACAGTTTGATGAATGCAAGGTTCATCCAATTCTGGAGCAATATCCTGCAATAGAAGATCAACCTATATATATATATATATATATATATATATGTCAAAAGACGTGCAAGAAAGGCTAATAATAGAGATACGTGAGAGAGAGGGAGAGAGAGAGAGAGAGAGAGAGAGAGAGAGAGAGAGAGAGAGAGAGAGAGAGAGAGAGAGAGAGAGAGAGAGAGAGAGAGAGAGAGAGAGAGAGAGAGAGAGAGAGAGAGAGAGAGAGAGAGAGAGAGAGAGAGAGAGAGAGAGAGAGAGAGAGAGAGAGAGGAAGAGAGAGAGAGAGAGAGAGAGAGAGAGAGAGAAGAGGTGCAGATGTCCACACTTACGTTGCAAGGAATTGTGAGAAGCCTACAACTTAAAAGAGATACCACTTTCGCAGAATGGGAAAGCGGAGACATGCCAATTATGCCCTTCTGATGGCATACCACAGGAGAGGGTACCTCTCCTTCAACTGGACTAAATCCAACAGCCTCACAAAAATGTGGGCAAAGAATGACTTGCTTATCCATTTCACCAACCATGATGCAATGCCTGGCAAAATATATTGCAAATGTTAATACTAAAATTTTTGCATGAATGTTAGATTGTAGCTATTTATAAAGTGTTCATGTAAGATGGTGGATATGTGTGTGGGTATACACGTAGAGTTGGTTGGTTAACTATACCTACATTTGGAAATGACTTACTACTTCCAAACCACAATATACAGAACAATAATAACTCATCTCCAGTCATTTATGCATTTCTACAGGCTACTGTATATGTTCAGATACATGAAAAATGTATGTGTGTACACCTACACAATTAAAAACGGCTTGTTAGCATGGCTGGAAGTACGGATGTAAATATATTACTATTACAAAATACCTACCACGGTGAATAGATGCTGACATGACTACCAACTCGGAGGTTGAGAGCACCAGCTGTTTGTGGTGAAAACACAGTTACCAGCTCCGAACAATCATGATCTGAGCTGAGAGAGATAGATAATATGGCTACCGTAAGTGGCTCCTGTCTTTTTGGGCGTTGAGTACACTTCATCCCCATACCGTTTTGACTCTGTATTAGGAAGACACACTAACTCTGACTTGCTGCATCTAAGAAGGCTGGCTGGGGCTGCAAGCACTTTGCACAGACCAATAAAAAGTGAATAAGCATTGACAATGGAGAGTATCTTGAGTGACAGCTGATGTCTGGAGCCTAGTAGAAATAAAGATGAGAAGTTTACAAGTATCAATTTCCAAATGAAGCCCACCATATCTTAATTTTTGGGGCCTAGCCTAGTAGAAATAAGGATGAGAAGGTAAAAGTATCAATTTCCAAATTGAACCCACCTTATCTTAATTTTTGGAGTCTAGATAGAGAAGTTCCCTGCTCAATAAATACATAGTAACTTCTGGAGAGTTTTACTACCAAGGAGTCGTGACATTCAGCAGCAGTTGCATATATGTAAATGGAACAGTGTCTAGCAAAATCACCCTTCTGGGTAGTTTTTCAAGTTTTCAAATTTTTGATTTTCCGTGAACTCCAAAGAGCTTCTATCAAATGATCCTTACACATCCAAAATTGGGCTATCCGTCGTAAAGATATAAGACACTGAATTTATAATTAGCCATACATTTCAATGCAAGCATTACTATTCTTTTGCTTGTCCTGGAAAATTTGAAAAAGTATCACAAGGGTGATTTTGTTGGACACTGTCCCAAATAACACATGTATTCTATAATTGGGACAGTTCACGCCAAAATGAGCCCTAGAGTATAGTTATAAAAATTGTTCACTTAAAAATGGCTGTATCTACCACAAGCGTTAGGGTATTGACTTCCTATTTTCAGGATACACTATATTTCAAATTAAAATTTTGCTCTTTGAATCACTTCCTAGGGAACGTGCAAAGGCTCTTACCCTTGGGATTCAAAACATCAATATCACTCTGTAGGAGAATCTAAATCGCTTCTAAGTCGGTTTATATGTAGAACAGCTACATGTATGATGCTATTGATTTGTAAATGTTTACTCTAGCCATTGCAAAGACATAGCTGTGCAAAGTGTGGCAGCTTGACTCCCACCAATAATAATGGAATCGAGGGACTAGTATAAAATTTTTTCAAGTTTTCAAAGTATTACATATTCTAACAGAAACCCATGTTGTCTACAAATTCTTTCTTACGAACTGGAAATTAGGCTATCCATTATGGAGTTACGGTGGCCTGAAATTTTAATTACGCATACATTTTAATTGCACATGTCAACTCTGATGCTCCATGCTGGATAATTTTATTATATGCGCTAGGCCCCTTTTCACTGCCTTGACCCAATACACAATTGTGCACAAAGGCACAGCAAGGCACATTTTTGGAGGTTTCTACATTCTGAAGCCTCAGAAATCCAACAGTGCATAGAAATTCACATCAAATATGGATAGTATACACTGTATGCGAAATGCTTCTATATGTGCCAAAAAGTGTGTTCATACTATGCAAGTTGTAACTTGAGAGAAAATATCTCCCATGGTTAATTACCCAAGTTTTCATTTGACTTACCCAAGCTTTCATCCTTTTGTGTCATCCTCATCTGATGCTCAAAAAATGCAACCTCCGCACTCTCTCGCTTAATGATTGTGTTTAGTCTCTCAGCAAGTCCAAATGAAATAAACTTCCTGAGTCGTAATTTCTTAGCTGAGTCAATTCCACGAGGTGTTTTTGGTGTTCTATTCACAAACACGTCCCTCTCATTGGAGTCAATGGAGTGTGACTGCACCTGCAGTAACCATTCACTGGGCTTAGCTATATTACTATTTAGTTGAGGGGATTCGGGAGAACTGGGGTTTTCTATCTGTAGCTGGTCTTGGATAGGAGATGCAATAGCTGGTGTACATCTATCTGCACTTTCAGGTGAAGTGGAACAAATGTCTTCACTGTCTTCAGACTAGGGCAAAGAAAAAACCACATCAATACAATTGCTGTTACAGTGTACAGGTTAATGACTGCCGTGAGTAAGGAAACTATTAACAGACCACACATTTGCCAGCCTATTTATTTACTTCTTTTTTAACTAACATTGTTTTTCAGTGGAAAAAAAAGGGAGGGGAAGGGGAGGGGGGGAAATGCATTTGTGCCACATGCTATATGCACATTCACACATCATCAGAGCCTGAACATAATCCTTAGAGGTCCTTGTGGACGGTTATAATCACCCTAAGCTAATGATACAGATGACCTAAGGTATTACATGACTACCTCAGCTTAAGGTATCACATGACCATCTCAGCCTAAGGTATCACATGACTTCCTCGGCTTAGGGTACCACGTGACCATCTCAGTTTAAGGTAACACATTACCACCTCCAGCCTAAGGTATCACATGACCACCTCACCATAATATCATATGACTACCTCAGCCTAAGGTATCACATGACCAACTGAGCCAAAGGTACCACATGACCACTTCACTACCTAAGCAATATGATGGAGCAGCACTGGTGACAAAGGCTTGCTGTGCCATCATCACATGTACACAGAGCACCAATAGGTCAGATCTAATTTCAAGCTTGCCATGAGCTCACATATGCCCTGAACAGATAGTCAGTGGCCCTCAATACCTCTGTAACATCTCGCTAATACTGTAATGAATTTTGATGGTGAAAAAAGGTACTATTATGATATTACTAGGGTGGAGCAATCTGTTTGGCTAGAATTCAAACCCAAAGAAAGAAGGTCACTTCATGTTGAGGCTGCCAAAATGTACATTACCAACCTCTATAGAAGTAACAGTGAATGTGGTATTTTCTGTCATGCCATGCTGCTCCATTGAGCTGGAAGTGGAAGTACCTCTAAGGCCAGAGGGAGCAGCCATTTGTTGATTACAGTGAGGTGTGTCATCCTGGTAGTCCTCTATCTCACAATGGTCACTAATTGCATCTACTACAAACAAACAAGCACAGTACTAAAAAAAGGTAGCACCACCATTGAATGCATTACCATAATCCTGGATACCACCACCACCATCACTGTCATCACTGTATGCACTGATATCCACATCCTTCTCTTCCCCAGGCCAGCGATCACAGACAAACTGGTGGGTACCTAAAATATTGACCCACTTGTTGTAGTATTTGATTACCCAACAGCACTGCAAGCAAAAATATATTAAAACCTAACCCTAGGTGACAAAATCTGATTGTTGCATCAATAAACATTCCCTGACAATTTGTGGCAGCATGGCTTCTCCCCCCTGCTTACTTCTCTGGGATAGGCCACTCCCACTGACAAGTAAATGCTCCATTGTGTAGTTTGTATGCAATTCTTTAGGTGCACTCATAGTGAACCATACATAACCCTTAGAGCACCAGTTAGGTGTAAGGTGAATAAGCCTGTCATTTAATACACAATGCTAACCCCATGATAAAGAAGGCATTACAGTCATAACTGGCTGATGTTGATTGCAAGCTTATCAGCCTATATGAAGCTAGCTGTATTTAAAAAAACCTTTATTATTAACATTAATGGTTCTATTGTATGGAGGAGTGACACTTTATCGCAGGGGAAGGAACTGCAGTAGAAATGGTGTTATAAATGGAATTTGCTGGAATTTAGATCTAATTGAATTTTTCTTTTACTTGATTATAACAACTTACTAAGTTTCTGTTTCTTTGAATTTGGATGAAGATGCAAGATTTCATCAGGCTTATAGCTTTTCCGTTCGTTGAGGGCAGATTGAATAAACGAAGACAAAGCTTTTACATTTGTAGCTGTCGTCTTTGGAGGCTGCTAGCATTAATATAGCGCGTGAAAAATAAGGATTATGGAAAAACGTAAGACTGCAGTATGATAAACATGGTACCTGTTTCGCGAATTTTCTTTCTTCAAAGAAATCAAAAGTGACATTAACAAAATAAGGAACAGTACTGTACCTTCTTGCATTTAATAGCGCTATTTCCAGCTGTCGCTAAATAAGATATTCGTTATTCCAATAATGCAGGCGCGTAGCCAATGAGAAATGTTTTTAAATACATTCGTTAATATAATATAACCTGCAGAGCTGTAACATCGATACACAGAAGTTACCAATCTGATTCAAAACTGGTGGTGATTTGCAGTTTGAACCAGTCTGAACCAGAGTTACTGATAAACAGTAGTCTGATTTTGGACAGTTGTACTTAGTTGATTCAAACTGATTATAACCTGATAATAAGATTTTAATTCGATCCGATCGAACGAGATGATTCAACAGTTTGAGCCAGTCATGATTACAAGGATTGATTCAAAGGTACGCTCGCGCATTGACCTTCGTGACTGACAACGTATTAGGGCACGTGCTCCAGAAAACTAGAGGAGCGGGTGCGCACTCGAGCGCTTATTTCGATCGCAGTGGGTCAGATTCACAGGTTAGTACCGTGCGTCGAAAGCCCTTCAATAACAACCGTTAAAACAGGTCACTCTCTCTGTACGCACTAAGATTTAGACGAAGCTGATGACGAATCGCTCCAAGCGTAGTGTTTTACGTTCGAGGAGCAACGCTTATCATCACTGCGTGAGACGGCACCTTGAACCCCATAGAACTGGTTAGCAAGTAATATTATAGACCAACTGTACACAACCAAAAATTTTCGGTGAATTAATTATCGGTATGTAACTACGAAACAAAGCAATTTTATAACCCGTACGAGTACCGATAAATGGTTACCAGACGCAAATGCTGTGCTTTCCATTCTGAGAGTTGATATCCAGGAAGCAGCTGGCTCAATACAACTATGCGCAGGTCAAATATCAGGAACAGAAGCAGCAATACATGCCATCCGTGACTCCTTCCACTCAGCACAATGTGAAGCAGTATTGCTAATTGATGCCAACAATGCCTTCAACTCTCTGAACCGTGAAGCAGCTCTCCACAACATTCAAATTCTGTGTCCTCCTTTTGCCACAATTCTAATTAACACGTATCGTGCAGCCACTGAATTGTTTGTCCAAGATACCATCATCTTTAAAGTCAAGGGAAGGTACAACACCGGGGGACCCGCTTGCAATGCCTGTGTATGCCCTGGGCTTCCTGCCACTCATACAGCGGTCCACTGGAGATATCCTCCAAGTATGGTATGCTGATGATGCCTCAGCCACTGGAACCATACACAATCTAAGAGAATGGAAAAAATCACTACCATCGGTCCCTCCTATGGATACTATGCCAATGCCACATAAACATGGTTAGTCGTTAAAGATGCACACCTTGCCTCCGCCACTTCAGCCTTTCTAGGCACAAATGTGAACATAACAAGTGAGGGCAGACCACACCTCGGAGAACCTCTTGGTACAAAAACATATGTAGCACAATATATTCAAAAGAAGGTTGCAAAGTGGTGCCTACAACTGCAGACCTTATGTTCAATTGCAACCACTTACAACCACATGCGATCTTTGCAGCCTTCACTCATGCTGTGGTTCACCAATGGACTTACCTTGCCAGGACCGTTCCAAACATAAGTATGTTTATTACACCCATTGAAGACATGATAAGGTCAAACCTTATCCCATCCCTAACTGGTAGAGCTCCTCCTGGTGACCTTGAGCGACTCCTTTTGTCTTTGCCTCCAAGACTAGGCGGTCTTGGCTTCACCATCCCCACCAATCTGTCAGCCTTTGAGTTTGCTGCTTTTAATGACAGTCACACAGCCATTATACGACCTCATCCTGCAAAAGAAAACACACTATCCACTCAGTGTAATTGAGGCACAAATCCAGGCCAAAAACAAATCCATAAATTGAAACAACAGCAAACCCAAGACACAGCAGCCAACCTATTACCACAGTTGTCTGAGTCTTCCCAGAGATCAATGGTTCTCACTCAAGAGAAGAGTGCTTCCAGCTGGCTTACCACTCTTTCTATCTCCAAACATGGCTTTGCTTTGCACAAAGGTGCCTTTCGCGATGCCCTTGCTCTTAGATATGGATGGGACCCTCCTAATACACCTTCACATTGCATTTGTGGGAAATCATTCACTGTAGAACATGCACTCTCATGTTCTTTTGGAGGTTATCCTACCCTACGCCACAATGAGATTCAGAACCTCACCGCAAATTTGCTGTCTGAAGTGTGTCACAATGTAACTATCGAACCAACCCTACAACCAGTTACTCGAGAAACCTTCAAACTTGCCTCTACCATCACTGACATTGGAGCAAGATCAGACATTGCAGCTGATGGTTTCTGGGGTGGCCATTTTTTTATGTCAGAGTTCTTAACTCACTTGCTCCATCTAACACCACACCCACACCCAGCGCTTGCTACCGCAGACATGAAAAAAGAAAAACAAAGAGCATATGAGCAACGCATCAGGGAAATAGAGCATCCTCCTTCACCCCAATTGTACTCTCCACTACTGGTGGAATGGGTCCAATTGCAACAACTTTTTATAAGCGCCTTGCAGACCGGCTAGCTTTCAAATGGAACTCATCCAAACTCATCTTAACACTGTCTTTTTCCAGGTTCTGTCTCCTGCAAATACAATATCATCTACATCGTCAATTTCCTCTACAGCTTCTCACTTCCTTAGAAGCAGCAAGTTATCTCATCTTACCTGTTATGCAGTACTATATATATATATATATGTGTGTGTAAGTTTACCTAGTAGTATGCACTTTGCTCGTGTTGATGTTCTATTTTTGGTAGATGTGGCAGCAGGCTAAGTGAGCTTTATGGCAGTTGAACAATTCTTTAACTCTATCCCATGAAGGTTTTTAATAATGCAAAGAGAATTTGTCACTTGGTTTGTGGAAAAAAGGTTTGTTGCACTTGGAAGTCATGCATGAGGCACACTCATAACCCTTCACAGGTTTCCAAAAAGGTACATATTTCTTTGACTCTTGTCATCCATAATTGACCCACAGCCAGCTCCTCATAATGAATCAAAAACTTGGCCTGTGTACATTATCAGACAGTTGCCAGTTGTGCAGTTCTTACAGAGCGGTGGTTTCTTACAACAATGCATCGCCCACTCAGGTAATTATAGCTGCATCCTGTGAACAAGGTACAACTGTACAATAATCATGTTCATGAAGAATACTCCATGTATTTTATCTACCACTGGGTCAACTCCACACTACACTCCTGATAACATCTATTTTGTGCTTAAAGTGCGAGGGTTCAAAGCAATGGCTCCGGCTGATGAGAACACCACTTTTGAACGAGTTTGACTGTCCTTTATTCTCATTGCTATGAACCATTCTCTCTGTGGATAGCGCAACATACTAACTTGCAGCAGTCTCTTCGTCCATGAAGAACCATTGTGGAAAGAAATGTACAGCTCACAACAGAAAGAAAGAAGAAGCATGCGCAAGCTTGTTTTCGAACATGACTATAAGCAGTATGCTTTTCTGTAACAACCTTTTTTGTGCAATAAATATCCAACAAGTTAAAGAAATATGGGGCAGTGCAAGAGAAGTTCGGGCTTATGTAGGATTTTGAGAAAATTCCAAGACAACTAAAAGAAAGTAATGCTTGCCATTGAAATGTATGGCTAATTAAAAATTCAGCGCTTTGTAGCTCTCTGATACACTGTCCAATTCTGAATGCGTAAGAACAGTTTTGTAGAGAGCGCTATCCTGTATCCAAAAACTGTTAAATTTGAAAACTTGAAAAAAATTGCAAAAGCCCAATTTTCTCTTGCACTGCCCCATATACAGAAATATTACGAACTAGTCCACGCAGCAATATAATACAACCCGATATCAGCCCCTCGGTACGATCTGTTTACGGCACGGAGAAAACCCGATAGTTACAGGGGCGGATACAGGATTTTCCAAAAGGGGGGATTGAGACCCGCGATACGAAAAGCGGGGGGGGGGGGGGGGTTGCTGTACGCTTCAGGCACGATGCGAAAAGTGGGGGGGGGGGGGGGTGGGGGGAGGGGGGTGGCAAACTCCAACCCCCCCCCCCCCCTCTAGAGATCCGCCCCTGAGTTACGATGCACTTACAATCCTGGCACCCGACGCAACCGTACACAGTACCGGCTCGATCATAGAGAAAATTAGCAGCTCGATCATAGAGAAAATAAAGCATATACATTGGTAACTAAAGAAACCATCTGTGTTCATAGCAACCGCTACGAAAACTAATAGTTGGCTTAGTCCCAATGTATACGCTTTATTTTCTCTATGATCTAGCTGCTAATTTTCTCTATGATCGAGCTGGTACTGTAGGCATGAATTCGCCATCATTACAGTATGTATGGTTTGCCTACGATAACATACCGTACAGGAAATTTACGGTACCCGTAAAAAATTTTGGGTTATATTGCAGTTCCCCCCAACCTCCGTACTCTTAATTAACGCGCCATATTTCTTTCAACACGGCTTCACACATGACACACCCACCCAACTAACGCCTCCCATTTTCTAACCCTAAGTGAAGCCAATGTACTTATCCCCCTTACACTGAAGCTAAACTAGGCACAGCTAGAACGAGAATTTACAAGAGGGGTGTGGACCAGTACCGGCGAAAAATGAAACGCTCATTACTGTAAGTGTTCATTACTGTTTGTGTTTAGATACTCCCGTTCATTGATGCATATATGATGCAAGAAAGGTGCTGATTTATTGTTCATTGATGCAAATATAAGTGCTGGTTGCAATTGGAAGCTTCGACGCGTATGTGAGTTTTGAATAGCGAATACGGAGGTTGGGGGGTAACCTGCCAATTTTTGGTTGTGTATGTCGCTCATGGTGCGCTCCATATGTAGGTATGTTAAATAATTGGCCGCCATCTTGTTCCTTAAATTTGCGTCCAACACTCTTCGCGTATGCATGATATAGCGTACCTCCTGTTGGTTCACGGCGAAACATTTATGGCAGTTGCTTAGTTACTGACAAAGTACACAGATTACTCTTCTGTAAACTGTATTGACTTAAAAAAATAAACTCTCGTCTTAACAGTATTACCCGTTACTAAAAATGACACATCTTGAACGCATCAGAACACCCTGATCCGAGATTCAGACCACTTAGAAAAGTATCTGGACTCCCTATACTGTTTTAGTCTCGTACCCAGACCCACCATGACGTAAGCGTTTGTCGCTTACAGTATAAACACTACGACAGCGATAAACGCTTACGTCATGGTGGGTCTGGGTACGAGACTAATACTGTTTATTATCTTGTGTTTGACAAAATTTCGAGACAATCTGACGATTCCAAATGAAGTTGTAACGCCCGACATTTGGTATATGTTCACGTCTATTATTATCTAACTTGGTTAGTTGTTACGCTCGTATAATTGTATATTGTTTGACTAACTTTTTGTTCCCTATTTCAGTAGAGGACCATCCCAAGGCATGAGGCATTGGTGACATCACGATGGTATAGAAGACAATAAATAGCGTTGCGAAGCGCAGCACGCAGAACGGCTTTATTGTTCCGAACAATGGTGCATTGTTAAAGGTATGCATTTATTCTTCTAATTCTGTGTATTATTTTTATACATGCATTCTTTGATTGCGCACTTGTGAAGTATTGTTGTCAGTTGGTTGCTACTTGCTGGTTCATTCGTTGACAATTTATTCGTTCGAAGTATTGTGTACGGTCTGTTGGTTGCCAGTTTATCTGTTCAATAAGTGATTATTGCATGATTTTTAATAAAGATGATACAAGAACCATTTCCTATTGCGACAGAAAGATCAACAGTAAAAATGTCATCAATACGTTGCAATTTCTTAATACGCAGAATGGGTCGCACGGTTCTCATTGACGTCCATGACAAAAATTAACGATAATTTTTGCTCTTTAAAAGGCGATAACTTTTTAAGTATTAAACATCTGCGCTGTGTTTGAGTATCATTCAGTTTTGTTTTTTACGCTCTTCTTGACAGTAGTATTTTTATTTCTATTGGTTGGATTTGAATTTTTTTGTAACATCCCTACCATATGGAACTAACCGTCCATGTAGGCCATAGCTACGGTTCATTAGAAGCATTGCTGTTCATAAAGACAAAGGTAACAACCGCACTTAGTAACGCTTATACTATGTCGCCAGGTGAATTCTGCGTGTCCTTACGTTGAAGTCGGCGAATGCCTCAACCAGATATCCTGTCTACTTATTTTTGGCTGAGAGTCCCCTGAAATTGTCACAAGGGAGGCATTAAGGGTAGTGTGTTGGACACATGCACTACACTTGTGGAGGAAGCAGCAACGAAAGGTTAGTCAACTAAGATTTATTTCCTTATGCTTAACTCCGCGTACACAGTTGTAGTAAAGATGTTAACAGACCTTTACGATGCAGATGAAGGGGACAAGTTTTTAACACCGAAACAAAGGGATAAGATATTTATAAACCTGGAACAGCACAAATGAAAGCTATATATTGGATCAGATTTTATGTGTCAATAGAACACCTTCCTCCATTAGTGCTCACGAGCGGGTGTTACTAAGCTTATCAAAGGCATGTACTTTCACACAGTTTTATAGCATTGATTCATACAGGTATTATGCGGAGATTAGTCTTAAATATGGTTCTGAATCAACGATGAAGGAACGCATTTACGTATGTTTACCACGTTCCCAGCCCTAAATGTATTTTGTATTCAATTCGCAATATAATACAAAGCTGAAACAAAACAGGTTACAAACAATTGAAATGCAGGCTGAGTTTACGTTCAATCCTCCAGGACGAATCCCTCTCTTCAAATGTGCAAGTAATACGTGCAGTCATGGACAAGGAAGGGATACAGCACGCTTATCCTGGTTACAATCCACAGTGAAAATATTCTTGGATAAAGAAGCCAACATAGCATGCACCTTTGTTGTTACTAAATCTCATCATTTGAAGTTAGAATGGTACTTTGTGGGCAGGGCTATTCCATTATTTAACCTAACCCAATAAATAGTGTTCATCGGAGTGCATGTGTTTGGTTGTGCAGGGGATGTTTGGTAATATGTCTGGTATAAATGCCTGTTCCATGGGGTTAGCAGTTATACCACAAGCTTGTTCAGAGTAGGTGTAACCAAATTAGAAGCTTGTTCAGGGGGCTGTCCTGGGAGGGAGGGGTGGTTTCTATATTGTACCGGGGGGGGGGGGGGGGGGGGGGGGGGGGTTGCAATTGTTCTCATCTGTAGGGTGGTTAAATAATAGAATAGTGAGTACCCCTATATCAACCCACTGCTAATGAGATTCACTTTGTAATAGCTTCACTTTGAAGCTCTGGTTTGGGGACAAAAGAAAAAGAATTATACCTTGGCAATTTCAGGCCAAGGTTGAAAGGACCTGTGCATCGAGCATGAGCCGTCAAATTAAAAACTGGCAAAAACATAAATAAATTTATTTTCTGTACACTGCGGTTAGACAACACCTACCCTTTTTACCTCATCAACCTTGAACCCCCATTGTGTATTCCGTTAAATACTGCTGGGAGGATTAATATGTGTATATTTGACATAAATCATCGTCTAATGAGTTCCTTCACAAAGTGAATCTCATTAGCGGCAGGTTGAGGCGATTGCTAGGAACACAAGACCCGCATGTAACGTACCCTCATATCAACCCTCATGGTATAGACTGTACAAAATTCATGCTGCAATATCAAACCATGCCATTAAGTGATCATAATTTTAAATAATTTTTTAAAGGTCTGGTTAAAACAGGTCCAGCACAGCCTAGGTTGGACTGGATGATATGGGCCAGCCCTGTATTGACAATAGTTATGGAGTATGAATTAAACATTAGCATAGATATCGATCATCCTTTCAGTTCTTTCTCAAATCTCAGCTCACAGATGTACCATATACTTTCCTACCGGTGCACTTCAGTTTGGGATTGATCAGAGAAGATCATTAATGGAATGAGGAAGTGCATTAAGATAATTGGAATTGGAGAAATCTGTGTTGCTTTAAAAAATAAACAAGATAGACATAATGGTTTCCATGTAAACAATATATAAGCTAAATAAGCTTTCCTGAATTCCTGCATTAGGCTGTGTCTGGTGCAGTGGTGTACATTCAGTGGCACTTTTTGGGTTATCTTTTCATGTGGAGATTCAGCAAGGGAACCCACTGGTCCCTTTATTTTCTTAGCATCTCTGATGCTTTTCTATGCATTGTTACTATAGTGCTAATTGGTGCAAAATCTCATTTTGTATCAAACTTTCCTAAATATTTGTTGTAATAATGAAGTGAGCAACATGTGCAGCATATATAACTCATGCCATCCTTTTTTCATGAAGGCTGCATCCAAAATGCCAAAGGCTATATGGTTAGAAAAACACAACTTGATTTCATTAACAATGGATTCCACAGAGCTCTAGGCCAAATGAGTCGGGCTACATGCACAAACTTATGGACGCCACCACACAAACACAACAGGATGAAAGATACCTGTAAATTGATGCCGGCAACCTCTTCCAACTTTGAGGCATTCTTTTTGAAGCAATTGACTTGGAGCAAAATAGGAAGTACCTAATAAACTCTTTATCACAGTGGCGTAGGAACGATTTTAGGATTGGATCGAGGGGCCAACTTTTTAATTTAAATGATCATGAATGGCAAATCAGTGTATTTAGCTTGGTTATTAAAATTTTCCAAAAAAGTTACTTCTCCTTTCATTCGAGGAACAAAACTTCTGCGCTATGTCACTGAGATCCAGGTAATCAACAAGGTCTTCATACACGTGAGAGGTAACAACATTATTCCTGGGACATTAGTAGGTCTTTAATCGCCGAAGGAGGGAAATTAAAATGTTCGTTAATACCTGAGGCTGATAACGATACACTAGGAATTGTATCCGGAAGGTCTGGTAGCGGTACCTTCCCGGTCTGTTTCAGCGTCAGTATTCATCCTCCTCCGTTTGGCATTTGTTTGTTTGATCACCCCAGGCACGCCAATTAACTTCACTTGAAGTCGTTGAGGGTAATCACACTAAACAACGAGGCTCAGGAGAGTGTCTGGGATGATCGAACAAGCTAATGCCAAACGGAGGAGGACGAATACTGACGCTGAAACAGACCGGAAAGGTACCGCTGCCAGACTTCTGGATACAATTCCAAGCGTATCGTTATCAGCCTCAAGTATTAACGAACATTTTCCGTCCTTCGACGATTAAAGACCTACTTGAGGAGAATTCTTGTACACTTTCGCTGGTTATGCTATGGATTGAAAACTGGGAGAAATGACAGAATCGACTTCATATTTGCAGCAAGAGCAACTGTTCAAATAGACACACGTGCTGTGGTATAGTGTGGTAACTGTGGTTATAACCAATGTAAAGTATTGGCGGGCATGAGTGGTTGCGCAGGTTAAGGCTACCGATCGACGCATGGATTTATATTTAATAATGGGATTAGGATTGGGGGAGGCCCCCCCCCCCCCCCCCCCCCCCCCCCCCCCAACTTTATGACTGGGGGGGGGGGGCCACGGCCCCCCCGGTTCCTACGCCACTGGTTTGGTGCCATCTTTCGACAGTATCTCTGTAGTGTCAATTCTGGATTCACAGATAATCTTGTCTCGGAGATTAACGAAGGACAATTTTTGAAGCCCTTTTTATACGTGACGTCAGTAAACTTTGTACTAAAAAAAAAATGCAGTTCTCGAGTTGTTCTGGCTGGTGGTGCGTCTTTTGTAAAGGTTAACGGAAAAAAATTGGGAGGTAGGGCAAAGCATACGCGTGCGAGGTACGATGACATTCGTACCTCGCACGCGTATGCTTTGCCCTACCTCCGGTCCCAATCTTTTCCGATAACCTTTACAATAGACGCACCACCAGCGAGAGCAACTCGAGAACTGCGATTTTTATTACAAGGTTTACTGAGGTCACGTATAAAAAAGGGCGTCAAAAATAATTTGTCCCTTACGCCAAGACATGTAGGTGAATAGTCTATTTGCATCCTACAATGTGTACAGAGGGGTACACAAATTACTCCTTTCATTTTGCTGCATTATATCTCATACCAGCAGTGAGCATTTTACACAACTTATGAAAATCTATACCCCCTATGGTGGTGGTGTGGTAAAGTGTGTCATGAAATGTTAATTTTGGCTAATTGCAATAACAACTCTTAATCCTGTTATCTATAGCACTGCAGAGCACTGTAAAAGTTATAGATTAAAACAAACATGATGGGAACATTCTCAATAAGTCAAATTTTATCCACATGGTTTGCTTTGTATTTACATTAAGCAAATGCTGTTTCTTTTTCAGTGGTAATCACTTTTACAGTCATATGTTCTAATTTGCGTACGCCTGTACACATATTACCATAGTAGTATACTGTTTTCAAATGAGTATTGAAAGTGATAGAGGGCATAATATAGTAACTATGTAATTTGAAATTATTCAAGTGGTTGTATCAGGAAAGTTTTGCAGTAAAATGTGACAGGTGTACACAAATTAGTCCTATGTGGGATGTTCATTGCAAAAGAATCATGCAAATTCAATCATTTGTGCATCAAGAAACAGCAACAATGCTAAATGCATGTTAGTATCACTCCACCATCTCATGCTTTATAAAGGTTTTGAGGTTTTACTCCTTCACTCCTACTTGCACTTCCTCTACCTCTACTTGCTATACCTCTACTTGCACTCTACTTGCACTTTCTCTACCTCTTACTTTCACTTCCTCTACCTCTACTTGCACTCCCTCTACCTCTACTTTCACTTCCTCTACCTCTACTTGCACTCCCTCTACCTCTACTTGCACTTTCTCTACCTCTTACTTGCACTTCCTCTACCTTTACTTGCACTTCCTCTGCCACTTCGAATGCCCTATCCATGCCTCCACTACTCACGCTTTCACTTTTGCACCTTCAGTGCTTGCCCTCCACTATTCGAGCCTTCAGTGCTCGATCGTGCCTCCTCTACTCGCGCCTCCACCATTTGTGCCTCCATTATTCGAGCCTTCAGTGCTCGTACCGCCTCACTCGCGCCTCCACTATTCGCACCTCCACTATTTGCACCTCCACTACTCGCGCCTCCACCATTTGCACCTCCACTATTCGAGCCTTCAGTGGCTCGTGCCTCCACTGTCAACACATCCTCTTGCTCTGCGTAGGAGTAATTCCATATATATATATATATTTGCCACCTTTTTAGCATCATAGTCTAGTTTGGACATGCTACTTTCCCTATGTGCTCTCCCCATAGGAACATGCAAAATAACGGTACATTTGTATACCCTATAGTGTACGGTTTTTAAAATGCAAGGAATTAAAATTTTCACTTTCTTTGTGACCTCGCTCATTTCGGTTTAGCATAACATTGCAAAAAAGAGGAGAACCCAAAAATGATTCATTTTAATAACTTCTTAGCACGTACCACGAATGGGATCTTGAATTTGTAATGAAGTATGATGTATCCAAAAATATTAAAATGCAATCTTTTACCATAGTTAGCTAATCATACCACAAACATGTTTAGCTAAACATCTTTCTGGGCTGCATATTAGCCAGGCTGGGACAGCTCATAAAATGGTTGGTAGCCATTTTTTCCCTCCTTACAACTGTTTGTTCCTTTAAGGCAGTGGCCATGCTGTCACAACAAAGCTACCATAATCAAAGCAATTAATGATAATCATATAGTAGTTTTTGACAGCACCCTTAGCTACCTAAACAAACAAACAAACGGTTGTAAGGAAGGGAAAAATGGCTACCAACCATTTTATGAGCTGTCCCAGTCTGGCGAATATGCAGCCCAGAAAGATGTTTAGCTAAACATGTTTGTGGTATGATTAGCTAACTATGGTAAAAGTTTGGTAAAGATTGTATTTTAATATTTTTGGATACATCATACTTCATTACAAATTCATGACCCCATTCATGGTACGTGCTAAGAAGAATCATTTTGGTGTTCTCCTCTTTATTGTCAATGTTTTAGTACAAATTGATGTGACGACAATGTTGCAGGCTAAAGTTATGCTAAACCGAAATGAGCGAGGTCACAAAGAAAGTGAAAATTTTAATTCCTTGCATTTTAAAAACCATACACTATAGGGTATACAAATGTACCGTTATTTTGCATGTTCCTATGGGGAGAGCACATAGGGAAAGTAGCATGTCCAAACTAGACTACGATGCTAAAAGGGTGGCAAATATATATATGGAATTACTCGTACACGTACACCTCAGTCGCATGCGCAGTTTTCTAATGTGGTTTATTTGTCAGATAACAATCAAATAATTGGTGACCATCAATTAATTATCTGTTACACGTGTACTCAGGTATTGATTTTTGAATGACAGATGTGATTACTTACAAAGATAAGGTTTGTGCTCCCCTGTACACATATGTGTACAGGTGTACACATGGATGCAAATAGACAATAGGGATTAAAGCCATTCCAATCGCTACAGATTGGATGAATTTATCTGATCTACTTTTTATTGCCATGAAGCTCATCTAGTTGTTCTTAAGGACCAGTATACTTAAAGAGAAAGATAAAGCATTCAACGCAGAACATTGGTTGATACATACACTCAGTTACTTGTTGAGATATGTTGTCAGGTCTGGTGCTCTTTGATGTTTGTATAAACTTTCCATTTGTATTTTTCACCCAGTGATATATAAATATCAAAGCGATTGAATAGTCCATTGCTTTGTTTTTTCCATAAGGATCTTCTTGGTCTGATTAAATCACATTAACATATGCACATACATGGTGTATAGTGTATCTCAATACAGGTTAGTTGTGCACAAAAGTACATATCTTTTAACACCCTGCAGACTTAAAATTACAGGTGTTATCCACAATTGTCTTGAACACATGAATCATTAAACCCCAATGCAAAAATAACAGTATTTATGCTGCAGGCTGTCACTGTTTACTCTGAAATGCATATCTACAGATATAATGGTGAAGGTGAAGATGGCCATTTCTCCAAGGCAAGGGTTAAGGTAGAGAGGCAAGTGTTTTGTTTCTGCCTTGATGGTCCATTAGTTTGGTTTCAAGAAGATTAGATACACTACTGTAGGCAGAGCCATATGCATCCGATGGAACTTTGCCTACATCATAAAAATATCTATGCGTGGGCTCATGGAAATGATGAAATTGTAAATTCACGACCCGCCCCTAAAAATGAACCGGCTCGATAGGTATACAAGTAGATGTCTCTTTCGAGCCTTATCATGCGGTCGCTCTGTAATGAATGGTGAATCCAAAAATCTCAAACCATTTTCAGAAATACCAGGCAAGTTCCAGATGCAGATTGGGGCAATTCAACTGAATATATATTTGCATGGGGCTTAGGTCCGAAAGGCCTACCACTAGTGGGGTCACTGTTCGATATGATGCGCTATGCTTCCAATGCTGGAGACTCCGCGTACGTTCACCAGATGTTGCTGAGGTACGGACCTGTCGTCAAACTGTCGGTTTTGGGTAAGCATTTAATTATGATCGAACTGTACTGTGTACTGGTCCACTGGGCTCGCACCTTTTAGTTCGTGTTCACTTCCTTTACTTAGGAAAGACATTGGTGTTAGTATCCAGCCCAGTAGCTGCTGCTAAGGTGTTTCGGGCCGAAGGAAAGTACCCTGTTCGATTATATTCTCAACCAGATGTTAGCTGGATTTACACCAATTCTGGTTCCCCGCCTGCGATTGCTTTTGCGTACGTTAAAAACACTGGTTTTGACATTTAACTGTAGGTATGGATCATTTACACACATTAATACTATCTTTTGGTTTAACAGGGAGTCATGTGTTATGATAGTGATATTAACGCATACTCTACTGCTTCATAATTTTATTTATTAGCTTAAAGATTTGTGTACATGTAGTAGACTCTACTGCTTCATAATTTTATTTATTAGCTTAAAGATTTGTGTACATGTAGTAGATTTTTAAATCTCACATATGCAGCATAAAAATTTCCCTAGCTGCACTAACTGGTGCATGTACAAGTTCATGTATTTGTTCATAGCGTGGGTGAACAGTGGAAGAAAGTAAGGTCATCTTCAGCGAAGCAGATAGTTCCGCAACGTGTTGCTAATTATGCATCAGGACTATGTGAGATTGGAGATTGCTTTATGGGGCATATTAGGCGCAAGAGGAACTCAAACAACATTGTGGAAGATGTTAACACAGCACTTGTGAAGTGGGCATTCCAAGGTGTTTGAATATTGGGAAGGGGGGAGAGAAAATCAGGTAAACCATGTCAAATGTGCATCCATCTACATTAATAGGAATAGGTTACATGACATTTGGTGAAAAATTGGACACTTTTGATGACTCCAGAATGGACCTGCAAGAATTTGAGAAGATTACCATTGACTATGCAAAAAATATCGAAGTCATAGTTTTTGCTCTACCTCTGTATAAGTATTTCCCTACTAAACCATACCGTGAATTTAGAAGAGCAACTGACCGTATGTATGGAATAGGTACTTTGCACATGCCTTACTCCAAATATAATGACCATAAGCTATTGCATGTAATGTAGCATCACAAATTCTAAAGGAGCGATATGACAAGATGGTGGAGACTATCAACTCAGGGGTTGTTGATGAATCCGAAGCTGTTTGTAAGGCATATGAGTTGTGTATTGAAATATAGAACATTTGCATTTCAGCATTGATGGAGCAATGGCTAATTGAAGGGAAACTCACACACCAAGAAACTTTGACACTGAGCTGTGACATGCTGGCTGCAGGGATAGAAACAGTAAGTTGGTAATGTGGTTTTCTCTATGACCGATGCGCCAGGGTGTTAGCTCATATTTGATTGTAGCATTTTGCTAATGGCATATGTCGAGAACTGATAGCTCATGGCTGATGAAATAAGAGTATAAGTGTTTACTGAAGTATTAACAAGGACTATTAATGATCTCTCACTTCAATGAGGTGTTCCTTCCCCAAATGTTTCTGTAGTCTTCACTCACTGCCACATTCCTACTTCATGAACTGGCCAAGCATCCTGCACTGCAGGAAAGGCTGCATCATGAGGTATCCTCTATTGTGGGAGAGAGATCCACTCTATCTTTTGATGACCTTCAAAAAATGACACTGTTGAGGTCCTGCATTAAAGAGATATTGAGGTAGACAATTCTATGACGACAATCACAGTGATCTAAACATTAGATTGTAGGCTGCAACCTCCAACAACTGGAACATCAAGAGTCATCACTGAGGACATCGAAATTGATGGTTATCACATTCCAGCAAAGGTTTCTAATCATAGCCAGCCACTTGCATTATAATCGCATTAATTTTTTCATCTTCATCTTATCAGACACAAGTTATTTTCAGTACATACACTGCAAGTAGAAGCCCAAAATACGTGGTAGACCCAACCGCTTTCAAGCCGGAACGTTGGATGAAGGATGCTTCTGAAAATATTGATCCCTACATCTCTCTTCCATTTGGATTTGGTGCTCGCATGTGCTATGGTAATAAACTCAATCTATCAGTTATTAGTTGGATTTTTTTAAAAAACTTTACTAGGACGTCGTCTAGTAGAACTTGAGCTGTACATACTTCTTACCAAGGTAGGCGAAGAACCTAAATGGTGATATTATTATAGACATCATGTACCACGCTGAGCTTCTGCACATTTAGTGGCTGAAGTTCTCCATTATTTATAGCAACAATGGGTATGTGTTATTATAATACATTTTGGGGATTTCATGCAAAGCATCAAACTGTATCTATATTGCATGAAAATTGTTTTATGTCAATGCCATAATTTTTTCATGTGGGCTTTGTAACAAAATTGAAATGTTAAAAGTGCAATCCCTTTTGATTGCAAATGCTTGAGATGTTGTTAGGCTGTTACCAGTCTTGATAATTACAATAATATGGATTTGGCTTGCTTTTCATAGCATTACTAAGTAAGCCACGATAAATATAAATATAAACTTTTAATAATTGTCAACAGACATAATTGTCAGGGATTTACCGCTCCCACCCCCTATCCACCCCCTACCCACCCCCTGGTTTGCCACTAATTTGACTAACCCACCCCCTGGTTTACATGCTAAAACTGCACGGCATACCATGTAACAGTGCAGAGGGAAGATGTTTGCCCCCTATATTATTATATATTCCAAAACCCAGCCCCTGTTGCGGTAAATCCCTGATTGTTGACAATATAGAACTCTTCCCAAGTACGTCTACACTATTATACTTCATACAATAAAGCAAGCACCCGTTGATGAGTGTCTGGGTCTGGGAACATAACATGATGTCATTGTCAATATGGGTGGGAGGTTACAGCTGTTCGTAAAGAAGTTCCTATTATGGCTTGTCTGGCCGCAGACTGATTTGCGAAATATGTATGGATGGATATGGTATATAGCTAGTATTTTGGTTTGTGCGGGATCAGTTGAGTGTGTCTACCCATAAATATAACTACCATGTGAATTGCACAAGTCGTATTTGCAACATGGGGACCTGAGAATCCTCTAAAATGTGGTTCTGCATGCATCTTTGTACAGATAGCTGCTAATTAGTTTGAATGGGTGAGGGGTGATGGACACATTAATGTATAAATGTACTAAACAACGATTGTATGTCTTCTACATTCTATTGACTCAACTTTTGAAAACTGCCAACAATGGCTCAAAATCATCGATTTTTTAATCGATTACATATGTGCCATCATAATATAACAGGCAGCTTATATCTATGTTTTGTTACATTGTAAGTGCCATGAGGGCAATTATCACATTCTGAATTTCATGGATTCTGCCTTATTTATTCTGCCTTCTTTCCCAATTGCAAGTGATAACTACAGCTGTGTGCAGTTACTGTTCTCCCTTTATTTCCTTCTCCCTGAAGGTATGTGCTGTCTTGGCAAGAGCTGCACAGACAAGGTCGCCTTTTAACACATCACTTATGCTCATTTCAAAATTCTACTTCTCTTGCCAAGGCAGTGCATACCCTTCAGGGAGAAGGAAATAAAGGGAGGACAGTAACTGCACACAGCTGTAGTTACCACTTGCAATTGGGTTAAAACTGACCACCGTATTTTCACTTCTTGCAAATACTTCATCAATTGCCCCATTTTATTATTTCCAATCTCTACTGTGCCATGTCTTTGCACTCAAAACATTAAAAATGCATTGCATTGAACATTAAAGTTTAACGAGGTCGATGGTTCCAACTACATATTATCCACTACTGGGTTTAAATTGTGGCTACGATGAGCATTGCGTGTGTTCTGGAAACAATAATCCTAAATTAATAATCGTTGTGTTATTCCTCATATGCATGCATTCTCTATTCAATTCAAATCTTTCAGAATTTTTGGTTGTCTACTGAGCAGCAATCATTAAAACTTGTGCAAACGGTTTTCACAAGACCAGGAGAACAAGTGAGAATAATGTTCACAGACAGGAAATAGAGAAAGATGTCCTATGATTGGAACACATACCGTTCAACATGCGGAGTTTTATATCATTTTTAAATGTTAGCATTACGGTTTACCTAAAGTCTCATCCTTAAAAATGAGCTTACATTAATAGCATACCTCTATCAACGGAACATGCAGTTTTGTGCATTGCGCTATGAGATAAGCACATATTACATGTATAATCATTGTTCTATTGAGATAGGGTGTTGGTAACTATAAAGTAACCACTAAAACAAAATAAGTGCATGGATCGTAACTTATTTATGTAACTAACGACAAACCGCGACCATATTTAGATCATTGAGACAAGTACATCGCATGTATAACCACTGTTCTGCTGTGGCAGTTCACGAAGAAAAAAAAAATCACCCTTTGATACTTTTTAGGCAAGCAAAAGAAAAGTAACGCTCGCATTGAAATGTATGGCTAATTATAAACCACTGTTCTGCTGGGGCAGTTCACGAGGGGAAAAAAAATCACCCTTTGATACTTTTTCAAAATTTTCAGGGCAAGCAAAAGAAAAGTAACGCTCGCATTGAAATGTATGGCTAATCATTGCCTTATGACGGATAGGACGCGTAAAGACCATTTGATAGAAGCTCTTAGGAGTTTACGGAAAATTTGAAAACTTGAAAAACTACCCAGAAGGGTGATTTTGCTGGTGATCGTGGCAGCGAAGAGGGACTAGCGCATATTCATATTATAAAAATTTTTCCATGAAGAAGTATCAGCAATTTAAATGTACGCGTAATTAAAAATTCAGGCCATTGATTTGACTGCCTAATGTCAAGTGCGTAGTTGTAGAGGACATAGGTAATTATTTGAATATGAAATAATTTGAAAACTTGAAAAAAAACGCGCTAGGTCCCTTTTTGCTAATCCCATATATTTATAATTATATATAAAGTTATAGAGAGGTTGCAGTGTCATTCCGGGAAGAGCGGCGGCCATGTTTTTTGGTGTCCCGAGTTCTGTTACAGGTTGTAAATACAGATTGGAAACATTCTGTAACCGAACCTGGAGACACCAAAAAACATGGCCGCCGCTCTTCCCGGGATGACACTGCAACCTCTATAAAATTGGTCCACTTTAAAATGTCTACATCTCCTGAACGGTAAACGCTATTGACCTACTATTTTCAACTCTTTATACTACAACATTTCACTATGGTAAAATACATTTTGGTGTCTTGCAGTGTTGCAATGATACCTCTTTAGGGGTTCAAATCCGACGCGTATTCTATTCACTTCCAAGTATATACGTAGATGGATCCTGTACCTATTGTTCGGCAGTTTTTACTAGCTTTGCAAAGTAATTGCACATTTCTCGATCATTTAGACCCCGTTCCTGTTACATGAAATGCAATAACTTCTCGTGCCACACCCATAATAGGAATCATATAACAAATGGGACTTCTCGCTTCTAGTCTCGTTATCTGTCAACTTCTAAAGCGAACAGGAACAGAAGCAAAGATTCGTGAAGCAACCCAAATGGAACTCAGCTGCCATCGCCTTACTCGATACGGTACGTACTAGCAGTTACGCGCGCATACAAAAATCACAGAACCACAGAAACGACAACTGAAGATCCAATGTTCCATTGACGGTCTAGGGCCTTTCACATGGATTTCAAAGAATATATGACTGTGTCCGCCATATCGCCATCCATCGGTTTCAGCTGCTTCTTTGGTTCTTTGTCAGCGCGACACGTGTGAAGAGCTTTATCCAAAGTGAGGATCTGTTCACGTAGGAATTCTTTTCGGAGTTGGTACCACACACAATCCTGTCCCTTATGAGCTCATCTTCCAAATCCTTAAATTCACAGTTACGTGCACGAGCCTATGTGCAGTCACATATTGATCCACATGCAGACTCGCTTGCTCCTTGGCAGCGTGTTGCAATAATCCTCAAACTTCTTAAACAGAACGTCAATTTTGTCTTTTTCGTCATCCTTTAGCACGAAAGCAGTGAAAATGTCACGACCCGCTGGTCCTATCACGTAGAGAAAAGCTTTGCACTTGTCCTTTTTATCTATGCAGAGATCGATGTATAGTGTTGCCATTGTCGCCATTTTTCCGCGATGGAGACTATCGGCGATTTTAGGTGCGCTCCATTATTCAGAATTCCACTGCTGACACCATGTGAAAACGTTCATGTAGCGCGGGTGTAAAGCCGTTCAAGTAAGACGCAAAGACAAAGGGCACGCTATCACAACCTGGCTTCTATCTTCTCTTGTAGCTGCTTTGTTGCGACAATAGCAATAGTGGGTCTTGATGAGTGTCTTGAACACTGAATGTCCCACAAATTGTATGAAAAGAGATGATATAGTATCACAACCTGTGCTGAGTAAAAATACTTTCCATTCACTAAGGTAGTTTCTTGAAGTGCGCATAGAATGATACTTGCTGCATACAGCTCCTCAGATCTGCTGGAATCCTTCAGACTAAAACATTTCCAAGCAAATGCTGTATTGGTCATGTAAATGCTTGTGTTTCATAGGATGGTGTCATTCCATTACTGTGGTAGCCGTTCTGAGAGCCAATTGAGCAGGCATTGTTTCAAAATTGATCGAACATCTCTAATTGCTCTCCACGTGATCACTTTTGAAAGAGTGCATGTGTTCACTGCATAATCGCGATACACACAATTCACTGGGGGGGGGGGGGGGGGGGGTCCCAACTGAACTTGAATTCACATGAGAGGAACGGCACACAGAAAATACAAAATTCATTCATGTGTAATACATAACCACAAGTGAGCCTAGATGGCTTATATCTGCACCAGAGTGTTTAACCCTTTCCGACGCTTTGGCAGCGGGCCACCTAGAGTGCTCCCTCGACAGCTTCCACGAACGGGACATTGACAGAAAGACCTCGTTTTGCCAGACGAATTCTGCAACATTTGGGTTATCATTTGCCCCACCTCTTTGCCTTTGAAAAATCTCTCTAGGGGATCTTGGCAGAGACGTTGGCTTAAAAAGCACTCAAAATCTGGAATGGTGAACAAATGCCTAATAAATGATAAACAGTGAAGTCAATTATGACTGCTTTCCACAACCACGGATAACACTTACAGGTCATTCTTAAACCATACGGTGTCGAGGCATCTTACTTTGTTCTCTAGTAGAAAACTCATCCCACTGAAATATAAAAAGACATTCGTTGTAATATCATTCATTATTGTCAAATCTGCACCCTTGGCCTGAAATAATCTGAAGAAGACCTGAAAGGCATCTGAAATGGCTTCAAGGATGAGCAACCTTCGTAAACATTCTGTACATTCGTAGTCTAAAAGGACTTCACAAAATGAGCCGTTTCTTTGGCTATGTCTTCATACACAAGTGGCAAGGCATTGGACATCTAGATGAACTAAAAATCTTTATGTGCATGCATAAGTGAAAATTATTTTCCAACTATGCCATAATTAAAAATTACATGTAATACCAGGTCAACACGCATTTTTGAAAATGCAGTGAGATATGCTCCTGTTTCGAAAAGTTTTGGAATCAATCGTATGCCCATCGCAGATTTCGTATATGTGTCATACAACTCCTTTAGGTAGTCTCACAGGGTGTAATTGCTATTGCACTCAAAAAGAAGGTAAACTGTAAACGCACCAGTGACACATACCCATAGTGTTCCTGCTTTTCCAATCTGAGTTCCTCATTGCCTTAATTAGATGTGGAAGGTCAGATATTTTTAAAATACAAGAACCCTTCGTCCTGTGCATAAGGATTGCACACACTGTAGACAAATGTCATCATGTTTCGATGCACTTTTATGAACTCTGTTGACAGAACAGCTATCCATCGTTGCACCAATGACCGATTTGAACATTATGTACAACATGTCAAATGAAGATTAACGTTAAACCGCCGTTTTCAATGCGACCAACTGCTTCCCAAAACAGATCATACAATAGATCTCCTGTGAGAACAGCGAAACTGCAGTTTAGTAAACAGGCCTCGGACCATAATCATTAAAAACCATGGTTTTGGGTTGCAGTTTGTACAATAAATATCTTTTGCTAACTTCTGTGTTTCTCATGTACAATATCTTCTTATGTCCATCTCATTCACTAGAAGTGACACATTTCTCCTTCTCCGGACAGGTGTCATGTGAACAACCTCAATCAGCATTTTATCAATCATTCAATGTACGCTGTGTTGGCTGCTTGATACACCCAGACTCTCTAAGTGCTTCATATGCCGCTCCAGATCTAATACACAGACCATGCATCAATACAGACCATAACATAAACATGAAATTAACTAAAACATGCACAAACTGCTTACTTGCGTCTCAAATACAAACACCAGCGAATCATCAGAGGGTACCAACTTATAGCCTTTGTCATTTTGGCTGCTTCGACTTGCTGTGTCCAAAATATTTTCTGAAAGAAGCTAGCTGACTGATCTTTACAGTGCGAACAGCATTCAGGAGAATCTGTCACGTCTCTGATAAAATAGATTTATTTGTCTCTTCACTGATTCAAATCTTGCTATTTTCTCCTGCAACCG
Organism: Eunapius fragilis; assembly: GCA_963681505.1. Taxonomy (NCBI): domain Eukaryota; kingdom Metazoa; phylum Porifera; class Demospongiae; order Spongillida; family Spongillidae; genus Eunapius; species Eunapius fragilis. The sequence continues at coordinate 4,095,474 of OY811984.1, forward strand.
ATTGGTATATATAGTAATGACTGAATTTCTGTGTTTAAGATGACGGAGACATTCAACTAATTCTGGAGCTGACTTCATGAAACCTAGTGAGCTACGTCTTTTTAAAGGCAAATTAGAAAGTCATCTTTTAACCTTGTAATTGGTATGGTCAAGCGAAGTCATAGGTCGACTAACAGCAGCAGCGTAGCTTTAGAGAATTGCAGCATCAGTTTTATGCGATATGATGAACAAATATAACAACGTATTGCTCTACACTACTCATTTGGTTGGCTATCACATTTTGTGTGAAGAATTGTAACAGGGGGGAGGGGGGGGGGGGGGGGGGCCAGGATTTTGATTTTCTATGCAAAGTTTAACTGAATCAAAGAACCTTTAAAACATCCTTGTTATGAGAGGCAAGTTAAGAAACATAGAGTGGATTTATTCTTTTCATAGCAGTCCATTGCAGCTGTTCGTTGAACGTCAATGACACAGTGACACCAGGGTTGCCATCAAACAAACCTTACTTAAAGTGTGTGGCTCATTGCAAACTATAACCCAATGTGGTGGCAGTGGAAGCACAGTAAAGTGAAACGAGAGAATCAACACTGCGCGTCATAGTTATGACAAAGAAAGACACAGAAGGGGACGAGGAATGGAAACCATGAGTGTCTTAGGCTTTCTCTTTAGCTGGTCTGTGTATTAGCACGTCTGGTATCTGACCAGTGGAAATTTTGATCCACCCATGCAAGAAAAATTCACAGAATATGCTCATAACCCTGTATATCATAACAGTCCCTTTTCCAGCGTTATATCGTAACCGCACAACGTACTTTGAAGCTATGCCCTCCGTACGAAAACACTCTTCAGGCCCAGTGGTATTGGAAAAAGCATACCATACCGCGTAACCGACCATCGAAATATCCCGGCCGAAATGAGCGGTCACCAAACACATAATCCGGTCCTTGTGCCTAGGCTCATGCAAGGATTAGTTTCAAAACAGAACTTCCATCGAAGCACATTACTACATCTGGAATAAATTTAGAGCACAAAAGTGGGGGGTCAGTCTTAACAAATTCATCACAACGTGTCTGAGTTTCAGAAACAAAATACATCCATGAACAAAACATACTCATAAAATCACTCTCAAATCCTACTACATGGATTCAAAACTGGTATGCAGATGATTCCTCCTGCACAGCCAAGCTCACTGATCTCTGTGTCTGGTTTGACAAGCTTTGTGACATTGGTCCCAAGTATGGGTATCATCCAGAACCAGAGAAGTGTATCCTTATTGTGAACGCAGATCATGAAGCCAAAGCCAAGTCAATGTTTCAACACCTGGGTATTAAGGTTGTGAATGGCTACCGCTTCTTAGGAGGGTTCATTGGAGACCGTGAAACCACAATTAAACAATTTCTTGACAACAAGACCACAGGGTGGGTGAACAATCTTGTCAAATTATCCAAAGCTGCTGAGTCACAGCCTCAAGCAGCTTTTGCTGCACTATCCAAATCCATGCAGTTTGAGTGGTCCTACCTGCAAAGAATCCTTCCTAGTTGTGAGGAAGCATTTACTCCAATCTGGAATACTTTGTACCAATATTTTTGGCCTGCCATTTTTGAAGGTACAATCTCCGATCTTGAAAAGCAGCTATTCCTGCACGATTAGGTGGCATGGGAGTTCGCAATCCAATCAAAACTGCCAAGATTGCCTATACCACATCCAGAGCAGGCACAAGAAACATTGTGGATGCCATCAAAGGAAAGATGGAGTTCTCTCTACCTGATCACAATGATCTAATGTCTGATGCAATGGCAAACATGCACACCACCCTCCAGCAGCAAGATGAGGTCATACTTCACTCAACATTGGCCAATTCAGAGCTAAATGCTAAAACAAGACGGGCAATACAACAGGCAGTGGAGGGCAAGACATCATCATGGTTAACTGCTTTGCCTATTGCTCACCATCACTTTGACCTTTCTGCCACAGAATTCCGTGATGCCCTCGCATTGCGATACAATCGACCACTGCTGAATATGCCAGCCAATTGTGATGGATGTGGAGCTGCAACTAGTTTGGAGCATGCCCTTGACTGCAAGAAGGGAGGTCTGGTAACCCAATGTCACAATGAAGTTCAAGATGTTATTGGCGACTTAGCATCAGTTGAAGTTGTTAAAGAACCAGTCGTGCAAGAGGCAAAGGTGTACCCTCCCTAATTGCCGACCTCAGTATCAGAGGAATATGGCAGCCCCAGACCGTGGCGTTGTTTGATGTACGTGTCACAGACACTGACGCCCCGTCCTATTCACAGCGATTTGTTTCTGCCATTCTCTAGTCAGCTGAGGAAAATGAAGTACTCTGAAGAAGCAGCTCTTCGCCGAGCATCATTCACACCCTTTGTTGTGTCAGTCGATGGAGTCCTGGGTCGAGAAGCATGCTAAAATAGTTCATGTCACTATTATTTTTATTTAATGTGTATTATTTCATTGTTTTTGCCCCACATGTCTAAATGTATTATGTATGAAAAAAAAAAACAAAAAAAACTTACTAACCTACGTAAGATAAAAGTAAATAACGCTTGACTGCAATGATCTCATGCGTTATGAGTTGACTACAATGTTATGTAAACAATGACTATCATATTTTTCAACGTAAGAGCCTTTGTGACCTTTTTATTTACATGCGCAGCAACAAACAATGAATCCTTTAGTCAAGCTACGTACAATGTTCAGTGCATACAAGGACGAATTTGATTGGCTTGCATGTGGTGCAATGACCGAAGGAGGGGGGAAGTGTGCAACTAAAGCCATCAAAATAACACCTTCAGCATCGTTTGCCTCTTGCACGACTGGTTCTTTAACAACTCCAACTGATGCTAAGTCGCCAATAACATCTCGAACTTCATTGTGACATTGGGTTACTAGACCTCCCTTCTTGCAGTCAAGGGCATGCTCCAAAGCTCCACATCCATCACAATTGGCTGGCATATTCAGCAGTGGTCGATTTTATCGCAATGCGAGGGCATCACAAAATTCTGTGGCAGAAAGGTGAAAGTGATGGTGAGAAATTGTTTTGTGGTTTCACGGTCTCCAATGAACCCTCGTAGGAAGCGATAGCCATTCACAACCTTAATAATAACCCAGGTGTTGAAACATTGACTTGGCTTCGGCTTCATGATCTGCGTCCACAATAAGGATACACTTCTCTGGTTCTGGATAATACCCATACTTGGGACCAATGTCACAAAGCTTGTCAAACCAGACACAGAGATCAGTGAGCTTGGCTGTGCAGGAGGAATCATCTGCATACCAGTTTTGAATCCATGTAGTAGGATTTGAGAGTGATTTTATGAGTATGTTTTGTTCATGGATGTATTTTGTTTCTGAAACTCAGACACGTTGTGATGAATTTGTTAAGACTGACCCCCCACTTTTGTGCTCTAAATTTATTCCAGATGTAGTAATGTGCTTCGATGGAAGTTCTGTTTTGAAACTAATCCTTGCATGAGCCTAGGCACAAGGACCGGATTATGTGTTTGGTGACCGCTCATTTCGGCCGGGATATTTCGATGGTCGGTTACGCGGTATGGTATGCTTTTTCCAATACCACTGGGCCTGAAGAGTGTTTTCGTACGGAGGGCATAGCTTCAAAGTACGTTGTGCGGTTACGATATAACGCTGGAAAAGGGACTGTTATGATATACAGGGTTATGAGCATATTCTGTGAATTTTTCTTGCATGGGTGGATCAAAATTTCCACTGGTCAGATACCAGACGTGCTAATACACAGACCAGCTAAAGAGAAAGCCTAAGACACTCATGGTTTCCATTCCTCGTCCCCTTCTGTGTCTTTCTTTGTCATAACTATGACGCGCAGTGTTGATTCTCTCGTTTCACTTTACTGTGCTTCCACTGCCACCACATTGGGTTATAGTTTGCAATGAGCCACACACTTTAAGTAAGGTTTGTTTGATGGCAACCCTGGTGTCACTGTGTCATTGACGTTCAACGAACAGCTGCAATGGACTGCTATGAAAAGAATAAATCCACTCTATGTTTCTTAACTTGCCTCTCATAACAAGGATGTTTTAAAGGTTCTTTGATTCAGTTAAACTTTGCATAGAAAATCAAAATCCTGGCCCCCCCCCCCCCCCCCCCTCCCCCCTGTTACAATTCTTCACACAAAATGTGATAGCCAACCAAATGAGTAGTGTAGAGCAATACGTTGTTATATTTGTTCATCATATCGCATAAAACTGATGCTGCAATTCTCTAAAGCTACGCTGCTGCTGTTAGTCGACCTATGACTTCGCTTGACCATACCAATTACAAGGTTAAAAGATGACTTTCTAATTTGCCTTTAAAAAGACGTAGCTCACTAGGTTTCATGAAGTCAGCTCCAGAATTAGTTGAATGTCTCCGTCATCTTAAACACAGAAATTCAGTCATTACTATATATACCAATCGGTTGCAGGAGAAAATAGCAAGATTTGAATCAGTGAAGAGACAAATAAATCTATTTTATCAGAGACGTGACAGATTCTCCTGAATGCTGTTCGCACTGTAAAGATCAGTCAGCTAGCTTCTTTCAGAAAATATTTTGGACACAGCAAGTCGAAGCAGCCAAAATGACAAAGGCTATAAGTTGGTACCCTCTGATGATTCGCTGGTGTTTGTATTTGAGACGCAAGTAAGCAGTTTGTGCATGTTTTAGTTAATTTCATGTTTATGTTATGGTCTGTATTGATGCATGGTCTGTGTATTAGATCTGGAGCGGCATATGAAGCACTTAGAGAGTCTGGGTGTATCAAGCAGCCAACACAGCGTACATTGAATGATTGATAAAATGCTGATTGAGGTTGTTCACATGACACCTGTCCGGAGAAGGAGAAATGTGTCACTTCTAGTGAATGAGATGGACATAAGAAGATATTGTACATGAGAAACACAGAAGTTAGCAAAAGATATTTATTGTACAAACTGCAACCCAAAACCATGGTTTTTAATGATTATGGTCCGAGGCCTGTTTACTAAACTGCAGTTTCGCTGTTCTCACAGGAGATCTATTGTATGATCTGTTTTGGGAAGCAGTTGGTCGCATTGAAAACGGCGGTTTAACGTTAATCTTCATTTGACATGTTGTACATAATGTTCAAATCGGTCATTGGTGCAACGATGGATAGCTGTTCTGTCAACAGAGTTCATAAAAGTGCATCGAAACATGATGACATTTGTCTACAGTGTGTGCAATCCTTATGCACAGGACGAAGGGTTCTTGTATTTTAAAAATATCTGACCTTCCACATCTAATTAAGGCAATGAGGAACTCAGATTGGAAAAGCAGGAACACTATGGGTATGTGTCACTGGTGCGTTTACAGTTTACCTTCTTTTTGAGTGCAATAGCAATTACACCCTGTGAGACTACCTAAAGGAGTTGTATGACACATATACGAAATCTGCGATGGGCATACGATTGATTCCAAAACTTTTCGAAACAGGAGCATATCTCACTGCATTTTCAAAAATGCGTGTTGACCTGGTATTACATGTAATTTTTAATTATGGCATAGTTGGAAAATAATTTTCACTTATGCATGCACATAAAGATTTTTAGTTCATCTAGATGTCCAATGCCTTGCCACTTGTGTATGAAGACATAGCCAAAGAAACGGCTCATTTTGTGAAGTCCTTTTAGACTACGAATGTACAGAATGTTTACGAAGGTTGCTCATCCTTGAAGCCATTTCAGATGCCTTTCAGGTCTTCTTCAGATTATTTCAGGCCAAGGGTGCAGATTTGACAATAATGAATGATATTACAACGAATGTCTTTTTATATTTCAGTGGGATGAGTTTTCTACTAGAGAACAAAGTAAGATGCCTCGACACCGTATGGTTTAAGAATGACCTGTAAGTGTTATCCGTGGTTGTGGAAAGCAGTCATAATTGACTTCACTGTTTATCATTTATTAGGCATTTGTTCACCATTCCAGATTTTGAGTGCTTTTTAAGCCAACGTCTCTGCCAAGATCCCCTAGAGAGATTTTTCAAAGGCAAAGAGGTGGGGCAAATGATAACCCAAATGTTGCAGAATTCGTCTGGCAAAACGAGGTCTTTCTGTCAATGTCCCGTTCGTGGAAGCTGTCGAGGGAGCACTCTAGGTGGCCCGCTGCCAAAGCGTCGGAAAGGGTTAAACACTCTGGTGCAGATATAAGCCATCTAGGCTCACTTGTGGTTATGTATTACACATGAATGAATTTTGTATTTTCTGTGTGCCGTTCCTCTCATGTGAATTCAAGTTCAGTTGGGACCCCCCCCCCCCCCCCCCCCCCCAGTGAATTGTGTGTATCGCGATTATGCAGTGAACACATGCACTCTTTCAAAAGTGATCACGTGGAGAGCAATTAGAGATGTTCGATCAATTTTGAAACAATGCCTGCTCAATTGGCTCTCAGAACGGCTACCACAGTAATGGAATGACACCATCCTATGAAACACAAGCATTTACATGACCAATACAGCATTTGCTTGGAAATGTTTTAGTCTGAAGGATTCCAGCAGATCTGAGGAGCTGTATGCAGCAAGTATCATTCTATGCGCACTTCAAGAAACTACCTTAGTGAATGGAAAGTATTTTTACTCAGCACAGGTTGTGATACTATATCATCTCTTTTCATACAATTTGTGGGACATTCAGTGTTCAAGACACTCATCAAGACCCACTATTGCTATTGTCGCAACAAAGCAGCTACAAGAGAAGATAGAAGCCAGGTTGTGATAGCGTGCCCTTTGTCTTTGCGTCTTACTTGAACGGCTTTACACCCGCGCTACATGAACGTTTTCACATGGTGTCAGCAGTGGAATTCTGAATAATGGAGCGCACCTAAAATCGCCGATAGTCTCCATCGCGGAAAAATGGCGACAATGGCAACACTATACATCGATCTCTGCATAGATAAAAAGGACAAGTGCAAAGCTTTTCTCTACGTGATAGGACCAGCGGGTCGTGACATTTTCACTGCTTTCGTGCTAAAGGATGACGAAAAAGACAAAATTGACGTTCTGTTTAAGAAGTTTGAGGATTATTGCAACACGCTGCCAAGGAGCAAGCGAGTCTGCATGTGGATCAATATGTGACTGCACATAGGCTCGTGCACGTAACTGTGAATTTAAGGATTTGGAAGATGAGCTCATAAGGGACAGGATTGTGTGTGGTACCAACTCCGAAAAGAATTCCTACGTGAACAGATCCTCACTTTGGATAAAGCTCTTCACACGTGTCGCGCTGACAAAGAACCAAAGAAGCAGCTGAAACCGATGGATGGCGATATGGCGGACACAGTCATATATTCTTTGAAATCCATGTGAAAGGCCCTAGACCGTCAATGGAACATTGGATCTTCAGTTGTCGTTTCTGTGGTTCTGTGATTTTTGTATGCGCGCGTAACTGCTAGTACGTACCGTATCGAGTAAGGCGATGGCAGCTGAGTTCCATTTGGGTTGCTTCACGAATCTTTGCTTCTGTTCCTGTTCGCTTTAGAAGTTGACAGATAACGAGACTAGAAGCGAGAAGTCCCATTTGTTATATGATTCCTATTATGGGTGTGGCACGAGAAGTTATTGCATTTCATGTAACAGGAACGGGGTCTAAATGATCGAGAAATGTGCAATTACTTTGCAAAGCTAGTAAAAACTGCCGAACAATAGGTACAGGATCCATCTACGTATATACTTGGAAGTGAATAGAATACGCGTCGGATTTGAACCCCTAAAGAGGTATCATTGCAACACTGCAAGACACCAAAATGTATTTTACCATAGTGAAATGTTGTAGTATAAAGAGTTGAAAATAGTAGGTCAATAGCGTTTACCGTTCAGGAGATGTAGACATTTTAAAGTGGACCAATTTTATAGAGGTTGCAGTGTCATCCCGGGAAGAGCGGCGGCCATGTTTTTTGGTGTCTCCAGGTTCGGTTACAGAATGTTTCCAATCTGTATTTACAACCTGTAACAGAACTCGGGACACCAAAAAACATGGCCGCCGCTCTTCCCGGAATGACACTGCAACCTCTCTATAACTTTATATATAATTATAAATATATGGGATTAGCAAAAAGGGACCTAGCGCGTTTTTTTTCAAGTTTTCAAATTATTTCATATTCAAATAATTACCTATGTCCTCTACAACTACGCACTTGACATTAGGCAGTCAAATCAATGGCCTGAATTTTTAATTACGCGTACATTTAAATTGCTGATACTTCTTCATGGAAAAATTTTTATAATATGAATATGCGCTAGTCCCTCTTCGCTGCCACGATCACCAGCAAAATCACCCTTCTGGGTAGTTTTTCAAGTTTTCAAATTTTCCGTAAACTCCTAAGAGCTTCTATCAAATGGTCTTTACGCGTCCTATCCGTCATAAGGCAATGATTAGCCATACATTTCAATGCGAGCGTTACTTTTCTTTTGCTTGCCCTGAAAATTTTGAAAAAGTATCAAAGGGTGATTTTTTTTCCCCTCGTGAACTGCCCCAGCAGAACAGTGGTTTATAATTAGCCATACATTTCAATGCGAGCGTTACTTTTCTTTTGCTTGCCTAAAAAGTATCAAAGGGTGATTTTTTTTTTCTTCGTGAACTGCCACAGCAGAACAGTGGTTATACATGCGATGTACTTGTCTCAATGATCTAAATATGGTCGCGGTTTGTCGTTAGTTACATAAATAAGTTACGATCCATGCACTTATTTTGTTTTAGTGGTTACTTTATAGTTACCAACACCCTATCTCAATAGAACAATGATTATACATGTAATATGTGCTTATCTCATAGCGCAATGCACAAAACTGCATGTTCCGTTGATAGAGGTATGCTATTAATGTAAGCTCATTTTTAAGGATGAGACTTTAGGTAAACCGTAATGCTAACATTTAAAAATGATATAAAACTCCGCATGTTGAACGGTATGTGTTCCAATCATAGGACATCTTTCTCTATTTCCTGTCTGTGAACATTATTCTCACTTGTTCTCCTGGTCTTGTGAAAACCGTTTGCACAAGTTTTAATGATTGCTGCTCAGTAGACAACCAAAAATTCTGAAAGATTTGAATTGAATAGAGAATGCATGCATATGAGGAATAACACAACGATTATTAATTTAGGATTATTGTTTCCAGAACACACGCAATGCTCATCGTAGCCACAATTTAAACCCAGTAGTGGATAATATGTAGTTGGAACCATCGACCTCGTTAAACTTTAATGTTCAATGCAATGCATTTTTAATGTTTTGAGTGCAAAGACATGGCACAGTAGAGATTGGAAATAATAAAATGGGGCAATTGATGAAGTATTTGCAAGAAGTGAAAATACGGTGGTCAGTTTTAACCCAATTGCAAGTGGTAACTACAGCTGTGTGCAGTTACTGTCCTCCCTTTATTTCCTTCTCCCTGAAGGGTATGCACTGCCTTGGCAAGAGAAGTAGAATTTTGAAATGAGCATAAGTGATGTGTTAAAAGGCGACCTTGTCTGTGCAGCTCTTGCCAAGACAGCACATACCTTCAGGGAGAAGGAAATAAAGGGAGAACAGTAACTGCACACAGCTGTAGTTATCACTTGCAATTGGGAAAGAAGGCAGAATAAATAAGGCAGAATCCATGAAATTCAGAATGTGATAATTGCCCTCATGGCACTTACAATGTAACAAAACATAGATATAAGCTGCCTGTTATATTATGATGGCACATATGTAATCGATTAAAAAATCGATGATTTTGAGCCATTGTTGGCAGTTTTCAAAAGTTGAGTCAATAGAATGTAGAAGACATACAATCGTTGTTTAGTACATTTATACATTAATGTGTCCATCACCCCTCACCCATTCAAACTAATTAGCAGCTATCTGTACAAAGATGCATGCAGAACCACATTTTAGAGGATTCTCAGGTCCCCATGTTGCAAATACGACTTGTGCAATTCACATGGTAGTTATATTTATGGGTAGACACACTCAACTGATCCCGCACAAACCAAAATACTAGCTATATACCATATCCATCCATACATATTTCGCAAATCAGTCTGCGGCCAGACAAGCCATAATAGGAACTTCTTTACGAACAGCTGTAACCTCCCACCCATATTGACAATGACATCATGTTATGTTCCCAGACCCAGACACTCATCAACGGGTGCTTGCTTTATTGTATGAAGTATAATAGTGTAGACGTACTTGGGAAGAGTTCTATATTGTCAACAATCAGGGATTTACCGCAACAGGGGCTGGGTTTTGGAATATATAATAATATAGGGGGCAAACATCTTCCCTCTGCACTGTTACATGGTATGCCGTGCAGTTTTAGCATGTAAACCAGGGGGTGGGTTAGTCAAATTAGTGGCAAACCAGGGGGTGGGTAGGGGGTGGATAGGGGGTGGGAGCGGTAAATCCCTGACAATTATGTCTGTTGACAATTATTAAAAGTTTATATTTATATTTATCGTGGCTTACTTAGTAATGCTATGAAAAGCAAGCCAAATCCATATTATTGTAATTATCAAGACTGGTAACAGCCTAACAACATCTCAAGCATTTGCAATCAAAAGGGATTGCACTTTTAACATTTCAATTTTGTTACAAAGCCCACATGAAAAAATTATGGCATTGACATAAAACAATTTTCATGCAATATAGATACAGTTTGATGCTTTGCATGAAATCCCCAAAATGTATTATAATAACACATACCCATTGTTGCTATAAATAATGGAGAACTTCAGCCACTAAATGTGCAGAAGCTCAGCGTGGTACATGATGTCTATAATAATATCACCATTTAGGTTCTTCGCCTACCTTGGTAAGAAGTATGTACAGCTCAAGTTCTACTAGACGACGTCCTAGTAAAGTTTTTTAAAAAAATCCAACTAATAACTGATAGATTGAGTTTATTACCATAGCACATGCGAGCACCAAATCCAAATGGAAGAGAGATGTAGGGATCAATATTTTCAGAAGCATCCTTCATCCAACGTTCCGGCTTGAAAGCGGTTGGGTCTACCACGTATTTTGGGCTTCTACTTGCAGTGTATGTACTGAAAATAACTTGTGTCTGATAAGATGAAGATGAAAAAATTAATGCGATTATAATGCAAGTGGCTGGCTATGATTAGAAACCTTTGCTGGAATGTGATAACCATCAATTTCGATGTCCTCAGTGATGACTCTTGATGTTCCAGTTGTTGGAGGTTGCAGCCTACAATCTAATGTTTAGATCACTGTGATTGTCGTCATAGAATTGTCTACCTCAATATCTCTTTAATGCAGGACCTCAACAGTGTCATTTTTTGAAGGTCATCAAAAGATAGAGTGGATCTCTCTCCCACAATAGAGGATACCTCATGATGCAGCCTTTCCTGCAGTGCAGGATGCTTGGCCAGTTCATGAAGTAGGAATGTGGCAGTGAGTGAAGACTACAGAAACATTTGGGGAAGGAACACCTCATTGAAGTGAGAGATCATTAATAGTCCTTGTTAATACTTCAGTAAACACTTATACTCTTATTTCATCAGCCATGAGCTATCAGTTCTCGACATATGCCATTAGCAAAATGCTACAATCAAATATGAGCTAACACCCTGGCGCATCGGTCATAGAGAAAACCACATTACCAACTTACTGTTTCTATCCCTGCAGCCAGCATGTCACAGCTCAGTGTCAAAGTTTCTTGGTGTGTGAGTTTCCCTTCAATTAGCCATTGCTCCATCAATGCTGAAATGCAAATGTTCTATATTTCAATACACAACTCATATGCCTTACAAACAGCTTCGGATTCATCAACAACCCCTGAGTTGATAGTCTCCACCATCTTGTCATATCGCTCCTTTAGAATTTGTGATGCTACATTACATGCAATAGCTTATGGTCATTATATTTGGAGTAAGGCATGTGCAAAGTACCTATTCCATACATACGGTCAGTTGCTCTTCTAAATTCACGGTATGGTTTAGTAGGGAAATACTTATACAGAGGTAGAGCAAAAACTATGACTTCGATATTTTTTGCATAGTCAATGGTAATCTTCTCAAATTCTTGCAGGTCCATTCTGGAGTCATCAAAAGTGTCCAATTTTTCACCAAATGTCATGTAACCTATTCCTATTAATGTAGATGGATGCACATTTGACATGGTTTACCTGATTTTCTCTCCCCCCTTCCCAATATTCAAACACCTTGGAATGCCCACTTCACAAGTGCTGTGTTAACATCTTCCACAATGTTGTTTGAGTTCCTCTTGCGCCTAATATGCCCCATAAAGCAATCTCCAATCTCACATAGTCCTGATGCATAATTAGCAACACGTTGCGGAACTATCTGCTTCGCTGAAGATGACCTTACTTTCTTCCACTGTTCACCCACGCTATGAACAAATACATGAACTTGTACATGCACCAGTTAGTGCAGCTAGGGAAATTTTTATGCTGCATATGTGAGATTTAAAAATCTACTACATGTACACAAATCTTTAAGCTAATAAATAAAATTATGAAGCAGTAGAGTCTACTACATGTACACAAATCTTTAAGCTAATAAATAAAATTATGAAGCAGTAGAGTATGCGTTAATATCACTATCATAACACATGACTCCCTGTTAAACCAAAAGATAGTATTAATGTGTGTAAATGATCCATACCTACAGTTAAATGTCAAAACCAGTGTTTTTAACGTACGCAAAAGCAATCGCAGGCGGGGAACCAGAATTGGTGTAAATCCAGCTAACATCTGGTTGAGAATATAATCGAACAGGGTACTTTCCTTCGGCCCGAAACACCTTAGCAGCAGCTACTGGGCTGGATACTAACACCAATGTCTTTCCTAAGTAAAGGAAGTGAACACGAACTAAAAGGTGCGAGCCCAGTGGACCAGTACACAGTACAGTTCGATCATAATTAAATGCTTACCCAAAACCGACAGTTTGACGACAGGTCCGTACCTCAGCAACATCTGGTGAACGTACGCGGAGTCTCCAGCATTGGAAGCATAGCGCATCATATCGAACAGTGACCCCACTAGTGGTAGGCCTTTCGGACCTAAGCCCCATGCAAATATATATTCAGTTGAATTGCCCCAATCTGCATCTGGAACTTGCCTGGTATTTCTGAAAATGGTTTGAGATTTTTGGATTCACCATTCATTACAGAGCGACCGCATGATAAGGCTCGAAAGAGACATCTACTTGTATACCTATCGAGCCGGTTCATTTTTAGGGGCGGGTCGTGAATTTACAATTTCATCATTTCCATGAGCCCACGCATAGATATTTTTATGATGTAGGCAAAGTTCCATCGGATGCATATGGCTCTGCCTACAGTAGTGTATCTAATCTTCTTGAAACCAAACTAATGGACCATCAAGGCAGAAACAAAACACTTGCCTCTCTACCTTAACCCTTGCCTTGGAGAAATGGCCATCTTCACCTTCACCATTATATCTGTAGATATGCATTTCAGAGTAAACAGTGACAGCCTGCAGCATAAATACTGTTATTTTTGCATTGGGGTTTAATGATTCATGTGTTCAAGACAATTGTGGATAACACCTGTAATTTTAAGTCTGCAGGGTGTTAAAAGATATGTACTTTTGTGCACAACTAACCTGTATTGAGATACACTATACACCATGTATGTGCATATGTTAATGTGATTTAATCAGACCAAGAAGATCCTTATGGAAAAAACAAAGCAATGGACTATTCAATCGCTTTGATATTTATATATCACTGGGTGAAAAATACAAATGGAAAGTTTATACAAACATCAAAGAGCACCAGACCTGACAACATATCTCAACAAGTAACTGAGTGTATGTATCAACCAATGTTCTGCGTTGAATGCTTTATCTCTAAATATTCTTCTCTTTAAGTATACTGGTCCTTAAGAACAACTAGATGAGCTTCATGGCAATAAAAAGTAGATCAGATAAATTCATCCAATCTGTAGCGATTGGAATGGCTTTAATCCCTATTGTCTATTTGCATCCATGTGTACACCTGTACACATATGTGTACAGGGGAGCACAAACCTTATCTTTGTAAGTAATCACATCTGTCATTCAAAAATCAATACCTGAGTACACGTGTAACAGATAATTAATTGATGGTCACCAATTATTTGATTGTTATCTGACAAATAAACCACATTAGAAAACTGCGCATGCGACTGAGGTGTACGTGTACGAGTAATTCCATATATATATTTGCCACCCTTTTAGCATCGTAGTCTAGTTTGGACATGCTACTTTCCCTATGTGCTCTCCCCATAGGAACATGCAAAATAACGGTACATTTGTATACCCTATAGTGTATGGTTTTTAAAATGCAAGGAATTAAAATTTTCACTTTCTTTGTGACCTCGCTCATTTCGGTTTAGCATAACTTTAGCCTGCAACATTGTCGTCACATCAATTTGTACTAAAACATTGACAATAAAGAGGAGAACACCAAAATGATTCTTCTTAGCACGTACCATGAATGGGGTCATGAATTTGTAATGAAGTATGATGTATCCAAAAATATTAAAATACAATCTTTACCAAACTTTTACCATAGTTAGCTAATCATACCACAAACATGTTTAGCTAAACATCTTTCTGGGCTGCATATTCGCCAGACTGGGACAGCTCATAAAATGGTTGGTAGCCATTTTTCCCTTCCTTACAACCGTTTGTTTGTTTGTTTAGGTAGCTAAGGGTGCTGTCAAAAACTACTATATGATTATCATTAATTGCTTTGATTATGGTAGCTTTGTTGTGACAGCATGGCCACTGCCTTAAAGGAACAAACAGTTGTAAGGAGGGAAAAAATGGCTACCAACCATTTTATGAGCTGTCCCAGCCTGGCTAATATGCAGCCCAGAAAGATGTTTAGCTAAACATGTTTGTGGTATGATTAGCTAACTATGGTAAAAGATTGCATTTTAATATTTTTGGATACATCATACTTCATTACAAATTCAAGATCCCATTCGTGGTACGTGCTAAGAAGTTATTAAAATGAATCATTTTTGGGTTCTCCTCTTTTTTGCAATGTTATGCTAAACCGAAATGAGCGAGGTCACAAAGAAAGTGAAAATTTTAATTCCTTGCATTTTAAAAACCGTACACTATAGGGTATACAAATGTACCGTTATTTTGCATGTTCCTATGGGGAGAGCACATAGGGAAAGTAGCATGTCCAAACTAGACTATGATGCTAAAAAGGTGGCAAATATATATATATATATGGAATTACTCCTACGCAGAGCAAGAGGATGTGTTGACAGTGGAGGCACGAGCCACTGAAGGCTCGAATAGTGGAGGTGCAAATGGTGGAGGCGCGAGTAGTGGAGGTGCAAATAGTGGAGGTGCGAATAGTGGAGGCGCGAGTGAGGCGGTACGAGCACTGAAGGCTCGAATAATGGAGGCACAAATGGTGGAGGCGCGAGTAGAGGAGGCACGATCGAGCACTGAAGGCTCGAATAGTGGAGGGCAAGCACTGAAGGTGCAAAAGTGAAAGCGTGAGTAGTGGAGGCATGGATAGGGCATTCGAAGTGGCAGAGGAAGTGCAAGTAAAGGTAGAGGAAGTGCAAGTAAGAGGTAGAGAAAGTGCAAGTAGAGGTAGAGGGAGTGCAAGTAGAGGTAGAGGAAGTGAAAGTAGAGGTAGAGGGAGTGCAAGTAGAGGTAGAGGAAGTGAAAGTAAGAGGTAGAGAAAGTGCAAGTAGAGTGCAAGTAGAGGTATAGCAAGTAGAGGTAGAGGAAGTGCAAGTAGGAGTGAAGGAGTAAAACCTCAAAACCTTTATAAAGCATGAGATGGTGGAGTGATACTAACATGCATTTAGCATTGTTGCTGTTTCTTGATGCACAAATGATTGAATTTGCATGATTCTTTTGCAATGAACATCCCACATAGGACTAATTTGTGTACACCTGTCACATTTTACTGCAAAACTTTCCTGATACAACCACTTGAATAATTTCAAATTACATAGTTACTATATTATGCCCTCTATCACTTTCAATACTCATTTGAAAACAGTATACTACTATGGTAATATGTGTACAGGCGTACGCAAATTAGAACATATGACTGTAAAAGTGATTACCACTGAAAAAGAAACAGCATTTGCTTAATGTAAATACAAAGCAAACCATGTGGATAAAATTTGACTTATTGAGAATGTTCCCATCATGTTTGTTTTAATCTATAACTTTTACAGTGCTCTGCAGTGCTATAGATAACAGGATTAAGAGTTGTTATTGCAATTAGCCAAAATTAACATTTCATGACACACTTTACCACACCACCACCATAGGGGGTATAGATTTTCATAAGTTGTGTAAAATGCTCACTGCTGGTATGAGATATAATGCAGCAAAATGAAAGGAGTAATTTGTGTACCCCTCTGTACACATTGTAGGATGCAAATAGACTATTCACCTACATGTCTTGGCGTAAGGGACAAATTATTTTTGACGCCCTTTTTTATACGTGACCTCAGTAAACCTTGTAATAAAAATCGCAGTTCTCGAGTTGCTCTCGCTGGTGGTGCGTCTATTGTAAAGGTTATCGGAAAAGATTGGGACCGGAGGTAGGGCAAAGCATACGCGTGCGAGGTACGAATGTCATCGTACCTCGCACGCGTATGCTTTGCCCTACCTCCCAATTTTTTTCCGTTAACCTTTACAAAAGACGCACCACCAGCCAGAACAACTCGAGAACTGCATTTTTTTTTTAGTACAAAGTTTACTGACGTCACGTATAAAAAGGGCTTCAAAAATTGTCCTTCGTTAATCTCCGAGACAAGATTATCTGTGAATCCAGAATTGACACTACAGAGATACTGTCGAAAGATGGCACCAAACCAGTGGCGTAGGAACCGGGGGGGCCGTGGCCCCCCCCCCCCAGTCATAAAGTTGGGGGGGGGGGGGGGGGGGGGGGGGGGGGCCTCCCCCAATCCTAATCCCATTATTAAATATAAATCCATGCGTCGATCGGTAGCCTTAACCTGCGCAACCACTCATGCCCGCCAATACTTTACATTGGTTATAACCACAGTTACCACACTATACCACAGCACGTGTGTCTATTTGAACAGTTGCTCTTGCTGCAAATATGAAGTCGATTCTGTCATTTCTCCCAGTTTTCAATCCATAGCATAACCAGCGAAAGTGTACAAGAATTCTCCTCAAGTAGGTCTTTAATCGTCGAAGGACGGAAAATGTTCGTTAATACTTGAGGCTGATAACGATACGCTTGGAATTGTATCCAGAAGTCTGGCAGCGGTACCTTTCCGGTCTGTTTCAGCGTCAGTATTCGTCCTCCTCCGTTTGGCATTAGCTTGTTCGATCATCCCAGACACTCTCCTGAGCCTCGTTGTTTAGTGTGATTACCCTCAACGACTTCAAGTGAAGTTAATTGGCGTGCCTGGGGTGATCAAACAAACAAATGCCAAACGGAGGAGGATGAATACTGACGCTGAAACAGACCGGGAAGGTACCGCTACCAGACCTTCCGGATACAATTCCTAGTGTATCGTTATCAGCCTCAGGTATTAACGAACATTTTAATTTCCCTCCTTCGGCGATTAAAGACCTACTAATGTCCCAGGAATAATGTTGTTACCTCTCACGTGTATGAAGACCTTGTTGATTACCTGGATCTCAGTGACATAGCGCAGAAGTTTTGTTCCTCGAATGAAAGGAGAAGTAACTTTTTTGGAAAATTTTAATAACCAAGCTAAATACACTGATTTGCCATTCATGATCATTTAAATTAAAAAGTTGGCCCCTCGATCCAATCCTAAAATCGTTCCTACGCCACTGTGATAAAGAGTTTATTAGGTACTTCCTATTTTGCTCCAAGTCAATTGCTTCAAAAAGAATGCCTCAAAGTTGGAAGAGGTTGCCGGCATCAATTTACAGGTATCTTTCATCCTGTTGTGTTTGTGTGGTGGCGTCCATAAGTTTGTGCATGTAGCCCGACTCATTTGGCCTAGAGCTCTGTGGAATCCATTGTTAATGAAATCAAGTTGTGTTTTTCTAACCATATAGCCTTTGGCATTTTGGATGCAGCCTTCATGAAAAAAGGATGGCATGAGTTATATATGCTGCACATGTTGCTCACTTCATTATTACAACAAATATTTAGGAAAGTTTGATACAAAATGAGATTTTGCACCAATTAGCACTATAGTAACAATGCATAGAAAAGCATCAGAGATGCTAAGAAAATAAAGGGACCAGTGGGTTCCCTTGCTGAATCTCCACATGAAAAGATAACCCAAAAAGTGCCACTGAATGTACACCACTGCACCAGACACAGCCTAATGCAGGAATTCAGGAAAGCTTATTTAGCTTATATATTGTTTACATGGAAACCATTATGTCTATCTTGTTTATTTTTTAAAGCAACACAGATTTCTCCAATTCCAATTATCTTAATGCACTTCCTCATTCCATTAATGATCTTCTCTGATCAATCCCAAACTGAAGTGCACCGGTAGGAAAGTATATGGTACATCTGTGAGCTGAGATTTGAGAAAGAACTGAAAGGATGATCGATATCTATGCTAATGTTTAATTCATACTCCATAACTATTGTCAATACAGGGCTGGCCCATATCATCCAGTCCAACCTAGGCTGTGCTGGACCTGTTTTAACCAGACCTTTAAAAAATTATTTAAAATTATGATCACTTAATGGCATGGTTTGATATTGCAGCATGAATTTTGTACAGTCTATACCATGAGGGTTGATATGAGGGTACGTTACATGCGGGTCTTGTGTTCCTAGCAATCGCCTCAACCTGCCGCTAATGAGATTCACTTTGTGAAGGAACTCATTAGACGATGATTTATGTCAAATATACACATATTAATCCTCCCAGCAGTATTTAACGGAATACACAATGGGGGTTCAAGGTTGATGAGGTAAAAAGGGTAGGTGTTGTCTAACCGCAGTGTACAGAAAATAAATTTATTTATGTTTTTGCCAGTTTTTAATTTGACGGCTCATGCTCGATGCACAGGTCCTTTCAACCTTGGCCTGAAATTAATCTTAAAAAATCGACTGAAGACAGCACGGTCACTACCACTGAGCACGTGGAAACAATGTTGATCAAAATCTTTTAGTTCAGTTGAAGAGAAATTGCAGAACTGTGATGTGAGGCTTGCTATGAACACCAAAACAGGAGAATGTTTGGATTTAGTATTTCTTGCTGTAACTATTTTGCGAACCTTTACCGTGCAGCCAATCATGTGTGTGGCTGTATTCCCACACATCTCTGGTGGCAGATCCACTCTTCAGTGGATGTGAATATCCTCATTGGATATGATTACTGCTGGGAGGTGGTAAAATATCATGAGAGGGGTGTGTGAACCAACGGCGATTTAAGTTTGGATGGGTCCTCTTCTGGCCTGTACATGGCATGTCAAGTGAATCTTTTGTTGCAAATCTTGTTTCCTGTGACTGGATGCATCCCCTGATGGCAAACCTAGATTATGAGACTAAAGAAGTTTTGTGATTTGTAGTCCTTGGGGATCAACAGCCGTGAACCTTCGCTGTACGAATAGTTTGTTGACCTTCTGTATGAACAGATTTGTACAAACCACATTACCTGATAACTATGAATTGAGTCAGTGCAGGTTACGAGGTTTACTGAAACATCTCCAGCAAAGTCCAGACATTCTCAGGCATATGACGCTATTATCAGAGAGCAACTATATAAAGGGATCGTTGAAAATGTTGCTGAACCTGACATTGGCAAGGTAGGCAAAGTACATTACATCCCACATCATCCTGTCACTAAGTTGGACAAGGCAACCACAAAGCTGCGGGTAGTAGATGTTGCTTCAGCAAGTTAAATGGGCTTTCTCTTCCTTTGGACAAGGCATCGTTGACATCGTTCTTCGATTTCGACTGCACAAGATTGCCTTTGTGGGAGATATAGAATAGGCATCCCTTATGGTAACCGTTGATGAAGAGGACAGATATTTGATACGAGTTAGAGTTGAATAATATTGTAAAGGAATTGCCAAAACTTGTGGTGATGCGTTTCACTCGTGTTGTCTTTAGACTATCATCAAGTCCGTTTCTCCTCAACACTACAATACACCATCACATGAGTCCATGGATGCACCATATGTCAAGAAGTTTACACGGTCTATAAATGTTGATGATGTTACCTTTGGGGTAGATGATGAAGAGAGTGTGTTTGAATTGTTTGTGAAAGCAAAGATATCACGGTGGGTTCAACTTTAGAACATGTTTTTCCTGTTCATCAGTGGATGGTAGAATGAGCCAGCAGAAACTGCTTCAATCAGGATTGGCCACTTTGGACAAATACATTACTAAGAAAGATGTCATATGCCTTTGGTGATGAGCAGTACCTTCAATAAGAACACGAAGTTCTAGGTGTCCATTGGAATATAATAGAAGACCGTCTAGTTCTCAACATCAACACATTGCCGAGTCAGCAAGAACGTTAGAACCTCTAAGAGAAGAATAGTCAGTCTTCTACGACTTTTTTGGGTATCATCACGCCAGTCACAATTCTTTTCAAGATGCTAGCACAAGAGTTATGTGATGTAAGCTGGGATCAGTCTATCTCTGCAGAACTTCTGTCAAAATGGAATAGATTAGTAGATAGCCTTCAGCAAGTTCTCTCAATCACAGATCTAAGACGTGAATTGCTTGGAATTGAGGAGTGGACTTTGCAGGGCCTCATTACATAGTGAATGACCTAGACATTAAAGTGAGGATATGTCTCTACACATGCTGTGTGACTCCCAAACCTAACAACTGAGTCATTTTTGCGACGCTTCAGAAGACGAGGTTTCCCCTGCCGAAAGATTTCAGATAATGGAAAAACTTTTAAATCTGCAATACTCAAAGACCCTGTTCTGCAAAACTTCTTTGCCGATATTCACATAAAGTTGGTTTTCAACTTGGAATAAGCTCCCCGGTGGAGAGGAATATGTTAGAGGATGGTACGTTCAACAAAGAGATGTCTCATGAGAACTATTGTACGATCGAAACTCTCACATGATGAGCTTTTGACGGTTGTCACTGAAGTGGAGATCACACTGAACTCACCTCCTATCTCTTGTTTCATGTGATGACATGGAAGAACCACTTACACTTTCACATCTACATCGGTTGTTATGTTTGCCTGACCCATTGTGTGCAAATTACCTTGATCCAACAAATGTAGAAAAATAGCTTACAATGTGTTGTCTGTCACGAACAATGGTGCAACACTGAGGTATTTATGGCATAGATGGAGGAGGGAATATTTGACTGAATTAAGGGATCCGATCGATATGCTAATGGTCAAGAAGTGATTGCAATTGGTGATATAGTTGTAGGGTATGACCATGAACTTCCCAGAACCATGTAGCGATTGGGAAAAGTAGAGCAGTTGATACGAGGAGCAGTCAGAGGTGCGTTAGTCAGTGTGAACAGTGGCAATAAGAGTACACCATTTCTTAAACGCCCTATACAACACCTCTATCCATTTTAAGTGTGCTCAGATTCACGTAAAAATAGTGATTCAGGTGAAAAATGAGAATCACAAATTATGGAAGGCACATGTACGACAAAGTGCAACGTCCAAACGAGCCGCACTTAAAAGAGCACAATAAGGAGTTAGATTTAATGACTCTCACTCTCGCAGTTGACTTATAGTCAACGGGCGGAAAATACACACCACAAATGCATTAGAACGATTACGTAACTACGTAACCGCTAGTGATGTATTATTATAATTGTAGTTATAGAGAAGTGCTTGACAACAACCGCAACTGTGTTGATTCATAGTCAATATAAACGCGAACGATTCTCTATTCAAGCAGCTGCTTATATACTATTAGCGTTTTCCATTTTAGCAATTAATGAAATATAATTGATAATGAAGTCGGAAAGAACTATACTGATACCCTTGTGCTTTCACTATGCCTAGTCAGTTGGCATATATTCAATCTCTACTCTAAATATCACATTGCATAGGTTTTGGACATTGTATTACTATGGCACCTATTAATAACTTCTGTAAACCATATTTGTCATGTTTTTATAGGTTGCTGAATGATTTACCATCAACACGGGACATGATAACATGCTCAACTACGATTACTTTAATAACAAGATCGATGCATTCATCTTTCCAAAATTACTTGTTCCATCAATTACGTATTTAATTACGTGTTTTTTGAAATATGTATTATAATATCTCAGGATTAGATCATAAGGACATAATGCCGCAACTACAACGCTGTTTATTTTAACAATGACGGCTATAATTTAATTAAGAGGAGATCGATTGGTTCTGCTGGTGTCATAAAGTTTAACGATTGTGCCGATGTCATTTATTTTGTGTAAAAATGCAATTAATATGTTTGGGGATTTGTTCCCCAGCTGATGCATAACCTCTAAAGGTCTTTAGTAATCTAATCATAGAAATATGATGAGGAATAATGATCTCATATATACAATTACAATATTATGTAGTTTACCATGCAGAATAATGAAACCAACAAAATCCATTACGGTTAATCGTTCATACGCCGTAGTCGTTATCACTATATCTAATTTCATGAACTCTTTGACGCAAGCATTGCACCCGATAGGTCTTATTTTGGCAATCTTCTTTTGTCCTATTAGATATCTTAGTTCCTTATACTAGGAAGGGAACATTTTTTGCCAGACATATATCGAAACTAGGCAGCTCCATCCTTGATCTCGATCGTTCTACACAATACATACTGGGGTTATAGCACGCATCTTTACTTTCTATTCACGTTAATTTATGCATGTTATTTTTCTCTGTTCAGTATGTTGTGCTATTTTCCCCTGCCTTTGATGACATCATTAATAACAACGTAGTGTGTATGTATCGGTATACTTGATGTGTAATTATCATGATATAATTCTGCAATATACATGTGTATTATAATGAATACCAAATTACCAAGATGTGGTACTGCACAATAGACAACTTCACGATCTGATTATTTTGTACTCCGGATGTGATGTCACCTAGACACTACGAAGAAGTCCGTTGTTGTCTCTAGCTTTTATTGGGCCCCACAACGATGTAACTATATGAGGCCCAGTAAAAGCTAGAGACAACAAAGAGACAACAACGGACTTCTTCGTAGTGACTAGGTGACATCACATCCGGAGTACAAAATAATCAGATCGTGAAGTTGTCTATACATAAACCAATAGACCTAGCTTGACTATAGCATTAAATCTGTTAAAGTGCAAGGTTATACACTAGCCACAAATACAATGCAATTAGTATTCAAGGCAATGTTGCAAAAAAGTGCAATTTTTTTCTGACCGATTAACTTAGAATACATATCGTCTTGAACTCTAAATCTGTAGTACGAAATTAGAACCATAATCCAACTGATTGATAAACACTTTATAATGATCTAAATGATTGATGGTTCATCATCTAGCAAATGGGCTAAAAATGTACCCATTTCTCATGGACCAGCATTTATGAAGTGTAACGTTTTGGCTAAGTGCACAGGATTGAAATGTGAATTATATCGATACTTCATTGTGCGAGATCGCTGTGCTACGTCATTGATCTTTATCTGGAGGCCTCGTTGACATGGAACGGTTTAACTTGATCTACTGATAGCAACAAATTCCAAAAATTTCCAATAAATGATGACTCAAACACCAACTGTTGTTTATAATACTCAGTTTCATCATTGCAACTACACAATTAAGCTTTAATCAAAATACGTTTTTCAAATCAGTGCTAGTTAATTAAGCTTCATCTTTGCAAACTCTTCTGCCACACGAATAGCTTCCTGCAACCTATCAATATGTGGCCCAGAAGCTTGAGCTGAAACATCTTTTCCACCAGATTTTCCTCCTATTACATTGGATACAGCTTTCACCCATTCATCAGCCTTTAAGCCATGTGATACCAATGACTAGCAAGTGGTAGAGAATACAATTATCATTGCTCTATACAAACACATTGCAATCCAAATGATGCACAATAGATGCTAACATACTTTTAAGGTTCAACACAATTTTGGATAGGCTTGTGAATTGACCCTGTAAGTCTTAAGCTATTTGAGCGGTGTGAACGTACTTTTAAGGAACCCGTTGTCGTTCTACTGCATATGTAAACAAACATCGCAAACGTCCTCCTTAGCTACATCTTTTTTTGGTTGCACGCACGAACGGACAATCGAGAATTATATTTCCTAAACTTGACAGCAAATTGCATGCTGCTAAAATAAAGCAGCTATTTCAGTGGGGAGTATTAAAAACGCCGAAGCGTTTCCTGTACCGATTAGAAGCTGCAGCTAGGTTACAATATGCTGATTGTTCTGTGCATTATGAAGGACGTCAAAGAAGTGTTGTGAAAACAGTCACAGGATATTTTTCTGTGTGAGTACCAATGACATCAGGTAGTGATGGTCCTACACTGAAACCTTTGGGGGGAGCCGGGGTCAAAAATCTTCAATATATAAATCTATAGGTCAATTGATGTACATATAATATGTCTGTTTTATTTTTACCCCACCAGTTTCAATCTGAAATCATATGAACATTCTCTATTAGCAAATTCTCTATTAGCAATGCACTTAATTTGATTATCATTATGCCAGTCATTACATGCACACATACCTTAGGAACAGTGCTGAGACATATTACAGATCCATTCACATCATCTGCACACATACCTTAGGAACAGTGCTGAGACATATTACAGATCCATTCACATCATCTGAACTAAAAAGGAGGGCTGCAACATCTGGAGCAGTAGTTTTGATTTCCTTAATAGCACCATCAAGAGCCTGCAAAGTCAATTGAGGGCACTAAGCAATGCAACAAAAAAATGAAAATGAACAGAAATAATTACCTTAGCTGACCCCTCAGCCTCTAAAACTTCAACAATAAATCGAGGAATTGCACTCCCATATTTGCTAATTATGCACTTGGCCTTCTCGACAGCCTGCGAAAGAACAACAGGAATTTATTAAAATTAAAACAACAGAACCAACCCTGGTGAAAGAATTGATGCTAAATTGCACAATTTACGCTCGGAAATCTGCCAAAACGCACGCTTTACAAAACATTAATCTCCTTAATTGTGCATAATAGAGTCACATTCTACATATACTCAAAGCTGTTCAGTTTCTATAACAATCCAAAGATTGGCCATGCATTGTGCTGGAAATATTCACATCCCAAGTACGAACGTGATTTTGCGAGCTTCAAGTAAAAAAAGGCCATTAATCACATTCGTACTTGAATAAGAATATTTTCCGAATGATGCATGGCAAACAGACTGATCTTTGAATTTTTATAACGTAGCATATAAAACTGAACAAGTGCGTTTGTTCGGAAGAACCGTTTTACTAAATACCGTTAAGTAATTTTGCCTCTGCCCCCAACAGTAAAAATCACTAACTTCGACAGCTATATGTACTTCTTCTATATGTCTCCTCTTGAGTTCCTAAAATCCCTCCTCCTTATGAACGGATAAGTGGATGACGTCATGATAACAGATGAGCCTGCTTTTAATTTTAGCCACACTTAAGCGAACTGTGGACTGTTGCGGAACATCCATCCAAGCGATGTTATACAACCTATCAAGCGATGCGATAGATTTTTTAACATTTTAAAAACACGTTTAAACTGCTTGCGATTTACAACTTTTGTGTTAATCGTATTTGAAGAATAGTTCCGATACCAAAACTAAGCCATATCTTAGTGCTACGATCGTAGCACTAAAACGGAACGTGACTATTATTATAACCGGTACTGTATATAAGGGGAAAATATGAAATGTACAGTATAACATATAACACACACATACACACATCTGATAACAAAACAACGTTCTAAATTACATCAGTTAGGAAAATGGGGGAGGCTTGCAACAACATCCATGCAAATGTCCACAGTTTGTCACGTGTAAAATAGCAAAAGTCATTCTGGCACAAACCCATCCCATTACTTCAGAGTGAGACTTTCCACTTCAGGGTTATTTAGTCACCCCTGGAGGCGCTTTATGAAGTATTGTGCATCATGGTATTTGACAAAAACTACAAAGGGAGTAAATGATGCATGTCTTTCACCAACAGCTGCTGAGTAACTTGTAATGAGTAATATTAACATTTACTAATTGGCGCTTCCACACTAGAAAGGCACCGAGTCAATCCGTACTGCACATTGATTGTAATCAATAATCACATGCATGTATATTTAGTTATTAACCATACATGGATCAAATCATTCTTACTTACATTGATCAAATCATTCTTACTTACGTAAGTGCACAGTGCTTACTTACGTTAGCAAGGGGACACCTGAGGTTTCGACTTTATAACTGTATTCTTTATATAAACAAGCAAATAGCTTTTGTACTGATGCTATACAAAAAGTAACGACGATTCTAAAAAAGTTGCTGAAGTTCAGCGTGCCCCTCTGAACTGCAACAATGAAACCTAGTAGCGCGTAACGTACCCACAATTATGTCTTGTCTTAAAACACAAGCTTTCTTGGTCAGTGCAGAGGGTTTTCAAATCAGCTTCACATGATTTAAAATGATAACTATAGCGATTGCTTGTTTAATCAATTTTAATTCGTGCAAAAGTACTCATCTCTATGCTATATGAATAATGCAACCAAGAGGCGATGTAACTTAAAGTCTTCTCCAATACAGCAATAAACACTGCACTCTAAAAAAAAACAGGGCATTTATAAAAACTCTTACTCAAGTATGCATGCAGTTTTCTTACTTCGGTATGCATTGCTCAATCTATGATTAAACATGAAATGTTCCTACAAGAGATCGAGACACTGTATATAAGTAAACAGTCATAGAAAGCGCTTGCCAGATGTCGCCGAAGTAACGACTTAATCAATGAGAAGGAATGCAAGATATTTTGGCTTGGATTCCATGCATGCACTATAGGGTCATTCCATTATAAGTGGGGTAAATGCGTGCTTCACATCCTCAGATCCTGAGTCTATTACTCATATTTTTAATCTGAGGATGAATGTTACTTGAACCAGTTATTATATTAATAACCTTAATGGTTTACAAAATACACTGCACTGAATAATTAATATTCTCTGAAAATTTGCAACTTGGCAGGCTCATAACTTTTCCATTCTTTATCTGGTAGAGACATCTTTGGCGTTAAATTGACACTAAATATACATAGAATTTATATATATATTAATAACTCTAGTAGGTGATGAAAGGGTTATATAACATTGTGCGGGTTTCTAAATTGTGATGGTTTCCGGATCGATACACTGAAAAAAAATTTCAGGATTGAAGGGACCATCAATATTGTTGTTTTCATGCAATAAAAATTCAGTGTATAGACATCTAGTGTTTAAATGTCCTCCATCTTAAATGTTATGCTACTTAAGCACAAATCTAAAGTAAGTGTTTGTTTATACGCCACAAGTGTGTGAAATAAGTATCGCGGACCGCAGCTAAGAACAGTGGCCACAAAATTGCTCTCAGCTAAATGAAGTAGAAATGATTTTTTAAAATGAGCGCATCTTTTTGAAGAATGGGCGTGCTGTTTAGATAAACCGTCTAAGCAACCAGCCACGGCCAAGAACTCTATAGCAGGCCCACCTCTTATAATGGCAGCAAATATGAACTGGACAATGAAGGTATCATGTAATAGAACCGAATACGGCTGAAGGCGAACCGGCAGCGATCGCGCCTGTACTAGGCAAACCGTCAGCGATCGCGCCTGCACTACCAGTCGAACTGGCAGAGGTTGCGCCTTTACTATAAGGCGAACCGGCAGCGATCCTTCCTCTAGGCAAACCAGCTGATGCACTCAAGTAGAGCGTTCTTCCACTAAGCGCGTTCTTTAAACAGAATGCATTAAAAGGCGGGTTCATTTAGATTAGCTGCGTCATATAGACAAATGAACCTCAGTGTTGATAGCTGTGGTGTGGTAATTACATAACACACTCAGCACCACTGAATAATATAAGCCGAGTAAATATAAATACTTCAATATCAATCAGGAAGTCATCCGAACTTTAAATTCAGCGCTTTATACGTAATATACGCTTTCAACACCCACAAAAATGATTACTAAATATGGGTTCCACTTAAGTTCAGCTTGATTAACAATGTCTGTACAAAAGATGGAGAAGTTATGAGCTTGCAAGTTTATCTGGAAAAATTAATTATTCAGAAAAGTATATTTTGTAAACCATTTAAGTTATTAAATGGTTAAAGTAGCATTCATCCAAAGACTAACAAATATGAGTAAATACATCATGATCTGAAGATTATGTGAAAGCACACTCCCATACAAAGTTATAGTGGAATGACCCTATAAAGAAAGAGTACCTGTGGATGAAATCTGCAAGCCTGTTCCAGAATACTGTTTCAAGCATGGATCCTTATTTGATTATTGCAGTACAGATCCACAATTCTCATAATCGTAAATAGCTAAATTAACGGGATTTGATTCATGAATAAATCCGTTTTTAAAACGCAGTTTTGTGTAGCTTTTTGAGCATAGCATAATTAAAAAGCGTTGGCGTCTGGGGCGGAGCCCCAGACCCCACCGAAGGAGCTTACAGTGCTTCCCCAGGTTCCCAAGTTGCGCGGGAGGGGTAACCCCTCCTGCACCCTCCCCTCTTTACTTATTATTCATTAACAAACCCCCCTTTTATGAAATCCTGGATGCGCTGCCCTTGCATACATACTGAGGTTAAGAAGCATGCAGCCTGGGGAATTATTAGGTTGATAATTGAATATAAATGTACATACATGCAAATGTAATCACACAAATACATACGTACACATGTACATTGTAAGCATGTGTTAATTGCAATATGCACACATTTACTTTGATTAAATTCCACTGCATACTGACAGTACATGAATATGTACAATGTAAGTGATGTGCAGTATCAAAGTAAAGCTTACTTTTTGGTATATCACAGCCTTTCGAGCACGATCATTGTCATCCAAATTCTTCTTCACAGCTTTTATTTTGTTTCTCATGAAATCTTTACGCCACTGAGACACAACAGCTGTCGATAATTGCTATAAAACATGCAGTAAAATAGGCACAAATATACTAATAAGCAACATACATCACCCATTTCTGATATGAGCTTATTTGCATCTTTGTAGGACAAAGAGTCACTCATCACCCTGTTAGTCAGTTCCGCCACACCTTTCTCCAAAATTTCTGCATAGCGGTGACTCTGATGGAGATCAAAATTATACATAATAATCCATTAGATTAGAATGGGAAAATATTACCTTCAACGCTTCATGACCCGTAAGGGCTACAATACGTCTTATTCCCTTGGATATTGCTTCTTCGGAAACAATTGCAAATGATTCAATGTGACCAGACTGCTTTAAGTGCCTTTGTATAAAATTATCATGTGCAATCATTAAATAGTGCGGGAACAGGGTAAACTATCATGTTAAAAGGAATATGTAGCTGATTATGCAAAGTATTGGATGAGTACAGGTACTGCCCACAATAAGTTGAAAAACATTTGCACATCAAAACAGGGTTAAACTGTTACTTAAGGGTTAACCCTTGCATTTTAGATGTCAAAAGTCATGATTAATATCCACATGACTTTAAAATTAAAAGTACCTACTGGTAAATCAACTTATCAACCTGTTTGATAATTATAATAAATGGTTATAAATCTGCACTACTGCTAAGATGGTGTAAGTTGTTTTAAGCACTTCGGCGATGCAAACAATACAAGAGTGATATAAAAATGGCTGCAGTGAATATTAAAATTCATTTCTAGGAATTTTAAGGAATTATGATGTACACACCAATACATGGGGGTAATTTAGTCGCAGCTCATTATCCCAGAATGCATTCCAATCCCGATACATTCACTGGCTAACTTAAATATCCTTTCCCAAAGCATTACTTGTTTTCTGGAAACACTGACAGTGTTCACCCTGCGTTACGTAGCGCCTATTAAGTTGCAGCGTACATACATGTACACAAGCAGCCATTTTAAAAGTCAGCCACACGTCCAACCTCAAATCACAGCGTTTACCATCAATCTCAAACAAATAAATTAATGCTCTAACCAAGAAGAAGTGTCCAATAAAATGTCAATGTTAAAAGCACAAAAATTGGGATTGGGTTGCATAAAGAGGTCATATAAGAAGCAGCACTACTTTTCCAAGTCATCAGGTGAATGATCTTTGTAATACACACTGCACTTGTGCAAACAAAGTACACACAAGGTATTTCTTTTAAAAAGTAGGAGATACATTTGTGCTAATATAACTTTTTACACATACACTGATGTTTGAAATAAAAAGGTACATAAATATTCACTTTAAATAATGATGTTCCAATCATCGTTATTTGGTAGTAAAATGAAGACTAACATATATCCGGAGGACTGTAAAAAAAGATGCTTGTTTGTATTAACTAGTTTAGGTACATAGGAAGAATATTGCTCAATTATTAAGTTCCCACTCATTTCAGGCAGGCAGAATTACTGGGCCTTATAGTTCTCTGATAAACAGTACACTTGATTTGTGCAATGCCCCTGCATACATTATTGTTCGTTACATAAGTGGGCGTTTCGTGTACAATTTTGGATTCTTTGGTGTAAAACCTGTGGTCATATAAGGCCGAAGGAGCCCTTTGGTACTTATTAAAGCAGCTAATGCTATGTACTCTGTTTTATCATATGTTGTCTTACATGTAATTCATGAGGAAGGTTTGAGCAGTCTGGCCTGCATGCATGGAGGGAAATAGCTGTCAAGTACTTGAAGTTCCAGAAAGTTGATTTGATGTAGCACGACAATACACATTGTCTCAACCGTGATTTAGGTTAGCAATACTCCATTGGCT
Organism: Eunapius fragilis; assembly: GCA_963681505.1. Lineage (NCBI taxonomy): Eukaryota > Metazoa > Porifera > Demospongiae > Spongillida > Spongillidae > Eunapius > Eunapius fragilis. The sequence continues at coordinate 4,126,371 of OY811984.1, forward strand.
TGAGTTTCATGAACTAATTTGCAGCAGTTGTACATTGCTAAGTACGTAACCTATTACGAGTGCTATATACATGTAGGTATTTACTCGAAACTGAATGGTCATTATGCCAGATGAAGATGATAATAGCATTTAACCGTAGAAAAACTACTCTACAGTGGAAAACGTTTTTCTGACTAGTACTGTATGTATACATTTGAGTTGCACAAATCAACTCTGATGCTTGAAACTGTTATGATATCGAGTTCCCACTATGTAACAGATCGCTTCCACATAAGCATCACACATTCGATGTTTGGTCCCTCTTCTTGTTACATGACTCAGTGCATACCATTATTTTTGCAACATACAGTTATTTAGACCTGAAAGACAGGTTCAGAATTTAAGCTCCACTTCAGTCAAAACATGTTTGGGTGCATCAAAGTTCACAGAGTACATGTTGTACTTATAGAATGTTATTATGTTTGCCTAGAAATCAAATCACAGCAAGGGGAGATGGATTGTGAGTGTTAGTGTAATAGTGCAACTAACCCACAAAAGAAGGGGAACAATCTGTCTTCAGGAGGAAAGCTGAAATTTATAGCAAGGGTGCTTTCTCGAAGAAAAACCAAAAAATCATTAATATTTACCTAAAGACCTAGGAGGGTTATATGTACAATGTACAAGTATGTACAAAACGTCCAATTTACATTCCAATTATATTGCCATACAATTGATGACACTGCAGCTCCAGAAAACAAAGTGCATTAGGCATCATTGAATTCTCAGTGCTAATACACAAACCCTGATACATACACATGGTTTTTACTTCTACAAACAACACATTTACAGATATGTGTGCCTCCTATTAATGAGGATGATGCATTGTTCAAGGCACAGATAGGTGAACACTTACGTTCCACCACAGAACTCAACAGAATTTTCAACACCCCATGAGCCTGTTGGGTCTTCGGTCAATCTATCAACAGGTACTCCAATGCTAAGAATCCTCACAGGGTCAGGATACACCTACATATACAAGTGTGCATGAACAATAATTGTTTGCTCAAAAGGTGCAATTCAACTCATAAATGTTAAATTCCCAACAACAAATCTGTGGTTTATGAACATCTGCAAAAACACTAAAGAAATTCAAACACACCTCGTCAAATACAGCTCGCAAACCCTGTATTTCCTTAGCTAGAGAAAGTGCAGTCTCCTTAGCATACACAGGTTTATTTGCATTGATGATTTCCATGACAGTTTCTTCACAATTCTTTATTTGTTCAGTTGACATGGGTCCCTGCAGTTTGCAATACAAATACATTAAAAGCCACATACATTTTATTAAAATTTCAAACAAAAAAATACTGGCAAAACAGTTTTCTGTTCTTAAGTAAAATAATGGAAACAGACAGCTGGAAAATAATTTACCTTGTACAGATAATTAAAAACTTATCTCTATCTCACCTTCGCTGTGAAATCAAATCTCAGCCTGTCAGGAGCTACAAGAGAACCGCGCTGGTCAGTCTCACCAAGCCACTTCCTTAAAGCAAAATTAAGCACATGCGTTCCTGTATGATTCTTCATCACACTGCTTCTACGCTCCTAATAGGTCAAATAAAGCATAAACAATAAAATTCATTCACGTCTATTCAGAGTGTAATTTGAATACACAGTGCATGCCAATGAATTAGAGTGACATAAGAAAAATGTATGTCAGTTACATCTGGAAGTTTTACCAAGCCCAAGGAAATCTAGTTGAATTGTAGTTTTTGTTAGTCATTTCGGTATGCCCTAAAATGCTCCCTAAGTGGCTGTTCAACCATGCATACATCAGGTACAGTGTTCCCCTTCACTTCGAAATGCCTCATTGAAGGCAAACTCAAGGAAGATGAACATGAGAACCAGTGAACGTTCAGGTTGTGGTGATGGAAGCGGAAGATAGAAGGGTCATTCCATTAAAAGTGAGGTAAGTGCGTGCTTTCACATCTTCAGATCCTATTGCAATTACTCATACTTGTCTATCTAAGGATGAATGTTACTTGAACCAGTTTCTATATTAATAGCCTTAATGGTTTACGAAATATACTGCACCGAATAATTAATGTTTTCAGCAACTTGGCAGGCTCATAACGTTCCATTGTTTATCTGGTAGTGACTTCTTTGGCGTCAAATTGAAGGTCAATCTATGTAGAATCTATATTTTAGTACATGATGAAAGGGTTAAATAAACATTATCATCATTTCGTGGATTTATAAATTGAAATGGTTTCCGGATCGATTTTTATTTCAGGATTGAAGTCTCCATCAATATTGCTGCTTTTATGAAATAAAAATTCAGTGTATAGACAAGCTCTAGGGACCACATCGAGTTTTACGAGTGTCCGCCATCTTAAATGTTATACAATGTATTTTAGCACTAAGCTAAAGAAAGTGTTGTTTATACATCCCAAGTGTGTTACATAAGTATCGCGAACAGCAACTAAGGACACTGGCCACAAGTTGCGCTCAGCTAGTAAAAATGATTTTTTTTAATGAGCACAACTTTCTGAAGAATGGGTGCGCTGTTCAGGACAGCTCGTCCATAATGCACGAATAGAAAATTAAACTGCTTCATTCTTGTTGCAAGTAAAATGCAACCGGCCATGGCTGACAACTCTACAGCAGGCCCTCTTCTTGTAATGGCAGCAATTATGCACCACAGTGACGGTATCCTAGTAGAACCAAATGCGCTTGAAGGCGAACTAGCAGCCATTGCACTTTAGGTGAACCAGCTGATGGCGAATAGGCAGCAATCGCATCTCTAGATGAATCAGCTGATGTACTCGAGTCGAGCAATCTTCTAATGCAGGGACTAAGCTTGTTCATTAAATCGAATGGAAAAAGACGGGTTCACTTAGATTAGCTGCGTCATCATAAACAAATAAACCTCAGTGTTGATGGCTGTGGTATGATAGTTACGAAACACACTTACCACCACTTAGTAATATAAGCAGAGTTATAAAATAAAATATGGCTGCCACATCACCAAACCCATGCAGTTCTCAGGGTTATCTACTGAAATTTTATTTAAAAAATGCAAGGTATTAGTCTTCCCTTTGATTTTTATATATTTTTTCATTGTAAAATTCAATATCAATCTGGAAATCATCTGAATTTTGAAATCAGCACTTTAACTTTAAACGTAATATTTATTTCACCCTTTTCCCCTCCCACAAAAATGATTATTAAATATGGGTTCCAATTACTAACTCAATAAACTGTTAAAGTACCAATCATTCAAAGACAAACAAATATGAGTAAATGCATCACAATTCTGAAGATGTGAAGCACGCTCCCATACGAAGTCATAGTGGAATGACTCAGGAGTAGAGTGCACCTTCGACTACAAACCCCACTGAGTTTTCCTAGAAATGCTGTCTTTAGCAAGGACGAACGAAATCTAACAAACAGATGAGCCATTAACAGAGAGTCAGGATCTGGCGAAGGTCCAGAAGAGGGAAGTGATGATGGCATGAAGCCCTGGATGAAGTTGATAAGGGACTAGAAGAGGTCGCCTGCAGGAATTGTCAGGAACACATTTGTCAGCTGAGAGAATTCAACACCATCATCTAATCATAGGATGAGGAACCAAGAGATACATGTCTTGGGAAGAGCAGCCGTGTTTCTAGCAGAGGATCCCAATGGTCATTACCAGTGACAATGGATCCTCGCCAGCGCCACACAAACACAACGTGCACAAGGCACTTAATTATGGTTTTACAATTGTATTGGTGTAGATGGCTGTGATAACTGTGTATATGCCATAAAGTAATATGCTAAAAAGGCATGTCTTTCTCGGACATCTTTAAAAGTAAATCAAGCTGTAGTTGGTATTCGAGAACAACAATACCATAGGCAGACCCAACGCTTACAAAGGAATTGGACCAAGCATACTAAGGGTGTCAAAAAGGAGAGGGCATTAATTATGCAATACTAGTTGCTTGTTAAACATGCTTTGCTGATACAAGTTCAACAAATGAATAAGTAATTTTAAACACATCAGTTCCATAATACAACATACCAGTCCAGTACATGCATAAAAACCATTGTTACAGCATGTACATGTATTCGCATGTATAAATGTACAAGCGGCAAAAAGTTTCACTCAGTAGCTTATAAGCTACACTCACAATGCACTACATGTACATGTATGTGTTGAATTCATCAAAAGTGACCGTTTCACACAAGCAACTCACCCCATCAAGAACCAAGTTTACGCAGTCACCAACTTTGAGCTGACCATTCAAAGAACCAATGTGAAGAACATAACCACCCCTAACTTGAACGTCATTCACAACGAACTCAGTTTCCTGAAAGGAAAACAATATCTTTAATGCACGTTTTGAGTACATGATCATGAAATAGAATCTGGTTGATACAAACGGATGGTACAACTTAATTTCTAATGCGGAATTACTTGATCATTCAGACATTAATATAGCATACATGTATACACTAATTGAGGAAACTGCAAATAAAGTATGCCTATCCCTAAATCACTAAATACAATTCCCTGCCCATAAGGTATTACCCCTCAAGCCATAAATGATAAAATAGGAGCCATTATATAGTTCCTACACAGAAATTGGTCCAGGTCGAGGATATCTTTTTTTAAATGCACCCACGTCTAACTCGCGCATCAAGAAACAGATAGTCTAGCACTTTGTTGCTATCGAACCCCAGAAGGCAAAGATTGTCGTTTTTATGTTTTGTTCCAGCCTTCAAATTGTTTGCTTTAAGAGAACACAAAAAGCTCTTGCTTTTGTGGTTCTCAGACCAATCCTCCTTTGTCATCGTTGTCTTCTTATCGGGTGAGTATAACACGGTTTTAAAGAGCGCAAGAGCGCAAGTTATACCAATGGCTTTAGAATTCCCTGAAAGAGCATCTCCAGGTATCATATATGTTACTAAAGCATGAAACTAACATACGTAATCATTACAAAATACGGAGTGCTATATAGAAGCGTTCCTGTGGCAACATACACGTATAATTAGAATTGTGCAGCGTTATGAGAACAGGTGGTAATTTTATTTGCTCGCAATTTTGTTCACCACTTTTGGCTAGCAAAGTTGTTTTTGTCAAAATATCTTCAAGCCAACAAAAGAGGAGAGCTAAACGACTAGAGGAATACCTCCAAAATCGAGACGACGTGTATACATGTTTAGCAGCTGCAATAGTGATATAACTATCAACATTGTGTTTTTAGGCAATAAATATCATTGCTGTAACAGCGGGATTTCGGTAGGCAAAGAGTCAAATCTTACTATAGGCTTCCTTCCACCAAAACGTGAAGGCCCGGCTGTGCCCAATTATGGGGTTCGCTAGTATTGTACTGGCTTATAGGCTACATGCATGATGTGGTATTCAAAAATATATAGATAACGTTGCTAGGCAATGACAAGTGGTGGGTAAATACGTCTGTGTTCTTTAACATGTATGTGGTTATGTGTATTGCATGTTTTGTGCTTATACCTACCTTACCTTAGTAAATAATCACATGTACTGCTAATTCCATTGTATAAATACACCTTACGGAACCCAATGATTATTTCCAAATAAAATACAAGGGTGGTCGTGAAAAAGCTATTCACAGTAATAGCACATTGGTAGATCAGTTAAATGATGCCTTTAGCAAGACCCATCCTTGGTTGGCACAAAAAGGCACTTACTAGAGCTGGTCGTTTAGCAGAAAGTAAGATTAGTGATATTAATGCACTGAAGCTTACATGCAGCAACTTATTACATGGTGAAAAGAATCACAGCGTTAGCTCAGAACCTTATTTCTATGACACCTCTTATACTAATAGAAAGCTATCTGGGCCTATTCCAGTAGACCATGACGGTAGATGTGTTGTAACAGAGAAAATAGGGTAGAGATGCAGTTCAAATACGTCCACTTAAATGGAAATGCACAAAGGAATGCATTAGTGATGAATTTGATTTAGTGCTGCGAATAAAATCAGTATTCCAAGCATGCATTGAGGATATCAGAGTAGAGCTTGACGATCTAGATTCAGGGTGTAATTATGTTCATCATGACGACACCACTGAGTTAGATAATCAAAACCTGCGCTTTAGTGAACTCCGTGGGCATTCAAACTGTTGCGAGCTTCCTTTATGTTCTAGTCCATTGAGGGTAATAAGGACAGCAGCAACACACTATCCTATATTAATAGCAAATATTAAGTTGGCTTCTTTACACAGAAAAAAGCCATAGGGACATTACTGAAATCACCAACTTATTTTTAAAAATAAATTTAGGAAACAAGTAAAGATAAAATTTTCCGAGTGAGAAAAATGGTGGGATATAGGATTGGAGGCAAAGGTGGTGTAAAAAGAAAGGGAACAAGGTTTTGGGGAAAGAAAAAATGAGACAAAAATTCTATATTTAGCACTTCTTTTGGTTAAGTCACATTTACACACACTAAATTCTATATTTAGCACTTCTTTTGGTTAAGTCACATTTACACGCACTAAATGATTTTTGTCTCACTTTGCTTTTCGCAAACCCTTGTTCCCTTCCTTTTTACACCACCTTTTGCCTCCAATTCCTATATCCCACCAACTTTCTCGTTAGAGAATGTTATTCTTTACTTTCTACTGGAAGCGGGGCATGTTTTAATCATAGATTGACGGATCGTGACTTAAGTCATTAATTAGTGACTTAAGTCACTGAACGTTTGGAACGATAAAACTCGAGGATTGGTGACGCTAGCTATTTTTTTTTTAAATTGTACACTTGCTATGTGGCATGCAGCTTTAAACTATTCTAAAATGGTTGTATTTTAAGCCAGAGGAGCGTAGCAAACAGGGCAGCTTTTATAGCTGTCTGGCGGCAAACATTACAAAATACGCCCCTTTTTTATGTTCAAACCGCGATGCCTTTCCTTGTTGGCGATCGTGTTACATGCAATGCAGCTAAGGTATTAGGCAACAAACATGCAAAGCAGAGGAACGGAAGGCTTTTTAAGGAAAAAGAACTGCTTGGGGATGTGCAGAGAATGGATGGTAAAGGGCCTAGTGTAAATACATCGTTTATTTTGATGAAGTCGCTACTTCGAAGGCGTTTTCCGCACGCAGCATTAGGCGGCACAGCACTGCAGCAGGCGGCAATGCTGAAGCATCCATTCCCACAGCCATTTCCATAGCAAGCAGTTCTCCAAATCCGCCGGTTGAAGAACCACATGATCAAGAAAGCAATGACGTTGGTGATGGCAGAGGCAGTAGATGGCATTGTTGAAGATTAGAGATCCTCACCTCAGTTTGGTACACACATATTGTGGTGCAATGATGTAGAAGAGGTACACAGGACGCCTCTGGACTACTGGAAATTGTCTTTTCCATGCATCACAAATGCTGCCAGATGTGATTTCTTGGACTTCAGACCAATTGCCTGTAGGATGCCCTAATGCCACTGAAGAAGAAATCTTGGCAGTTTTTGGTGTGCTGTATTCCTTAACAAGGACATCAGAAGCTAGGAGGGATTTGTGGTCACGAAAGATGGTCTGTTTCCTGCCCCTCGAGCGGTATGGCTTGTCAAGGGACCGCTTTGAAATTCCTCTTGCGACATCTCTCTTACATGTACTGCCCTGCACTTGAGGCTACAGGAGACAACTGGGCCCCTGTTAGACGTCTTGTTGATGGTTTTAATGAACAAAAGAATACAGAAAATATTTCTTGGCAGCTGCATCCATGATCCATTGAGCCTGCATCCATTGTACAATAAAAACTCTGCTTTTTGTGTAGCTACCTATGCTAGTAGAGCTTGCAGTGTATGCAAAAGAACTATTGTACTGTGTGCTCTGAAATGGAAAATGGCAGCATTCTAAGCATGAAAGTGCCTGTATAGTAAAGCATATATGTAATCAGTGAAACACAATGCCTTTGGTACTCATACCATTTTTACTCATGTGTAGCTTAAATGAAATTCATATATATAAACCTGCTGTTATCTGTATTAACAATCAACCACATGTAAAGAATTTGTTTGAATAGCTAGGTATAAATCTCATTTCACTGTATCCCAGGGTAGTGACTTAAGTCACTGACTTAAGTCACTCCCGTTTCAGTCAATCTATGATTAAGTGTCATACAAAAAACAAATTTTCATGTGTTCCATTGTATCAGCATTCTAGCAAAGTTTTATTGTTTTACCATGCTAACTAGTTAGACAATTGCACGGCTATTAAGTGATTGTTCTTGCCGATAGAACTCAAAGGCTCATAAATACGGTGCTTGTGTGTCTTGAAATGGTCACAGCAGTAATCTCTACAGATGGACATACCCTGAATACATGTGAGTGTTCTTTCAACAATCCAAAAAGGCCGGTACAACCATTCTTTAATGAATAAGTGTATAATGCTAGGTAAACCTAGCGATCTTGGTGGTAGATTAATCCACAGCCCTTGCTATTTTATTGTCTGAAATGGCACCTTCTCGTGTGTGTGGAAGCAGGCTTTCAGCCCCTCCAAGTGTGGGTCTGAAGTGCCGTTTTACCAGAACTAGGTGCATAGGTAGTGGTGAAAGGTCAGAGATTGCGATTGAAAGACGCATTCATATGGCACGGGATGGAAGGATGTAGAAATACAAGGGGAGGTAATTGCAAAACCTAAACAGAATACTAGAAGGGTGAAGTGGCATATTGGAGATCAGTATTTTGAAACTGAACAATCTGCTGCTTTCTGGAAAAAATGGGAGAGTCTTAAATACTGACCGATCCCGTTCCATATACGCAAAACCAGCGGGCCAACAGCGTTTTATGAAGAAGAAAGCCAAAATCACGATGAACCAGTACTGGGCAATGATGCAGATGATGAACTAAATCCTTCTGACGCTCACTCATCCGGTGACAGTGTCACTACCGATCATTTTTCAGCACACGAACAGCAGTGGGAATTATTGCAAGGTGGATGATTGAATGTCAGTGTTCAAAAGATGGTTGGCAATTCAAAGAAACGAGAATTCGATGATCAGAGGCCCTAGCAGATGCAACCTGGCATGATGAGGAAGCATGTCTGAATCGATGGCAATAGAGTTTTGGAATCATGCACTTGAGTGGACAAATTTGTCCCTTCCAGATGATATCCGTCCATTTAACTTACACAAGCATTGCTAATGCCTAGGTATTCATTTTGCAAGAACTCTTCACTCTAAAGAAACCCTTTGGCACAGTAAAGATGATGGGTTTATTCCTCCTCTGAGAACAAGAGAAAGATTTGGTTTAGCTCGTGATAGGTTTCTCAACTGGGAGACGTATTCAAAGATCTGGCCTGGTGGTGAGCCGGTTAACAAATGGGACTACATACAACCATTTGTCGATTTGTTTAACTGAATTGAATTTGTCATGATATGCATGGTGACAGTGCATTTGCTTCTGTAGCCACATGTACTGCTCTCTACCTACTTTTCTGGCATTCTTAAACTTGCTCATAATGAGTTTCCAAATATGTTTTGCCAGGAGTTAGCCTTTGGCCCACAGGCACAACGTGGTGATCCAGTCACAATATGGACTACTAAGGAGGTGCATGGTGTTGCCAAGTACATCTATGGACATGTAAAGTAGGATCGCCTAAAAAGATCGTAATCAGTACATGGAATAATAGCTTTCCAGCTGATGACCATGTCAAAAAAGCCTTGGTGCTGGTGTTTGAACGAGCAGACTGGGGAATCAGAAACAATAACACGCACTGTGCCCAGAACATAGGTAATAAAATCGTATTTTGAAGCAGCTTGTGCCATAGACGTTCATAACCACCTTCGACAAGATAGGCTTGGCATGGAAAATGCAATTAAAACACATAGTTGGTGGTTTCGCATGATGTGCACCTTGCTTGGAATCATTGAAGTGGATGCTTTTACATTCTGCTATTTCAATCAGCATAAGTCTATTCCAACACATGGGCTTTGTTGATCAGATTGTCATAATGCTACTGACAAATCAAAATGATGGCGCTCCAGAATTGTCTCCGCACCAGAGGCAGTTCAGAAATGATGAAGGGGAATGATGACAATGATGATGATGATAGTTGCACAGTAGATCATCAGATTATGTCCATAAAGAGTTACTTGGAAAATGAGAAAGCAAGCTTCAAAGAAAAGTTCAGTTGAGATTGATATAAAAAGAAGACGTTCAGACCAGGCAATTACCAAGCGACATGCTGAACATGGGACAGCTGTCAGGTGTAAAGTTTGCCCAAAACCTGCTCCTGATGCTAATTTCTGCTGTGCTAAATGCTCAGATGAACTGGAGGGATTTTCGGTGTTTGTGGACCGAAATCTGGAAGAATGTGTATCTAATTCATCAGAAAAAGATGTGGATTGCCTAAGTATGTAACATGTGCATCAGTGCTTCTAGGTACACCTAGTGGGAACTTATTCATTAAATATAATGCAAAGTGCACTTAGATTAGCTGCCTCTCATAGACAAGTAAACCTCAGTGTTGATAATTGTGGTGTGAGTTACATAACACCACTAGTAATACAAACTGAGCTTTTTAAAAATGGCTGCCACATGATCAAACCTATGCAGTTCTCTGCGGTTATATAAACAAAATTTAAAAAGCTAAAAAACAACAAGATTAGTCAACCTTTGAGTTTATAAAATTTATTTTTAACTGGATTATCAATCTGGAAGACATCAAAATGTTGCAATCTGCACTACCACTACAAACATAATATTTATTTAACCCTTTCACCATCGACAAAAATGATTATTAATATAGGTTCTACTTAAGTTGAGCTTCAATTTCATGACAAAATGTCTATCAAAGGCAAAGATAAAAGCCTGCCGAGTTTAAATTTATCTTAATTGTATCTGAAAAGATTAATTATTCAGTGCAGTATATTATCTTAATAATTTGGTTAAAGTAATATTCATCCAAAGCCAAACAAATGAGTAAATGCATCCCCGATCTGAAGATGTGACACAGGATGATGCTATATCGAGTAATACTGGAATGACCCTTGATATCAAATGGTCATTGTGTAAGCATCAGAAAATGGAAGCACAAGGGCTGATTTGCTACATGGCCAACAGTGCTCAGCTTATTATTAGAACAACCAGTGCTCAATGGAATTCAGTATCAAATCTCTACCCCTCCCAGGCCAGTAATGTAATTAGTTGGCCAGTCAGTCACATAGTTAAAGCTCTCAGTTGAGCAGCCAGCTTTCTGAAAAGGCCATTTGTATTTGGCGTTATCGTGACCACTTTAGACAGGTTCAACTGTATTACAGCTCTCATTATAAGCCTTCAAACATTCAACCCGAACAGATAACGCGGCAAAATGCAGGAGCGAACACAGCAAGAATGCTAAAACAGTAGATGCAAGAATGCTAAAATAGCCTATTCTCCTCCTCCTCAGCTGTATACTCCTTGCCCAGTACTCCTAGGTACTCCTCTTTATGGATGGCATACTTTACAACCTCCTCTGTCAATTTTTGACCAGGGTGAATAGACTGCATGCAATCATAGCTGTCCATCTTGAGCTCAGAGGTCATCATAATATTAAGACTGGGGACTCCGGTTATCCAGTAACGCATATATACCTTTTTGTGAAGCCGGGATGAAAATGGAGAGGCGGCAGTCCTCATGATTATTGTGGCTACTCTCATATCGCTTCTGCAGCTGTACATACATCTGGTCTCCTTTGCACGACTAACCAAAGCAAGTACCTTGATATGATATTTAAGATGGGTGCATGGACCACAAGAAGCATACCCATATAGTGCAAAGCGTTCACAGTCTAGAGCCCTCAGCTCTGATTTCTCAAAGGTGAAAGGAAGCTGCTGCGCTGCTGCTGCAATCCGTGTGCTGCAAATGCCCAGTTTTGGACAAAGGGTGAAGGCACATCTGGCAAATAGCCCTGATAGAACGCGGCTTAGGCTACCTCTGGTTCTACTCTGCTACACTAGGAATGGATTCCTTGCAAGCAACAGTAACGGATTCATTGCAAGCAATGCCAACCGGTTTGCAGCAATTGCAGTGCTCGTGCACAGGAGCCACTGGTTCATCGGAGCGGTCTTCCGTTTGCACGTATCAGATTCATAGTGCTGTTCTACATCAACTTGGTTGCTTTTTATGCGCTTGCCACACCTATTGCAATTCAAAGTAACCAAATTAGGGAACTACAACGAAAGGGTTAAATGTTCGCTGCCTGTTTTGCAAGTGTCTAGTGATTGTATGTGGGATCTCAGTGAAGTCCTTTTGCTGTGAGAAATAGATATATGCAACTCCCATGTAAATTAGAAGCGAATGAAAAAAGATATAAAAACACGAGAATTTTTCTTAAAATATAATTTTAGCAGGGGTACCACCCCCCTATGCCCTTTTTAAAATGCATTGTATCTTTTCTTTTAGTCCCATTTTTATTTGGAAAGCAGATTCGTAATCTCATCTTCAAACTCTACAATATTGGACTATGGGGTCCATAGTTTTTCTTGCCCCCCCCCCCCCCCCCCCTTGCTCAGAACAGTAAAAATCAAATGTAAGGTATACCTTACGCTTTTTCAGGCAATTAAGATTTATGCCATCCTTAATCCCACTCCTTGGAAAGAACGAAACTGCTATAGATAAAGCAATATATAAATCCATCGACAAATCAATGCTGCATGCTTTCATCCGACATGCCACCATTTGCAGTTCATCGAACACGCAGTGGCTCAATAAATACCATCTGTCATCGGGCCCAAACAGCTCAATAAATAGCATCTGTCACCAGGTCCAAACAGCCAGCCACTTGACTAGAACACCAAATAAATGCTCGCTAACAGCTTTTGCTAAGGGCACTGTGTTGGCCATACATACCCTTTGTTCAGACCATGTGCCCTGCTGTTCTGCCCGCTCGATCAAATACTGTACTTTAAGTTCCTATATACCTTTCAATTACCTTCTGCCACTTAGTGGTGGCGCTCAATCATCAAAGTATTAAATTGTCCGCTATTTTGACTTCAAACTGATAGCCACACATTGTGCAGCCAAACCTCTATTTCAACCTCTAAAATATTAGATAACCATCCGCATTTTGAATCTAAACAATAATGAATTGGGTGTACTTCATATTTTTAGAATTCGGTGATCATACTTATTTCAGGATAGCTATCCTTAAATAAGGATTACTGGAGATTAAACATTAAGCTAAACAGTACACAATATATTCTATTCATCAGTTACATGTTTAAATTTCTGTAATGAATTATTGATGTTCTTACGAAACAAACACAATATGTCAATGTATGACTGCAGCAAGGGAACATGATTAGATACTGATCACATTGATTTTAGCTGGAGAGTACGAAAGTTGCACCGCACATATAAACAGACTTGTATATCTGTGCAATATAGGCAATTAAATATAAATAATTACACCACGTTATAACCATTAACATAACATTCATTGCAATATACCACCAGTTGTTAATCATAACATGACAGTTAAAAATTATTTATTACATCGTACTGCGACGTATAAACCTGGGTATGAGCCTAGTAAAAACCATTTAACCTGTCGCGTTTTCTACACATAAAATAGTGTACTTGGGTTACAAGCTGCTGATTCATTTCTTCTCTTGAAAGGACTGATTGAAATAGCATTGGCTATGTGACAAAGAAATGCTGGCCACAAGATAAGGAATCCACAAATTCATAAAGCAGTAACAAGCCACAGGATATATAGGAAGACTTCCAGGGAGTAGGCAGACATCTAAATGCGGATATCATGGTGACAATCCACCAAACATGCATATACGTAATTTGGTTATCCCTAAACTAATTAGATACGCCGTAGATACGCCATTTTAAACTAAACTTACATGACAACACCTCCATGGACCTCATATATGCAGACATAGTGTGTGCTAAATAACACTATTCTGATGTGATAATTGCTATACATGTTAAGTATACGTACAATTTAAACATATGGTATATATACAGATCAACTGTTCTAATGCTTATATACACTTAGCTGACAGTAAACCACAAAGCATATGTGTCGTATTTCAATCGCAACATACCTCATCACCAGATTTACTAATGAATCCTACATCATAAATTTGTCCTCCCTGTTCAGCATAAAAGCATGTCTTGTCCAACAACACACCTGCACGCTGTCCATCAACTATCTCATTCACAAATTGTTTATTGAAGCGTATCGCAATAACAGTTGCTGTGCATGAATTGAAGACTGCAAGCAAGAGGTTGGTTGACGCAAAAAGAAAAATAACAATATACACGTAAGTCACATGAAAGTAATTCCCTGCCTACATTTACAAATACTCACCATCCTCAAGCACAATGTTTACATTCAGTAAATGTAATGTACCCTTCCCAATTACAATAGTTCCGATGTCGCAAGCATTACACAAACACAGGTGAAAATCATTTGCCAAGCAACATACTGTGTAAATCACAAACATCCCCTCCACTGTGCATAAATTTCATTCATATAAAAATACAGCCCTGGGTCTGAAAATCTGAAATTCATTCAATATACATGCACATGCATATGAAGTAAAGTTTGGACAAGAATTGATTCACCAGTCTTACCCCCAAACAACAATGTTTGAAGCTAAGCCATTTGACTGCTAGTTTACCTATAGCTGGACAGACGATCACTCCGTTAGGAATCAGCCTTTGTCCGCCTCATATATTAATATCTACTATCTGTTTGTCTTGTATAGTATCACATGTGCCCCATTTTCCCAGTTTAGTTAATGGTTTGTGAAATACATAGCCCAGAATAATTAATTTTTTTCTGATAATTAAGTAACTTGGCTAATACCTGTACCTATGTTTGTATAGTGAGAGAGGGTTTTGCCATAAAAGTGGAGATTACGTTGAATTGTAGGTGGTAAATGAATTATATAAACACAGGATTACATTGATAAATCCTCACAGGAGGTATGCAAAACTCGAGTTCATACTTGTTAGAGGGGCAAATAAATTATATTACTCTGAGCTATATGGGGACGAGTTGAGCTACTGGGCTAGAAGGATGGTTGACACCGTTACAGTCGAGGTGGCCTATTATAGGTTAGATACTGAAACCAAGAGACGTACATGATTAAAAATCCCTGAGGGCTCTAGGCTGTAGCGTCACTACAGCGCAGGGCCCTCAGGGATTCTAAATCACGTGGATCCCAAAGTATCAGTGTCTAACCTATATAGACAATAAAGAAAAATATTCTCTGTCGAGAAAGTTGGTGGGATATAGGAATTGGAGGCAAAGGTGGTGTAAAAAGGAGGGAAACAAGGTTTTGAGAAAAGGGTAATGAGGCAAATATCCTATATTTAGCACTTCTTTTGGTTCTATTACATTTACACGTGCTAAATATAGGATTTTTGTCTCATTACCCTTTTCTCAAAACCTTGTTCCCCTCCTTTTTACACCACCTTAGCCTCCAATTCCTATATCCCACCAACTTTCTCGTCAGAGAATGTGTTTCCTCTATTTTTTTATTTTCATTTTTTATCGTTTATTAATACTAGCAAGTGCCTTCCCCCCCCCCCCCCCCCCGCTTCAATTACCGTCACGAGCAGACGCCCGCTTTTGTTTGGGATCACTGTACGGAACGCGGGAGAATTCTAACTCATCGTCTCGACTTTGGGAGGTATTCTTTAGCTCTCCTCTTTTGTTTGCACAATTTAAATATACGTAAATGTCGCCATGGGAACAGTTAAACATAGCACTCCATATTACATAATGATTACATATATCAGTTTTATGCTTTATTCATATATCTGATACCAGAAGATGTCCTTCCAGAGATTCTAAAGCGATTGGTATAACTTGCACTCTTTAAAACCATTCCTATACCGAGTTGGAAGAATTGGCCTGCAGACGAGGAAAAACACGAGCTTTTTTGTTCTCTTAAAGCAAACAGTTTGAAGACTGGAACAAAACATTAAAATGACCGACTTTGCCTTTCTGGTTCGATAGCAACAAAGAGCTAAACTATCCGTTTCTTGGTACACGAGTTATACGCGAGTAAGTAACCATTTGAAAGCTATGAAAAATAATACACTTCAAAGAACAGTTGCTTGCTTATGCAAACCGCTGGAATCAGAGTTAGTGGTTATTGAACAAACGGGGCATCATAGTATTGACAGTATTCACTTCTATAAGTACCTCTGAGTGCCAGCATCACACAACGAATCAGCTGTTCCAAATACCTCCAAGGGAAAAAGATCAACATTCCAACTGCCTCCTCAGGCAAAGAAAAGGACTACTGTTCCAACTGCCACATCAGGCAAAGAATTATCAGCTGCCTCAAGCAAAATATCAAATGCTCCTGAACCAACAGCTAAGTGACATAGGCAGTGCAGAAGAAATAAACAAATCCTGTCCTTGCAAGAAGTACAAAACGAGCACTCACGTTACTGGTAGTAAGCATGAAAAGCATTGTCCCACAACCAGCTGTAGGGAAATACAACAAAGTTTACAAGGCAATATTTCCCTTGGCTCCAACATGACGCAGATTATGGTGTTCCCCATGTTCTGCAGATTGAATGAAAAAGTCCCTTTAAGTGAAACCATTCACTAGGTTGTAGAAAAATGAAGTCTCATGAACAAAGTCACGGATATGGAATGAGAAAGGAATCAGCATTAGCTGCAGAGGGAGCAATCCTCAAAAACAGAGCTGTCATTAAATTTGTTGCACATATTTCCTTGCAAGACAGTGCTGTCTGGCAAGAATATATGTGCAACAAATTAGTGATTTAATGACAGCTCTGTTTTTATGATCTACATGATCTCTGACCCAAATGTCTACTGCATCCACAGACTCCACTACAATTCCGCTTCTCAAAGTTAGCTGTATGAGGTAATGCTCATATACCTCATACAACTAACTTTGAGAAGCGGAACTGCAGTAGTGGAGTCTGTGGATGCAGTAGGCATTTGGGTCATTGATCATATACAGAGGGATTGGAAATGAATCACATTCGCTATAGACTCCTGTACATGTACTTGCAGCATGCACAGGCAAAACGCAATTCTGATTATGGCCAGTAAAGAACAAGGAAAGAAAGAAGAATAGGCAACTCTCTCTTATTGTCTCAATCAGGATCATATACATGTGTTTGGAATGGCTGTAACCAGCACCAATTGTGCTGAAAGAGTTCCTGAGCATAAAACAAAATGGCTTACATGTAGCATAGTAGCTGCCCTTGTTTTGCAGATGGGAGGAAGATGAAGTTCCAAAGGAGCACTTCTTGGAGATCAACAAGCTGAGAGTATCTACTCAGCTATCATTGATCAAAAAAAATTCGGAGTAGGGTAGCTTTTGGTTTAATTGTAATGCCTTGTTGCATCAGGATACTATTATAACCAATTATTACTTCACTTTCAGTTAATAAACATTTCATCATTACGTACAGATAGCCCTATTTGATAGCTATGATATATGTATTTATGGGACACTGTCCAGCAAAAATCACACTTCTGGATAGTTTTTCAAGTTTTCACTCATTTTCCGTAAACTCCAAAGAACTTGTATCAAATGGCCCTTACGCATCCTAAATTATAAAGTTATTAGGCTCTGAATTTATAGCTATACATTTCAATGCAAGTGTTACTTTTCTTTTGCTTGTCCTGGAAAATTTGACAAGGTATCATAAGGGTGATTTTGCTGGACACCGTTCCATATAATTTTTGTTACTGTATGATAAACAGGAGATATTGATTTGTAAAGTTCAAAATGCGTCACAAAGGTTAAAAGTTCAGAACTTTGAATAACAATAAGATTATTTGGTAATATTCCCTTCAGTACTAGAGGAACTCATCAGCCAAATTGGCAAATAAATCTCATTGATAAATATGGAATGACCCTAATACTATAATTGTATTAATCTACACGTTATGTGTCATTTGCAAAACACAAAGCACATGTGCAAATCATTTAAATTTTTCCTTTTGTGTTGTCTTACACATAAGACAAGAAGTGGGTAGATTTAACATTAAGTCGTTTGCCTAATCTAGAGGTGCTATAACAGCTCTCAGCATTGTTGATCCACTACACGTTGTCTTATAGTTATCACTACTGTAGTGCACTCCTTGCACATTATGGTGATCTGCTGACACTATGCAAGATGACAAAACAACCAAAACTGTACTGATCTCACTCGATATCAAAATTGAGTGGAAACCTTTCCACCTATTTATGGTTAAGCAACCATCAAGAAACATAAAATTCAATTGGCTGTTCAAATTTTAAATACATGTACACATGCTAAGTATTCCACCAGTAGAAAGAAGTGAAGTTGATTAAAACTCGTCTAAGAAAATATCTGATTCAAGTTTTGTCTAATTTAGAAATAGTCTCCAGATAAACTGGATTCCAGTGTAAGTTGTATCCTTCACTTGTGAGTACTATCTTACATGTAGTTATGATCAATGCATTTATAAAACATTACTCCAAGGGGGGGAATGAAACACTAATCTTTAAAAATGAGGTACACGTACGCAGGGATGAAACACAACTTGTACTTGGCAGTTTCAATAAGGAATATGAGTTCCCTCTAATACCATATGGTAACTTTAATAGTCTAGTATCTGATGAAGATCAAGAAAAGAAAACTGTCAAGATGTACGACAGGCTGACATGATGAAAAACTTGGAATTTCTGAGATGACTCCATTAATGTATTTAACAAAATTTCCTTGCAAAGGGATGCCATGCTGTTTACATAAGCTTAGATATACATGTACAGGAGTCATTCGCATCAAATGAAGTGTTCATTCTCATCTTACAGTCCTCCTAGAGCACATGTAGTTCCTTTGTGACAACAATCAATCAACATTACATCCTGTAGTGTTTGTATTGTTATATGGGTGGCATGGTAACTGTATGTTAAAACAGGTGTACATTGTCGTAATAGTAAACCGCATACTGTTAATGAGGTAAAACCGTATGAAAGAATGAAATAAAACCTTATATTTGGAATCAAACATATTTGTTGACTTCTTATAATAGAATCAGCCCGTGATTTTTCACAAGGCGCAGGCTAGTTACATAACAATTATCCTCATCCAATCAAAACTGAGATGTACAGTACCAGTCAGAAAAACGTTTCTGTAACTTAGCGCAGTTTTAACCAACGTAGCATAGCATCATGGCATAATACCGTAGCTATGGGTACTTAGTACCATGTTTGCTCTGCTACTACGTGTAGTAGTTGCATTAAGACATGCGCGCGGCACCATATAATTGGGCTACGCGCGTAATAACGTGGTACCGTAGCGTAATAACGTCGTACCGCAGCGTAATAACATCGTCCGCTAACTTTTGTACGTAGCGTAGCACCATAGAAAAACTACTCTACGGTGGGAAACATTTTTCTAACTGGTACTGTATATGGTTAGCATAATTTGCTCACTTTTATTGTTTCAAGACAAACAGTATGTTATCAATTTGATTGGAAGTAAAAAGCACTAGTCCAGCATGCTACAACCACCATGGTCCCTGCTCCTAATGTGCCTCCTACAGTATACTGCCCATTGTGGTATCATCAAAAAATTTCCTTACTGACTGTATTGCATGAGCAGTTAGCGGGAATCAGAAGCAATGGGATCAGCTTGTGACTGTTCTTATGTCCAGCCGAAAAATAACATATAGTTTGATGTGAGGCAGTATGTATAAACAAGCTAATTACACGAACTCTTAATGTTAACTGAATATGGTTCACACGAATATCTAAAACACTGACCTTTTATTTAAAATATTAAGACAATGACAGGTTCCATAAATGTGTTGATGTATTGTGTACGATTAAGAGGTTTAAACTTTGCACAAAGATGTCTGTATGTGACTTCAAAGTTGTAACTTTTTTAACCCTTAAGCTCCTCCATAAACATATCATGTACCATGTACATCAAAAGAGCATTGATGTGATGGCAAATACATGTGCATGTGTGAGACGAGAGTTAGGACTCAGGAAAGAACTTTTTTTTTCAGGAAGTGTCTTTAACTTTAGAACCACTGACATTTGTGGCCAAAATTAAGAATCTGCAGCAAAATCTTACTAGTGTCCAACTCTCTAACAATGGATTGACCCAGCCCGGTGAAACGATACTTGCGCATCATCAATTTAAATCTAAGGAACGATACAAATCTACATTTAGCATTTACATGTATAGACCCAGGACCACTTCAGATACAAAACGAATTTGGATCCTAATGTAAACATATAGCTTTGGAGTGATTAGCAAGAAAAGGTAAATACACAACATGTGCTAGATATCGCATCAACCATTTAACTGATAATGACCATACAATGTAAGATATAATGTATCCTAGTACATCAAGCAATAAAAAGATTTTATTGCTTTATAAAGATTAAGAACATACTACTGCAATAAAATACATGCAGGATTAAATGACATCTCAACACTTATACGAGCAATCATAGCTTTTCAACTTCAAGCTGCCATACACAGAACAATTTAATTTAGTACTGTCATTACCATAGTTTCCACGATCATCTGCCACATAGTCATACTTCAATAAATCATTAGTGGGTGGTACACCCTTGGTCTTCAGCTCACTGATGGCATGGACATCAAGATTGATGGAATCTTCCAATCCACCAGATGCGCCACGAGCCAGCTCCTTTGAAATTAACAGTAACAGATGCGTAATAAACAGCAATCCATAAAAGCTTAACAAACTCTGTGCACAATACCCAGTTACAGCATTATCATGCAACCACAGTGTACTTGTATAAAAGTTAGCTTACTAAGGTAAAGAGATAATGCAAGAGGCAAAAGGTTGCTCAGATTAAGGGTACTATGATGGAACACATTATTTATACACCAATTACAAATTCTGTTGCTAACCCTAATACATGCACACTTGTAATTAATCTCTACGGCATATAATTTATCACAGACACATGTATAAATACCTGAGCACGTAATTTAGCATTCTCACAACCAGCCTTGTCAATGATTAGATTTCTCTCCTCAGCCATCAGTGCAGTAAGATCCAATGGAAATCCGTATGTGTCATAAAGACGCCAGACAACATCCCCTAAACAGAATGAGAGGCATTTGAAAAAAAAAATGCTATCTGATCCATAATATAGAGAATGTTCTACAGGTTTTTGAGCATCCAATACAATTCAATACACAGGGGCACACTCAAATAATACCTCACAAGAGCCAAAATTTGCATTCATTGCATGCTTTTGGTCTCATAAATTATTTGTCTTAGTGAACGTGACAACTACATGTATAATGGGTACAACCGAATCAGTAATCATGCTGCTCAGCAAAACTATTTTAAGAGCTGATTCAGTGTGTAATAGTTGATTGACCCGCGTTGTGTTAATACAGTGTAGTTGACTCACGTTGACTTCAACAATATTCGGAGCCCCTTATGTATCTTCTGAACAGCTAATGGTAATGACCTCCAGTTTTTAACATTACATACCACGCAATGCTACATGTAAATTACATTCTGGTGTCACACAAATGTTTCATCCATAACTACACAACCTATATGTACATGTGGTGCTACTACTGGTTGTAGGTTGACTAATAAAATGTATCATCAGACTATGGTGAAAGAGGTGCTTGTCAATAGGACAAGGAATGGCTCATAAATCTGATATGATTCTATGAGTAAAATGTACATGAACATCAACATCCCAACAACGATTAACGAACCATGAAAGTCAATGCTAAAATTGGGCACAGTACTTCAGAGACTTACCAGGAATAGTATTGGCATTGAGTTTAACTACAGTTCGTTCAAACAGTTTCCGACCACGTGATAAGGTTTTCAAAAACTGGGTTTCTTCTTCATTGATGATATCCATTACCTTTGATTTAAACAAACCATGCCCAAATTAAAATACAAGCCATAGCTACAATGTAATTGCATTAATAACAACAGAAATAATACGGAAACAGAAAAGGAAGAACAACATATTGCTTTGCATTGAAGTATACATTGTAATAGATCTACGTGATATGCCGTGACACAAATTTTGTATCAGGGTCATTCCATATGATATCAACGAGATTTTCAGCTGCATGTTTTCCAATTTGGGTAATTTCCATATGAGGAGTTCATCCAGTATTGAAGGTGATGTAGCCAAATTCTCTCTTCATCAAGTTATTGTTCATCCGTTACAGTACCGGTCAAAATAAACTTTACGTAATTTATTACGGCATCTCAGTTCTACGGTGCGACCATTACCGTGTAGTTCTATGTTGTGACCGTAACGTAAACGTACAGTAAAATAATACGCCCCCGTTACAATGAACGGTAAGGTATGATTAATCAATTACGATGACACCATTTTAAAATAAACAGCACACACCAATATGCCGTAAAAACGGTGCTGCCTGTTTAACGTTGAAACGTGGTGTACTGGTACTACAAGAAGCTTAGAATAATTTTCTTTCGCTTGAAAGGACTTAAGGCACCCGAAATAGAGAAGTGCTCGTTGCAAGGATTAGTTGCAACGCGGCAAGGTATTCAAGAGATTATTAAGCGGTATGAGGCTACAGGATCAATTGGATGGACTTTCCAAGGTAGCGCGTATTGTGAATTAGTAAGTGCCGTTCTCAATGAACTCATTACGCTCTTCGTCGATTTCGAGGTGAGATAGTGCTCCGATACCGTAATTACGTTCGTTGAAAACTATGATTACGCCGTTATTACGCCGTCCAATTATCGCGAAGATAACAGCGTAACCGTACAGTCCAATTGGACTGCGAGTCTAATAGCGTACCGTTATTAATATCCAACGTTCTACCGCGACGCTGTAATAAATTACGTAAAGTTTATTTTGACCGGTACTGTATTCGCTACTGAACATTTGACCTTTTGTGACACTTTTGAACTTTAAAAATTAGTATCTGTAGTCCTGTTTCTCATACAATATGTATATATATAATAGCCTTCAAATAGGACTATCGGTGGGTAATAAGAAGTATTGGTAATAACATTACGTTTCTCTCAAAAACTTCATTTTTTTAATTCCTTTTTTTGTTTGCAATTAGTCCACATTATTAGCAGCCTACCAAAAAATATTCTAGAGTAGGGTAACTTTTGGTTATTTGTAATGCCTTGTTGCATCAGGAACTATCCCACATAAAAGTTCAATAATACGCTAAGTGAGCATAATGAGAGCCTTGCAATATTCATTGCTCTTAGGAGCAATGTAATTTTATGGCTAATAATTGAACTCTTACAACATGTACATGGCTCAGAGGTTCATAGATAGGTCTTGATGCAACAAGACATTACAAATAAATATAGATCTGTAATTTTTTTGGGTAGACTGCTCATAATAAGGACCAATTGCAAACAAAAAATAACAGAATTTTTCTAAATGAAGATTTTGAGAAACGTAATGTTTAGTACTACTACCAATAATTACTTCACTTTAAATTTCATAAAAGTTTTGTTATTACACACAGATAGTCCTCAGGACAAAAAGACGTTGCAAGAAAACCCATTGTTCAGGACGCAGATGATGCCAATGGTAGACCAGCTGAGACATTCTAGCACAGATCACCTGACCAATAACACTGCACCTTATCATATTGTAATACAAATCATCATATACATAAACCATGGTTGGGGGAGCAATTGTGTTGAATTGAAAGACCACACCCACAACTGATTAGGAAATACTTGATTAAACGTAATGGATTGATATTCAAGAGTTGTTTTCGTCAAATTTTAATATCTTTAAAAGTAATAGTGCAATAATTTTTTTGGCAAATATAGCACAATGACAAAGGCATAGTGGAACACATCATGTTATAAAATCATTCACTTTCACTCAAGACAGATGTATGTGCATTTTAATGTTTCAAAATAATATCATTCAAAAGGGACAAGTTGCAATGATAAGGCATTGAGCTGAGAAACCCAATGATGGATATGATACTACAAGTCATATCTAAATAGTAATAGTTACTGTTCTTTTAATAATTCAGTAAATAGACAACCAGGTTTAAGCTGATAATAAATTCATAACTTCACAGTTTACATAAGCATGGCTACATCAAAGAATTACTATGAAAACAATGACGTCTGTGTTTACAGGCCTATGAATGGTACACACCATCCTCTAGCGCGCTCCTGGATAAATGGCCTTTGTTAGTAATAATATGATACGCGCAGGAAGGTTCCTTTGTTAGCGCAATACATACGCGCAGGAAGGTTCCAATACAAACGCGCAGGAAGGTTCCTCTGTTAGCGCAATACAAACGCGCAGGAAGGTTCCTTTGATATGGTGTATGTATAAGAGCACTACCATTGTATTGTGCTGCATGCCAGTTCACGAATTACTTAAGCGGTTATTGTTGCTTTTCAAAATGTCGCATCGAAGATCGCGTAGCTTTGAAATGCTTGGAAGATGTTATTTGAAGACCTACACAAAGGCAGAGACATTAAGACCTGTGTCTAATGATGAGCTAGAACTGCTTTCTTTACGTTCAAAACTACCAGTTGCTGCCATCACTGATATTTGTTCTCATCATAAGCAAGTTCTTGTAGTGAAATACTCTACTTTGCAGAAAAAATGTTGCAATGCTTTTCAACTGCATAACAGTAAGAGAAAGGAATCCTTGCAAAACATCACACATATGCTTCAGAGTGATGCTTTGAAATTGAGATTTTCTTTGGTGCCTGGAAACAAGCTGTGTCCTCAATGCAGAACTCATCTTGTGAATCTAATTTCAAAAGAGGATACTAGTTTGTGTTTCGGAGGTGCAGACTGTTCAGTTCAGCCTGACATTCCACCACAAGCAGAGGATCAAAACTCATCTTCCACATCCATCTCTGATGAAAATACTGCTTCTCATGAGGTCTGTGTTGAAGACACCAGCTTAGTTCTTGAAAGACTGGGAGAGTCTCCAGTTAAACTTGGTAAGTTGAGCAGACAAAGCCTACACATGCCAATTTAGAAACCTTTCTCCATTATTTTTAGGTGGTTTGAGTAGTTCGCAGAAAAAGTCACGGGCCAAAAGGAAATTAGACCAAGCATCAACTGCTTTAAAACAGAAGCTGGAAGAGTCCTATCAAACATCCTTAGATGGCATGGAAGAACCTGTCAATAAAAAACCTAGAGGTGAGGACATTGCAGTCTATCAGAACCTTATGGAAAGCCTGAGAGAGAAGTTCAGCAAAAGTACATCATACCATGAAAAATTGCAAATCCTGACCTTGCCCCCTTTCACCATAGAAAAAACACAGCAGTTTTTTCAGGCCACAAATTAAAAAAGTCGCAAGCTAAGAGAAGCAAAGGGTGTACTGTCCATACCTGATAAGCTTTCAAAAGGGTATAAGATTTCAGATGAAGTGAAGGCTCAAGTAGTGTCATATTATGAGTGTGACGACGTTTCCAGAGTATACCCCGGTAAAAAAGACACAGTGAGTGTTCGATTAACAAATGGTGAAAGTGAGAAAAAGCAGAAACGGCTTGTGCTAGCTAACCTCAAAGAACTGTATGCTGATTTCAAGAAATGTCATCCAAACATAAAAATAAAACTCATTCAGTCTGTGTTTGTGTGTACCATCAGAATCCAAAGCTAATGCTTATGACTCTTACAAGAAAAATCGATCTCACCGATTGCTTGAAGGCAGCTGTGTGCAGTTTGGATATTGAAGAGTGCATGATGAATGAATGGAAAAAGTGCCCTGGTAAAGAAGGTGTTAAAAGGCTGTTAACTGATTTGGAAGAGTTGGATTTTATGGAAGAGATATCCTTTCAGCAATGGGTTACTACTGACAGGTGTACTCTCTTAACATTAACACACTGTCGATGAGTTTATAGAGGATTTAGCTGATAAAGTCGCTAAGCT
Source organism: Eunapius fragilis (assembly GCA_963681505.1). Classification (NCBI taxonomy): domain Eukaryota; kingdom Metazoa; phylum Porifera; class Demospongiae; order Spongillida; family Spongillidae; genus Eunapius; species Eunapius fragilis. Next base: position 4,152,212 of record OY811984.1, read on the forward strand.
TACAAGACATGACTACATTGCGCACAAACAGGCACTGTATTTGAAACAATTAAAAGAATCCCTAGTACTCAACGAGTGTATCATTCACGGTGACTTCTCTGAGAACTACTCATTTGTTGTCCAGGATGCAGTACAAGGCTTTCACTGGGAGGACAGCCAAGCAACACTGCACCCCTATGTAGTGTACTTCAAAAATGCTGAGGGTGTTCTTCAAGTTGAAAGCCACTGTGTAATCAGCGACTGCAAGGAGCATAGTGCTAGCACAGTACACCAGTTCCAGAAAGTTCTACTGGAAACATTAAAGATCAAGCATCCCTCCATTTTGAAAGTTCACTATTTCTCTGATGGCTGTGGTGGACAGTATAAAAACAGGTACAATTTTGTTAACCTTTGCCATCATGAAGGGACTTTGGCTTGCTGGCTGAATGGAACTTTTTTGCCACAGGGCATGGAAAAGGTGCATGTGATGGTATTGGTGGGACTGTAAAATGTGGTACCTTAAGAGCTAGTCTGCAGCGACCTGTAAGTGAACAGATTCTTACTCCAAAGGACATGTTTGAATATTGTTCCCAAACAATGCATGGAATTCAGTTTCATTTTGTGAGCAAAGAATCTGTTCTTGAGGTCGACAGGTTGCTTCAGACTCGTTTTAACAACAGCCACACTATTAAAGGTACTCAAAGGTACCATAGATACATTCCCCAGTCTACCACCAGTCCAGCGGTACATGATTCTTCTTTGGAAAAACAAAAACGTATTGTCCATGTTACTTCCCATCTCACTCAAGAAGAGCTTCCAGATGTAACAGTAGGAGAGTATGTTGCTTGCTTGTATGACAATCAGGTTTGGTTTGCCATGGTGGAAGAGCTCTACAGAATTCATTGATTATCTTGTCAAGTTTATGCATCCTACAGGCAACAAGCAAACACACATGTATGTCTTCCCAGAAAGAGAGGACAAATGCTGGATAAAAGAAAAAGACATTCTGTGCACAATTGAACCTCCACAGTTGAAGAATGCTCAGGGACAATATTTAATTTCACAGGTAATGCATACAAAGGCCATGAAGGCATGGGACACAAAAAAGGGACAACATTGTTATCCTTTAAATAGCCATTCATGTTATAACATGCATATTATGATTTACTTGAAATTTGTACTCTGATCCTTATCCGTAACCTTTAGCTAAGGCCAAGTAACAAATACTTAATGTGTCTGTAGCATGTTTTCCTCTCCACCTTCCATTTTCGTCTTGATCCTGAAGCACACCACCCATAAGAAAAACATGGGTTGCGTTTTTTTAAAACATGAATAACGTTTTAACATGAATAGCGTACAAGTTTGCACTACATGATGATTGCTTTTTTTTCCTTTCCATCAGGCCGCTTAGGGTTTGGAAACTGTTTAGTTTGATTGTTTTTGAAATTGTTTTGATCAATTAACAAGTTACTGGCAGTATTCATGTTTATAACGTTTAAATAATAATGTTTAATAATGGTCTATAATGTTTATAAAGTCTTTGGCAGTATTCATGTTTTAACATGAATAGAGTTGACCGTTTAAAGGATACAGAAGCTTAAATTTAATTGCTATCCATAAGTGCACTAAGAGTGTGAAATTTGAATGGTACAATATAGTGTTTGGTTGATTTGTCTGCTGAAATATGAAATAATAGTCTGCATTGTTAGAAAATGGAACATACCATATATGATACATGATGGAAATAAAAATGGTACAAAATGAGTACATTTTACAATTGTACTGAAATATAAATGTACTATGATAGAGCTCTCTGATAAACATTGGTTGTTTTTAAAATAACTTATCCCTTTTTATATAGGAAATGTTAAATAATGTGTGCCATGTAATTGTTTAATTAGCTAAATCATATGATAATTTATGAGAGTATATTTTCCGCCATTTTTTAACCTATTCAATGATACCTTACACATGTATGTAAGACTAAGTGATGCAAGTTATGAGTGTTCAAAGCTGAAGGGTTTACAAAACTAAAATACCCATTAGCCACATCAAACAAGCAGATCAGATAAGGGTAAAGAGGTGATAATGTTTGTGGTCACATTCCCAACAATGATAAACATGTGTACCAAATTTCATTCAAATCTGAGGAGAAAATTGCATCACCACTGGGTGATCTGTGCTGGAATGACTCAGCTTTGATTGCTGACCTCAGCATACAATGAGTGTGGCAACCACAAACCGCAGCACTGCTATGTTTTTGGCACTCATGATGCTGTGCTATATTCAGCAGATCAAGAAAAAATAAAAACGAAAGTACTCAGCAGCTGTTGAAGAAGACGTGCTTCATCTACTTGCTTTGTAGTTTTAGTCGATGGGGTCTTAAGACATAATGCTCAACACCTCATAAAGCACCTGAGTAACCGAATTGCACTGAAGCGGGAGAATTGGGATGGATTTGTGCCAGAATGGCTTTTGCTATGTAACATGCAAACAAACCTTTGCATGCATGGGTCGAGGGTCAAATGGAGAAGTGGACATGACATGGATGATGCTGCAGGACTCCCCAATTTTCTTCACTGGTTAACATCATTTAGAACACTGTTTGTTATCAACCAGATGTATAAATGTGTGTATATGTTACTCTGTACATTTGAGTTTTTTTATATAAATACAGATAGTCCTCCTTTGATGGCTATCATATACATAATTTTGTTACTGTATAAGAAACAGGACTAGAGATACCAATTTGTAAAGTTCAAAATGTGTCACAAAAGGTTAAAAGTTCAGAAGCCAATAATTTGAATAACAATAACTTGATTAAGTGATGATTTGGTTATGTCACCTTCAATACTGGATGAACTCATACAATGTAAATCAGCCACATTGGCAGACATGCAGCCAAAAACCATGTCGACATAATACAGAATGACCCATCATGGAAAATACATGTAAGCAAAAATTTGGACTACAACATTCTACAGAGAACACACTTGAAAACCTATGTCTGCTCAATCACAACATAAGAAAGTTCTCAAGTTTACCAAGCTTTGAGATCCACATACAGGTTAGACACTGAAACTAAGGAATCTACTGGTATAGCATCCTGAGTAGTAACAAGGGCGCTAATAAGGGCCTGCAGGGATTCTAAATCATGTAGATCCATCAGTTTCAGTGTCAACCAATTTAGACAATAGCAATGCTACGTAGAAATTAGCACACAACACAACAATCAGATATGTACATAACAATCATTAGAAAGCTACAAATAGAAATGGAAATAATACACTTCTACGAGCAGTCGCTTGCTTATGCAACTCTGCAGGAGTGGGTTTCAATCGCTCAAGAGAGCAACTACCGCTTTGGTTATGAAACGAACAGGTATCGCACTATCAACAGTATTCACTCCTAAAGAAAGGACCACAAATTGCCAACGTGAGAATGTTCTAAATTGCAATACATCAAAACGAGTATGCACCGTGTCCATGCCTTTGCCACTGGAACCAAATCCATAACAATTTCTACCAACCACCAACAAAATAACATACTTCATAACTTTCCCTTCTTAACTCAATGAAGGACATTATTCTTAACCATTAATTCATATCCAATACTTCCCCCCCCCCCCCACCCCAGCTTGAAGTCTGTAATAACTGTGCCCTTGACAGTCAGTAGGCTTGAATCACGCAAAGGTGAAGCCAAGCCAAGGAACTCTATGTGGTATCAACAGTCCACATTCAAAATATTGTGAGAAGGTATTGCACACAAAGAAGCCAAATAACTATTTTGAAATTCTAATCAGCATTCCCATTTGGCGTAATTAGCACTGTACAATTAGGATGCAAAATACATGTACCTGTACTTGACCTCATCGCATGCACACACAAAATTGTACCCCTCCTGAAATGACAATGACAAGGAAATGGCCTACTGTATCTGGATCTCTTGCAATCCCTGGAAAGGCTTCACCCTGCATAGGAGCAGTGTTTCATGGCAACATTGGATTCAAACAAGATTTTTATAATAATACAGAAGCTATATGTAAATACTGAGTACTAAATAATTGCAGCAATCTAAATAATTAAATACCATAGACACCCCACATGTTCCCAAACACTTCATTTACATACAGCACTTCTATGCAAAGGCATGCAAAAATTGCAAGTACTCTTATCGTAACAATAAATTTCAACGTGTAAGCCTGCAAAAACATTGTTAGTCATAGATTTTTGTTTTAATTCCAAATACAGTAGAGCAAAATTTAAACACACAACATACCAATATCTCAATCACAACAGGAACAAGAGAGGCTAACACTCCTGGCTTGATATTCAACTTCTCTGTTGAATATCGAACTGCACGACGTAAAATCCTCCGCACAACATATCTGTATGATTAAGTATTCAGTAAAATGTCGTATTTAATAGCACACACACAACACAAAACATACACAACTCACAAAGCAACAGCACCTGTTATGTTTCATTCATATATTACCAGGATGGGGGACTTTCCCCACTTAAATTTCGGAAACACATGCACATGTGTGTACTCTATGATTGTTATCCAATATCATTTGAGCAGAAACTTAACAAGCCAAATGTACCCACGCAAACACTGCTCTTATGATTTCACAACTACATTACATATTCTAACAATAGAATGAAAAGTTCTATTAATAGAGACACTTTATTGGTTCCAAATACATGTCCATACTAATGCAGCAATGAAAGGCAGAAGACTAGTGAATTTGGAGCTCTAAATATATGCATGGATTTCATCGTATTGATGATAACTAACTGATGGCCCTCTAACTTACTATAAGTATGCAAATCATGTATTGAACTATTACAAATGTACATTTATTAACATGCAAAAACTGGCTCAAACAAACCATATGAATATCAACTGTTAAAATAATAAAATATACAAGTACACAAAGTCAAATTCAAGACACATATGCTAAATAGACAGGTCCAGTCAATGAAACTATTCAATACCATCCCCAGTAACAAGTATAATCAACAAACAAACGTAACCAACGAATGCACAAGCTCTGAAGCATTCCTACCATGCAAACAGACCAGGTTAATCACTAATATGAATTTTATCACTACTCAAGCAAATAACTCTAAGTTCAATTAACTCACAATGAGAACACCTGTTCAATTATTATATTCGTTTTGCTATAAAGGCACAAATATGCCACTATTAACAACTACACACAACAAGTAGGTGCAATTCATTTCTGATATGTCTGCACAATTATATTTACTGAATTAAAAGAATTTGATAACAACACACTTCAGACACAACAAGTCACCACCACTCACCCTCTTCCTGTGCTGTCAGGCTTTCCTCCATCACTTATTGCAACAGTCAACGTTCTCATGTGATCAGCCACTACCCGATAAGCCATGTCAACACCATTCACATCATCTTTCCCAACTTTTCCTTCATAAGGTGGCAGACCTGTATACTAAGTGTGTTAGCAATGTCAATAACACACACACACACACGCATGCACGCACACGCACACACACGCACACACACACACACACACACACACACACACGTGCAAATCAGACAGCAACCCAGAGAATAGTAATGGAAGCACAAGTATATTACTCTATCAAAAGCAGGTAACTTGATTTGCATGCTTTTAACTACCAATATTTACATTATTTTTGTTTGCCATACATTGTACATGAACATGCTCAACCACTAAACAAGGTGCCTCATATAGAACTATAAGTGCACACATCACTATTGCAAACAACATGCAAGTTGCTTTCTGAAAATATGAATTTTAAGCATAATATTAAAACAAAATTGGAGATGCTAAAAAAAAACTGGAATGAGAACCAAGTGGCATTGGCTGGTTTCAGTTTAACAAGTGATAGTAATGTTTCTCAAGTACATTTTCAATAAGACGATTTAATAAGCCAGTAATCATGCAGAGAAATGACAAAACATTTGGTATCTAGCCTAAGGTGCCCCACCCAATTGTGTAAGAGTGCGTGTATGAGTGGTGCATGTTAGATCTTCCCAGGCATGCAATCACACCATCATGCTTCATGAAGCCATACTGATTGAGGGAGAAACCCCCATAATTATTCTCCATCACACTACATCAGATACATGTATGTAACACCAAACCTTTTGTATAGCCGAGAACAGTGGCATGAACAAGTCAGTATCGTAATTGCTCCTTTTCCCCTGCAAAACGGACACGAGTCTCTCCAGTCCCATTCCAGTGTCAATGTTTTTCTTTGGTAGAGGTCGAATTTCTCCATTTGATTCCCTGAGGCAAAGCATAAGAAAGTACATGTAAGTCAGTACTAATATATAATAACATCAGTGCAAATGTAATAGAAACACAAGAATAAGATTAGTTCTTAATAGTTTAGATATTATTATTCAGAAATACCATAGCTACAACAAAATAAACTAACATCGTCACCATAAAGCAATTGTCAATTAGTAATTAAAATGCCATTCATCGTAACAAGCTATTCATAACTCCTAAATGACAACACTTATCTAAGTCATGGCAACACCTGGGCAAAATAAAATAGTCAGTTGCCAAATTACATACATAAATATTAGAGTTAAAATCATGTAAAATACATACAGTACATGTAACAAACTTCAATATCAATACAAAGACAGGTGTTGTATATTTATATTAAGTCACAATCAATGAAGTAAAGTAATAAGTGCCAGTTGAGCAACATAATTCAACAGTCTTCCATCATCAGTTATATTTGGGTTTGTATTGTACGGACTTACTACAGTCCTGCATTGAAAAAAACCAGACCATAACCATTCCAACAAATTTTGACAAATCAAAAACTACACATAAGAGTTTCAAATCCTAATGGTCTTTAAACCAACAATGAAATATGAAGTTCATTGTTACATGCATCGTTGGTTTTGCAACTTCAAATTCATACAAGCAAAGGAAGATAAAACACAAGTATTATGTAGAACTACATAGCCTAAGAATGGAATAGTCAAATAACTATTTTTCAGATGCAGTTCTTTTCAACGTTTCTAAACCTATATACGAGGTTGCATGAGATCTTTCATCAGTTCTATATATCACATTCAAAAAATGCAAAATTAAAGCCTTCTACCCATCAATTTTACCTGCAACGGTGAAAATACAGAACAGCTTCATACAGTTAAAACAGTTAATCACTTACTTATTGAACTGCATGAATACAATGTTCCATAATTCCAAAACATCAGGGTCATCTCGATTAACAAGCTCCACAGCATCACGTCCACCAATGCGGTCATAATGTATTTCAGAACAGGGTCCACAAGGTCCAACATCTCCCATTTCCCAGAAGTTTTCCTTCATCCCAAATGGGATAACACGATGAGCAGGAATTCTAATTAGAATACAACCCTTCAATCAAGACACAAGATGCAAAAAAAAAAAAAAAACAATGTGTCCTCTTAATAATAAGAAATAAAGGAAGATATACACTACTATTGGAGTTTCACAAGGTCTTTTCATACCTAGTAAGTATAGGGATAGGGTAATTACAAAAGTGTCTTAATGCTATCAGAATTTTCAAATCCTTGAATGTGCAGTGTGTAAAAGAAATTATCTATAGAAATAAATAAGCAAAGGTAATGATGGATAACTACCCTCCAGACATGTGGGCAGGGTACATGTACATAATGAATTGCTTATTCCCTTTGAAGTTTCGATTATATTTTGATTTGAGCATGCTTGTGTCAGTCCATGAGGTTGCCAACAGACAGTACAAAACAAAGTGATTTGCTTTAGAATAACTCTGTGTTGAGATCTTTAATACAAACAACTATCACAACTTTTCCTGTTATCTGTGCATTGAATATTCTGAGGTAACCGTTCAAAACACTGCTTTTCACAGGTTGATTACAAAAAATAGTTAGCCAAAAATACCTTATTCCAAATGTACTGGATGATAACAATCTCAGTTGGAAAAGTTGACTGTTCAATTTTTTTAGTTGTTATTTGCGTTGTTCGATACACAGTCAATGGTTACACTTTTCAAAGAAATATCGATTGATGTTACAACTCCAATTAGTAGCTGTCCCGGCCCCAGACCCAAATGCCACAGCTCCAAAGTAGGGTCTGGTTATAAATTCGTGGCCCAAGGATGTCATAATTAACAATAAATCACACACAAAAGATATATCTCCCAGCGAATGACTAACTCAAAAATCTAGCAGCTGTCAGGTAATAGGGTACATTTATCATTTCTATATACTGGTCAGTTATCTATATATTACATGATTCTGAAGCTGAAAGAGTACTTTGCAACAACTTGTGACCAACCATTTTAGCAAAATGTCCAGCCAAATCATACTTTGACAGGACATTTGTCTGATCAATATTCAAATGTTATATCTGACTCTGCAAGTACATCCTGTATTTGAATGATACATTGATAACATCAGCACCGCAAACATAACAATTACTTGCATCAACTACTTGCTTTACTAATGGTCCTACTCCAGTGTCATGTTCTGAGTAAGCTGTATCCTAGACTTTTTGTTGTTATTCTGCTCGATGCAGTGAAGTGTTTACAAATTAGCAGTTGATGATTTCCTGTCTGACTTAATTATTTATAAGATTACAATGTGCAAAGTGAATATCAGTTTTAGGAGAGTAGTGATAAAAATACAACCAATCAGAAAACTTAATGTCCTACACAACACAATAATGATCTGTACATGCAGTTTAAGAAATGACTATCAAAAAAAAAACCTGAACCAGAATTAGATTGCAAAGCAAGGTGAAACAAGGCTATATATAATGGCCTTAAATATACAAGCATCCTTAGAGTACAATAAATGGAAGTTGATATGGTATGGATTGACAATATACAATGTCAACCAGGAAAATGATGTGCTGAAGCATTAAAAAAGACATCCTTGTAACTTATGCCACTGCTAGCATTGCACTAGTTAATACATAAACACTGTTGTACACTATTTAATAAAGGCAATGCCCTCACCCAGTGTCAATCCATATCTGCTTTGCCTCTTCATCTGGTTCAAGCCCGTTTTTCTTATCACCACCAAAATAGGTCACATAGAGCCTGTCTTTTGGGATTTTGAACACTCTTGTCATCAAATCCCAAGCATAAAAGATCGCTTCTTTCTAAAAAGTTCAGCAAGGTGCCTTTCATACTACAACCATAATGAGACATGCATATGTCACCTTAAAATAATCTCCAAAGCTCCATGTACCCAGCATTTCAAAAAATGTGTGGTGATAAACATCTTTCCCAACATCATCCAGATCATTGTGTTTGCCACCAGCACGAATGCACTTTTGGGAGTTAACAACCCTCTCTAGTTTGGAAAGGTCACTACCAGGATCAACAGTGCCTTGAAATATGGGCTTGAACTAGAATGTAAATAATGAACCTTAACAAGAAGAGAAAAGATACTAGTAAGTCATACTTGATTCATCCCAGCGTTTGTAAATAGAAGGGTTGGATCGTCCAAGGGAACGACAGACGAGCTTGGAACGTGAACATGGCCTCGTTCTGCAAAGTAGTCGATGAATGCTTGCCGTACTTGCTTGGCAGTAGGAATTGGCTCCATCCTAAAAAATAGGTACTAATTCAAGACGCATAATAAGAACTTGTAGCATATATTAGATTTATAATTTTACTGCATGGAAGGGCACTTACCTTCTTCAACTTCAAACAAAAGACACACAAGCGGGTCACGAGATCGAGTGGTTAAATTCTTCGATTAATTAATTTTATCTGGCTTCGTGATATCATTAAATCGCAATACATGTACTATTTTTAAATGTATAGCACTTCAGAATTTAATAACAAAATGTGTGCGAATAAAAGTCAGATAGAATTGCAGGGATCAGGCTTTGAACTTGGGATTCTCAATTGCAAAGGGTACCACCGATACAGAAATGAAATTTGGCTACATGTTAATATTTCTTCAGATGTACTGCACGGCAAGTAGAAGTTGGATATGCTATTGCAGTCTAAGTGCTATAGAAACGTATTAATCTTTCCAGCAGATGGTCGCCGTCTGTACATCGACTAACTCCACTCAAGGACAAAGTACGTTAGTAGCGAGAATTCGCCTGTCAATCATCTCTATACCACAGGTAATCCGCATGAATGCATATGTGAGACTGGATTTTTGTGCATCAATGGTAACCAACACTGCATTAAGTAAGAACAGCTATTACGAATGAAGTAAATAGTACCATCCTCATATATTCATGCAGTTGCAGTGATATTGTTTGCAACAGTTCTGATGCAAACGTAGTGTGCGGTTCAAACGGTCGAACTTACTCTAATCAATGCGAACTGGAAAAGGCAAGCTGTATACTGAATGAAAACATCGAGGCCGAAAGCTTTGGCCCATGTAAGTTGTAAAGCCTCTATTATAAGAATTCAGTCATGCATTTGTATTTGATTCAGGTCTTACACTACCACCGCCACCTAGTAAGATTGCGCAAAGCATATCATGTATTGACGTTTGTGTTCAAATCAATCAGATGGAGGAGCATGCCTTGATCATCGTAATCAGATTGACATCAGCAGCGAGGCATTTAGAACGCAATGTAGTAGCGCAATTATTTGTCATAAATTAGCAAACCATACTGCGACAATGCAGGAGGTCATTCAGTGCTACCGGCCAAGCTGCATTCCAGGAGATGGACAGTATGATTATTCACCACTGCAATGCATTACCCTATGTGGATGGTGTTGGTGCTCAAGTCCGGATGGGAACATTATCAATGGAACACTGCAAAACGAGCGAACAATAGGATTTCCACGTTGTGGTAAGTGATATAGAGTGTACGCAAGCGCGCAAAAATTGTTTGACCATTTCAGATGTGAATACATGTGATAATAACGGAAGAAGCGTGGATGATGGACAATCTGTCATAACCCGCTGCGGATTTTGGTAAAAGAAATTTTAGTGTCTATTGTCCTGAACGTCATCCCGTGTGTGGAAAAAAAAAAAAAAAAACTTTTATAGCTGTACGGATGTGCATTTAGGTTATAGGATCTAAGCCCCACATATCTCGGCCCGATCCTAAAGGACTTGAATTGTATGCCAGTACAATAACAGTAAATGTTACTAAGTCCCTTCAACGGCGCGGCCACACAGCAAATACATTTTTTGCTTTTCGACACAGTCGGGGAGGACAGTCAGGACAACAGATATTAACCAATTATTAAAATTAAAATCACTTGCATTATTTATAACGCCAGTAAATGTACTAAGGGAAAGCTGTCATGTTACGAAAACTTTATCCCAAACACACAAGGTAAGTTTAACATGCAAATATTTTATTATATAATTATATTTCCTGCATAGGGTCATTGAATTCTACACAGCTAGTGGAGTTTAAGCGAGAAGTTTCAATTCTCTACTTTGTACAATATATCAATCAAGCACAGCTTTCTGTCGACGTGAGCAATTTGGAAGAATTCCTCATAAGAAGTAATTAAGATAAGTACAGTTCATAACGAAACTGACTAAAATTGTCAATTGCAGACGTTCCAGCTGATATGAAAAGTAGGGTTTTGTTGTGGAAATTCCTGTACTACGATTCTGATCGAGATGACGTACTGCTTCCTCCAGAGCAAGAAAACTTCAACAATGAAATCTACCATTTCGTGAAGTGCACATTAATTCTGCCTCAGATTAACTCGTTGATGGACGTAAACTCTGACAACCAAGTAACAACAGCAGAATGGAGAGCTTTTTTTTCTTAATACATAAAGTGTTGCTGTACATGCATATATTACTATTTCAGGCAATTTTATAATATACAACATTTTATTAGGAGCTAATCACATTGAGAAGGGCTCAAGTCTGCATTCTTGTGTGCAATACTTGTCATCCAAGGCAACCGGCCTGGCAGGCGCCATTGTAATAAATTATTTCTCCTATAACACTAATTTGTGTGCACAAGAGGCCCTATTAGTATATACCCTATTTCCCTAGCAACAGGGATGAATTTTTATTAGGCCATTCCAAATGTGAATATAATTTCCCGTCCTCCGTCCGTGTCATTATATCATTCTTCTAATTATCGGAACATTTTTTACGACTGTAGGGGCGGATCTAGGTAGACCTAATTATGTGATTTCTTGTACAAATTTTGTTGGGGACATTATGCTCTACATAATATATTCAAGAGAGGTGTAGGCGGCGGGCTGATGGCAAGGCATTGGAAATATTGTAATATGATTTCAACTAAATAATGGATAATCGCCGCCCGCCCGCCCGCATGGGTGGTCAAAAAAAATGTCCGGACGGGAAAGTATTTTCACATTTGGAGTGGCCTTATACACTTCTGGTAGTTTTTGTCCTGTTGGTTTGTGTTTAGAGCATATGGCTCTGCGTTTTCTAAGTGGATATTAGGCAATAACAAATCTGATCGGTCAATTAACCTCAAGAACTCTCAGTGCCAAAATGGGAGGGAGTGCTTAAAATCCCTTCTCTTTTGTCACTTAGAATCCCACCCCCCCATCCTTTGTATACTGTACGAGCAAGAGTTGAATAGTTCCAAGCTGGGTATCCCGTTCGATCCATGCATATTTAATACAGTTGTCAAAAAAAAAAAAAAAAAAAAAAAACAAACAGTAAATGTAGATTGGGTTAAAATGGTCGTATCTTATTGCTATTTTGTACAATAAACCAGAGATATTACTTATTGATTGCTAAGTACGCATTGCAAAAAAGCCTATTGTCTACTAGTAAAATCGGTTAGATACTAAAGGCCAGGCCATCCATCGTACACACAGTAAGTGACACCAACAATGTTGCATGCAACTCCAAATATTTATTTATTTCTAAATGGGACAGTGTCCAGCAAAATCGCCCCTCTGGACTGAGTTTAAATTTATGTACGTTACACAACGCAACATATCTTCACAACGGTTTAATATTTTCCTTTCAAATTTCGTGTACTTGTTCAAACATCATTTCTCTCTGTACAAACCGATTTTGGTGCTCTATATACATATTTTACATGCCATGGTAGCAAAGGTCTCTAACCCAATGAATTAGAATTCTCCAGATACGAGTGATGATAACGCGTCAAATTCGAAGTGTACATAGAAGGAGTCCTGTAGCTATTGATTTCTGCAGATCGTTCAGTTTTTTTCTTATCCGTTACGGATATATAGGTTTTCAAAGTAACGCGCCACTTTCGTTAGCAACCCAATTCCCATTCTTCCGAGATGATTGAATATGCGATTACGCAATGGCAATGGTCACGCCTTTTCCACAAAATTTGAAGTTTGGTATGAACCCCGTAAAAATGCTACGTGATAAATAGTAGATCAGGCAATCGTGTTTCGTACGGTATGTTTCAGTATTGCTCGTTCATATGTATCGCTTGTATTATATGTATATGGACGGATGCTGTGAATATTCATGGTAGTTTATATTGTGCACCCTTTTTCTATATCTGCTCAGTTTGTTGCATTTACATGTAAGCATGCATGTACCATGCCTTCTAACCATGGGACCACATTCTTCACCCTCTACACTAGTCTGGGGACCATGTAACTTGCTTGTGGCAGTACCTCTAACTACACCCTTTGTGAAACACACACACACACACACACACACACACACACACACACACACACACACATACACACACACACACACACACACACACACACACACCTTACTAGCCATTCCGACTCCCCCTAACCTACAACTCATGCTAGCAGACAGGATGTTTGGAAAATAGGCTGGGACCAACGTATCCATACCCGCTTCTAAAACCTGGAAATGACTCTGTGTGTACCACTGTATCAGTGGTAAGTGCAAAGATGGATTGCACAGGTGTACCTTAGCTTATCAGATGACATGCATCAGTGTATGGTATTAGAGGGTGTCCTCCCGTCCATACGCCATGCACTCCCAATTTCTTATTGAATCCTATTGCTGGAATACAAAAGCACCTGTCACACTATGGTTGCAGGAGACACTGGTGCTTGACGTTCATATGTGTGTCAGTGTGTCTAGAAATACCTGCCATTAATGTACGAACGCGCAGCGTTAATTCTCGCAAAGTTCCCGCATTTGCTATTTCCACCATGCTTTTGGTAATTCATAAAATAAATCATATATGCGAAAACATACAACTAATATATGGAAATGTTGTAGTGGCGGGAACCCAGTGGAAACAACGGTTCCAGAACGGGAACCATGCATACAGCATAGGCGGCCCCAGGGGGGGGGGGGGGGGGGGGGGGGGGGGCCATGGCACCCCCCCTCCCCTGGTTATGGCGCCCCCCAGCCCCTATAAGTAATTTTACTGTAGCGTTGCAATATGATTACTACATGTAACTATGTGTAAAATAGCTACTAACACTCATCTGAGCGTACAAATAGCGATTAACAAATGACTAAGATCGATAATGCCCCTCCCCCTTTGGCGCCCTTCGTGAGGTTGGCCCCTCCCCCTTTGGCTTGGGGTTGGCCCCTCCCTTCGGTAAGTGCTGGGGCCGCCTATGTACAGCCATTTTAATTAAAGAGGCTACGCAATCATATGTGAAGTTTACCTAACCACAATGTACGGTTGGTATTCATAATTCTAGTTTTAGTTGCGGGGGCAGCGGGAAGATGGGAACCAAACCTTGCTTTTCAATTTAGTATACCATCTAATCAAGTCATCGAAAACGCATAATATCTATGGGGAAAGTAGTGCTCCTCCTCCTATGTCTTGTGCATTTATTAAAATCGAGATTCTGTTATACAGCAGATTGTCAAAGTGAACCATCTCCGCGGGAACCTTGCATAGAAAACTTTAATGCAACATTTGAGGCTATTTATCTGAACTATTTGAGGCATAACGTTGTTAATATTGATGGGGGAAAAATCTAAACTCTTTCACCAAACAACAGATATAAACTAACGTGGTCATTACATTCATACACTTTTATAACCATTGCACGAACGGCGGGAACCACGCGGGAACAGATGTTCCCGCGTGTTCCCGCTGGACGTTCGTACATTAATCTTAAGCTATTTGTGCATTTACACTGTACATGTATGTGATACATGGATATGTGTGTGGAAGGTACATCAATTGATATACAATCTGGTGCATGTATGTTGGCACGTGGTATGTGTATGTGGTAAATTCACTCCCTCTCTCCCCTTCCCTCCCTCTCCTAGATGGCCATGCAGTTGACACATTATCACATTGCATCCACCCCTCCTCCTCCTCCCCTCCTCCTCCTCTTCTACCTTCTATCCCATTGCATCCACCTCCCCCTCCCACTCCTCCTCCTCCTTCTACCGTCCTTCCCATGGCACCCACCCCTCCCCCTCCTCCTCCTCTTACCTTTCTTCCCATTGCATCCACCCCTCCCCTCTTCCTCCCCTTCTCCTCCTCCTCTTTCTTCTCCCTTCTATCACATTGCATCCACCCTCCCCCTCCTCCTCCTATCTTCCTTCCCATTGCATCCACCCCTCCTCTTCCTCCTCCATCTCCTTCCTCCTCCCCCTCCTCCTCCTCCTCCCCTCCTTTTCCTCCTCCTCCTCCCCCTCCTCCTCCCCCTACTCTTCCTCCTCCTCTTCCTTCTCATCCCCTCCACCTCTCCTCCTCCTCCCCTCCTCTACCTCTTCCTCCTCCTCTTCCTCCTCCCCCTCCTTTTCCTCCTCTTCCTCCACCTTCCCTCCTCCTCCTCCTCCTACCTTTCTCCCCATTGCATCCACCCTCCCCCACTCCTCCTCCTACCTTCCTTCCCATTGCATCCACCCCTCCACCTCCTTCTCCACCCCTTCTCCACCCCTCCTTCTCCCCTCCTCCCCCCTCCTCCCCCTTCTCCTCCCCTCTTCCTTCTCCCCTTCTCCTTCCCTCCTCCTCCTCCCCTCCTCCTCCCCTTCCTCCTCCTCCCTCCTTCCCTCCTCCTCCCTCCTCCCCTCCTCCCCACCTCCTCTTCTTCCCCTCCTCCCCCTCCTCTTACCTTCTTCCCATTGCATCCACCCTCCCCCTCCTCCTCCTCCTTGTACCTCTCTTCCCGTTGCATCCATCCCTCCTCCTTGGGTAGGGAGGGTATTAAATATTTACCACTACAACTATGGTTTCAAAGGAAGTGTTCCATCCCCAATATATGTTTTTCATCTAGGAGGAAGTGGAATGTATTTTTGGGATGTACAGACTACATGCAGTCAGAAAACGCTATTGCAGTGCCAGCTCATTTATACGGAAAAGTAAGAGTATTATTACTGAGCTAGGAAAACTGCCAGTGTTCTTTGCCATAAGCTTTCTATACCACTAACGACTTCATATTAACCACTAATTACTTCCCCATGCCAATGTGGTGTAGCAAACAAACTAATTTAATTTTAAGAGTCAGCTTTCTAGCAACGCTTTCCATTTCATACATTTATCTCATGTGTGCATATGCATGCATTCTTGATCAAATCCTTGGTACAATGCCCTGCCCTCCATCGTGAAATACATTGTACATGTTCGAAATGTGCAAGTTTCTCTGGTATACACTACACCAACTACAACTAACGCAAAGAAAGGGCGTTGCTAGAAAGCTGTCTCTTAAAATTCAATTGCATAGCTTAGTTTTTAAATAGTTTGCTACAGTGTACTTTTTTTTTGGAAAAACCTTAGTGCTATGACATGCATACATGCAGTACTACTTGTACTAACGTCCATGTAGAGCATGTACAAGGTACGTGTGATTCTGTGTCCCTGTAGTCTACATTTGAATTGGATGTGAAAGTGGCTTGCTAGTCTATGACCACCAACAATCTGTACAGATAAGGGTTTAATAATTTCATAAAAGGCTTACCACATCAGTTCTTGTGCAGTCTCTATATTTCTTGTACAGTACCCGCTCGTTTATATGGAAAAGTATCAGCTCGATTATACGGAAAATAAGCCCTTCCAAATCAGCAGGAGGAACTGTCAGTGTTCTTTGCTATATGCTATCTATACCACCATACACTACCGCTAACAACATTCATACTTGCCACTAATCATGCCAATATGGTACAAAGGAGAGGGGGAAACAGGAGGAGGGATGAGGGGGGGGGGGGGGGGGTTAACATCTGATGTCCCTGCCTAATTGTTGGCCGTGCCTACTAGGTTGTTGCATTGTCACCAATAACCAATGATATGTGATATTGCTACTGGTCAGTGAGCTCACTGCCTCTTCCCCAGGTCACTATGCGTACTACTGTATCTCCTGTTCAATGAGCTCACTGCCTCTTCCCCAGGTCACTGTGTGTACTACTGTATCTCCTGGTCAATGATTTCACTGCCTCTTCCCCAGGTCATTGTGCGTACTACTGTATCTCCTGGTCAATGAGCTCACTGCCTCTTCCCCAGGTCACTGTGCGTACTACTGTATCTCCTGGTCAATGAGCTCACTGCATCTTCCCCAAGTGCATATGGTACTTGTACTCAGCATTTTAAAAACCATATGCACAAACAAAGATCATGTTGCACTGTGGGACCAGGCGAACACTAAAGCCACAAACTATCAGCACCAACAGCCAGTTGCTCCTAATGATGTTGTGTATAGTGCAAACATGTAATGAGAGTGTCTAGTAGCATGTATATGCACCATGCATACTTGATGAATGTTTTACCATTATCATGTAACAATAGAATAGAGACAAAGAGGATAGCAATCCTAGGAAGCACTACTGGTGTGTATTTGCCAGCAGCATTGGTGTTTGATTAGCATGAAGATGATTAATGTATTGGGACTTCGACCAGGAAATATAAGCGAGCACACCGCCTATGTATGTACATTTATATATTGTGCCAACTGCATGGCATCTAGGAAGGGGAGAGAGAGGGAGTGAATGTACGACATACAAGTACTATGTGCTAACATACATGCACCAGATATGTGAGAATGTATATCAATTGATGCACCTTCCACACATATCACATACATGTAAGTGTAAATGCACAAACAATTTAAGATTAATGGCAGGTATTTCTAGACACACTGACAACAGCTTATCAAGTCATAATGGACACACATATAGCACACTGCAAACACCACCACACACTCCTACTCACCACTCTGTCAATGTCATAGAACTCCATGTTCATCATTGCCAAATATCCAGTCTGCTAGCATGAGTAGTAGGTTAGGGGAGACGGAATGGCTGGTAAAGGGGCAGATACAGGAATTCTAAAAGGGGGGGGGGGTCTCACATGAATAACTAATAAGGGGGGGGGGGGGGGGTGCGTCCCCCTCCTGCGCAAAGCGCGGAAGCTTTTGGGGGTTCTGTACTTGGTGACACAGACTATCTATCCATATTGATGCCTGAAACTGGTACGATAAGCTATGAAATGCATATGAAAACTGCGGGGGGGGAGGGGAAAGGGGGGTCCGGACCCCCCCCCCCCCTGCATCCGCTCTTGTGGTAAGGAGTGTGTGTGTGTGTGTGTGTGTGTGTGTGTGTGTGTGTGTGTGTGTGTGTTTCACAAAAGGGTGAAGTTACCATGGCATGCTTACCATAGATATGGATAGGTAGCCATACTTCGCCAGTGGTGAATTACCAGCTTTGCCAGTGGTGAATTACCAGCCCTGCATGGTAATTCACCAATGGCCTAAGCAAAGACAAAGCCACCCCCACAACTACTTCAAATGTAACACATAACTTACAAGTAAAATTTCCATGATGACTAGTGTGTCAAATTATTTTATAGCACATCAATTGTCAATTACCAATTACATTCTTATGACAACAGCAAAATAAAACACTACATGTATCAGCAAATATGATACACTGAGATTCACAACATACCTATTTAAACTTGGAGTGCAGAGTGGTCAGAAAGGTAACCCTGAGTACAGAAAAGGGCGGCCAGGAGTGCAGAGGATTGACCATTGTATGTGTGTGTGTGTGTGTGTGTGTGTGTGAGAGAGAGAGAGAGAGAGAGAGAGAGTTTGTGTGTGTGTGTTTATGTGAAACAGTCATAGATTTTTTTAAAAATTGCATGCATCCGAGGTTTGACTGATGCATAAGTACCCTTGAACAGACATGAGATGCCCTCCTATTTCACCTCATTATGAGTTTGCAGACAAGTGGGGGTACGTGGCACAGGTCTAGAATACAGAGTAGAGGTACTGCCACAGAAAAGTCCCCAGACTAGTGTAGAGGGTGAAGAAGGTGGTCCCGTGATTAAAAGGCATGGTACATGCATGCTTACATGTACATGCAACAAACTGAGCAGATATAGAAAAAGGGTGCACAATATAAATATTCACAGGCATCCATCCATACACATATACAAGCGATACATATGAACAAGCGATCCGTACCAACCAGAGGAAAAATTTGCGGGTGGGGGTAATTAATGAAATTCACAAATTAACAGGTTTGAATCAATTAGTCGTTGAATAATTAATGAGATATATTAGGTTTCGCTACCCCCCCCCCCCCCCCCCCCCCCCCCCCTAAATCCACACGATCGCCTGATCTGGGGACCCGAGCATGATGTAGGGTCTGGAACCACGCAAACTTGTTCTGATTAGTTTTTTTGTTCATACAATCATAGAGAAAATAAAACGTATACATAGTGTTCATAGCAACTGCTATGAAAACTGATTGTTAGCTTAGTCCCAATGTATACACTTTATTTTCTCTATGATTGAGCTGCGAAATTTTCTCTATGATCGAGTGTATTGTATGATTTCATAATCCGCAAAACCACACTCTCACGTGAACTGATCAACACGATTTTGGCTAATCTGGGGACCAGTACCTCTGAATCTACTTCGACGTACCGTACTATGACGTGGACTGGGGACTAGCACGAGTAGTACGTCTGGGGACATCGGCCACTAATTATTTATTCCGACCAAAATTCCAGCAGACCCAATCAGATTACAGTTTACATAATGTCATGTGACCTCTAGCGGTTTTACACACCCAGGAAAGTTCAAATTTGTATAATTGTATCATAGCAAAAAACATATTTGAAACATCGATCTTAGCAAGCAGATATGTATCAAATATGTTTTGCTAGTATGTTACAAATACACGTATCTGATACAATTATGTATACGCTTGCGGAGATGAATGTTTCAAATATGTATTATAGTATTTGATACAAAATTAACTTTCCTGGTGGTGTATTGCATTCTATAATATGGCAGAATCGGCAATTCTAGACGCTATACATACAGCAGCTACATTTCTTGGCTATTCGCAGTTGCGTAAACCACAGGAATCGGCTGTGAAGCACTTTTTACTAGGGAGAGATGTTTTTGTTACCCTTCCGACTGGTAGTGGCAAGTCTCTTGTGCTATTACTTGCTCCCTAAAGCTTTTGACGAACAGCAGATAAGTCCATAGTTGTAGTTGTATTAGCCCTTTGACAATTCTTTCTATACGTCTGTAGCAGCATAGATAGTATAATACATGGATTGGAAACGCTGTACATTAATACGTACGTGACGTCACTTCCCGCGTCTACTCCGTGACTCGTTTTTGAGGCGTTTGAAATAGTTGTGAGTTTGGTCAAACGGGGTTTCGTTTAGGTGTTGTCATTTTAAAGTACATCAAATAATCTGTGGTACCAACAAGAAGGAAGGTAATTGTATGTCTACGTATCATATTAGGACACGGTCCTAGACCGCCCATGTATTTGGTTGTGTAATTTTCCTCATTGAACACAAGAACTTTAAAACACGTCTTATGTCCTGTCACTTGCTGTATAGCAGCAAGTATTGCTCTGGGGCATTTTTAAGGCTTGAGAACGATTGCACGCGAAGTTTGAGCCAAGCATACGCGTATTCTGTGATACAAATGATCACTATTTGTGTGATTTTTTTGACGAAACCTTTACAATCCACGAACTACAAATTATTTGGTATAGATGTACAATGACCCTAGAGTTGTTCAGTTGGCTTATCAACATTTAAGCGGTCGTTTCTATTGCAGCTTCTACTATTGTGTGATCTCCAATGCCACGTAAATTTCGTCTGGGCCTGCCCAGAAAGAACGCGGAAAGAAAGGCTCAGAACTGTAAAAAGGCTATCGGCATTAACAAGAAGGGAAGGCCTAGTAATCCTTCGTCCTCCAATACAGAGGAAAGTGCACTCCGAATAACACCTGTAGACATTCAGTAGACTGTATAGTTTACGGAAGTCGAAACGCGCATGAAACTCCGTAATCTCTCTCGTTTCCAATCCATGTATTATACTATCTATGGTAGCAGCGAAGGCAAGCGTACGCACCTCTATAATAACTATCACTACTAGTAACGGCGGCTTTATTCGAAGGTTCAGCAAGGGCATTCTTTACGAGTGCAAGATCATCTGGGCAGGTTTCTATCTTCCTACGTTGGCCAGGCTTTTCAACCACACACGAGGCATTTAGTATGCGTGCTGTTGTGTCATGTTTCATGTGACTTGGGATTATGAATAATGTGATGCGGTTACGTGATTAAACTCCAGATAGCATGTTTGAATATGCATTAGTGGCCGATGTCACCAGACGTACTACTACTCGTGCTAGTCCCCAGTCACGTCATAGTACGGTACGTCTTAGCAAGGACACTTTATAATTATTACATGGACTGGAAACCACCGCGTAACGTAATACAATAAATTGCCGCAATCCTCGTTGCGCCTCGTTCCCAACCTTTTCAGACAAAAAAAGGCTTTTGTGAAGTTGTCTTAGCTTTGGAGTGGCTTACAGTTACAGAAAGCTGTTCTTTTGTTGAGGTAAACCCGTTATAAGTCTTAAAGATAACGTTAACATACGGGTCTTAGCTTCTACGTGCATATTTGCCTCGCTACGCTACTTTGGTTAGGCTCCTGGACACACCGATGAGTAGGCATTTGTTATGAAAGGTGTTTCCAGCGCTTAATGGTATGATACAAGTCCTATGTTAGTTTGTATTGAAAAGGATGTTTCTTAAAGTAAGGGCAAACGATTTTAATCGAACGATGCGCATGTTTTGTTGTCAGGCCACTGCAAATATGGTAATAGTTATGGCCTTATTTAACGTTTCACAGTATACCAGGATGGTTTCTCTAAGTCCAGATTATATTTACATGATGAATGAACCTATGTTTATTTCTATACATTGCCTTGAACTGATGTTTATTAATTATTGGTTCATTGCTTATTTTGAATTAGCGATGCAGAAAGGGAAGCGAAGAATGGTTTATACATAACAAAAATCAACGTCGCAGCACCCCAGACAAGTCCCAGTCTTCTGATGCACTATAACAGTCACATCGTCGTGTAAATGTACTAACTCATTAATAATTCATGAGCAACGAGGATTAGCGACGCGACATGAATTTATTGTGGTTTCCAGTCCAAGTGTCCTTGGTCTTAGTACGTCTGGCTTGTCTGAATCGTGTACAAGACAAGTCAAGAAAGCTGCAAGCATGAGCGCTAGCATCTCTAAACCTGGGACGAGCGGAGGCTGTATAGTTTCTCCAGGTTCAGTCACGGTAGGATGCATGCTGAATTTATAGAATTACATTTACATGACCTCGATCATCCATATGTAACGTTGCCGTCTGATGCCGGACAGTCGGGTATGCCCCGTATTACTATAATATAGCTTAGGCGTTGTATCCCGAACGCGCCCCTGGTCGCGTTCAACTCTTGTCTATATTACCTTATTAATACCCACCATCCGTCATCAAACCATTAATCACAATGTTACACATACGACATATAGAAGCAGAGATAATATATAAATCTACATAATATCTCTGATAGAAGCTATCTCCTAATTAAGGATTCTGGCAATTACGCCGCTCAAAACTTGGGGTATGATTCTTTGAAGGAACACCAAATAGAAGTTGTTTTGGCCCTTGGCCCTTGTTGATTAGTTCACGGTGAGTGTGGTTTTGCGGATTATGGATATCATATAAACACACACAAACTAATCAGAACAAGTTTGGTATATGCGTGGACCGGTTCCAGACCCTACATCCTGTAGAGTCCCCAACTACGTTACATTTGCGATAATGCTTACGTCAGTAGGGTCTGGGTACGAGACTAAGGAGCGGGGTATCTAATACCCGTACGTCATTTATATACTCGGCCTAGCGCCTATTGGTTGCTAGGTATGTACGCGTACCTAGCAACCAATAGGAACGACCACCTCCCACAAAGGTACACAGCCAAATTTATACAATCTGTACCAGATATGATCTTGCCACCATACTCTGATCAGACACAATTATCAGTCTGAACCAGGTATGATTGCAAGTAATAATGTGGTCCAGAATGATACGACGACCGCAAACAGAATAATGGCACATCCTGGTACATAAAAGCAACAATATGTCCCAGACTGGCGATCATATCAGTATCAGACCGATTACAACATGTACCAGAGGCAGAGTATACGTACAAATAGGTATTATTTCAAACATTACACGTGTCAGTTGTAATTCCAATTCGTGCTCGCCTGTATACATGTACCGGCCATGTCTAAGCGTAAGTTAAGTCATAGTGTACGTGTATGCTTGCTGGGTAAATCGACGTTCAGGGTGTACTTTACTTTACACGCCTCCATAGTTTCCGATTCACTTTTTAATACATCCAGGAGTCTTTTAACACATATACACACTGAATAGACAAAGCTGCAGCCTGCAGCTAGGTATGTAAATAAGTATTGTCGTTGTAAGGAAGCTATGTAACCTCAATAACATGTGACCCAGCAAGCTTGATTCACCCACTACCGTGATTCATTAGCGTGCATACACGCGCACGTAAGCACACATTACACACACACACACACACACACACACACACACACACACACACACACACACACAGCACAGCCAATATTCCCTTCTTCCTTCGCTGTGACTGCAATCGTGTGCTTTTCTTTCCCGCAATGTTCCATGCGTAACGGTTGATATGGCCGGGGGTTCAGGGAGAAGGAGTTATTTCTACTGAAGTGAAATGGGTAAGGGGTTTTTTGCACTATCTGATGGTTACTGTTGTATTTTATTTCATTTCAGTATTACGTTGTGCCTTGTGGAGAGAGTTTCAAGTATCAGAGTTTTGATAAGCGCCATCTTGAGAGCCTTTCTCACAGGGTTTTTGCTTTTGTTGAAGAGGCGCGTTTGTGTGGAACAGTACCACTGTGCAGAGGTTGGCTAGTGCATTATAAATCTGGAGCATAAATGTACAAACGTACAGGCAGACAATCAGACAATCCGTGCATTAATGAGTGGTGTGGTGAATGTGAACCTATAATGTCAGATTGTAAGTTGCTATTCAAGCATAATAATTTTTATTTATTATTTTCTCCCTTATATTCAAAGGGAGAGAAGATCCTATCGTTTGTTTGGTTCATTCTCAAGCAGATGGGAATTTCAGTCCCTAGTCTTGCCAGTGTCAAACAAGTTACCCAATATTGTAACACCTGTTAAAGTAGGTTGCATTGTAGCAATCAATAATTACACAGTGCCTCGGCTGAACTGATGTATCTCATAGTCTCATTTGAAGGGCAAAACACATACACGTAAGTATGCACATGCATGGTCACTAAACATATCATAATGTTATATTTCAGAGAGATTTACCATGGAAGTGTCTGGAACACTGACTCTTGCTTTCTTGCACCCAGGGTTAAACTCTCTGATGGCAAGTCAATCGCTTCGAGGGATTGTGTTTATCTTGCTTCTTGCTGAGTTGGGAACAGTTGTAGGGGTGGTGGTGAAGTATTTCCATGCAAGAACTCCTTGTGCTGGAAGAGCTATTTACCACCTGGAACACCAAGAAAGGTATGCACACAATGACACATGTACATATATGACATGTACTCATTTGCCTAGGCATCAAAGTGCTCATGCAATCTGTCAGAGTTGCCGCTTGTTTCTACTGGAAGACATGCAACTACCCTCAACAAGTTGTTGCAGTGCAGACCAAGTGATAGAGCACCATGCTATCATGTCACAGCACAAGTGTTTGGTAAATTCAGAGGACTACACAGAGCTTGTAACACCACAGTGCAATGTAAGATCTATGCATAGTGTTGGGGTGGTTTTTATTACCTTCTCTTATACTAAATTTTAGATGCTGTATGGAATCTTGTTTTAAGTTGCAAGATGGAGGTGTGGTGTGTGCTTTCAGAAACTGCAGTCACAGGATGGTGCAAGGCCCTTTGTGAATGAGTATGACTGTCCCCTGCTGGAGCTGACCAGAACCATTTTCGCCACATCTGGGAGAAACGTATTCCAAGCAGTCTTGGTTGTCCCATGAATGTGGTGCTAGCTGTTGCTCTGAGGAAGCACTACTGATCATGACAATTGAGAACGTTGAATGGCAAGAAATTACTTGGACAAAACTTATTTTGAACATGACTGGAGCAACACTTTGTATTCCTACAATGTTTATTGTGTACTACGATACGTCAAGAGTGGTAAAAATAACCTCTTCCGTACAAGGAAAACCGCCATATGAATTACGTTATTAGTAACTGTAAACACTTCCATACATGGAAAATAAATTTATGTTAGCGTATGTTATCATTCTGATCCAAAGCCGTTGTACAATCAGATTTAGGCTGTTACGACAGTCTCGGACAGTCGACTTGTCTACATACCTTGTACCAGATTGTTCACAACCTTGTATACCATATATGTTATCATATATGGTGTGTGTATGGGTACAGTCTGGGTCAATAAATAGAATTTGGCTGTGTACATAGCAACACGTACTTAGCGACCATGCCTGCCACAAAACCAATACAGGTAATAATGTCATCACATACAAAAAGAATAAAAGCAACGCTATTGTGGTTCACTCTCAAGTCTCATCGTACAGGCCGAGAACATGTAGTTACTATCTGACATAATATAATGTATTGTGCGGGCATGTTATAGAGGTTGCGTAGTAACCGTATGTTAGAACAGTATATGCAACATTTGGTAAAACAGTAAAAAAAAGAGGAGCTAGGAGGTAGACCAACTTTTCATCTGGCAAATGAATAGAGCTCTTTCATGGTCACATGACGCGTGGGCTTTAATTTCGTTAATTGCTTTATTGTCCGCCATATTGGTGCTCGGTTTACTATGGAAACATATGGGCTTATGCTCGGTTTTGGTACTTTTGATACGTATAACTCGCGCTCCGAGGGCACAAGTAAACATCATGTTTTTACAAATGTTAGTCATGTCATAGACCACAATAATATATATTTAAACGACACTCTGGAGTAATGTTAAACACCAAAACCAAGCATAAGCCCATACTTCTCCATTGTAAACGAGCACCAATATGGCGGACTAATTTGAAGATGAATGCTATTAAGTCACGCGATGAATGTGCTTTATAGCGAGACGAATAATCAGCCCGTGATTTTTCACGGGACATACTAGTATATATATAATACTACTAGTAGTTATTTTTACATTTTGCGTGTACGCACAGATCGATGCATATGTGTAGTGACCAATATACAACTACTTAAGTTCGAGAGAGATAATATATAGTTCGAGCCGGCTAGTAATTAAATTTCAATCATGCCCGTATTGCGTATGACTAGTTTTTATGTGTTAACGTATCGGGGCTGCATGGTGATAAAAAGTCTCGCCTGTATGAGATTAACGTCACTTCACATCTAGTGGGACATTTAAGAATCGGGTCACTTCGCTCTTAGTGGCAATCGAGCGATATAAAAAAGGAGAACAGTTCTGCGCTATATCTGTGTCATAAGACGGCACGGGCGCTGGAGCCGGGCGGGCAGGTCCGGCAATTGCCGGACCAATATTTAAAAATAATAATATTATTATTAAAATTAAACACAAAGTGGTAATGTTGGCTGCTGTGAATAAAAAACGCAGTATACATACATGTGTATGTACGCGCACGCATAAATTATCGCTACATGTACATCAATGCTGCCAGTTAATTATCGCATTGAATAAAATTACTGTACTAAACACACCAATGGATCAGCACCTGTCGTCATCGCTACCATTGTCCTCTTCGACTAAGCCCACTGGCTTATCGATTGCATCGCTGCCAGAGAAATTTCACAACCGAAGTCTTTACTTTTACCTAAGCGTGCCTTTGGATCCACAGGGAAAAAAGCCCGCGAATCGTATATAAATGATTGCATAATTGATTGGGCATTCAAAATCCTCTGCGAATCATAATTGAAAAAATCAATTAAAAAATCTAGAGAAAGAGTCATTTCGGATTTTTGAATGGATTTCAGTGATAAAATCAATCGCGATCATTTGATTCTCTAATTGATTGTAAGGTATAGAAATGTGCAAATTATTTAGTCTCAGATTCTGTGTATGATTTTTTGTCAAGATTCATCTATGAAATACGTTCAAGCCGGGGTTACACAGATGCCAAAATATATCTAAGAGTCAGATTCTGTAGAGAACTCTGCATTTAAAAAGTTCTGTTTGTCTGTGCTGTCCTGGCATTTCTGAATATTTCGAGATGCTCTGGTCCGAGCTAAAATTGATTGTCTCCTCTTGCAGACCAGCTCATCGTCACTGTTGTAGCTTGGTGGTGGTGGTGACAATTCATTTGGATTTATTGCTGAGACTGACTCTCTGATACTTTTCACAGCTTCTTCATCATCAGCATGTATCTCCCCTTGCTGAATGGCTTGTTGAACTGCTTTATCGCGTGCCGCCTATGATCAGCGTGCAATGAGTCATATGCATGCTGACAGTAGCGTATAACTTACAAAAGTTAATCGGCTGCACTTAAGAGAGAGGCGTCACTTCTGCTTTAGAGCAGGACTTCCATTAGTCAAGATATAGTAGACCTTCGACTGGTGTAATAATCCTATAGCAATCCGAATTTAAGTAGTGGATTGTTTCATATATATGTATAATAGTGTTACCTTTACTCTCTTATTAATCTGCTTGTTTGAAGCAGCCGGATAGCCATGCAATCCAAGATTCTCTTGGACAGAATCAGCCAGGCTTTTCTGGAACTATGGTTCCAGCTCACTCCACATTGTGGACTGAAGGACTTCAGCTAGCTGATTTGAGAACTGCTCAAACACGTCTTGAAAAACTCTCTGTTGGATGCAGGCTGTATATTACATATTGCATAAGGTATACGAACGTACAAGAGGTATTGTTTTCCCCAGGGAAAGGGAAGAATCCTCTGAAAATCGAATGCACCCTATATATATATATACACTGATGTACTATACATTTATCGCGTTAACTTGCTACTTGATGGCATTTGCTGCTTGACTTTCGAACTCTTTCTCTAGTTCCTGAACCCAGTCTTCAAGCAATCTCACTCTCTGCCTTAGAAGGTCTTCATTCGTTTAATCATCATTTTCAGCATTAGCTGTAGAAGTTCTTGATCCTTTTTTCGCCGCCATAAACACGTGAAAAGGTGTGAATAGGTATTAACTGTGCATGTGTGAATTGAAAGTGGTGGGCGAAATATAGAGCTAGAGAATGTCTCGCTCTAGAAAGAAGGAAACTTTATTCAAATGCAATTGCAAGAGGTGTAAGGGACGTTCCTTGTACTCATACTCATCAGTTAGAAGGCACCGAGAAGTGTTTGGTCGAATGCTTCCCTCAGAATCAGTTTCTGTGTCAGCTGAATCAGCGGATACACACATTGAATGCACTGAGGACATGGATTGTGCATGTAGGTTTCAGTACAAAATCATGATAAGTGTGGCTTGCTAATGTTTTATTCATCGTTTGGAATGGTGTACTTGGTGCACGTGAAAAATAAATCAATTATAAAATCAATTTCAGATAGAATCATGTGATAAATGCAACTCAAATACTACGCAGCATTTTATAAACGATTTGGTAACCGGAAAGCATCTGCAAAATTGTGTAAATGATTTCCACATGCATAATATTCATATTGAAATATCTATTAACTGATTTCGTATCATCTATGGAATAATTGCTGAATTCGCGGAACAATAAATCATAATGAAATCCAACATTTCATGTATTAAATCTACTAATAAATCAAAATTGATTTTCGGTCTTTTTTCCCTATGATCGAAGGGCCAGATGCGCTCGTTTCGAGCCGAATTGTGTGAAAAATGCAGCTGGCTCCATTACGATAACTTGATTCTACTGATGCAGCATACTGCTACATATGTATGAAGGCAGAGCATGGAAATAAGTTTTTTGCAAGAACCAAACGCGACCCAGCTTTCATAAGCAAAGGCTTCAAAAACTGGAAAAATGCTACCATCGCATTTAATGCACATCTCAGAAGTGACTGCCATAAGAAAGGGTGCGAAATTCTGGAGCTACACAGTACAACTAGTGATGTTGCTGAGAATTTGAGCAAAATGTACAAGGAAGAGAATGAGCTAAACAGGATGATGCTCATTAAAATTTTACAGAATGTTCGATTTCTTGCATGTCAGGGTTTGTCATTAAAGGGACACAAAGGCAGTGAAGACAGCAACTTCACACAGCTGTTGCTTTTAAAAAGCATTGGTTGTCTTGAAGTGCTCACATGGATGAAGAAAAAAAAACAACAAGTATGCCTCTGGTGATATTCAGAATGAATTTCTTCAAGTTATGGCCTTGCACATTTTGCGTAACATCTGCTCAGATATCGTCAAGAATGGTTTCTATACTATCATGGCTGATGAGTGTACTGATGTATCTAATGAAGAGCAGTTTGTGATCTGCATATGCTGGGTTGACAACACCACTTTGATAGATCATGAAGACTGTGTTGGTTTGTATGGTGTCGATACAATTGATTCCAATACACTGATGCAGAGCATTGAAGACGTTCTACTGCGTATGGGTTTACTACCGTCACAGTGTCGTGGTCAATGCTATGATGGTGCATCCAACATGGCAGGGTGTAAAAATGGTGTTGCAACCCAAATACAAGCTAAGGAGAAGAAAGCTATTTTGACCCATTGCTATGGGCATGCTCTTAACCTTGCTGTGAGTGATTGCATAAAACAATCAAAACTTTGCCAAGATGCTATGGATTCTGCCTTTGAAATAAGCAAGTTGATTAGGTATTCACCTAAACGGAATGCTGCCTTTGATTGCATCAGAGTGCAAAATGTCACAGATGATGATAGTGCTGTGCACAGTGTAGGCATTTGAGCACTGTGCCCTACTAGGTGGACAGTTAGAGGAGATGCTATTGAAAGCATACTTGAACACTACATCACACTAAAGTAGCTATGGGAAGAGTGTCTTGAGACAAGGCTTGATCCGGATATCAAAGGCAGAATAATTGGTGTCCAGGCACAGATGGATACTTTCAATCTTTTGTTTGGCCTTCATCTCAGTATGAAGATTATTAAAATCACTGATAACTTGAGCCGAACCCTACAAACTAGGTCAATATCTGCATCTGAAGGGCAATCAGTGGCCGAGTTGTCTGTAAAAACACTTCAGTTAATGCGAAATGATGAATCGTTTGATGCATTCTTCAGATTGGTGAACTGCTTCCGTGAGCAAAGGGTACAAGTTCTCCCAAACTACTGCGTAAGAGAAAAGTTCCTAGTCGCTTTGAAGTTGGAGAGGGAAAAGAATCATACAATGATAATAGTATTGAGGATCATTATAGAAGACTGTATTTTGAGGTACTGGATTTAGCAGTTACAGGGATATCACAGCGGTTCAACTAACCTGGCTACTCCATCTATAAGAATCGTGAAAACTTGCTGGTTTATGCAGCCAACTGAAAACCATTTGATGAACAACTTTTTGCAGTACTTAGTCACTACGATGATGATCTTGCATCTTGTCAACTCTCTGGTCAGCTATAGATTTGGGGGCCTATTTTGCAGAGCATTCTGAGCCAGTGTCTCTGCGTGATTGCATTCAAGCACTACAGAAAATGTCAGCCACACAGAAAGAATTGCTTAGTGAAGTGTGCAAATTGGCGCGACTGATTCTTGTAATGCCTGCAACGAATGCTTCTAGTGAACGCAGCTTTTCTTTAATGAGACGCTTGAAGACATACTATGTGTCAAAGCAGACTAAACCATGTAATGTTGTTAAACATTCATCAGGAGAAGCTAGACGCTTTATCGATGGATGATATTGCCGAGGAATTCATTCAAGGAAATGATCATCGGCTTCGGATTTTTGGACGCGTCTGAACTGAATAAATGATCAAGTAAAACTTTATTTGGTGCATAAATATAATTGTGAAAACGTCTCTCCAATAAGCATTTTAAATGTACAATCGCAATTTCGAATTCATTGCCGTGATTTTTGGGCGGCGAACCTGCGAACTGATAAAATTCCTGATGGTTTAGGACATTAATAGCGCACAACTTGCAAAGCTTCTGGGGGTCTGGGGGAGCTTACAGCGCTCCCCCATGCCCCCTAGCTGGGCGCCAGGGGTTAAAAAAAACCCTCCCGCACCCACCCCCTTCGTCTCCGCCCACCTAATTATTTAGGCGGTGGCTATTTTTACGGTACCGTAAAGCCAGCTCACTTTGCTATTCTTACGGCAAGCCACTAATTTAGGTCTGCTGAAACCCATAAGTGCAAGTATATATGAATCGCACTCATTGCCTATATTCTTACGGCAATTCCGGCACTATTATTAGACCTCTGTCCCCTGCACGCTGCACGTGCAAATAATATCTACGGTACAATATCTATGGTAGCATTTACAATTTTGTGGTATAGACTTTGCTGATAAATATGAAAAACAAATGGGAGTTCACATAGAAAAACAGGCACTACAAAACCAATGCTTGCTCTTTGGAGCTCTCTTCAGTCCAGTGCACTTCAAATGGACCCAATCAAGGCAACCATCACAGCAAATGCTCTCCATGGAATGCAGGTGTGTGTGACACACAGAGCAGGTCCAACTACCTTGAGTGCGCATAGTATCCATTGCGGCCTCCAGTAGGTCCCAGGCATCAGAAGAGAAGTATTTTCGGATTTGTCCAACACAAAGTCAAACATCGTCATCCAAGCACTTCCTCGTAATCTTTTCAGGACGACACTCTACTTCATCTTCTTGTATAAGATCTCCTCCACGTGTTGCTCTTTCGGTTACTAGTACTTCTTGATCGACAAACCACTATGACACCACTGACTAGGTCCATTTCGAACTCTCTGGCCACAGCTGTTACTCGCACACGTGCAGCGGACAATTAGTGGCTTGCCGTAAGAATAGCAAAGTGAGTTGGCTTTACGGTGCCGTAAAAATAGTCACTTCGAATTATTTATTCATTTGCCGGACCAATGTTTTATACCTCGGCGCCCCTGACTGACGGTGTACTTTAAGAGAACAAAAATACTCGTCCCCATCGTCCGTACCCAGTCCCACCTCCTCCGTTGTCTTCTTATTATTCTTCTTATTCTTCTTCCTTCCGGATAGTATAACCAGCCCCAATGAGAGGGGGGGGCAGGGGGGGCAAAATCCCCGGGCCCGGGCCTCAATGGGGCCCGGGCCTTTAGAGCCACGCCTTTTATTAGTCCTTAGGCACGCCCCCTCAGGCCTGGACGATAATGAATGGCTTAGTTGCTAATTAGTTTCGGGGCCCAGACCGTTGTAACCGATCAGCGTCTTGGTTTACACTCTCTGTTTAACGAGCTGCAAGAATGAGCTACCATCACAAATCAGGCGCCCAGAAAAGAAGGGAAAAGGCAATGCGTGCTGAAGGGTCAAAGGGCAGAATTCGCTAAAACAACATGGGTTTGCAGGGGCGGATACAGGATTTTCCTAAAGGGGGGGTTGAGACCCGCGATACGAAATGCGGGGGGGGGGTGCTGTCCACTTATGGCCCGATACAAAAAGCGTGCGGGTGGAGAGGGGGGGGGGGGGGGGGGCCGTCCACTTAAGGCCCGATACGAAAAGCGTGGGGGATGAGGGGGGGGGGGGGGTGCTGTCCGGCGCTTCAGGCCCGATACAAAATACGGGGAGGGGGAGGGGGGGCTGTTTAGCAGAAGAGGGGGCGGTACCTTATATGAAAGGGGGGGTTGCAACCCCCCAAACCCCCCCCCCCCCCCCCCCCCCCCCCCCCCCCCCCCCCCCCCCCCTTGGATTCGCCTCTGGTTTGATGTAAGTGATAGCGTTTAAAGATTTAATGAGATTGATTATATTCATTAGGCTAGGGGCCCTAGAAAAAATTTGCCCCGGGCCCGGGCTGGCTCTTGGCGGCCCTGAGTATAACTCACGACAGGAACGTTTGTAAAGCACGCCAAGTGTATCAATCGCTTCAGGATGTGTCCGCATGTTATCTTCAGGTGTATCTTAGACGCCTAACTTATCGGGCAATTAGCGGAAGCTAGTAGTACCTTATTTGGTGTTGATTTACAAATAGCACATTACATCAGCTATCACAATGTTCATGACGCACCAGTATAAAATAACCAGCGTTATCAAATTCGATGGTTTTACCGCATGGACAATTCTGATTCCACTCGAGCATCTAAAAGTGGAAAGATCCAGATGCTGCCAGATCTGCCAAACGTGCGTATGTCAACCGCGGTACCGAAAGGAACAACAAAACGACCACCAAAGGTACGTTACGGCATCGATAAATGTTGGATCGATAAATTACGAGCATGCATGGTAGGGTAGCGTCAGGTATATTCGCCAGGGGGGAGTAGTCGCCACCCGCACATTTAATAGCGTATAAAAACTAAAATAATAAGTTTGGATCTTTCTATATGAGTTTAAAACAACCCTAATAGGCTCCTTTGTTAGTAGCATACACAGTTTCGTTGCTCTGTAGAATAAACAGGGGGGTGGCGAACACTCCTGACGTTATCGCAGGTGGCGATCACTACCTACGCTACCCTATATCGCTAAAATGGAAGGAATAGTTTAGTTACAGCGGTAGATACTGCGTCTCTCCGTTTTATAGTAATATGCCCTGTTTGAAATCTGTGTATAACGCCAAAGTTGCTTACGTCAATTTGGTCATGTATTGTTTACTTATCCTATGTATTATATGGCTTCGCTTTTGAATCCTTTACTACAACAGAATTGCAGATTCTAAAATAAACCTGTCATGATCGCGCAAGTTGACGTTTATGCTACCTGATTCTATGCGTTTCAAGAACTAAATACAATACCAAATCCTTCAGAAAAAGTTAGGAAACGAGTAATAAAACATTCTCTACACGATAAGGTTGGTGGTATATAGGAATCAAAGGTGATGGTGGTGTAAAAAGCAAGGGAACAAGGCTTCTGATTGAAAAGGAAAAATAAAATAGACCTATATTAGCACGCACATTTAAATATGACAACATGCTGCTAATATAGGTCTATTTCATTTTTCCTTTTCAATCAGAAGCCTTGTTCCTTGCATTTTACACCATTATCACCTTTGATTCCTATATACCACCAACCTTCTCGTGTAGAGAATGTTTTTTATTACTTGTTACTGATTTAATTAAGGGTGAGATTTTGACAGCTCTA
The DNA here is from genome assembly GCA_963681505.1 of Eunapius fragilis. Lineage (NCBI taxonomy): Eukaryota > Metazoa > Porifera > Demospongiae > Spongillida > Spongillidae > Eunapius > Eunapius fragilis. The sequence continues at coordinate 4,186,576 of OY811984.1, forward strand.
CACAAATTAAGTGATAGCTCGTTTGTAAATTAGAAATACTTATTGCTTCAGGCCATTAGAAATCAACTGAAGACCACAGTCAGAATCAGCACCAGTGTTATGAGTTCTATTATTTTAACACCGTGTTGTTTTAAGTGTAATGAAGATTGAGTCAAGTGCGCCCATGTTTCCCAGCTATTTTTTTCTAGTCTTTAGTGCAATTGATGTATTTATTAATAGTTAGTGAAATAAGCTTGTTTAAGTGTTTTTATACACATGCGCAGGATCAGTTATGAGACTGATGATGGTAATTTACAGTGAGATGGCTGTCAGTTTTACTTGTACTTTAATATCCTGTATGGTCGTACATATGTATATGATGTATAGTTTTGTTTATAATAACAATCTATTTTTTTTCAACAATAAATACAGGCAAAGTGAATAGAAGAAGTAGCCATACCAGCCAGAGATGTCAAGACTGTTGAGAAACGGTGAATTTGTAATAATTTTGATGTATTCATTATATATGTTGACATGATAAGTTGATTAGTCTTGGCAATTCATGCTTGGTAAGACTTGATAAATTTGGCTAATTAATATATTCTTGCAAAGTCTTGATAAGACATACCAAAACATTGCAATAATTTGTTGTTGAGTGCATGCACATTTATTTTGGACTTCACCAAAACAATATTCCACAGAATACTTACTGTGTCAGTTTGACATGAATGGAATTATCAGATCCTGACAGGAATATTATTAGCAGACTCATAACATGATATGCCATCTTAGATGTTGTGAAGTCCTGTGCAAATTATAAAATAACAGTTTTTGTTTTGCAGATAATAACTGAAGTGTTGGTCAGCATGTCATATTTTTATGGGATCCTTACATTGTGCCACAACCCCAATTTTATAGGCATACACATTTTACATTCCAAAAATTCAAAGAAAAGGTTTAAAGTATTGCAGTTTCATACAGCAGGTATAGGAGAATACAAAACTGGAGTAGGAGCATACATAATAGAGGTAGGGGCCAAAAGGGCCGTGTTATGCACAATATCAGATTGACTGATGGTTAGTCTCTGCAGACTACTGTAAGGGTATACAGCATGACTGGGGGTTATATGCAGCTGTGTTGAAACATTAGTAATCTCTGCTGATGCTGAATTGCCGCAATATGATGAATTTGTGTAGATTTCTGATGGCTGGTACTGAATAGATATAACAGCACTCGCTATTAATATTCCAAAACCAATCACAAAGAAACTGCCTTTAATAAACAAATGCCTCAATCGTGACCTTTGAGTATTTTTAAATTGTGAACACCAAAGTTGTGGAAGCTCGTTGCAAACAGTTCCATTTATGAGAAATAATGTGTCACTTTCCACTGTCTGTATCTCAGGTGACTTATCATCCTTCACTACCAAGGAGTCGCCATTATCTGTGAAAGATAATTACAGCAATAATGGATCTTGGATAAGCCCTGTCAGTGTTTGGTTTATTGGAATAAAATTTTACTTATTTATGTGCAAAATTTTCCCACTCAATATTTCACTGGTCAATGATTTAGGCCCCCACCTGAAATCATGGTTGGTCTAAATCATTTGAGTGAAACCAGCAAAATGTGCATGTACATGTACTGTATTATACAGGGTGTCCACAAAAGAACGCAACGATGTTAAATGAATATAATTCTTTTATATGATTGTCAATCTAAATGAATGTACAATACCCAAACCATGATGTGTTGTTAATGTCCCCAGTATGGGATAAGCTCAAGACCACTTTATTGAGATAGTCTAATAATAATAATAACTTAAGAAACCACATTAGTCCATGGATAGTAACTTATTGGAGTGATTAGATCAATGAAATCCCTTTCAATTAATTAACTTGACACAAATGTACAACAACTTTTAATTAATCATACAATTTATACATTTCAGAATAACTTTGAGGAAATTTTGAAAAGTATGAAATTTGATTGCCGTTTTGAGTAGTTAATATTCAAAGCAACAAATCAAACTTGAAAATGCTGAACGTCCACTTCAATTTTAATTAACTAAGTTTTACATTACATAATCTAATCAAATGGTGCTTTGTTTTCATTTAATAATGGGCTGATTAGTGATGGTTAGGTTTAGGTATCCCACAGCCACTGCTGTTTGCGGCTGGACACAATTCAGATAATTGGCTAATACAGTATACCTTTTGAATGGTATAAATATTGAATAAAGTACCCTCTGTTAACTTGAAATTTTTGACTAATTGTTCAGCAAGTGCTGAACCTCATGGAGGTAACACCCTTTGTACGTTCCATAGGAAGAGAAAGTAGTACAAAAATACATTCCACCCACAGAGAAATGGTATAGTATGACAAATAGTCTTTCGGAAGAGATGCCAATTCAAATGTTCAACACTTTAAAAAGCAGGACATTTTATGTGCTCATACTCACCATGGCTTTCATCAGCTTCATGTGTTTGAATTGTTCCATTATCACTCTCATTATCCTGACACACTTCATCAGCAGCGTGTTTTTTTGCCTATAACACAGACTGTGTATTACTAATATACCACCGCCCGACACCTTACATGCAGGTCTAAACGCTTAAAATTGCTATGTGAATGCTTTGTAACAGTAGTACAATATGCATTCTGAGATTACAATATTTCTCCCACTGAATTTATTATAAATGGAAAAAAAAGTCTGGTGTATGTGTATATAATTTTTGTCCTACCCTTTCCACTTCTGCATTCCAGTCCATCCTGATCAAGACTACACACAGTGTGATGCACTGAAAAATGATATACAATAGTACATGTTGGTTTATATGCATTGAACAAGTATTAGAAGTATGTTTTAAGCCTAGTGTTGCATGCAACATTGCACTCTAGTATTTGTGTTGCTTCAAGAAGGCATTTTTCAAATACCAAGTTTTGTATCAACCCTGGTTGTAATATTAAGAGATCTAAAACACAAGTTCACATTTGCAAGTGCAGTAGCCCTGTCCTAGTTATTCCATTGCATCTACAAGAAAATTAATCTGTCAGGTATAAGCAGCATTTCTACACATGCACATTTATAGAAACTGGGGTTGGTATATATACAAACAAAATATTTTAGCTCGCAAAAGACTATATTACCGAAACCCAAAAATGTTTCATCAGCAAAGCTTATACATTTGCTTACCTGCAATACATTTGCACAAGCAAGACCAAGACATAATCCTAGAGCTCCCATACGAAATAACAGACTCAGTACGATTCCAATGGGCAAGCCAATAAGATAGTAGCAACAGAAGTTAACAACAGCAGACACAAACTGTCGACCACACCCCTTCAGAACTGAAGTGATTGTGCTCTGAAAAAGGTTGCTTCTCTAAATATGCTACAATGTTAGAGTAATTCTGATATTACCTGTACTGCATCTACTATTGCAGATCCTGCACAAATATGAATTACTGCATGGATACCATCCAAGACTTCTCTGTAGTTATATGCATTTCAGCATCAGTTAATATACATGTAAATGCCAACCTGTTTTCTGTAAAAACATGACCAATGAAAGGTCTGATGCATTCCAGTGTCATGGCAATTATTAATGCAGTGATAACTGAATAAGGAAATTGAGGGCAACACTAGAAAATTCTGAGCAATAGTAATCTCTCACCAGCAAGAGCAATACAAATGTATGCTACTCTCTTTGCTCCCTTTGCACTGCCTGCGCCTAGTTCATTGCCAATACGAACAGTGGTAGCCGTAGCAAGTCCATACTGTGGCTGTTGCCAAATAAATGTGTAGCGTAAGAAGAACCAGAGGAATTTCTACATTGGCTCACCCCAAATATGAAAATAAGGAGATTCATATATATAGATACCAGAGCAAGGTCATTTTCACCAATAGTTCCTGCTATAATGATTGCAATTTCACCAGCCCACCACTCAAAACAGTTCACTAGCATTCCAGGCAATCCAAGTCGTACAAAATTCCACCAGCCTGTTAGGCTCTCCCAGCTCCAACCATGCCATGTTTTTTCGTAATCTTTGGTTTTTCGTATGTAAGCCAATGTAATTATTGTGGAAATCACAATAGAAAGAGTCAGAGCAATAGATGCCCCCCTGGATTTGAAGAACCATATAGTAGCTCTACACAGTTTCAAGAATATACATAACTTACATTGTGCCAAGATGTAACCCATATATCATAACTGCGAGCAGTACAATAGCAAGGACACAATACAGACCTCCAGACACAATTAAAGGCCTCATAATACTCTGTGTAGAATAAATAGTACTCAACAAAGGATTTGTTTTTGGGGTTTAGAGGTTATTGCATTGTTAACACTGTTATTATCTTGTATTGTATAATGTGTATTTTACTAATTTTGACGTCTAGAATCGGAGGGAAATAAAAATTGGATCCTTTACAGCAGCAATACAGCAATAAAAACCAGTAAATTGCATCTAACCTCCCAGTTACATATAACTTATCTTGGGTGGTGTCATGATATTGCATGTGTATGTACGGATATCTTTTACTTCATTGGGCATATGATGTGAACTACAAGTGGACTGACACTATGCTCATTGATTATCACTAGCGAACAGAAGACAGTGGTTGTAGTTCCCTATAAAACTGACAGACAATTATAATGTGTGATTGCCACATACGATGTTACTACAATAGCATTAAACCATATAAAAAATTACGACAGAAAAAATTAAATGTCCATATCTTCACAATCTTAATCGTTTATATATTTATTTATTTTTTCGTACTTGTGTACAATTACCCGGGAACAGTTTGTGGAGGCATTCACAGTTACAGAGGGAAAAAGAGGGGCTTATGAATGGTTCCTTATGATACTACATAATTTACCATTTCTACATGGTCTGGCGTAGCTAATATGCAAGCATTTCACAAAAATTAGTGGTGCATGTACTTGCCTGGCACTCCAAATATCTGGAAAGAATCATGTTAAGAAAGTAGAACTATATAAAAATTAATGAATTAATTAAATAGAATTGTATTAATAAAGAGTACAAACATACTGGCAGAGCTATGCAATAAACTTTCATGTACTGTCCAGTTAACCTGGACAAGATATTGAAAGATAAGTACCAAAGCAACGTCCATCATAGGAACACTCACAATGCCACACAATGGGGTTGGTGCAAAACCAGTAATATAGAATCCGCATTAATCCACAATCCCCAGACGGGGAACATCACCAAAGAGAGTATTAAAATCCCTATTACAAAGAAAGTAATAAATTACATGTGAGAGAAATACGAGTACCTCTTTGTAATACAATGCCAACTTTCTTGAAGTTTTTGTGTCCATAGGCCTATCAGATTGATGCACACACTTGCTAATGAAACATCCCTACAACATGCTACACACTGTACCTGACAACACAAAGTTTCAGCAGCTGTACTCAATCCTTGACCGACAGATGTAGCAGTAACATTGATAAACTACGGAAAAAGTTATTATATTGATACAGCTTGAATTCAGATCAAGAACTTACTGAAATTGCAAGTGCTGCATATTGGTGTGGTTAATTAGCAGTGTATTAATGACCACAACAAAAAGGTAGTAACTCACCAGCTGTATCAAGCTCAACTGTACCTCCAGTGATATGTCCCACAAATATGAGGGATACGAACAGAACCAGCTCACTGAAACATATGACAACACACTGTGCAGAAAGAAGAGTTAACACTTTCTTTATTTCAGGAAGTCAAAGGTTGTTGTGATATACTATTTATACCTATCAACTGAAATAAATAAATGTCATCACAAAAACAAAGACCACAATTTTCTCAGTAACACAATAATAATCCTCACATTTACTGTTAGTATTACAGTTAAATACAATGACTTGTGGGTTAATTAAACAGCTTGTTCATAGCCTGGAACACTTAGGAGCACTTCTTATGGATTTCCCTAAGTTGTTGAGGATTCATGTGTCTGTAAGGAGACAAATTAGCTATCCAATGTTGCAGGTGGGGTGACTGAACGCTATGCCATTTCCAAAGCTGAATTCAGTTTCTACTCAGTCATAGGTATAGAGAAAAGCTACAATATGTATGCCTTACAGAATCCGATCTTAATGCAAATTTCCTTCATATGATTATGGTACAACTGTGTGACTAAAATGCATGTAGTGTTGCCATTCTCCATACACACTTACATACATGTACATGCAAAGGAGCAGCAATTATGCTGGGAGCCAGATTGATCCGTATCAGATATAGACTGCACATGTATCATTACTGCCATGGAAGAATGATATACTATAACTACCAAAATAATTTATCCAGTGACCGCTTCATTTGACATCTAGTAAGGACACTACTATGCAAAAAGCACGCTCACATCACAGCAGTGGTAAGAAAATACTTGAAAGAGCAAGTGGATCCATGAATAATCTGTGGATTCTTAAGAACGAGCAAGTGGATCCATGAAAAATCTTAAGAATGAGCAAGTGGATCCAAGAATAATCTTAAGAACGAGCAAGTGGATACATGAATAATCTTAAGAACGAGCATGTGGATCCACGAAAAGATGAAGACTACCGTGCAACAAATCCGTTTCTGGAAAGTTGCAACTAACTACTATATCCTCAGTTCAGTTTCCAATTGTTGCTGTACGCTTTCGTTGACACTCCTTAGCAGACTGCACTGTTCCTTGACCCTAATTGTTGAGAGATAGAAATACTACAGCAAGGCAAACTGTCTAAGATGATGTAAAAATGGAAATTTTGATGGCTGCGACAAGAAGATAGTTTAAGAAATATTTTGCAACATCATGTCAATCCCATCTGTAAAAAAAAAAAAGATAAGAATATCATAAAATTGCATTGTTAATTCTGGGTGCATTAAACAATGCCAAGTGTTCGGCAACTAATTCTCCAATTCCTATCCATATTCAAAGGTGCAGTATTGGCCATCTAACCATTATCTGTGTTCACTGCTAATATCCACTGGCAAAAACACATACCAAACTTTAAGAACACTCTTACTATTTAGGCACAATTTGTCCATTCATCTGCATTTTTAACCGTTCAAAATGAAAAATGTAATAACACATAATGAGGTTACACTGTTGCTTCTGGGGTACATCAAACAATGCTGAGCGCACTAACAACTACATGTAATTCTGCGATTCTTATTCATATTCGAAAGTGTAGCATTGGCCATCTAAACATTGACTGTAGTTATAGACTGCAGGCAGCAAAACGTTTAATGGACTGGCAGTAACAGTAGTACATGTATAAGCCAATAGGTACTGCAGTTCAGTTTGAAAATTTCACATATTTTTTATATGTAAAAATGCAGCAGAGTGGGCTACCATATGTAATCACCTGCACAAGAAATAAACACCTGTATGAGCTAAGCTGAGCAGCCAGAAGATTCACATACAATATTGCAAGTTTCAAGTTTATAAGCATTCCTTTCAGTAGAATACACAATGTATATTAACACACAAGAAAAGTAATTTTGCAAACACAATATAATGGCTTCATCGTGACTTGGTTAATATTAATATAACATAATATTACTGTACAGTACATATTCAAGCACACATATTGCTTACTATAGATTCAAAACAAATAATGAATTTTTCTATTTTGAAATAGATAATTGAACACACATGAAAACAATTGTCTGCTATGCTCCAAACATCTACATCTTAACAGTATCGATAACAATATATTCATAAATTATCCTTCATATACTGTACTTGCCATTCTTTGCTCTGAATGTTATTGTTCAGATTGAAAGCAGCAATAACTACCATACACAAGTCACTCCACCCAACCTTGAGACTGCTCCAGCAGAGGGTGACAATGTTGTAAATATGTAAGACAGAGACAAGGTCGATGAGCGTTAATGCAAACATTACACTCAGATGCATGCTTAAAAAACACATGGATTCCTAAAGCTTTAATCAAAAAAAAAAATTTGATTCTCATGCACATGAGGGGTTGGATGTTATATACATACGTTTGCATTAATGCATACACAGTTAAATGTACCACCATGCACCTAAAGCTTCCATTATCTAGTTGTAAACACATAATGCTCCATTGCCTGATATGTGAAGCAGCTCACATCAGCACGATTTTTAAACGCAGGACACGGTTATCTATCCACTCACTAAACATGTCACTTTGTACTCTTGATTTTCAAGAATCTCTCTATCCACTGCATGTCAAACCTGGCATGTGTATTTCACCACAGATGAGACACATACAGAGGGTATTGTGCCACCTCTCAACAAGCAGATAAGATCCTTTGAACGAAAACATATCAATAAAAAAGTACATACATTTAGGAAGTCCCATTTCCACCCCATTCATTACATTATGTCCCACTTCCGGTCACTTGTGCTGTGCCAGATGATTTTTATACAAGTACCATCTGCAAACACTGTACTATACTGTTACAAATGTATATTTGTCTTGCATCCATTTCTTTCAGACAGTTGTGCCAAAGTGAAGAATAATACAATATTAACATTTTCTTCAATACCCTCCTCTTTCCACAGCAGCTGATGTTGTGCTCTTGTTGTGGCTTTGTTTCCTGTGCACTGAAATCCTATTTAGCTGGTACATTCAAATTCATTACCTATGGTTTGATTACCTCAGAGCTTGTGGTTTGGAATTAAGATTCAATCTATATGCGTTCTTGAATGTCACAAATTAAAAACAATCCCATGTAGCAAAGCAATAAAGAGTTACTCACATTCAGAAACTAGATAAAATGTCAACAATTGAAACATTCAGAAGGTATCTCTCCATCAGTAGAAAAGAGCTATGAACCACAATCCAATGTGCTGAGACCTCCACCAAAAACTACAGCAGACTGCCCAGATGGGCACCCCTATCACTTTGTTAAAGCAAACACATTTTAATTATGAGTTGGAATAACATAATTGTGTGAAGTGAAATCTCATATGCTAATACCTCGAAAAATATTCTTGGGAAGTAAAAAATGGAAATCCTTACTTCTACTGGTGGTGAATTATAAAACAATATTCCAACAACCCCACTGTTTGTCCTTGATGAAGGCCCCATTTACCTTGCAGCAAGCAGGCTTAAAATGATGCAAGCTCCAGCAGTGCTTAAGTCAAAACCAAGTATCAACAATGAGGAGGAGGGGGGGGGGGGGGGGGAATGGGGGGGATGGGGGAATAGCCAAGGTCGTTGCTCTTATGTTAAGAAAGGAGTAAATTCCCCCGCCAAAGCCAAATACATAGACCAGATGCTTATTATTAGCATCCTAGGAATACATGAGAACTAGCCTCCAGTGAATAAGTTCAGATGCAGCTATCAATTTTATAACTAAAATTTCAACACATTGCATACAAGAATGTAGTTCTAAACCTGAGATAATATCCAATCAGACATAGGCAAAAATTATTGCCAACACGAAAATCACCGTCATTGCTAAATATCCATAAGTCAGTGTGTAGACCAGGATGCAATGTGGTGAAGCAAAAAGATGACTAAAGTAGATGTATTACTATCTTCCTATCCTTGTCTATCCTTGCATATTAGCCTCTTGAACAATGACAAAAAGATTATGATCACATTTTAGCCCAAGAAAATGATTAACATCCTTACCAGAATTATAAAGCGTTACTAATCGATGAACACTTCTCTGCTGAGCAGATCGTCTGCCATTTAAGAGTCAAACACACCATTTAGCATGCGCACCAAACTTTATATACACTTCACACACAGAAGACACCGCATTTCAATAAACACACAATCAAATTGCCACAGGTGGCACGTGCTGCAACTCTTATGAATGAAGAACAATTATCGATGTGTAGACAAGACACCACCTGTTGACCTTAGTGCACACAAAGCGCAGCACAATAGCAATACCGCAATGCGTCACAAACCGCACAATTTATCGCACGACGGATATGCAATCAACTTACTGCTGGAATAGCTAGTCTCATAATTGCCTTTGCTTCAGCTTTAATCCATCCGTTGAGCGCGTCTTTCACCTTTATTTTCCACATGTTTGGTTTACTGGTGTAACCACACGACAACTTTCTCTCGGACTCTAGAAATGTACGGTATAGAAACATAGGTAGAATTTACAGTCGCTCTTATATCAATCCTAGACCTTTAACAATTCCTTTGCCGTTTATTTCGCCTTTGAAATGCCAGCCATCCATTTTCTCAGACAAGTGGCAAACAATGTTGTACATTGTTATATACCTTTCGTATTGCGTCATCTTCCTTGTTGAACATAAAGCACGTGAACTGATTTGTGGTGATATGAGCAAGCTGGTATCTTCATATAATGTATCTACCGGCGCCCTACCAGGTTAATGTCTTGGGCAACGAGTTATGCGGATGCCTCGGATCTCAATATGCCTTCTCACGGTCACGTAATAGCCCTACTAGTCTAGTACTAGTGCTTTTTAATGCCGATTACATGCACAGCAAAAAAAAGACGCAAAATCATATTTTGATTCCACAAGTGATCTGTTTTTTCATATCTGTATCAAACCTGTTATCATTTTGGTAAAACATATTACTTGTGAAATCAAAATATGATTTGCGCCTTTTTTTTTTGCTGTGTTACACCGTAACATTCATTGTAGATTATATGTGAGGTGCTGCATTTAAGTCAGTTTCAGTTTATTTCGCACCCCTCAGAGTCAGTGGTAAATAGTAGGGTTCATACCATTGCAGTTAAGTTCTATAGCGTTAATAGGTGTGTGCGAGGGGGGCAAAATATTTCCGGAGGGCAAAGAAATCTGTCGTCCAATACTGTACAGTAGAGGATTACGAATCGTAAGAGAAAAAAGATACGGGAGATGTTAAAAAGAGGGCGTAGGGGGTACCACCCTACGTCCCTTATACTTTATCGCATCTTTGTATCCTTTTTGTTTCGCTTCAGATTCACATGTGGGGGGGTCACACCGATGGATTCCTCGCAGTGACCCAATTGTTAAAGGTTTTAACCCGATAATTAAACCTATTACACCACGTATCACCGGGTTAAAACGCTAACTACATTGCTCTAGATTTTAGCGAGGGTGTACATGGGTGCTAATAAGTTACTTTCACTTGCGAGGAATCGATCTGTGTGACTCCCACGCGAATCGAAGTGAAACAGAAAATGCGATAAAATGTAAGGGGATTGTAAGAGCAAATATATACACTTGAAGTCCTGTATGCCTCTTTTAGTTATGCTAAAGTACATGGAGCAATTATTTATTCTGAAAGGTTCTGGTTTCACTCTTCGCATGCATTTTTTGTGGAGGAACTTGTGCCTTGACATGGTAAGATACTCCCTATAAATCCAAATTTTGTGCACATGGCAACATGCTCATTATTTTCAGTTGCCAACATTCTGGATGGTTGATAAAAGACAAGTCTGCATTGACATAAATGGTAGACTATGTACAAAAGGTGTACTATGGGTATGTTAATTCTGGTGTGGTACACAGAAGGACCTGCTGTACAACAATATATACAAAGTGTATGAAATGTGCGTCTACATAGTGTAGCTCGGGTACTGGTGAATTTCTAAATGCTGTAAAAAGTGTCAATTGATCATTTATACATCACAGACATTTGTCTGCACTACCTCATGGTGCCAGAGACCAGAAAGCAATTGATCTGTGATTGTTCTGTGTGGACATGTGGCTAGGTTGTCATAACTTATAAGTAATGCATTCGTAATGGAACATACATATGTGATACACTTTGCACGCATGTAAAGGTAAACAAAGGTTATAATAATGCAATTGACAGTTTACAAATGTTCTTTGATGCAGTCACACATGCATGCATAGACATCAGATTGTCATTACATAAAATTGTACTGGCACTTAAGAAAAGAATTATGAACTGGGATTGTACTCAGGTTAGCCAAGTTTTGTTTAGTTTAATAAACTGTGAACATTGACATCATTGCAACAACATGGACACAAACAAGTCTGCATGAATAATGTCACAGGTAGGCCCCTGTTTGAAGTTCTTTGAATAATATTGTCTTAAAAACAGCACTTGAATTGGTGAGTGTGAAAGGAGAACTCGTAATGCATATTACATCCCCGTGCATGCATGCATATCACATCCACATGGCATGCACGCAGTGGGCATTGCGCGGGGCAGGTCTACGTAATACATACGCTAGGGAGGTCTGCTAACGCGCGGAACCTAGTATAGTTGGCATGACGACGAAATGGACAACAAATTGTTTACTTTGCCAGGCGAACATTTCAGGTGAGGGCGCCTTCAGCGGTGAACGCACTAGTGGGTTACATGGTTGACTTGTTACGACCACGGACTGTTTATTTAAAGAGCAATGACTATGGTTAAATGTTCGCAGCAAGTGTCTAGCGATTGTATATGGGATCTCAGCAGGTTTTGCAAGTGTCTAGCGATTGTATATGGGATCTCAGCAGGTTTTGCAAGTGTCTAGCGATTGTATATGGGATCTCAGCTGGTTTTGCAAGTGTCTAGCGATTGTATATGGGATCTCAGTGATGTCCATTCGTTGTGAGAAATAAATTCATGCTACTCCCATGTACATGTAAGTTGGAAGCGAAAGAAAAACACAAGGATTTTTCGTAATTCTAGCAGGGGTACCACCCCCTACGCCACGTCTTATGATCCCTCGTATTTTTTTTTCTTTTAAGTCCGATGATTTTGAAAGCAGATTCACAATCCTCTCTTTAAGCTCTACAATATTGGACGATGGGATCCGTACAGTTTTTCTTGCCTCCGCCTTCGGGACCGTGTGGAAGTTAGCCCCACATTCCCTCAGCCTGCTTACGAGATGAAATGGTTAGCTACATCGCAGGAATGATGAATATGGTTAGCCGTACGTGTGGAAGTTAGCCCCACATTCCTCAGCCGCACATTCTTGCGAAATGATTACTACGAGATGAATATGACATAACGAAGTTCGGACTGTCTTGGGGATGTGGCTGCTAGTCAAGTTGTACGTGAACCAATAGTCAAAGAGGCTGACTCCAAAGCAGATGGTCCAGGGTTGAGGGCCGATCTTGGCATTCGAGGTGTTTGGACTCTCCAAGTCAAATGAAGCGTTGTTTGATATAAAAGTCATTGACACAGACGCACAGTCACACCTGCATCGAACACCAGAATCAATTTTGAACTCAGCGGGGGCTCTTAGTCTAGAAAAGAAAAAGCTATATAAAACGACAGTTGAAGATAAACGAGGTACATTTACTCCTTTTCTAACATCCGTTGATGGGCTTCTCCACAGTAAGAGGCAGAACATGTTTTGAAGCACGTATCTAGCTACCGGCATTGCAGCCAATGCAGAAACGTGTATTTGTCAGAGCTCGACTTTTATTTGCGGCCCAGGTTTGATCCAGTAGCGGATCCAGAGGGGGGGCTGAAACAATATTCACAATTAATTTTCACCATATAAGGCATTGTCAGTACCATATATGGTGAAAATAAATTGTGAATATGATTTTAGCCCCCCCCCCCCCCCCCCCCCTGGATCCGCTACTGTGATCATCAATTACGATTGTGTCTATAAGGGGATCTAGGGTAAAGTGGAGGAGTGGACTAGGCTTTGACCATGGGGCATCACTTCATCATGCAATAGGCATTAGCTTTCTATATATTTTGTTTGTACTGTGTATATTGGCAATGTATTGTGTATTGTATTTTAAAAAACAAAAAAATTAATATGGTTAGATGAATATATGGTTAGCGTAGGGCTAACGAAAACGACGTGGATAGAAGATGGCGCAGTGTAAAAATGCATACATACTCTTGTCTGCACTGTATGACGCTAGAAAAATAAATAAAGTCATGGTAGAGTCTAGAGCATAAAATGTTCAATTGCTTTGGATTGCAAATGTACAGTACCTCTGGCCAAATAATGAGCTTGTTTATATGACTAAATCGTTCAGAAGCACTTCCACTTTCATCCCTCTCAACATCACTTAAGTATAGTTGGATCTCTGATGCCTGTTAACACACTAGCAGACACCATTATATTGTATAGGTAGTAGACATACCATATTGAAATGGCCAGTTCGGATTAGGTTTTAGAATTATTTTTCCACAGTTTTGGTGTTCTTAATGTACTTTGATCTTACATGACCACTGATAATTCCTCATATAGTAGGCTAGAATATGTGTAAATTTTTTTCTATATATATATATTTGAACGATTGTACCTTCTTATCAGTTCTCTTGTAAATGAGCATTGAGTTTCACTTTTTAAAACGGCTGAGATAATATATATTTTGCTTTACATAATTTTTTATTACTCCTTATGTGTAGGGGCGTTTTTATAGATGGAAAGAATCTGAGGTAATGTTCCCTTCCCCACTTCAGTGCACATATGTCTTCATAGTCTGGAGTGTTCACGTGTGTTGGAATGAGTATTGTCGTGTCTTTGTCTGAGTTATCATTGTCTTCAGAACTCTGAGCAGAATCATTATCATCACCAGGTTCATTGGAGCTACTATTATTCTCATTGCATGTCTTCACCATCCGTACCATCACTGACAATAATGCCAGCATCAGCGGTGCCACAACATCCTTCATCAAGACAACAATCACCAACTACCATCACCATTATCACTGTATGACGCTTTGCTGCAAATGTGACCTTCACTTGGAGTTGTAGGGACACTTTGTGCGCACTTATTCTTAATCTCTGCAATGATCATGATAGGCTGGTCTTGCTTGTCTAAAAAAATGATGTATGACACCTTCTATTGCTTGTAGTGGGTATAGCTCTCCTTAAGAGAGCTCATAGACCATTTGCATTCTATACCTTTCCATCATGTCCTATGTTGAATTACAAGTCATGTGAATGTGCCATGGTGAATGCATAAATGATAGCTAACTAATAGACTCCAATGCTGAGGTTTGTGTATTGGGAATAACAGTGCATCACACTGAGTAACTATTAACACATGATGATGAACGATAAGGTGTACCTTGGAATGTCTTCGAATCAGTTCCATGATATCCTCTAGATATTTGAATACAGGCAAAAATGAGGGATTGAAACAAATTATATTTTCCCCATCTGCATGTGATCAGTGTGATGTATTTCTAACTCTCAAAATGGTTTACTTTTATTCCACTTGACTGCAGAAGATTCATGTATGCTGAAATGATCTTGTACAGACATACAATGTAACATTATGTGTTCAGCATTGAATTATAGAATCCACCATAGAATCCAAACATTGGCCAGTTCTTAAGTTTTCTAAATCACACTTTTGAAGCTGAAGGGTTGAGTATGGTGCTGGCAATTTCTGATAAAACTGTGAACTGATGCAATGATTGCATTCCACGGAATGACAGAAACTTACTTTGGTTTCAATTTGCAGAGACCGGCCAGTAAACATAAATTTGTATGGTTAATAACATTCATGCATCTTACAAAACACTTTGCAAGCAAACCATCTATGGATTGAAAACCACTATCACTTTTGGCAACAATTGCCTTCAGGACAATTAAAAATCACGTAAGGTATGATTTAAACTCACTGTTGTCATTACAGATTATTCCGGATGACGTTGGGTCCCTGGTTGGCACAGGTACACACCTACCCTGAGTCAGATTCAGTGTGCTTTGCAACTCACAAGAATGGCACCCATCTCCACTGGTCAGCTTGAAAGAACTTATTAGTTGTGGTCGTACCCCCAGTGTTCAAAATCCGCACATGACGTTGGGTCCCTAGATGGCACAGGAACACACGTACCCTGTAGGTACATGAAACAGCTCAGAGTCAGATTCAGTGTGCTTTGCAACTCACAAGAATGGCACCCATCTCCACAGGTTAGCATGAAAGAACTTACTAGTTCTGGTCGCACCCCCAGTGTTCAAAATCCGCGCGTGACGTAGGGTCCCTGGTTGGCACAGGAACACACCTACCCTGTGGGTACATGGAACAGCTCAGAGTCAGATTCAGTGTGCTTTGCAACTCACAAGAATGGCATTCATCTCCACAGGACAGCTTGAAAGAACTTATTAGTTGTGGTCTCACCCCCAGTGTTCAAAATCCGAGCGTGACGTTGGGTCCCTGGTTGGCACAGGTACACATCTACCCTGTGGGTACATGGAACAGCTCAGAGTCAGATTCAGTGTGCTTTGCAACTCACAAGAATGGCATCCATCTCCACTGATCAGCTTGAAAGAACTTACTAGTTCTGGTCGCACCCCCAGTGTTCAAAATCCGCGCGTGACCTAGGGTCCCTGGTTGGCACAGGAACACACCTACTCTCTGTGGGTACATGGAACAGCTCAGAGTCAGATTCAGTGTGCTTTGCAACTCACAAGAATGGCATCCATCTCCACAGGACAGCTTGAAAGAACTTATTAGTTGTGGTCTCACCCCCAATGTTCAAAATCTGCGCGTGACATTGGGTCCCTGGTTGGCACAGGTACACATCTACCCTGTGGGTACATGGAACAGCTCAGAGTCAGATTCAGTGTGCTTTGCAACTCACAAGAATGGCACTCATCTCCACTGATCAGCTTGAAATAACTTAATAGTTGTGGTCGCACTCCCAGTGTTCAAAATCCGCGTGTGACGTTGGGTCCCTGGTTGGCACAGGTACACATCTACCCTGTGGGTACATGGAACAGCTCAGAGTCAGATTCAGTGTGCTTTGCAACTCACAAGAATGGCACTCATTTCCACTGATCAGCTTGAAAGAACTTATTAGTTGTGGTCTCACCCCCAGTGTTCAAAATCGGTGCGTGACGTTGGGTCCCTGGTTGGCACAGGAACACACCTACCTTGTGGGTACATGAAACAGCTCAGAGTCTGCCTCAGTGTGCTTTGCAACTCACAAGAATGGCACCCATCTCCACAGGTTAGCTTGAAAGAACTTATTAGTTGTGGTCGCACCCGCAGTGTTCAAAATCCGAGCGTGACGTTGGGTCCCTGGTTGGCACAGGTACACATCTACCCTGTGGGTACATGAAACACCTCAGAGTCAGATTCAGCGTGCTTTGCAACTCACAAGAATGGCACCCATCTCCACAGGTCAGCTTGAAAGAACTTAATAGTTGTGGTCCCACCCCCAGTGTTCATAATCCGCGCGTGATACCCTGTGGGTACATGGAACACCTTGTAACCCCTGCTGGTCCAGTGTTCAGGATCCAAGCTAGTCCAGTGTTCCGGATCCGCACGTGACCTTGAGTCCGTGGTTCGCACAGGTACACATCTACCCTGTGGCTACAGTTCCAGCTTACAGCAACTTCATATAACACGTTGCATAGTGTTTGCTTACGTTCATAACGTGATCTACGAAGGGCTCGTTTCGGACGCCCGCCGCTTGAGGAATGTTAAACTTATTCATGCTTATATATGCGGCTGAGGGGCTAACTTCCACACGGTGCGCATGCCTTCGGGTGAATTTTATACAAATCCAATGGCGTCTACCACATCACAGATATTCTGCTAGTGCACATGGCTACTTGATAGACTGATTTTTATAAACTTCAAACTGAATTCACAAACGTCACAATAATGGGACTGAGCAGGAAGCAGTAGCTATATTTAGAGGGGTGTACGTACCTACATGCATCTAGCATAAAATTCCTGGCAAGATTGCCATAATCTTGTAATACTTTAATTGAAAGTTATAATCAAGATGTCAATTTTAGCTATGGGTGATATAAATGTCATCTCCAAATCCACCTACATCTCTGAGATAGGTGGATTTTTATTCAAAAAGGGCTTTTTAGATAGAACAAATAGACACAAATGGATAGGGTGATGAAATAAATAACACAAATAGCTAGAATGTATGTCTTGATTATATGTAAATTTCAATTACACAGGCATTTTTGTTTCAGTTTTATGTAGATCCAAGATTATGGCTGCCAAATTCTTGCCTTCTTGGCCAAGAATATTTTGCTGGTACACCTCATCATGGACAATCCCCTGTGGCAAACAGGGAAACCCTACTTAGCACAGTTCCCCAAACCAAAAAAACTGACTGATTCTTGATTCACAGCACTCAGTCGAATTTGCCTCATCCATCATCTATCATCAGTCAAGAAAACTTCCCAAACAAAACTGAACATATGTGTATAACAACACATACACATGTGGGAAAAGTTTGTAGCCACTGTGCAAATGCTTCAGTTGGATCACTACTCACGTATCAAACTTAAACCACTTACAGAGGGAGAGCAGTTTTTGTCTAATTTGGTATGTTCAACCGACAAATCCATATATAAAACTTCACAAGTGCAGTATGTTTTACTTCACAGTTCATATAATTTATAAGCTGTACACCATGACAAAATCATTACTGCATACATTGTCCTGTTTTTACTGCAGGAGTTAATGCAAGCTTAACCAACATATCCTTTTTGTCAGTACTTTGAAAATTAATGCCATTATTTTGAAGCCACTCTAAGTGTTGAAACCTTAGTCTTCAATACCTGAGTGATAAATAATTAGTTGTTCATCATCCACCAACATGGAAAAAAATACCTTTTTTCTCATCACTTTTATAGAATTTGACTGAAATAAAACATAAGAACTCATATGTAATATCATGCCTTTATACAAGCCAAACCTCAATAGGTTCAACTAGCACTTGCTGTTGGCAAGTATTGGGGATGACAGCATGGCTTTTGACAGCAATTGGGTCCTTCCTAAAAGCTTGTGCACATAAACTGTTTTCACTACAGATGGCACTAGTACATTCTTCATGCAATGATGTAGCACCAAACTTGAGTTGCTGGATACATGGGCTCTCTGCATACTTTGGCTGTGAAGAAAGAGTATAATGCAGAAGCATGCTCTGTTTAAGAATAACAAATTTTTCATGGATTACATTTTTATCTGTATCGATGTGCAGGATCCTTGCAGCAGATGAAGTAGGATCCCAATTAGATCTCAGCTGAAAGTTATTACTACAAAGTGAAACATTTGGCACAGAAGCTGGACTATAAGAAACACTTTGGCCACAAACAAGATGGAATCTTGTATTAATATCACCAATAAATGCTGAAGCTACAGAATCAATTACTCGGCAGGGGTAGAATATGGGCTGACTTTTGTAGACACAGCATTCTGGATAGCTACAAAGAGAGTTATCACACAACTTTGTTAACAGAGCATATTTTTCTTACGTCATAATATTTTCTGGATTAGAAGTGAAGAAAACTTGATAATACAAGCCTGGCTTTTCAGGCAAAATAATGCCATGCTGGAAGAAAACTTGACAATAGAAGCCCGGTTCCAGGTTTGTCAAAAGCTCACCTTTTTTTTCCAATTTAGTCTGAGTCCATCATAAGTTGAAAACTCAGAAGAAGAAGGAATTTGATGTGATACTGAATACAAATAGGCTTCAGCCAAACTGCAGAGAGAATCATATAATACTATGTGACATGGTGCACACATATTTTACCTTGGTAAGACAAAACATTGATTACTGCAAATGCTATATTCTGTGATGACTAAGCAGTGCTGCTTCTTAAAGCTGCTTAGGGTTACAGCACTTATATCGAGATCATCAACCTGAATATTGAAGAATTTTTTTCTTAATGCATCTATGTAAAAGTGTGAAAAGTGTGATACCTGAATAGGGAAAAATTTAATACTCTCCACTTTCAGGAACAAAGATGTTGCATCAGATGAGGCTATTACATCAAATCCTAACCTCATGCAGACAAACGAAGCCAAAATGGTAAAATTTCATTGCTCCAAACTGCACGTTTTACTCATAGAATATATATTTTGTACATAAAAATTCACTGATCAATTAAAAATACTAATTGGTGGAAGTTACTTATTCAGCAAATACAGTACTCCAAAAAAAAGGGATTATCAACACAAAAAAATACAGAGCTTTGTTTTAAGTTTGTGTAAGTTTTTTTTTTTAATGTGCAAACATAAATTAATAATCCAGTAAGCATTTGCAATCTCAAAATTAGATTCATGCTTACTGAGTACATTTCCTCTGTCATGAGATAAGAAGTCTGTTCCTATGAAAGCAAAATGTACAATAAAGGACTTTTGCAAGAGAATATACATAAAACAACCTTCAAACACCTACTGTAGGTGTACATATTTTGTGAACACACATTGAAGTTAATCACTGTTGTATATTGGAAAAGTCCCATCTTATGTTGGCTAGGCTTAAGCAATCTAGTGGGATGAAACTATCACAAATTAATATTAATCACAGTTTTATAAATCCTTAATCCTAAACATGTGGCACTAGTGATTGCAGTTGGAGCAGCAGAAATGAGACCTCCAGATAAGATTACCCAAGCCTCAAAAGATTTTTTTCTTCAGATTTTCAGAAATGGGTGGGTAATTTCAGTTTCTCCAGGCCAACCAAACATATCTGTTCATCAAAAATGGTACGTTTAGCAGAGAAATTCTGAACATGAAATGCAGCAGTTTGTTTCTCAAGTGTAACAACAGTACAAATATTTAGTGTACTTGTGTTGTGTCAAAAAACAAAACTGTTCCAAACGATGCCTACTTGATAATTTATTCTGATGCTGTACTGTCAATACATTAACCTCACCTTGAACAAGCCAGTTACCAGCTGCATTCCATTTAGGAGCAAGCCGAGCAATTGCAGTAAATCGATAGCAATTTATGAAAAGCTCATAATTGGCTTCTATCTTGATGCCAACCTATATTATTGGTGTGCATTAATGTGGCTGATTATCTTAACTACTGACCTCAAATCCATGTTCCTTCAGTTTTTGTGCTACAGCAGTTTGAGGAATGCTACTGACCTGTGAGCAAAAGATTACATGTAGACTAATATGGATGCCACAAGGGAAATTGTATTAATACATAAAACTGGGGTTCGCTTGAACTTACCATGACAAGTGACACTGTTGGAATCAATATATATAAATTGACAGTGATGTGATATATACAGAGCTAAAATGTTTGAATACTTGAAAACTCGGTGAATTTGGTTCTATCGCAATAACTAATAAATATTCTACTCTCGTCTACTCCCATAACAAAGTTATCCGACTGCTTTCAACCATGCAACTGGACTTAATAATATGCACTGTGGTACAGCTCACTCAATATAGCTGACCTTTTTAAACTGCTCGATAGCCTCAGATCTCATATGTAACATGAGAACTACCATGCAATCACTTTGCTTCACTCATATCAAAGTATGTCAACAACAACTGATGCAATGTAACTTGTTGAGAAGGAAACCACTGGGACATAAGAATGTGTTGTTAGATCAAACATATTTACTTTTAAAGCAATGGCAGCAACCCACCCCCACCCCCCACCCCCATTGGAGACAATAAGCCTATTCATTCAGATGCTAAGACTTTAATCATCAGTCTGAGTTGCCCTTCACCATACAAATTTTATTCATGAAGGACCTATATGTACAAAGAACACTGTACTAAGAACACCAACTTGCTTAGCATCTGAATGAATAGGGCTTATTGTATATCTAAATTGCATCTGTAAGCATTGTGAATAAATCTGAGGTAACTAACTGGATGCTCTGAAAGACTGGTTCACCTCTATTCCATGTTCGACAACTCATGCACACCACAAGGGTTCTTAACTATTTCATCTATCATGGTAGCATAACAGAAGTATCATTTTGTCTCTGATGAACATCTTCTCTTGCACATCTTTGAACCAACACTCCAAGGACACTTGCCAAAATAAATGTTCTTCCAATCAGTATTTCCAAATATGGAATAAACCTTAACAGTTATCATCTGCTTTCCCATTCTTCTGCTTTCCCATTTTTCTTAATTATTCCTGTATAGTGCTCATTTGATTCTTGGAAAGCCCTTCAGTTATTACAAAAACTAACAGTGCTAGTGCGGTAAAATAAAAATTTTAAAAAAAGGATGGCTACAATGCATGTAGGGTATGATAGATTTAGAATTACTTGGAATCACCAACAGCGCTATACTAGACGTTACCTTTTTTTCTTCAGTCTTCATCAGGATAACTGCCGAACCAGTCATGTTATCAGGCAAAGGGTAAAGGAGCACAGAGGAAACCAAGCGAACAAACTCTCTGCATGTAACTTCGACCTTCAGTTTGTCGCCACAACTGACTAAATATGCGTCAACATCTTCTAACTTGACGGCTGATGCTGTCCAAAATCGTGCCATTGCGATATACAGTAAGCAGGCGCTACCGTGTGGCGCGCGCGCGCACGTAAAAATATAATTTAATACGAAAGTTAAGCGCGCGCGCTACATAATAACGTAGGCCACAGCCCTTTGCGGCTGGACAAAAGGGTCCATAATTAGACATGACAATACCGTAAACCAAAAAAACTCATTGCGGCTATTAGATGCGCCATGGCCTCATTAAAATGGCGTTTTTTGATAGAGCTGTATCTTGTTCATTTTACCATCAAATACCTGTTGATCCCTCCCATTTAACTGGTGTATCGTCGTAGTAGAGACTATACCATATGCGCACTCTTCATATCGCAATCCATAATAACGCGCAGCCAATTTATATATGGATATCGTAAGGGAGAAGGGGTACTTCACGCTGATAATACTAAGCACAGACAAATTCTCAGGAACGTCAGCATGCCGCTTTGTCAACTATACACATTTAGGTATACAGAAACACCACTTAGGTCCAGCCATACTATTTTTTCACCACACAATACTAGTAAAGGGTTTTGCTTTTCTATGAATAATGTAGCTTTATTCGGTCACATAGCCTAGATGGAACACCACATATACCAGCTCCAGAAACTTTGCAGAGCTTGTGGAAAACATTTGGTGGCTAGAGAGATCAGAAGGAGAGCATTCATGAGAGGGGGTTTATAATGGGTACATGAGGGCAGGGGGTCCAGCTGCTTACTGTGGGAACATGGGGCAGACCAGCTGCTTATAGTAGGTACTTTGGGGCATGTGCAGGGGGTCCAGCTACTTAGTGAGTACATAGGGGCAGAGAGTACAGTGAGTACACAGGGGCAGGGGTCTAGCTGCTTACAGTGAGTACATGGAGGGCAGGGGTCCAGCTGCTTACTGTGGGTACATGGGGGGCAGGGGTCCAGCTGCTTACTGTGGGTACATGGGGGGCAGGGGTCCAGCTGCTTACAGTGGGTACATGGGGGCAGGAGGGGCCAGTTCCTTACAGTGGGTACATGGGGGCAAGGGGGCATGGGTACATGGGGGAGGGGGTCTAGCTGCTTACAGTGGGTACATGGGGGCAAGGGGGCCAGTTGCTTACAGTGGGTACATGGGGGCAAGGGGGCATGGATACATGGGGGAGGGGTCCAGTTGTTTACAGTGGGTACATGGGGGCAAGGGGGCATGTGTACATGGGGGAGGGGGTCCAGCTGCTTACAGTGGGTACATGGGGGCAAGGGGGCCAGTTGCTTACAGTGGGTACATGGGGGCATGGGTACATGGAGGAGGGGGTCTAGCTGCTTACAGTAGGTACATGGGGGCACGGGGGCGTGGGTGCACAGGGGAGGGGGTCCAGTTGCTTACAGTGGGTACATGGGGGCAGGAGGGCCAGTTGCTTACAGTGGGTACATGGGGGCAAGGGGGCATGGGTACATGGGGGAGGGGGTCCAGCTGCTTACAGTTGGTACATGAGGGTAGGCATATGTGGGGGCAGTGTCTACCTGCTTACAGTGGGTACATGGGGGCAAGGGGGCCAGTTGCTTAGTGGGTACATGGGGGCAGGGGTCCAGCTGCTTACTGTGGGTACATGGGGGCAAGGGGATCCAGCTGCTTACAGTGGGTACATGGGGGGCAGGGGGGTCCAGCTGCTTACAGTGGGTACATGGGGGCAGGGGTCCAGCTGCTTACTGTGGGTACATGGGGGGCAGGGGTCCAGCTGCTTACTGTGGGTACATGGGGGGCAGGGGTCCAGCTGCTTACAGTGGGTACATGGGGGCAGGAGGGGCCAGTTCCTTACAGTGGGTACATGGGGGCAAGGGGGCATGGGTACATGGGGGAGGGGGTCTAGCTGCTTACAGTGGGTACATGGGGGCAAGGGGGCCAGTTGCTTACAGTGGGTACATGGGGGAAAGGGGGCGTAGGTACATGGGGGAGGGGGTCCAGCTGCTTACAGTGGGTACATGGGGGCAGGGGGGTCCAGCTGCTTACAGTGGGTACATGGGGGCAAGGGGTCCAGCTGCTTACAGTGGGTACATGGGGGCAAGGGGTCTAGCTGCTTACAGTGGGTACATGGGGGCAAGGGGGCCAGTTGCTTACAGTGGGTACATGGGGGAAAGGCGGCGTAGGTACATGGGGGAGGGGGTCCAGCTGCTTACAGTTGGTACATGAGGGTAGGCGTATGTGGGGCAAGGGTCCAGCTGCTTAATGGGGTAGGGGTTCCAGTTGCTTACAGTGGGTACATGACGGCAGGGGGTCCAGCTGCATACATGTACATGGGGCAGGGGTCCAGCTGCTTAAAGTGGTACATGGGGGAGGGGGTCCAGCTGCTTATAGAGGGTACATGTGGGCAGGGGATCCTGCTGCTCACAGTGGGTACATGAGAGCAGGGGGTAGCGGTGGTTGTATGGGGTAGCGGTGGGTGTATGGGGGCAGGGAGTCTAGCTACTTACATGAAGGCCGGGGGGTCAGCTGCTTACAGTAGTCATGTGGGGGAGGAGGTCCAGCTGCTAACAGTGGGTATATACATGGGGCAGGAGGTCCAGCTGTTTATAGTGGGCACATGGGGACAGGGGATTACAGTGTGGGTACATGGGGGCAGAGTGTAACAGTGGGTACATGGGGGCAGAGTGTAACAGTGGGTACATGGGGGCAGGGGGCAGTCAGGGGGTCCAGCTGCTTGCAGTGGGTACATGAAGACAGGGGGTCCAATAAATGTACTGTGGGGCAGGGGTGCAGCTACTTATAGTGGGTACATGGGCTGGGTGTCCAGCTAACAGTGGGTACATAAGGGCAGGGGGGTCCAGCTGATTTTCACGTCAACACGTATATGTACTGGGCTAGTTTACACGGCTCAAACCACAGTACACTTCACATATGCGTATACCATTGCGAAGAAAAAGTATGGCTACAGTTCCATACTATATGTTGTAAGTTCCTTCTGTCTCCTTTTGTTATTCGCTGGGGTGCAGAATTTGTCTACGTGGTCCAAAAAGTACTAGTACGTTGAAGTCGATGCGTTCGTCGAAAAATGGCCGCTTGTAGAAAGCGGTGGAGAGAAAACTATTAGGCCATGTGACTTTGGCTACAAATAGAACAAAGATACTTCATTCATTGTATGGCTTTAAAATGGTGACAAGTTCAAACATGTTAACATGTAGTGCAAGGTTTCTAAGGTTGTCGGTTGTCAAGGGTGGTTGCTAGGGCATTACGCCACTTTTTCAATATTTCAAGAGGTATGCCTTTTGTCCACAAATTGTATGGCCGCATAAGGCTGTGATGCGTTATGCCATGCCTAGTCTATGGTCAAAATAGCTCAACTGCAAGCTTAGTATTTTTTTTATTTTTTAAAGTCTTCATATATAAATATTGTGTGTGTAATAAAAGGGAGTACAAATGCACGATGATTGTAGTCGGCAGTGTCATTGGCAAGAGCTGGATTGCTTGGAAAGGCGTGTCGAGTTCTTCTGTCTGAGGGCTTTGCACCAAACAATGATGCCACCTGGCAGTTACTTCTTTCAAAGCATCCTGCTAGTCCTCCACCAACAGTTCCAGATGTTTCTCAAACACCAGCATCCCTTAGTCATGATTATGATATCCTTGCTGTCCTCAGGTCCTTTCCAAAGCCAAAGGGCCCCGCTGCTGGACCTTCAGGTATGCGTGTCCAGCATCTCATTGACGCTGCCAGTATTGTGGCCACTTCCAACACCTATCTGCTCTTCTCTTTGAAGTGTAGTTCCTATCCAAGTGTCAAAATTATTAGCTGGAGGTTCCTTAACGGCCTTGATCATGAATTAATTCAAACCAGGTTGCAATCCAGACATAAGGCCCATTGCAGTTGGTGAGACATTGAGGAGACTCACTGCAAAGTGTTTGTGTGCATTAGTGAAGATTAAGGCTTCTTCTTTCTTCCAACCTCTCCAATTAGGCGTAGCGTGTACTTCTTGATCTGAGAAAGTGGTGCATGGCTTGAGAAAGTGTATTGACAATCATTGGGATGACAAAGATTTTGTGGTGCTCAAGATTGAAATGCAAAATGAACCTGGTTTCTAGCGATGCTCTACTCCATGAATGTGCTACCTTTTTTTCTGAACTTTTACCCTGGGCATCCTGGTGCTAGTGTCCAACCTCTTTGGTGGCATCCAATGGGTCAACTGTCTTCTGAATCAGGTGTACAGCAAGGAGATCCTTTAGGTCCATTGTTCTTTGCTCTGGTTCTTCATCAAATTGTTTCTTCCATCGACGATGATGAGTGTTTACACTTGCTGTACCAGGCATGTTGCCTAGATGACGGGGTAATGGCAGGTACGAAATCTTCTGTCCTCCGAGCTTTATCTTTAATTGAGAGTCTGGGTCGACCTCTGGTAATTTATGTGAACCATGAAAAATGTAAAGTCTATAGTCGCAATGACATTACTATGTTCCCAAGTTGTATCAAATCTTCCAACTTGCCTCACTTTGAGATACTCAGTGCTCCTATTGGGGATTATCTGTACTGTGCCAATTTCATTTCCTCTAAGCGCCAACAGGCTGCAAGGCTTCTGTCCAGGTTAGAGGGGGTTGCCAGAATAGACCCTCAGGTGGCACTATTGCTCCTTCGCATCTGTGCTGGTTTCTGCAAGCTAGTGCACCTGGCTAGAACAACTCCTCCTAGACTTGCATCTGTTCTTGCTTCTTTTTGATGATGATGTCAGGCATTGCTTTTCTTCTTGTGAAGTTATTGACATCCTTGATGAGGCATGGAAGCAGGCTCAGCTATGCTTAAGCTTTGGGGGTCTTGGGATGAGGCCTACCTCGCTCCACTCTAATGCAGCTTACATAGCCTCTTTAAGTATTTCAGGATTTGGGTGCTCTGCAGATCAGAATCTGATGCAAGCTGTTGATCACTTCAACTCTTTAGTGCTCCCATCTGATGTCATTTCAGTAGAGTCTGTATTAAATGCTCCTGTTCTTCAACGAGACCTTTCCAAGAAAATTGACCGTAATTTATTTCAGTCATTGGTAATTTCTACATCACCTGCAAACAGAGCTCTTCTTCTCTCTGAGTCAGCTCCTCATGCTGCTTCTTGGCTTTCAGCTTGGGCTCCACCTTGATCCAAATGAGCTGCAAACTGCAATAAAGTGGTGGCTGGGATTAGATACATCTGGTGGATCCATGTGTTTGCTTTGCCCAGATACTGCTCTGGACAGCCTGGGACATCATGCAGTCACTTGCAGAAGGGGTGGAGATGCGGTTACATGCCACAACTATTTGCGTGACACTTTTGTAGACCTTTGCAGCAACGCACATCTTAGTGTCCAAGTAGAGGTTGGGAATAACCTCGCATTGGACAACTCCCGCCCGGCTAACGTCTTGGTGGACAATTGGGATAGGGGGAAACCTGCTGCATTTGACTTTACAGTTTCTTCTCCCCTATCATCTGCCATCTTATCTGAGGTTGTGCAGCCGCCCGATCAGCTGAGGAATGCAAGCACAGAGCTAATGATGTGAAGTGTGCTGAGCTGGGCTGGTCCTGTGTTCCACTTGCCATGGAGACCTATGGAGCCTGGGGTGATGAGGCACAATGGACCTTTTCTCGTCTGGCTTCTCTTCTCTCTGTAGGATCTGCTTGGCCCAAGGGTAAGGCACTATCTGACATTTATGGCCATCTTAACTTCAAACTTATGCGTGCTACTGCAAGAGTTTTGCTAGCCATGTCTCCACCAATCCTGGCTCAGCTGGACAGTGGTCAAATGCGTGTTGTGTTAGTTCCATAATCCTGTACGTGCATTCATTTCTGTACACATATATACATAATTATCTTTTTCAAATAATGTTAATACAATATAATGCAAGTAAAAGGGGGCGTCTCCAAACTATTTTGGCAAAAGATAGCGTCATTGTAACGTTTCATTATTACCCCCCCTCATAACATCATTGATATCAAAGGTTGTGGTAGATTTAAGATCGAGCTTGGCTTCCATACCTGCCAGTATGAGTTTCAGCACAGCTTCTCGTGTTTCTTTTGTTTTTAGTAGCTTCTGTAGTTGTTTGTGTGTTATTCTCTTGTATCTTGATATGTAGTACATTGGACACTTTAAGACATCATTGTGTTACCTGTCGATGTGGTGGGGATGTAACGACATGGCACAATGCCCTGAGAAACGTGCTCTATACTACCCTTCATCGCGCAGGTTTGTCAGCTCATCTCGAAGAGGGTAGCAGTTGGAGTATTGAAAAGCCAAAGTCTCGTCCAGCAGATATTTTAGTGGCTAACTGGGACAGACGCTTTTCTGCTGCTTTTGATGTCTCAGTGACATCCCCGCTTAATCCTTTACACATTGTAGAAGCGTGCATATCACCTGGGGCAGCAGCAAAGGCAACAGAGGAATGTAAGCATAGGAACAATTATGCGAAGTGTGCAGAGTTGGGATGGCGCTGCATTCCAATGGTGGTGGAGTCTTATGGTTGTTAGGGCACAGAGGCAAGGTAGGCTTTGTCGCAGTTGGCCTCACGACTGGCTGTTCGAACCAACACTTACAAATCCCAAATGCTGAACAGCCTATATGGTCGTCTTTTAACCTCACTTTGATTAGGTGCAATGCTAGAGCCATACTTAGCAGGTCTCACTTTGCTTCTTGTGAGCAAGTTGTTCCGGACGATGCTTTTGTCTAGTAACTTTAAGGTATTGTGATATACTGATGTACTCTTGTTCAATGTCAATAAGTGATATGTATATTAATTTATTATACTATTTAAAAAAAAAGGTTGTGGGGGTCCGGACGCCAATTTTTTTGTTCAGTTTATCGGAAAACGTCACGAGCCTGAACCCCCCCCCCCAACGTCAAAATGATGTTATCTTTTCCAAAATAGTTTGGAGATACCCTCTAACTTGACAATTAAGAGATATCTGAGCACACACACATAGACAAACACACAAATGATAAACTATCCATATAGTTATTCTTGTATGCTGAGAAGTCCTATGCCATCAACCATGTCCAGTGCACTCCTCCATTTTATATTATACGAGAGCCTCAGAGACATAAATTGGTGGTTCTGATGTTAAACTAGCCCTCAGCCATCCCATCACCACAAGACTTTCCCCATTTAAAGCAAATGTGTTCAGAGAGATGCTTAAAATAATAGGTTGCTTCACGTCCCAAAGCACCGGTACCATTAACGAAATGGTGTAAAATGAGGCTCGTCGAGCATTAGCAGCATTGTTGTATTTTTTTGCTTCTGCTGATGACAGGATCGCCGCTACACTTCTGTTAACATGATTTGGAGCATCTGTGTCTATAACACGAAAACGTCAAGAGTGCTTGAGTCTGAGGCTGCCAAACTTCTCGTACACCAACAAATGTTCTTATGAAGTATATAGCCGGTATAGAGTTCGCGGGCAACCGACTGTTCAGGTATTCTCCAGAATTACACAAAAACCATCCACACGCGTAGTCTCGTACCCAGACGTATAAATGGACGTTTTATACGTCTGGCGAAAATAGGTAGAATTTCGTGGCACATTGGAATGTAATTAACAGCACAAGTCACGCGCCAAACGGTAATTAACAGCACACGTCACGCGCCAAAAATGGTAGCTTCCATATCATTAGGAGAACCCTCCTGTAATGCTTTGTCTGCGTACACAGCAGTAATACCCCTTTCCATCACACTCTTAACTTGATCCTGCATCAGCGAGATCAAAGGGCTTACCACCAGGACGATCCCGTGTAGAGATGACAGTTGATTGAACATCTCGGGAAGTATTGCGAAGCACAAAGACTTCAGAGGCGGATCCAGGGGGGGGGGGGGGGGGGGAGGTTTGGGGGTTGCAACCCCCCCTTTCATATAAGGTACCGCCCCCTCTTCTGCTTAACAGCCACCACCCCCCCCCCCCCCCCCCCCGCTTTTTGTATCGGGCCTGAAGCTGACAGCACCCCCCTCCTGCTTTTTCGTGTCGGGCCTAAAGCGGACAGCAACCCCCCCCCCCGCTTTTCGTATTTTCGTATCGCGGGTCTCAACCCCCCTTTTGGAAAATCCTGTATCCGCCCCTGGACTTCCCACTGCCAGTTGGCCAGTTGGTAAGCAGACGAAAACGTCCCGGCCTTGCACAAAGCTAGTGATGGCAGTCTTCTGTTGAGGGCGAAGCGCTTGGTATCCCAACTTAAATACAGCGTTTGACAAGGCGGTTTCTATAGCAGCGTCAGAATGCATACCAGAAGGCAAGCTAATATCCAAATGGAATGTAATTTTATGACACCATTTGTTTACCTTATCACATGACTGTGGGTGTGTCACATGACTGCCCGCATCTGATTGGTAGCGACAGAATTCTGTCGCTAATGCCTACCTATTTTCGCCAGACGTATAGTTTTTATATACGTCTGGGTACGAGACTACCACACGCGATGAATCAATACAAATCATAGAACACGCATGCGCATAGCCACACCCTACTAGATATCCACTACATCATCACCTCATGAATTTTCAACTGCACGTGATCTGTACTACCTGTTTTCTTTTGTTAATGGGAATCGACATAGCTTTGTTTGTGGATACGGTACCGGAAGACTGCATGTGTTGTATTTGTAGGGAAGTTCTAGAAGACCCCCGAGAAACACTCAGTTGCCAGCACGCCTTTTGTAACTCATGTATCATTGCTTGGTTGAGAGAACACAATTCTTGTCCCTCTTGCCGTTGTCCACTATCTATCAACGAATTGGTTACGTTACATCGTGTGTGGCACAATAAACTGAATCGGTTGAAGGTGAAATGTCAGAACTTTCGAGTTGGGTGTGATGCAGTAATGCAACTTGACGAAGCTGAATACCACTTTGACATATGTCCCTATGTTCGTGTGAATTGTCCTCACAGTCCCTGTGGCGAGTTAGTGGTCCGATCTCATTTATCCAACCACTTGGAAACTTGTGAGCATCGCAAAGCAGTCTGCCCTTCCTGTCATGTAAACGTACCGGCTTTGTCATTGAAAGGTCATGACTGCATATCAGCGCTGCGAGAAGACATGTGCCGTCGACTAGATATTTTAAAGAAAGAATGGTCGGATTCGTTGCGCGTTTTGCGCAGAGAGCATCACAAGCTCGAAGACAGGCTTCACGAACAAGCAAGCGAAATAGAACAGCTAAAAAGCCAGATTGCATCTGAACCAAAAAAATCAGTAATTCCACACCTACCAACTATAAGTGTTACTGGTAATACGAGAAGGGTTAGCATGAACAAGACAAACGTTTCTCAACGACGTATCAGTCGAATCACGCAACATGGAGTGCCTGAAACTACAAACCTATCCTTACCTCGACTAGTTCCACTTCACATCCACATGAGCCTCAGTAGAAACTCTGGACATTCAGGTGATCATGTGTGTGACATGTGTAGTTACTAATTGCATGTACCCACACTCTCTATAGATGATTCAAGATCTCACAACTCACACCTTGACTGAACAGGATAAAATAGATAACATGTCATATAACTTGCACTCAAATGTCATGTATTTTATGAAACAGTTCATTCATTACATCATGTGGGGCCTATCTAAGCTATATGTATGTCACACTGCCTATATGTATGTCACACTGCATGTCTTTAGTACTCATGGCTGGGGTTTGTGTGCCTTGATGTAATTGATGAGACCATTTGTACTGCAGTCATGTGATGTAGCAGGTTTTGAACTGCTCAGTTCAGGCTGAATGATTTTGGCTAGTTGTTTGCCCAGTTCAACACTAAAGATTCCAAAGCAGATGGATACGTTTAGTAAGTATAATGCTTCTTACATGTAACTTACCCCCACTGATCAAATGAATTAACATCCCAGATAACACCTTGAGTAAAAATCTTGTGTTCATATAATGCTATAATTCAAGACAGGTAAAAAAAGAAACACGCAAGTAGCCTTACACTTCTTACCGATCAGCACACCCAGATTAAATGGTGTTAGCTTTTGTATTATAATAGAATTCGTTGGCTTGTTGCCTTCAAATACCTGAAATGAAATGTTAGCAACAACCAACTCAAGTGTATGCACTCCAATTGAAGTGAATAATATCACACCTTATGTGGTAGGAGGTGCTGCAATTGGTCTCCTTTAACTCCAGCCTTTGTAAGTTCATCTTTAACTTCTCCTCGAGTTTTCCCCTTCATTAGAGCTTCAGTCTGTGCAAGAAAATTGGCCAGCAGGATCTGCAAAGAACAGACTTCAAATAAGCTATTTGCTAAATACAAACACACCTCATGGTGAATTCCATTACTGATGGGATTGTGTGTTTCAACAGTTGCAATGAAATCAGCTGGAATGATCTTGGTACCTGATTGGGAAGAGAGGCAGGAGAACTTTAAAAATTAAAATTATATACACATATAGCTTAAACTTGCCTTGATGAATAAGTTGATAAAATGCATGCTGCCCATTAGTGCCAGGCTCACCCCACACTATGGGTCCAGTAGAATAGTTTACCAATGCACCTGATCGAGTAACAGATTTCCCATTTGATTCCATGTCACCCTAATCATTTAAGGGAAGCACTTAATTTATTACAAAAATAGTTCATAATGTATAGTACCTGCTGAAAATAGGCAGCAAACCTATGGAGATACTATCAACAAATCAGAAAGTAAAATATTAGCACTACAAAGGAATCCACAAACCTGATCATAAGGCAGCAGTGCATGCGTTTGGGCTCCAAATAAGTTGTTGTACCACACCCCTAGGAGTCCTAAGATCACTGGAAGCTGAATTGAAAGCATGTGTAAGTGGCCTCATCTGTCTCAGTTATCTTACATTGTGCTCCAATGGGGTTGTCCGGAAGTGCTCATCCTATAGAATAAACGAACAAGAAATTTATCTGCCTGCTGCATTTGAATGGATTTCTTACCATGAAGTGTGCCCCTTCTAACAACTGTTCAAAGTTGTCCATTCCTAACACAAAATACTTTTATATGAAAATCCATGCACCAAGTCTCAACTAACCAAGCGAAATGGCAATAGAAAGTCCAATGCAAGACCACAAGGAATAACGCCCTCCTACCCACTGTAAACAAAAGTAGGAACAATTATATAGAAAAGCAAGTTTGCCAATATTGGTTCTGAAGCTTACATCCCAAAATTCAAACATATTTTCTTTGCTGATCCCGAACTTGGTAACTTCAGCCTGCAATAACAGACACTGCAAAGTTATCCATATATATCACATCAGCTTACCTCATTTGTTGATAGGGCAACAAAATGTTTGGCAACAGCTGATGGCTATAGGCAATATAAAACAATTCAATACATATGCAATAATCACTGCACGTACATCAGCTGATTTTAGCAGCCAGTCCCTGGCAGATAAGGCATTTGTCACAGTTTCCAATGTGGTGAAGGTCTAAATACGTTACAGGCAGGATACTAATAAAACACTATTAATAGTTTATAGATACTCCCACCTTTGAAGCGACAATGAATAGCGAAGTCTCTGGGTTCAATTTCCGCAGTGTCTCACTAATGTGGGTGCCATCAATGTTGGAAACAAAATGCATTTTTGGTCCCTCCCTGCCATAAGGCTTTAGTGCCTCTGTGACCATTAGTGGACCCTGCGGGTACAATTTAATGGCATTATTATTTCCTATCTAGGAAGCTGAATGATGACATACAAGATCAGAACCACCAATGCCGATATTCACAACATCAGTGATAGGTTTTCCAGTATATCCTAAAAAAAAAACACAATGCAAAGTATTCATGTGCACATCATGATAGTTACATGTACCTTTCCAGTCTCCACTGCGAATGGCCTGAATGGGGGAATGTTTTACATTAAACTACCTGCTTATATGCAACTCAAATGAAGTACCATAATAGAAATGCCTATCAGACAATCATCATTACACATGCATACAATGTGTCTTCCGGCCTATTCTCCCCATTAGTAGCAGTACAACTGCTCCACATACATTCACTAGTGATGCACATACGCTTTGCAATTACATGTGACCGGTCACTCATTAGGATTAGCCTGTCCCTCTTGTGAATACATGAAATATTATTACCTCGCTGAATGTTCTCATCTGGGCCAGTACACGGTTCACATCAGGTGTCACCTTTATGTGGACAATAACATGATTGTTAAATTATGGGATGGATGAAAAAATAGCTTATATTCCGTACATCTTTCCCATCAACAAGAATAGGCTTATTAGAGCGATTCCGCAGAGCAATATGAAGAACTGCTCGATTCTGGAAAGAGAAAAGGCAACCTATCATACAGACACATTATCACTGTATACACGGGGTTGTCCTGCCCCCACATGTCTAACAATGGAGTGAGTATTGGAAGAAAAATGGGATTTGTACGAGTAGTATTACGTACACTGCATATGTAAACATAATGTGGGGGTATGGACAACTAATAAGGTAGTACACGACACATACTACCTTCAGACTTACCTCAGTAATGTTAAACTTCTCTCCTGCATACATTTTATCCCTGTTCCCTTCAACATCACGAGCTCTTGCCTGAGAGGACAAACCACAATCATCCTAACATGAGCACTATATACTTTATTAGCAGTGGTGGAAACTGTTAGCACATTATAACAGCACTAACAGAAAGTTATCTGCACAACAGGTATATTAATCAGACTGATTTAGCAAACAAACCAGCTGGAATAGCAGCTTAAGCGTCTTCTCAGTGATGAGATTCTTTGAGTAATCCAGCAATAGTTCTCCATCCTTTCCTTTAATCTTCTCACTGTAGTAAAGCACACCAAGGAGCATAGGGAAGGCCAGTCATGATATTGGCATTGTACAACATATAAACAGGAAATACAATAAGCCAAGATTACTCACACCATCACATATGCAATAGTACCAGAGCAGATAGCCAAGAACAAATAGGAAACCAGCTCATGCAAATACCTTGACTAATACTATTAACTAACATCTCCAAGACATGGCTGCCGATATATGCACATAACATCCAACACATCTCTGTGCATTCATGCATAAACAGAAACCTTGTCCATTGTATCCTGGATGTGGCAAAATAGTCTATATCGAACATAAGTAAAGCCGCTGCGTACGCACTTAAACGCGTTCACTCAAAATAGTATAAAGACTGAATGAATCTTTCTGTACGAGTTTAAAACAACCCTAATACTGTAATAGTCTCCTTTGTTTGCACCATAAGCAGTTCTACATGCAAGTAACTTTGCTCATCAGCAAAACAGGGTTTGATGTCGTTATCGCACATATCGAGAGTTACGTTAGTAACTCTCATATAGGATTTGACCCCGATTATGAATGTCATTAAAAAAACGCGACCCGCTTCTAACAAGACTCCCGACGAGCGGATGGCTTACCCTGTTGTCGTCGTCGTACAAGAAGGCAACATCAAGCAGTTTCGTGTTTGTTTGATGTCACAAAACCGCGGGGTTGTAGAGAACAAAACAATTTTCGAAACTCGTACCCAGTCCCACGTATTTCTCGTTCTTCTTGTTCTTGTTCTTGTTCTTGACCACGCATAACTCGGGATAGGAACACTTTTAAGAAATGAAAATCACACCAATGGCTTCAGAATTCGTTGGCATTCTCGCTTCTGTGGTCAAAACGTCTCGATGCTACATGACATATATCGGTGGTTGTGTTAGCAAATTACGTACAGTTAAGCTTACTGCACTGACACGACTCGGATAGGTCATACTTCGCTCTTTATACGAAGTACTAGTAGTATACATCAGATGTAATCAAATGTGTACGGTCTGGGCACTAACGTAGTGGTAATTAACTGTGGCATGTTTCCGGTTTTGCACTACATGTATTTAATAACGTGCACGTGCGTACTATAATCATCATTCTTGTGCTTCGATTGTTGTTGGTTTGACGGTCTTTGTAACTTAGTGAAGTTGTTTTTCTCAGAATGCCTTCACGTCAGGAAAAGAAGAAAGCCAAACGACGAGCAAAGTACCTCAAAACTCGAGACGATGTATTAGATTCTGCCCGAGCGAGCTACAAAGCAGAGCCTGAAAAGAAACGGGCCTCTCGAAACGCAAGGTATCGAGCAGAGCCTGAAAAGGAACGGGCCTCTCAACGTGAGAACTATCGAGCAGAGCCTGAAAAGAAACGGGCCTCTCGAAACGCAAGGTATCGAGCAGAGCCTGAAAAGGAACGGGCCTCTCAACGTGAGAACTATCGAGCAGAGCCTGAAAAGAAACGGGCCTCTCGAAACGCAAGGTATCGAGCAGAGCCTGAAAAGGAACGGGCCTCTGAACGTGAGAAGTATCGAGCAGAGCCTGAAAAGAAACGGGCCTCTGAACGTGAGAAGTATCGAGCAGAGCCTGAAAAGAAACGGGCCTCTCGATGCGCCAGGTATCGAGCAAAGCCTGAAAAGGAAAGGGCTGCTAAAAGACAACGATATTGGCAGAGTCCCGAACGTGCTCGCTTGGCGAAAAGAGTTAAGGTCACTCAAAGGTATGTCGTACTTGTGCTTGTACCAGTAGCTACCTTCAATTACTACATTTGTACGTACCTGTAGTGTGTGTGTTTTTAACACATAACTATTGTAATTATGTAATGTATAACTGCTGATAATTTTACTATTTTATTTTGTTTACCACTGTAGCCAGTCCCTGTATGAACCAAACCATACTGTACTAAGGGAGTATAAAGGTGGCCTTGAAAAGGCTATTCTAAGGAATAGTACATTGTTAGATGAGTTAAATGATGCCTTTTGCAAAACCCACCCATGGTTAGCACAAAAGGTCTGTACTAGATCTGCACATGCAGCTGTTAGTGAGGTTAGTGCAGGTGCGTTGCTTAACAAAGCACTGAACATGCGTAGAAAAATGGCAGGTGAATTTCTACATGATGTTCGGGCTATTAATGCAATAAAATTAGCTGATAGCGACATTCTAGGTGGGGCAAGGTACCATACTGCTAATTCAGAGCCGTTCTTCTATGACACCTCTTACAACCACACAAGGCAGCTTGGTGCTATACCAGTAGACCTGAATGGTAGGTGTGTAGTGGCAGAGGAGGTAGGCGACAGGCATTGTGGCAGTATGCGTCCACTGAAATGGAAATGTACAAAAGAATGTCGGCTGCTCACTAAACATGAAATAGACATTGTATTGGGGACAAAGGTGCTATTTCAACAATGCACAGAAGATGTTCGAGCTGGCCTTGACAGTCTTGATTCAGGGTGTGGTTATGTGCATCATGATAGCACTGTGCAGTCAGACTTGCGCTTTAGTGAGTGGTGTGGGCACCCCATTTCCTGTGAGTTCCCAACATGCTCCAGTCCACTGAGGGTAATAAGGGCAGCTGCACCTCACTATCCTGTGCTAAGGGGCTTCCTTTGGAAGCTTTATTCTGTCAACAAAAAACACATGGCCATTAAAGCTATTGATTCAATGCTTTCTAGTGGGAGTGTTGATGAACTGATAGAGTACCTGGGCTTGAAGGATAATTTAACCGAGTTGTTCAGTGAAGAAGGTGCAGAGCATCCCATAGTCAGTGAAGACCATTCATTGCCTGGTCTTGGCTGCATTGAAAGACACCTGCTTGTTACACATGCTGAACTCATCGCTGAACTGCAGTCCAAATTCAGTGATGATGCAGAGTTTCCCTGTTGTTGCTGTGAGCGTTTATGTCGACGTACAGCTGTGTCTTGTGTTGACTTCAGTAACCTCAGCAAATACCAAACAGCTGCATGGTTGACATTGAAAGCTCACATCCTGCAAAATAGTGGTACCCAAAAACTTTACATTTGTAAGTATTGCCTGCCGTATCTTAATAAGAACACTATGCCTGCACGATGTGTTCTTAATGGGCTTGTCACTGAACCTGTTCCCGATGAGCTAAAGTCACTTGATCCTCTCAGTAAGCAGTTAATTCAGAGAGCAAAAGCTTTTCAGACAATAGTGAGATTGGGTACATATTCTGGTAAAGTGCCAGCCTATAATGCCCTCCAAGCCTGTAAGGGTACTATGTTCTTTCTGCCTTTACCACTAAACAAAACATGGGAGACCCTATCGGAGGTCCATGTCAGTGAAACTGACATAGTGCCTTTGCCTGACCCAGAGCTGTTCATAATTTTGAATGGTGTTCCAACTAAAAATAAGGTTGTCTGGCAGACATTAGTAGATGTAAATGCCTTAAAGTTAGCCATACATAAACTAAAGGAAATAAACTGGCTGTATAAAAATCTGGATGATCAAGCTTTAGATGATGCAGCAAAGAAGGTGGTAGAGGTGGTTGACAAGGCCTCTAGCAGAATGTTAGAAAAGGCCTCTGTTGATGACATAGCTGCATTACAGTCATATACGATTCGATCACTGGATCAACAAGGGTCAGCATTGATGGACGTTGAACAGTACAAGATGCTGAATGTCAAAGATGATCCAATCCAAAGCAGACAGAAACATCTCGATGTGATGTGTTTTCCAACACTTTTCCCCACAGGACAGTTTGGTGAATTTCACCCTCGAGATAAGCCTGTGTCAGCATCAGAGTATGCCAAGTCTAGGCTACTGAACAAAGATTCCAGGTTTCGAAAAGATCCACAATATGTTTTCTTCTTATTGTGGCAGCAGGAAATGAGGCAAATTTCTGCAGGCATTTACAATGTTCTGAAGAGTACAAGTAAAGGCAAAATGCCTGTGCATGAATTCCTTGCTAGAGTGTCAAAATCCGATGAAAATGTTGAGGCAAATCTTTCCACAATATTTCAGTCCGTTCGTGGTACTAAACAGTACTGGTTTCATAAAAGTAGTGAGCTGAAATGCATGCTTAGAGAATATGGGTCACCTTCAGTGTTCCTTACTTTCAGCTGTGCAGAGTACGACTCAGAGCACATTGCTAGGTACCTCAGGAAGGTCAATGACCAACCTGCTAGCTGTCCCATATCTAAGCTTTGCACCGAAGATGCAGTTTCTGTCTCCAGAAAATTTTCACAAAATTTTCACGATCTTTTTAATACTGTTATATTGAAAGGGTCTGTGCTTGGAATAGTTGAACACTTCTATTTCAAGAAGGAATATCAGATGCGGGGAGCCCCACATTATCATGTATTATTGTGGATTCAAGGTGCACCCGTGATTGGAAAGAGTGACCCAACAGAGGTTCTTGCATGGATCCAAGAACGCATCACCTGCAAAATCCCTGATGCAACTCTGAATCCTGAACTCCATGCATTAGTCACAAAGTACCAAATGCATAAGTGTACAGACTATTGCAAACGCAGGAGAAAGCTTAAAAGTGCTTTTATTACCACATGCAGATTTGGCTTTCCTCGTGACTGTACCGAGAGTGCAGTGCTAAACTCTGTAGAGGAATGCCTTAAGTCGAGGAAAAAGATATACAATCTTCCACGTTCAGCAGAGGAGTGTCGAGTCAATGACTATAATCCACTGTTGCTTCTTTTGTGGAGGGCCAACATGGATATCCAGTTCACAGCTGAATCTTCATTGACTCTAGCTCACTATGTCACAGGTTATGTAACCAAGGCTGAGAAAAGTGGCATGCAGGAGGTGTGGCAGGAGGTTAATGCTAACAGTAGCATTTATAGCAAGCTGTGGTCGTTTGGGGTCAGGTCCTTGCGTTCCAGAGAGTGCGGCCTCTATGAGGCCAGTGACCTACTGCTTGGTGACCATCTCACTGAAAAATCTGTGACTGTCAAATGGGTTGATGTGGCAATGCCACATAAGCGTAAACGAAGGCTTAAGAGTCATGCCCAGCTTGTTCAAATAGAAAAGAACAATCCAGGTTCCACTG
This sequence comes from Eunapius fragilis, assembly GCA_963681505.1. Lineage (NCBI taxonomy): Eukaryota > Metazoa > Porifera > Demospongiae > Spongillida > Spongillidae > Eunapius > Eunapius fragilis. The sequence goes on from OY811984.1 coordinate 4,226,435, forward strand.
ATATCTTAGAGGGTAATGTGGTGGACATATTTTACCCTACTAGGCCTGTAGAGCTGGAAGATGTGTGCCTGTATGACTTCATAAAGTGGTATGCATACCGTGGGACTAATGAAAATGGTTCCAGAGTATACCAGAAATTACAGAAACCTGTCCTGCCAAACCACAAACTGTTTGACCCCTCAACTGAAAATCAAAGAGAGGACTACTACTACTCTCTAATGCTGCTATTCATCCCATTTCGAGACGAGAGTAGTCTAATAGCAGATGGTGAAACAGCTGAGGTAGCTTTTAATCGCCTCATTGGTGATAATGCTGATCTCTCAGAACACCATGATAAATTACAGGCAATACTTAAAGCACAGACAGCTGTAAAAAAGATAAATGAGGCAAGGCAAGAGCAAGATGCACCAGCACCTCCTGCCGAGGAAGATGCCTTCTTCCATGGCGAGGCAAAGTCAGCAATGGAAGATTTGTTCCATCTCAACGAGTGTAAATCAGGGACAGAGACAGTTGAAGAACGTGTTGCAAAGCTCAATGCAGATCAGCTACGAGTCTTCAACAGTGTCAGTGACCATCTTTCTCACCAAAAGCGTCATGAAAGTGGTGAATGTTCTTGTACTAAAAATAGCCCCCTGTGCATGTTCATAAGCGGGGTTGGTGGAACAGGTAAATCTTTCCTAATTCATACCATCAGGGCTATGGTAAATGAATTGTGGAAGGATAACAAAGACTCTGTACGGTGTGCACTAGCGGCACCAACTGGCCTGGCTGCATTTAATATAGATGGTGTCACCGTTCACAGGCTATTCCAATTGCCAATAGAACATGATTCTAAAACATCAAGCTATTGGCCACTTCCAAAAGAAACTTTGAAAGTGATGAGAAATGCTTTCAGACATCTTAAGCTAATCATTATTGATGAGGTCAGCATGCTTAGCAGTCTCTGCTTAGCTTATGTACACCTCAGACTTGAAGAAGTGTTTGGAAGTGACCAATGGTTTGGGGCAATGAATGTCCTGTTCGTTGGGGACATATTACAGCTCCCTCCAGTGAATGGTTCAATGGTGTTCCAGAATATTTGCAACAAAGTAATTGCCGCAAGGCTAGGCTGCATGACATCAGTGAACATCTGGAGAGAAACTGTAGTATATGATGAACTGACCATTAATGAGCGACAAAAACAGGACCCTGAATTTGGTCACTTGTTAAACGAGGTCAGGGTTAATAGTATTTCAGATAAAACATTTGCTCAGTTGCGCAAAGCTGTTATTACATGCACAGCTGTTGAAAAGTTCCAAGAACTTTTAGGTCAGGGTATGTCTCCGGTGTGCCTATTTGCTACAAGAAAGTCATGTGACCAATTTAACATAGACATGCTCTCTAAAGTGAGTTCAGAGAATGTAAAGATACCCTGTATAGATGAATTTGATGAGACAGCAGGGACAGTAAAGTGGACCAAGAGGGCAGCATCTGAACTAGAAAAGCTAAATAAAGATTGTAACACAACTGCTGGTTTGGAGGCAGAATTAAAACTAGCTGTAGGGGCTAGGGTCATGCTAAGACGCAATCTAGACACTGCTCAGGGGTTAGTGAATGGTGCACTTGGTACTGTAGCTGCAATCACCAAGGAGTACATTCAGGTCACATTTGATCACACTCCTAATTTGCAGTTTAAGATTGAACGCATTCGTAGCAAATTCCAAATTCTGCGTCGGTTCTATGTGCACAGAAAACAATTTCCCTTGATACTGGCATTTGCTGTAACAATACACAAGTGTCAAGGGTTGTCGTTAGATTGTGCTATAGTCGACCTTTCCAGCAGTGTGTTTGCAACAGGAATGGCATATGTAGCCATCTCTAGGGTTAGAACACTAGCTGGATTACACTTGCTAGCATTTGATCCGAGATCTATCAAGGTCAGTACTGAATGTGTTCTAGAAGTAAACAGGCTTAGGCATCAGTTCAAACCTGACCTTCCTCCGATCACACTCTCCAATGACGAGTCCAAACCCACCAAACACAAGTTGAGTGCTTTTCCATTGGAGGGTGAAAGTGGGTCTGTAACACCTCATCTCAAGAGGCCATCCTCTGTTCCACATAGCAAAGGTAGAAAAAAACAAAAGACTCTCGGCTTGGGGTCATCCAAAGCTAAGAAAACCCATTCAATATCTAATCCTGATGTTATAGAAATTACTGAAGGTGATGTAACAGTTCCACATGCTGAACCTCAGAGTGCCAGGCCAAGTTACAGGTATTATCAGACTGATGAACAATGGCAACGGGAAAAATGCAGAGAACTTAACCTTGTATATACCCGTGCATGTCAGTTTGTTGAGCCTGGTGGTCCAAATGTTGTCTTGAAACGTCCTAACCTCAGAACCTTGGTGAAGGCAATAGGTGATGGGAACTGCCTCTTCAGATGTTTTTCATACATCCTAACTGGCTCACAAGACCAACATTTTGCGGTACGAATGGCAATTGTTGCACACATGCTAAACATAGCACCTTTACTAGAATCATGTCACAATGTTAATGTAGATGGTAATGTACAACACTACATTATTGCCTCAGACATGGATACAGTTGGTTGGGGCACTGAAACAGAAATGTATGCATTTGCTCACTTGATGAAATGCAACATTTATTCCTATAACCCTACTTCTATGCATTGGATGACAATTTTCCCAATAGTTCTTGACAGTGCTTTAAGTGATGATGTGCAACAAAAGTCATTGTATATCGTATGGACTAATAATGACCATTTTGATGTAATTACATCTCAATGCAGTGATGATTAGTTTCACTGGATTTGGAGCGCCACAGGTATGATGGGTTAGCTAGATACCCAATCATAGGCTGGTTTGGTCAAATGATCACAACACATTGATGTGTGCCATCATGATGTCTTTGTCCACAACATGGGCCAGTACTTCTTGTGATCAAACTATGTGGTCATAAAACAGGGCAAATAGCTGGCTGTGTGCTGGCAAAGGCTGTTATTCAACATGCAGCTAATCAATGACCCTGCATGGATCACATATTCTGTGGTCATAAGACAGGGCAAATAGCTGGCTGTGTGCTGGCAAAGGCTGTTATTCAACATGCAGCTAATCAATGACCCTGCATGGATCACATATTCTGTGGTCATAAGACAGGGCAAATAGCTGGCTGTGTGCTGGCAAAGGCTGTATTCAACATGCAGCTAATCAATGACCCTGCATGGATCACATATTCTGTGGTCATAAGACAGGGCAAATAGCTGGCTGTGTGCTGGCAAAGGCTGTTATTCAACATGCAGCTAATCAATGACCCTGCATGGATCACATATTCTGTGGTCATAAGACAGGGCAAATAGCTGGCTGTGTGCTGGCAAGGCTGTTATTCAACATGCAGCTAATCAATGACCCTGTACCACTGGTGATGTACTTGAAGGCACTGTGTTCTATGTTTTAAACACAAGACTCATGTCTACTCAGAATACTATGACTGGTGTGGGCGGGTGTGGTGGGTATACACAAAATGCAATACCACATAGAATTTCAGGTGACCAATGTACTAACATGTCCAGCACACATGTGGTCAGCTAATCAAATGCCCTATTCTGTTTGCTGAGTGTATACACCAGTCATTGGAATGGCTCATTTGTCAATTAATATGGTACATAATCAAGCTGTAAAAAAGGTAATGGTGGTACTATACATTTTTACATTTGTTTCTGAGCCTTTACTAACACCAGGTTACAGAGTTCTTCATTTGAAAAAAGCAGCTTTATGGTACAGCAATGGGTCATACAGCTGCCATCCTTCTCAGCAATCAGCTCCCATGGGAGAGTCAGTGAGTCAGGGCAGCCTCATTCATCCATCTTGCACATTCTGTCTGTCTAGTTTCTATGTCTGTTCTAATGAGATTTGATATGTTTTGGCATATAGGTGGTACAGCAAGGTGTAGGTCAATTTAGGAGGATCAAGGAGGTAAGGTTCATGCCATGCTGTAGCATGCCAGAATTCATGATTCTTTTGAAGTTCTGTGCTAGGCCCTTCCCACTATTGTGGTTGATATCGCTTCTATGTCTTGCACATTAAGTGTAAACACGTTGGATGCAAGGTAAATTTTTTAAATGTACTGTGTACAGGTGTCTGTTGCCATTTTTGAAAATGCCGCATTTGTGTCTGTGTCTCTAACAACACCAGGTTACAGAGTTCTTCATTTGAAAAGCAGCTATATGGAACATCAGGAAGATATAGCAGCTGGTCATACAGCTGGCAGTCTGTCTCACTGCAAATGAGTAATCAGCTACCATGGGAGAGTCGCTCATAGGGAGCTACCAGTGCTATATTATGTCATTCCTCCATACACCAATCATTTGTCAATTAAACTACAATTTTAAGCTGTAAAAAAGGTAATGGTGGTGTACAAGTGACATTTTCTGATCCTCTACCAACTCCAGGTTACAGAGTTCTTCTTTTGCAAAACAACTTTATGGACATTATGTAAGTGTTAATTAACAGGTGGGAAGAAAATGCCTGTATATGGGTGTGTATCAATCAATATTCATTGCTTCTTTGAACATCTAAACTGATGACCATATCTAGATTTGCTGGTGTTGATATGGCTTCTGTTTACCTGAATGGCCATTGCATACATGTATTGTCAAATGCAAGTGTGCATTTATTTGCTCATATGCGTGTAACTTTACAGTGTCCCTGTAGTCTATCAATACGTCATTCTAACACATGCTGTGTGCAGGTGACAGCTCTAACTTCACATAGTATATATAAAGAGGTATGATATAAATATGAGATGGTTTACTATTTGACTGGTGTACTCTACATATAGGAGGATGAAAGTAGTGTTGGCTACAAAAGTGAATGATGCTAGTCCTGAAAATTTGAAGAGGTTTAGGTTGGCATTGCCATGTAATGATGGCACGTACTGCGATGATTGTTTAGTGGGTGGAGTACGTGACCAGAGATGGTGATGGTGCATCACACTTATCAGGGACCAGACTTGGCGATGGTTGTGTACAATTTATGTGTGTGGAATTAGTCAGTGATGGTGCATCACACTTCGGTGTCAGGGGCCAGACTTGGTGATGGTTGTGTGCAATTTAGGTGTGTGGAGTTAGTGATGGTGCATCGTACTTCAGTGTCAGGGACCAGACTTGGTGACCATTGTGGTACAATTTAGGTGTGTGGAGTCAGTGATGGTGTCAGGGGCCAGACTTGGTGATGGTTGTGTAACAATTTAGGTGTGTGGAGTTAGTGATGGTGCATCGTACTTCAGTGTCAGGGATCAGACTTGGTGATGGTTGTGTAACAATTTAGGTGTGTAGAGTCAGTGATGGTGCATCGTACTTCAGTGTCAGGGACCAGACTTGGTGATGGTTGTGTACAATTTAGGTGTGTGGAGTCAGTGATGGTGTCAGGGGCCAGACTTGGTGATGGTTGTGTAACAATTTAGGTGTGTGGAGTTAGTGATGGTGCATCGTACTTCAGTGTCAGGGACCAGACTTGGTGATGGTTGTGTACAATTTAGGTGTGTGGAGTCAGTGATGGTGTCAGGGGCCAGACTTGGTGATGGTTGTGTAACAATTTAGGTGTGTGGAGTTAGTGATGGTGCATCGTACTTCAGTGTCAGGGACCAGACTTGGTGACCATTGTGTACAATTTAGGTGTGTGGAGTCAGTGATGGTGTCAGGGGCCAGACTTGGTGATGGTGTTGTGTAACAATTTAGGTGTGTGGAGTTAGTGATGGTGCATCGTACTTCAGTGTCAGGGACCAGACTTGGTGACCATTGTGTACAATTTAGGTGTGTGGAGTCAGTGATGGTGTCAGGGGCCAGTCTTGGTGATGGTTGTGTACAATTTAGGTGTGTGGAGTCAGTGATGATGTCAGGGGCCAGACTTGGTGATGGTTGTGTAACAATTTAGGTGTGTGGAGTTAGTGATGGTGCATCGTACTTCAGTGTCAGGGACCAGACTTGGTGACCATTGTGTACAATTTAGGTGTGTGGAGTCAGTGATGGTGTCAGGGGCCAGACTTGGTGATGGTGTTGTGTAACAATTTAGGTGTGTGGAGTTAGTGATGGTGCATCGTACTTCAGTGTCAGGGACCAGACTTGGTGACCATTGTGTACAATTTAGGTGTGTGGAGTCAGTGATGGTGTCAGGGGCCAGACTTGGTGATGGTTGTGTACAATTTAGGTGTGTAGAGTCATTGATGGTGTCAGGGGCCAGACTTGGTGATGGTTGTGTAATAATTTAGGTGTGTGGAGTTAGTGATGGTGCATCGTACTTCAGTGTCAGGGACCAGACTTGGTGACAATTTAGGTGTGTGGAGTCTGTCAGTGATGGTGCAACGCACATCAGTGTATGGGACCGGACTTGGTGATGGTTGTATACAATTTAGGTGTGTTTGGAGTTAGTGATGGTGCATCGTACTTCAGTGTCAGGGACCAGACTTGGTGACCATTGTGTACAATTTAGGTGTGTGGAGTCAGTGATGGTGTCAGGGGCCAGACTTGGTGATGGTTGTGTACAATTTAGGTGTGTGGAGTTAGTGATGGTGCATTGTACTTCAGTCAGGGACCAGACTTGGTGACAATTTAGGTCTTTCAGTGATGGTGCATCGCACATCAGTGTATGGGACCAGACTTGTTGATGGTTGTGTACAATTTAGGTGTGGAGTTATTGTAGTGATTGTGCACTGCACTTGTCAGAGATCGGATTGGTGATGAGTGAGTGATATCTGTCAGATGAGGAGGTTATTCAATCAAAGCTTCTGCCAGAGTCTTGTAATTACATGGTGATTCAGTGCCATGGGTGGTGTTGGAGTGTTTGCATTTACCTGCAGTGTCGATTGGAGTTCTGACATGACTGCTGGTGACTCAAAAATGGTGATTTGCGACTCAGAACAGACTGCTGCACTTGTGTAAATAACTGTTGCTGTGTTGTGTTTTAGTCATGGTGTGCATCATATGACACTGCTTTCAATGATTTGTCATTGGGTGTGGCAGTAACGTTGTAATTATTCATCCATAATGACGCAATAATAGTACGTAAACATCAAAAGCATGTCACCGAAACTGCGAACCTTCCTGGGATGACAACAGCATCGTCTATGAACATTATAGCACCCATTTTCCACTTCAAAGAAGGTTAAGCCCAGCCTTCCTAGCGAACTAGATTATTCGACACAAGCAATTAATACACTTCAAAGAAGGTTAAGTCCAGCCTTCCTAGCGAACTAGATTATTCGACACAAGCAATTTATTCACTTCAAAGAAAGTTAAGTCCAGCCTTCCTAGCGAACTAGATTATTCGACACAAGCAATTCATACACTTCAAAGAAGGTTAAGTCCAGCCTTCCTAGCGAACTAGATTATTCGACACAAGCAATTTATTCACTTCAAAGAAGGTTAAGTCCGCCTCTTCACAGCTTCGTGAGGCCTATAAAAGCATTTCTAAAGCTATGCTCACATCACTTTGCAAAGTACATGTAATGGATTTATCAGAACATGATTTGAGACAGATGGAGGTAGATCAAGATAGTGATGCAGGAGAAGACGGCGGTGCAAGGGGAGACGGCGGTGCAAGAGGAGACGGCGATGCAGGGGGAGACGGCGGTGCAAGGGGAGACGGCGATGCAGGGGGAGACGGTGGCCCAAGGGAAGACGGTGATGCAAGGGGAGAGGGCGATGCAAGGGGAGACGGCGGTGCAGGGGGAGACGGCGGTGCAAGGGGAGACGGTGGCCCAAGGGGAGACGGCGGTGCTAGGGAAGACGGTGGCGGAGGTGATGTAAGACTAAGAGGGGGAGGTGTACGTGGACGCGGAGGACACGAAGATGGACGTGGAGCTCGAGGTGGACGCGGAGCTCGAGGTGGACACGGAGCTCGAGATGGACGTGGAGCTCGAGATGGACGCGGAGCTCGAGATGGACGTGGAGCTCGAGATGGACGCGGAGCTCGAGGTGGACGTGGAGCTCGAGGTGGACGTGGAGCTCGAGGTGGACGCGGAGCTCGAGGTGGACGCGGAGCTCGAGATGGACGCGGATATGGACGTCGAGGGGGAGGAAGAGGAAACTTTTTTTCTGATGTAATACATGTGTACAATTATTATTATTAAGTGTTACATGTTTGCGCGTCTTTGCAGCTACATGATGTTACAGTGAAAATCCATGCAGCTTTAACAGGGTTATGGCGCGTGTACTAGGCTGTGGAACAAATCCCTCATAGAAATTCTGACAAGAAAAATTCTAGCCTTACAGTGCGATAATGCTCATTACATGAGTCTGGGGACCCACTCTCTACGTGTATGTAATCGGTGATGTAATCCATCCTCAGCAGGGTCTGGGCCCGAGACTATCCCGCTTTATGTTGGAGCCGAACTTTTCAAATTTGTCCGCTTCGTCACACTTTTTCCTCCGTGTCAGGCGGTCAGTGTAGTTACCCGCGATGATGGTTAAACTCTCTCTCACAGCTTGGCTGCTGCAAATGGACTGCATCACACGCTGTAACATAATCGGCTACGTATACATGTATGAACAAAAATCTATGAAACAAGTAGATAAAAAACATTCTCTATGAGAAAGTTGGTGGTATATAGGATTTGAAGGGCAATAGTGGTGTAAAAAGGAAGGAAACAAGGGTCTAATGATAAGGAAAAACGAAATAGTCCTATATATAGCACACGACTAATGTAACAAAACCCATCCTACTATGTGTGCTAAATATAGGACTATTTCGTTTTTCCTTATCATTAGACCCTTGTTTCCTTCCTTTTTACACCACTATTGCCCTTCAAATCCTATATACCACCAACTTTCTCATAGAGAATGTTTTTTATCTACTTGTATACGTCAATTGCGGTTGGCTGTTTTGTAACAAGGACTATACATGTATCGGACAGCTGGAAGATTAATTTTTTTTCACCCTGCGTACATTTTCGAAATGCCACATAAAGGCCTAACTGTCAACGCACACACAAGAACGCTTCTTCTATGCGAATAAAACCACCTGACTCTATGCAATTCAGTTCTCGAACGTGTTTGCAGAACACCAACCTGTATTTCTCGAATCGTTTGGGGTCTTCTTCAAACAGTGCTCTTATGTGAACATCCTTGGACACAATTTCTTTGTGATGCTTAACCAGCTCAGCATACTCAGGTGTGGAGCTCAAGTAAGTTGCCATTTCATAATCAGTTCCGTGTAATACAGGACGCGTAGTAGTGCAGCAAGCGCTCTTTATATACTTCCGCAAAAACAAAAACAGGATATTAACGAGTCAGCATCGAATTAGTTTAATAACCCAGCTGGCTGCGAACGAGTGAATGGGGAGGAGCAGAAGTAGGAGCAGATCAAAGTCTCCTAGAGGTACCTACAGGTGTCTGTAGTATTAATATCCCATTCAAGATAGCGCTTTCAAATAGAACGTAAGGACCGTCGTTCTAGGCGTCGTCGGTCAGTCTCGAGAGAAAGAGATAGAAAAAAATCGTACAGAGGTTTGTCCGTGTGCGTTATTTTAAATATTTAGTGTCGTTCTTACTAGACTCTAAGCGAAGCAAGTCGAGGTCTCGCTCCCCGCGTAAAGATCGTTCAAGGTATTAAACCACTTGAAGTACTTGTTCAGGGAATAATATGCTTTTCAGATCAAAGGATAGAGAAAGAGACAAGGACAAGTACAAGGACAAGGAGAGGGGTAGATCAAAATCAAGGTACAAACTCGAGCTTCACTGATTCCCAATTTTTATTGTGTATTTTTTGTTCAGATCTCCTCAAGCAGTTCCAGTGAAGGAAAAAAGAAAAGAGAAGCAAGTGGAAGAAAATGTTGAATTAGAAGAAGATGAAGCCTTAATGGCAAAATTAATGGGATTTAAATCTTTTGATACAACCAAGGTTAGACATTGCACTATTACAAACGTCCAATGTTACATAATCAAAAACGTTATAGGTTAATTATTTACCTTATGTAGTTTTGTATTTGCCTTGTACGTTATAAATAAAAGCACTGTATGCGGTATCATAATTAACAATTAACTAGGTTAAACATTCCAACAAAGTCCTAACCCCTAATTTGTAACCTTAGAAGTGTGAAGTAAGCTTTGAGCATAGACCATGGCAGATTGTGTTCTGTTAATTTGAATAGATGGTTTGTAACTATTATACAGTGAATTGTATTATGCATTCAATTCTTAGGGTAAACATGTGCCTGGCAGTTGTAATGCCTCTGCAGTAAAAATTCGAAAACCGAAGAAATACAGGTAAGATGCACTTTTACTACAGTACTTGATTGCTGCAGTCTCAAATGTATATCTAAACAGTTATACATATACATGTGTGCAGGAATAAGAAGTTCATTGTAGTAAATGTTTTAACGAGGGCAGCTGCTCTCGGGGAGAGGGGTGAGGTTACATATCACTCATTTCCCAAATTTTTAGTTCGACATAGCATTTATGTACTATTAAGTCAGTGGTGCAATTAAAAATTTATCATTGTCCCAAAGTTTAATTTGTTTGGTTGTTAAAGAGTCATGATTTGAATATCAGGTTTTTGCTTTATTCCTCCCAGGCAATACATGAATCGGAGAGGAGGATTCAATCGCCCGTTGGACCCTGTTAAGTAGTGTATAATCATCTACTTATTTGCACAATTATGTCTGTACTACATTTCCAGTTATTAAATACATTACGTCCACTACTCAAACAGCTCAATCTAGCACACTTATAGTTCCAATCCAGTTAGACACTGCAATAGTTGTCTGGAGATAGGGGTGAACTGCTACTGACAAAGTCGGAGATTTACCCAATGGAATTGATTTTAGCAACTTACCTGAGTAGTAGTCGTAAATGTATATTTTACCATCGGCACTACCAGAACATATCAATCTTCCATCAGAACTAATATCAAAGCCAACGTTGAATCCTTCCACAGTGTGACCTTCATAACGCTTGTACTTGCATAATTTATATGGCATATTACTTGAAAACAGCACAATATAATTGCCATTTGATTGTGATAATATGTATGGTTCCTTAGGATGTGCCTTTAAGTGAGGGCATGTATATGGTTCAATGTAAACTTGATTAGAAAGCACAGCTGTTGTTGCTATGTCCCATACAACAACAGCCTGACTAGCTGCATTTTTTCTGACAATGTCCGATGTTGCAATAAATTCTTTTCCATTGTGAAGAAATTCAATGCTGAGAATACTCCCACCAGCTCCTACAAACTGCATATTTTTCTTTCCACTGCGCAAATCCCAACTCTGAACATTTCCATTTATGTCACCAGTGACAAGCATGTTCTTGTTGTCAAAATGTGCTTTCACTGCTGTTACAAATCCTGTATGGTCAAATGAACAGATGGTTTGGCCTGTTTCTATGTTCACATACTTGCAACACCTATCATAACCGCCACTCACAACTTTGGAGCTCTCAATCCAGTCCACTGCACGTACACCACTACCGTGATAGTCATATGTGGCAATGCATTTACCCTTTTTAGTGGCGTCCCACAGTTTAACAGTCCCATCGAGGGATGCTGAAATCAATAATTGAGGCTGAAATGGATGCCAGTGAATGTCCATAACAGCTTTCGAGTGCTCGCTTAATGTTACGCGGGTCGTTGTTGGTACTTCATATTCTTTTCTTGCTCTCTTTACTTCGGGATAGTCTGCAGTCACTGACAAATATTCCTTAACAGACGTTAGCTGTGCCTCTTTTGAAGGTATACAAGTTATATCTGCTAAGTCTCGCTGAGTTCCAGCAACACTAGCTTTCCGCTTAGAAACATAGCCCTGAATAGCTGTCTTAGTTGCACCGGCGGCTTGAGAACTAGTTAAGTAAGCCGTACTATTCCCTTGAACAATAGAAGGTAGTATTTTTATTTCTGAAATTTCTTCATCGTCTGAGCTGCTGGCATACGTTGTAATATACTGCATCGCTTTCGTATCTACATACATGTGCTAGCCACGCCCAGTGTGCTACTGTTAGAACCATTATTCTTGTTTCTGCCATAAATAATGTCGCTTTACGACGGGCTTGGTGTTGAAACAGCGCCAGTGGTCGAATTGTCACAGCAGGTGACACAGGCAAGTGACTCAGGCTCAAATTCGGCCCCCCTAAGTAAGTTTTATTTTTATGGGAGTGGTAAATTGTGCACATAGCTCTAAAGCTTTGTAAGCAGCGGTTGTTCATATCATTCCCGATGTATGGTAGCGTTTTTCATCAACTAGTATATGCACGTACTAGTATATATGTGCATCGTTTGATCAAATTAAATGCATGTAATTGTGGTTGTTCAGATGTGAGAAATTTGTTTGATAGCCTTAAGGTCATGCATGAAAAACAAACTGTCAACTGTGCATGTTCATGAGAGCACATAGATAATGTTGTAAGCGATCTGCGATAAGTGGAAGGTACTCATTTAGTTTAAATAGCATATGGTCATATTCCTGTCATTCTAGGTGGGTGGTCATCAAGTATGAAGCTGATGGCATCACATCTTCAGAGGCAGAAAATGGCTTCAAAGGCTGCTCAACAGGTACAGCAGAGAAAAGAAGAAAACATCTTATGTAGCATATTTGTGGCTGTCACAAATGCCATCTGAATTCAGTTTACGGTTGATATTTTTTGATCAGCCAAAGTTGCGACCACCCTCTGTACCTACGGATAAAGCAAAGTCACACCAGGCCCCTCAAGCAACGGTAGGTTTGGCACGCAAAATGATTACTGAATGTATTTGTGGGTATGTGGAGTATGATTTATATCAATGTAGTTTGGTGAAAATGCATTCACACTTGGCCAGCAAGACTTACATTATCAAAGTACTTTTGGACTTTATTCTCTTGTCATTAATTTCTTTACCTTTACTTCTATCCCAGGTGGGTGTAACACACAATAGCGTGTCTGTTACAAGATCAGTTCACCTTGTTGCTTTAATCTGGAGTAGAATTCAGAATGCTAAAATATACATAATTAAAAATGGTATTGTCATTCTTTTAAATTATAGCATAGCTCTTACGTACATGTACCTAGTATGTGATTATCACCTGTGGCCACCATAAGGCCAGAAACAATACAGTACAAAGGCTTTTCAAAATTAAAATAATTACTCCCAAGAGTGCATTGACGCACTGGCATGAACTTAACAATGTTGTTTTTGTCTTTCAACTATGTTCACTTGCACTATAAAGAACATGCATTTCTTAATTAAAGAGCATTTCACGGTGGGCAACTTTGTACTAAGAACCAAAGATTTAAATGCAATCCTTGTTACATTATTGCTGAGCACACCATTCTCTCCCCCGCCCCAGCAATAATGATGTAATTTGAATAACTGTGTTATTGAAGTATTTTGATCTTAATGATGTACCAATCCGTGGAGGGTCATAATAAAATCATTCTGTTCTAAGGCCTTGGTCAGTTTTTATGGATAGTAGTAATCTGTTCATTTGACTTCTTTGATTACAATATATCGTTACCTAGCAGTGTTATAGTAACCGAATTGATGAAAGGAACCTTGTACATAGAACACCCTACTGTACTTAATCTTTAATGAATATAGAGAAAGGTAGTTGCTTAATACATGTATTTTTTTTTCCTCATTAGTACCACTGCTTGCAGTGGTTAGGTTCATGACTTTTTCAACTGTGCTTTATTCTTCTGCTAACTAATAATGTAGATTTGATAATATCCTTATTCATTTAATTTAGCACAACTTGTTCCCTGGCTGGTCTAAATGATGGTCCACTTGGGGGTAAAGTAATGTCAGTGATGATGAACTGTTGTGATATTAATATTTTTTTGTGTTGTATGCAATAGCCACTGTATGTGTTTGATTTTGGCTTATCAGAAAATTGTTGACCACATCTTTCTTCTACTTTACTAATCCCACCTCCTATTTAACAGGTCTTACAGCCAACTAAGATAGTGCCACCAATGGAGTTGTTAGAAGATGATCTGGCTGTAGAAATTGCCGATGAGTATGACCCAATGATACCCAACAGCTATGAACTGATTTTAAATCAGAGAAAGGAAATTGAAGCAAGAAAGGAGCTAGAAGTAGGTACCCCTTCAGGTTTTGTTAACTTAGGCCGTATAGCGTGGAGATATTCTATTAACTACCCCTCCTTACCTAAGTCTAAAGTATTGTGACACTGCATGTATTATTGATTTTCCAATTTCAGTGGTCACAGACCCTTGTGGTCCTGGGCCAGTAAAACAAGTACATAGAACAAAACCTTTAAAGAATTGAGAGCAGTTCAAATGTTGGGACTTACTTCAATGTTAAGCCATTGTCCAGCAAAATAACACAAACTATTAGCAACAAACAGTAAGAGATTATTTACGGGTCATTACAAATCCTTTCACCTAGCAAATGGACAGCACCTCTCAGATTTTGGTGTAACTGCCCATTTATGATTGTCTTCATGTGAGAAGACATTTGACCATTTTACTTAATAACCATAATAGCCATGGGGGTCATTCTATGGCAGATCACCCGGTCAATAACACCACACAGTCTCATATTTGGATGAAATTGGGTATATATATTTACCATGACTGGGAAAGTAACTACATCAATTATCCCATTATAATCTTTATCGGATTTCAAGATTTGGTGTGATAATTGTTTTATTTATTTCTTTACCCTTAATCTTTGACTGCTAATATCTCTGGAATGATTAGTCACATAATTTAATGCAAGGTATATTTGAGAAGTTGAAGCATCAAACAATCTGAACACATACTTGAAATAATAATTTGGGAGGTTAATTAGCCAGAACATGAATTTCTATTTTTGGGGCACATCCCAGTAAAAAGTAAAAATCTCGCAGTGTAAGAGATAATACATTACAAGGTTGTATCATCATAGAGTTATTTAAAATCAAAATAGGAGTGGCTAATTATTTGACAAAGATTATTGACATAGAGCACTCCATGGCAGCAATTTTCGAAATGCTGTGGTTGTAATGTAAACACAATAAAGTGTGAAGCCTTACATGAGACCATGAATTAGGTTCATACTTTGGTTTGTCCCTACACTGAATGGAGGCAAATGAAGTGAGGTGAAGAACCCTATTCGTGAGACCTGCCCTGTTGCTGCACCTTTTAAAATACAGCTATTTAAGGGGGGGGTTCTTGTGTGAGTTTTCTTTCTGATATGATGTGATCATTATACACAGCTTATATCCTGAGTAGCTATATTGTGATTAGTTGGTGGCCGTAGTCTACATTGCTTTTTGAATGGCGCATCGTAAGCCACACTCTCAAGGGTACTCAAGAAGTATCATAGATATGTTCCACTCTCCACAACTACTTTGGCAGTGCATGAAGTTTCCTCTGAAGGACCAAGGACCAGAGTAGTCAGCATTGTGGAGGCGTTGCAAATTGACATCTCTGATGTAGTCAAAGGCAACTATGTAGCATGTATGTAAAAAAGTGTGGTATGGTACAGTCAATGATATCTTCGAAGAGTTTGGAGATTTACTAATCAGGTTCATGCACCCCAGCGGTGGTACGAACAAATTTGTTTTCCCTGAAAGTGATGATACATGCTGGATTGAGGAAAGTGATATTCTTTGCACCATTGACCCACCTAGCTTGACCAGTTCCAGAGGCTCAAAACAGCTTGTACCTTTTTTATGTAGGCCTGACATTTGCCTTTATATAAGTTCTAGGAATGTAACATTGTTAAGACCTTGATTATTTTTAGCTGGGAAATCAAATTTGAAACATTAAAAAAATTCATTTGTTTTGATAATGCACCATATAAAGGATGAAGCCATATGTAGCATCTCACCAAGGTGCATACAAAACGAAATGCTTGTACTTTAAACATTTATGGTTTTTTGTAAATAAGATTAGCCAGTCCAATTTATACTCTATGATGATAGGGCTTTACTAGAAAAATAAAACATTTTAATAAAAGCTTGTCCCTTCATAGCCATGAGCTGCCAAACTTTGTGTTATCAAGCATGTAACTGTGCTCAAAGTTTACCTTATCAGTGAAGTGCTAAATTATTCAGCAATGCGTACCTCCTAAGCCATGGGTCATTCTATAGCAGATCACCTGATGGACATGCTATTTTTCCACCACAACCCCTCAGATTTGAATTATAGTTTGCAGATCTGTTTAGGAAAGTAGGGCCACCAATTATCACATATGTGTCTTTATCAAATCTTGAGAATCTTGATTATTAATTATTCATTTGTTTTTTTACCCTTTCATCTTTAAAATTCATATCCCTTGAGCCATTGGTCACAGAGTACAGTGCAAGGTATCATTGAGAAGCCAAAACCATGGCAAATTATACTACTGAGTTATTTTAATTATTTCATGAAGTTTATTTTGTAGCATCTCAGTAAGTACAATCAAAATATGATATGCATTTTTGAGGGAGGTGAAAGAGGTAAAGTATAAATTGGTTTATAACACTGATTTCACTAATACATGTACTGTTAGAAGGTTGAAAGTCTTTTTTTTAAACCAGTCTACACCATATTGAACTTAGTGTTTTTTTTCAAAATAAAAATGTTGATTATTGATAACCCCTTAGAACCTGAAATGATTTTATGCGTGAGCACTCATTTTGAGTTGATTTAAGTGAGGGGGCTAAGTGGATTACATACATGTAAAATTCCAACCTCAGCAATCAAAACTCTGAGCTAATTTCATTCATAATCAAAATTTTGATTGCTGAAGCTGAAGTAATAATCCACTTAGCCACACTTACTGTTAAATCAACTCAAAATGGGTGCTCACGCATTTCAGGTTCTAAAGAGGTTATCAACAATATTACTAATACTAGGTTCAACATGGTGTACAGACTGGTTAAGGTGACAGGTTATGTGTAACACATGTATGATACATGTGTCTAAAGTGGTCAACTAGTTCAGATGTATGAAGCTTGATAATTGATATTGTGCCCCTTTTTAAGGTTATGTCACGTCGAGAGGAGAAAAGAAGTGAAAGGAAGAAGAAACAAACAAGCATTGGAAGTGGTAGTGAAAGTGATGAGGAGAAGAAGAAAACAAAACGAAAAGGTATCTTTGCTGAGAGGATGTCAGAAGTACCGTAACCATTCAAAGTCTGTTAGAAAATTCACTGATATTGCATGATGTACATGTACACATTTAACTGCAACCTTAAAATTATTTGTTCAGTGTGTGCAAAATACGTACCATTAATTCTGAGTAGCCATAGTGTCATGTATGCAACTCTAAAAAAATGATTTATGCAACACATGTTTTTATTTCTGGATTTCAATGTAACCAACTATCTGCACATCAGAAACAGCAGCAATTCCTCCGCCACCTGTATTTGCACCTATTGCAGTTCCTGAACCTGAAGCAATGCCTGAAGAAAAAAACAGTATGTTTTAATGTTTAGAGTAAACAGTTCCATTCTTATTATTGAAAATTGTTTTATTAGCAGGGGAATTAGCATTGGAGGAGCTGAGTAAAACTAAAGCTCAGAGAGCGAACCCTTTTGCCAAACTTGCTTCGTATGTGAAATCTCACTGTACATGTAGTTCACATTTGTTACACTGTTATACTTTTTTCTCAACTATATTATAGTTTGGCAAACAATCCTTCATCAGTGGCATCACAAATTATGTCCAAATATGGCTGGAAAGAAGGGCAAGGTTATAATTTACTGTTAAATGTGTTTTGGCCACTGGAAGTGATGTATTTTGTTTTCTACAGGCCTTGGTAAAACATCTCAAGGTATTAGTACAGCATTGGCAGTTGAAAAAACCAGCAAGCGCGGTGGAAAAATAGTCAACATTGCTGCTGAGAGGGGTAAAGCCATGGTTGGAGAAGGTAGTATTGAACATAAGTATATTTCTAGAACAGCAAGCTGAACAAGAAAAGAAAAAGGCACAAACACTGACAGATATGTTGAAGAATCCAACTAAAGTAATACTTTTGCAGGTATTAGTGTCCCTCGTATTGCACAAAAAGTAATCTATATATAACCAGAACATGGTTGGACCTGGTGAAGTGGATGAAGAATTACAGCCTGAAATAACAGAAGAGTGTACAAAATATGGAGAAGTATATAAATGCCTGATATTTGAGGTAAGCACCATACTATAGACTTATCTTTGCGTTGCTCATTACAATGGGATGCTTACCTCTATTGTATACACATAGATAAAACTCAAAGCTCTAAATTTCTACCATTACGCACCAACTAATCTACATTACGTTAAGGAATATCGTGCCTTGCATTTGCTCTCACAGGTGTCATTCACTTATAGTGCTTGTGATGGAATTAAATGTACACTTATTTTTTGTTGGACATGTATTATTCAAATTCCCCATCAGATTCCAAGTGGAGCATCTGATGACGAAGCTGTTAGAATCTTTGTTGAATTTGCTCGTGTTGAATCGTCAATAAAAGGTATGCATGCTATTGAAGAAATTGGTCTCTTGATCACATGTCTTGTTTCATCTGTAATTGTCAAATACAAAGATGACACTATGTTGCATTGTTTACTTTGTGTGATTTTATTTCATTTACCTCAAATTTGTGTTCCTTGCTATACTGTGTGTACATTGTAGGTACTTTATTTATGTGTGCAGTTAATTTTCCTGCCTAGTAACTCTTGGAGACACCCCGTAAATGTATTAGAATCTATGCCATTAACTGTTTTGCCATCTCTACATGATGCTGCATCCCAAATTTGCTAATAGAAATTCCTATATAATAAGTACATGTACTCCTAATACTTCACCAGACTGTATTATTATGATACATTTATCATGATGGCTGGGAAAGATACCTAAGCCTGGTTCAAGGATGCATGTTTTGGAGGAATGCAAGATCAATAGAACCCCCTCCTAAATAGAGAAAGCAATCTTTTCACATAAAATGCAGCTCTACTAATTCAATATTAGACCAACCTGATGTTTACAAGGGAGAAGTGGTCCGAATGATGGTGTTGTGTTGAATTCTTATTGCCCTATACAATGATGCTTGACTATTTTTTCTCTACATGGTTTAGCTGTTATTGACCTGAATGGACGCTTTTTTGGAGGTCGTCAAGTCAGAGCAAGTTTCTATTCGGAAGATAAATTCTCTTTGTATGAACTTGCTCCTGAGTGAATCAGAGACATTTGAACATGCCTTTCAGTTTGTCAGCACTTTGTTTTAATTATCACTAGTAAACATACATTTCACATTGCTTTCAATAAATACACATGTACACAACAATTGATGCCTAAAAGTCTCCAATTACAGTTGTATTATATCTTTTATTGTTTGTTAGCCATGCACGATTTGATCAGCGTAACAATTTTTTTGTAGTGGAATTTAGGGTTGATCTCCAGTTCTGCTAATACCTTTTCATTGTCACACTGCAGTAGCATTTCACCATCAACCTCATTCTTTAGAATTGATGGTATATATTTTTTCAAGTTTGCATCACCCTCCAACAGTCTGGCAAGCATTGCAGGAGGACATCTGATATCCCTTCCGGAAACTTCACGTTTAAAACAAAATATTATTTTGAAGCGATGGAAGTAGCTATTGATTCCTTGGTCTTCCAGGTCATCATCATTCAAGGCTATCAGGAGTTCTCCATTTATACCATTGCTTGTGAAAACTTCTGTGTATTGTTCCATTTTGATACGGTTTAGGAAATTAACGATACGTCTAATGTCATATGCCCTTGCCCGCTCTTCATCAGCACTTCCTGAATTGTAGATAACACTACTCAATTGATACCGATTAAGCACAACCACAACACACCTTCCTCAGTGATTTCAGGTTTGCTTTTTAGCCTCCTAGCTATTCCAGGGTTATTCATCAAAATTGCTGGGGATAAAGAAATGCAGGGTAAATCCAAATATTAGCAAGCATTAATACATACAAGCTAACTCAACACTTGATTCCAGTGCTCGAGGATGGTCAACTGATTTGTATGATGAATCAAGCAAGTTCCTCTGTAAACTTTCATCTTGAGTCAAGCGCTTGACTATCTCAGAATGTGGCCTGACTTCCAAAGGTGCAGTATAGTGATGTTGCAATTCAGATGCAGCTGTGGCTTTTTTACTGTATGCGTATGTTTGGCCTCGTAGATACTGAAGCTTGGTCTCCCACAGCTCAGAAGCAAGATCACACCACAATTCTTCAGGCTTTTCTACGGCAGACGAGTCTTCCTGGGGGGCATTCCTCTGAGCCGTACCAATCATTCTATTAAACATTGAATTGATCACACAAACAATTGTAACACTCAATATACATATACATGTACTACTATAATACTATCCACATACCGCCTGAGGGCTACTCTGAATGAAACATAATGTTCCAGGCAAATGTCTGCTGGAAGCAGCTTCAACAGCTTATCCTGACCATTCCAGATGTTAAGGTCACTAAGATACTGCTTCAGGCACTTCTGTTTCAAGAATAATAAACTAATTAGCATTGTAATATAATGGCTCTTCTCTGTACCTTAGGGTCCACAGTTACAGCTTTTACAATTCCTGGTTCCATGTGAACAAGGGTTTCAACCAGTGCTTTTAGATCTTTCAGTAATTTCGCTCCATCTGGACATCAATACAATACATTGCATTACATGTACATAATGTCTTTGCTTCCTTTTTACTGACCATATTCTTGAACAATTTTCTCTAAAGCTACTTCAGCCGTTGGATTCAATGGCAGCTTTGCAGCATATGGAAGTGAACAGAAGTTGTACCATCCATCTTCAGCCCAACATGAAAACATTTTTAACACTTGGAACAGATATTGCAAATTCACTTCACCCAAATGTTTGTACTGTAAATCAGTAAGGCTGTGTGTGTGTGTGTGTGTGTGTGTGTGTGTGTGTGTGTGTGTGTGTGTGTGTGTGTGTGTGTGTGTGTGTGTGTGGTAGGGGCATTGAAAGTCATCATTTCAGGTGAATGTAAACAATGTATACCACACCTGTGTATTCCAATATGTGTGAATACTTTATCAACAGCTGTGATGTCCAGCTCATACAAAGTGCACAGAAACTTCAGTAATGTTTTAGCTTTCAAGACCTCTGAACTGCTAGTGGCTATGGCCTGAGTACAGCCAGCGGAAGACAACGCTAAATCAAATAGTGTGCCATGGTACATACGTACCTTGATGAGGTGTCCTACAGCAGTCCTAAGCCCAATGACTACCTCCATTATAGCATGATACCCTGCAGAGTGAAACTCATATTCTATTTGCTTTCTATATGTGCCATCCAGAGGTGCCTAAGGAAGTGAACAACATTGAATTTAAACATGAGCCATCAAATCCATCCATCTTGCGATAGCATCAAATTTCAATGGTATGCATGGCTAATTAATTACTTTTAATGCCCTATATCTCGACTACATAACTTTTTTTAGAAGGTTTTATGTGTATGCAGAAATAACTATCAACCTTACCCTAAATGACTCTGGTAGCTTCTCTGCAACATCAACTAAACCAACTGTGCAATCTTGCAAGCTAAAAAAGGGTGGCATAGAGAGAAAGACATAAATTGCCCCCACTCCTCCCCCAGCATTGAACGTACTTCAGGTGAAGTGCAGGCTGTTCTCTGAACTTGAAGGGTGTACGCATCAATGCCACAGAGGCTGGGTCAACTAGTGGCTTGCCAGCAACATACACAGTAAGAATGTCTTCCTGCAGTGCAGGCAAGTTAATTAGAGTAGCTAGCTGGCCAGGAAGGTTGCTGTACAGAGATGCAGCATGTCTGGACTTCTGAAGTGGGAAGGCTACAGGAAGGTCGCTTCTCTTGTGGATAAGCTCCATCAGAGCATTATCACCATGGCATCTACATAATGTGGCATTGACAACAGTTAGGCATTCATTTGGAATACACTACCTTTGTCCAACAATGCTGCACTGCTGCGTGAACTGAGCAAGACTGACAGTGAACACATTTGCTGTATGGCCCACTGCACTGGACGCACCCAGGACATTCTTGAGAAATTGATTATGCAGCCCAACCTTGATTCAAAATAGCCAATCTGATAGCAGTGCAAGTGTTTCTGGCACAGCATCACATACCATATGCTGTATCACTGAAAAGAGCAGGTCATTACCATGTTCTCCTTCAGTTGTGTAAGACAGGAGGTTCAAGAGTGGTGTATCATCAGATATCACCAGCCTACTGATATCAGAACTGCGAACATTGGTCAAACGAATGTAGCTGTTGTAGGCATCTACACGTCAGTGAAAGTAGAATGCATGAAGTGTTTTTTTATTTACCTTGTGGATGGGGGGGAGGGGGGAATAACAATACCTTTCAACTTTTCATATGTTTTGTCTTCATCACCCTGCTGGGACTCCTTGGTTATGGCTCTGACAACTTTGCTGATAGTGGTTTTCTTAGTGTTCTCGTAGGACATAGCATAGGCCAGCTCCGTATGGAGCCACTGATAAAGCTCCAGTAGGCCAGGAAGGATACGTCCAATCACTTGCAACCTTTCATAATTAATAACAAACTGGGATAGTGGGTACATGTGAGCTGTTGGAGTGATGGCATCACGACTGGATAGGATAGTACTACGGAGGGCTCCTTTTGTTGAAAGCCATGGATACCGACTGTTTAGCTGACTAGATGATATATCAGAAGCACATAAACAGTAGTCCAGTGTGAATAAATGCACTTTATCTTTTACCGTATGCACTCGAAGACTTCATTATTGAGGAGAGGGTTTCCAGTCAGGAAATTCTTTTTCAGTGCCTTCAGGCATGGTAGGAAGACATTACAATGTAGCAACCTCTCACAGTTGTTTAGACTGTCCTGAGTTAGCAGCTGGCCAGGCTGAGACCGTGGGAATTTCACCATTTCCTATATATATATGTATAATAGATGGGACATGCACGTCAGTCATAAACCTATCACTGAATGCAACAGTCATGCCATGACTTTGCTAACAACACAAGCAACTCGTATAAGGTAGCATAGAATTATCCACAAAGAACAAACCTCAAACCACTGAAGAAAGCAACTTTTCACTAAAAACAAACGTTCCTCCACTGATATGCCATACACATCAAGCATGCGTTCCCACAGGGCCTCTAGCTGTGGCCGCACAAGTTGTGAATTTGATACAACCTTGCCCGCAACTTTCTCTTCTGTAGAAGATGGCTGTATGAGCAGATGCATGCTTAGTCCTGCAAAGTTGGCCCATAACACAAAATAAAGTGACTGAAGACTGAGGGCTCCGGCTGATGTTGCATACTCCAGGTATCTATGCATTAGCTGGTCATCTCCCCCATCCTTAGTTAGATCAACTATCTGGTCAAGGAAAATGGTATCTGGCCCAATTTTGTTCTGAACCTGCAACATGTACATGTAACACATTTAACATCAGCGCTTTTATGCAACACACTCTGGCACTCACCAAACTACCAGGGATGAAAGTCCCCATGAGCTCGTTTGGAGCAAAAATACTATACCACAGACCAGTTGTGCGTGGCTGACAGCCCACAACCATAGTAACCATGAAGACAAGTGCTTGCTGAAGATCTTGTGGTAGAGATTGATGGCCATTTTAGTCACATGGTTTGGTGAACAGTTACATTACCTCCAGTTGTAGTGAGCAGTCCAGAGAGTGGATCAAATGCTGCTTTCTTTTTCACCTGTTGGTCCAGCAACCACCCAATAAGTTGAACATACTCGGGTGATTCCAGAAAGCGACTCAAATGGTTCTTCACGATGTTGGCAAGTGCCAAAGATGGTTTCTACACATATGTAATTCATGTTAATACTGGTATCTAAGCTATTAATACAAGCACACACATTCTTGGCAAAAAATTCGTGGTAAGCACATAACCACATTGCCATCTTGAAACAAGAGAGCTTGGGGACGGTTACAATGTGATCAGCTCTTGCCTGTAGCTTCATTGATCCATTAGCACTATTTATCAAAGGCAATATCACAATAAGGTTTTTTACAATCAAAAAACATACCATTCTTCTGCGATGGTAACCAGTTCCTTTGCTCGTTGTGCTGGCTGACCATCAACATTGTGCATGGCGGTACAAACTCTCTGATAAAATGAATAAAATTCAGAGCCAAATTCTTCATGCACTGCATGTGACTCTTTTTTCCTCTGTGGTGAAGCCTGAAAAGTAAATGCATCGAGGCTGAATTCACAGCTATGTGCACCCCCTCCAAAGAAAAGAAATTTTTGCACTCCTGTATCGTTTGATTTCAAATTAATAATAAGATATTTATACATGTATATCTCATGTTCAGGAACCAGTTATTATCATTTCCCTAACAGCACAAGGGATGTTTTGAACCCAACCAAGGCCACAGAAGATTATAATGATCCAGAGATTTTCTTGGGTCCTTGTTTTCTCACTAACTACTCAATGATCACATTAAGTATACAATACTGACTTTTTATGATTAATAAGGAATGGGAATAATCTAAATATCACTTGTTATCAATTTACTATATGTACATTATACGAGTATAGTGTATCACAACCACATGATGTCTCACAAAAAACTACCACCATCTCTAGGTATACATGTATGTATATATAATACTGTCTGCCTATTGTTTACATGGAAGTCATAACCGAGGGTATGAGTAATCGTGCAGTTGGCAACATAAGCTCATTTGCTCCTTTAACGTCATGAGGGCATGGCATGTTGCAGTAACATCTTTGAAAGACTTATCTGCTCTATGCCTAAGGAGCAATACAACATAAGCAATGTTGTCATCTCTGCTTCTCTCTACTGCAGACCCCAAAGATAGGAGGGGCACACGGTACTATATCCCACACCATGCTGGAAAGGCAACAGTATGTATGTGCCATAGTGCATATATACATGGCACACGAAGACGCAAAGTCTGCATTTCACATGAAAATGGCAACAGCTTCACATAAAACACCCCATTTAGGGATCTGACATTTTGTAGTAATAATTATGCGGGACCAACAAATTTTCCTACTCAGAACTATTTATGTTTTTAAAAAAACTCATTTAAATTCCTACATACATAGCTCTCCATACACATCAAATCATGTACACACATGCTGATCTGATCCATTTAAAAACACACTCTTAATACACAAAGTTGTGACATCTACACAGTGTGACTTGCTTTAACCAATAGCGACCTCATTAATTATCTGACTTGAGTAGAGCTATGCGTGAATATATTATATATCTATAGCATTTCATTGACTGCGCATAGGCCAGCCATGTACCTTATTTCCTGCCTGCAATGCAGTGTGTATGGGTTTCAAGCAGTTCACATCTGCACACAGCTGGCTGTATTGTGTTGTGAACAGTTCATTGAATGCATTAAAGCTCCTCAGTTCAGTAAGCATGTGCAGCACAAGGACTGATCTATGGCCCCCTGCTTCCCCTCCGCCAAAACTGCCATCATCCAGTATCTTATTCACCTCTTTCATCATTCCTGAAAGCTAGGATTTGAAAGTTACAGTATAACCAACAGCCTACACAGAGCATTTCTACCTCCCCAAGCACAACATTTAGATCCTGCTACTTTTAGACTTAATACATTTAAATAGACATACATTTACATACAATTCGATGACATAACTGAACTACCTCTATGCACAAATTCACCTGGATGACATTAGCACCACTTCTGGAGCACAAAGTCTTAGCAAGCTGCCGGATCAGTAGCTGCACTATAGCTTGCTCTTCGACATAGAGAAGGATCTTGTCACCTAATGAAGCAGCCTCTCCTTCACATTCCTGAGGGATGCACATTGTCGTGTTTAAATCATGGGTCAATATCAAGTGAACTTACCACCCCTATGTTTTGGATCATTTTGATCAGGGCTGGTAAATCATAACCATGCCTCAGAAGAATTTCAAGAATTGTTATGAAGTAAAGATGTGCCAATGGCTGTTGCATCAACTTGTTCTACATGGAGTTCACAACATTTGAAATAATACAGCACACACAGACCCCTCCCCCCCTCCAAAGGGCATACACTAGCTGCTTCACACTGACTGATGGATGCACAATGCTGGTAGAAGGTGGGCACGTAAGGACCGGGTTCTCCCACAGGAGTTGGTCGTAGGACTTCTACTGCCAGAGTATGCACCTGATAAAAATAAGAACATCTATGTTAAGGCACTGCACGTCGTGTGCTCGCTAAACACCTTTAATATCTGATAAATAAGAAGGGGTGTGTCAACAGCCTGATCCTGGCTGGCAATGCAGTATGATATGTATCTCATCAGGTAGAACTTAAAGGTAGCTATTGGCAAGCAGCCATCCTGTGATCGAATAAGGTGAGCAGGGGATGTTGCATTGTGCTCCAATTCAGATATGATGTCTTCATTGTGGTCAACGCTGATGACAGCATCCATAAGGTACTCGGCCTGCCAATGAGACTGCATGTTGGCCAGCTTCAAGAACCACTTGCAGTCATCATCATTGAACACGACACGATCCTCAGTGAATAGGTAGTCAAGTAGCCCTTCCAGTATGCACCTGGCCTGTGGGTTGTTGTTGTTTTGCGCAACTACTGCATCAAAGCTCTGTCCGGTCACACCTTCCACAGCTGCTACAGCGATGTCTTCCAATAGAGGTCCGGTTATGGGAGACTATGGGTAGTGCACATAGAGATGATACCACTGTAACCAAAAGACAACACACCTGATCAAATGAACTTACCGAGTGGAAGAATTTGGAACGAACATCAATAAAGATCTTTGCTCCAAGGTCAACAATGTCATTGCTAAGACTTGGCTTGGACTTCAGAATGAGGAAAAACATGTGCATGAGGTTGTGTCTCGCCCTGGCAACAGCAGAGTCACGTCTGTATATGTACTGCTTCAGAGATGACATCATCATCTTTTATGGGGAGAAGGGAATAAATGTGGAGGTCCTAGTACTACCTGCATGCAAAACACAGACATGCATGTACATGTACCACACTTACCACATCTTGGTATGCCTTGTACCACAACCGTAGATTGTCACGGGTTGAATCTCTCACGTTGCCAGTAGCAATCTCCAGCACAGCATTAAAAAGTGTGTCCATCACAAAGTTGCTCAGGGCTTCAGGCCTTTCCAATACGTCATCATCGGGAGCCTGAGCCTTGAGTGACCCAAGTGCCACAGCAAACACACTGTCCAGTGGACGCAAAATGTTGATTATGTTGGGTAGGTGGAATTTGTGTATGTGAAAGTACACATGCAGGACAGTCAGCCTGTGTGTTACTGTCTGATGCTCGAGATCTCCCAGAGTAGCTTGGAGCACCTTGTGAGTGATTTCAGAGAAGGTTTGGTGGTGGCATATCTGTTGCTGAATGAAGTCAAGGAAGTATCTCTTCCATAAGTTGTTGCTCTGATCCAATGACTGTATGACGATGCCAAGGATGCTGCCCTTGCCAGCCTGCACAAATAATATGAGAGATAAGTACGAATGCTCACAGCCAACATAAGCTATCAAAGGCATGTTCAAAGGCCTACTAACATCTCAGCTCTATGTGTGTAGCATGCAGTATCCACTAACCTCCTCTAGTGTCTTGCAAACCAGATCCATCATGCTCTTCATTGTCTGTGTTCTTCCACGGTCCACAGTGTGCAGCAATGAAAGAGGTTCGTCCAATTGGTTGTTTTCATGGAGCTTGGTGCTCAGCTGTTTCCTGCTCTGCTCTACCACTTTTTCAACCTCACTGGACACAAACGCATAGAAAGGAAATGCAGGTATCACAAACACTGCTTCATTTCTGCTTGGCAACTTTGCGCCAATCTGTACGTGTAGCGTTTTCAGTTCTGTAAACTCTGGAATTGGGTATACTCGAAGCAGCCTGAGAAACAGATCTTGAACTTCAGGAGGGCAGTCTTTAGCACACAGCAGGTCGAAATTCAATTCTTCATTGATGTGTGATACCATATACGTCAAGAAATCGAAGAACAGTGCTTTAAGGTTGCACTGCAGGCTATCAAGTACACTGACAGTGGTCTCGTGACTGTGTGCAAAAAGTGCTGCTTTCTCAAGGTACTCCACCAGCACATTTTGCTGCCAGTAGGACCCAAATCTTTCCAATAGCACTGCACCCACACCTTTGTGCAGCAGTATCTTATCAAGTGCATCGTTTCTTTCTGGAATCCTCATTGGTCGATTGAACGGAGCAGCCTCGTATGAACCAAACGACACCTGTGATGAAATTATTGGGATAGCTTCACGAAGAATTTCACTCAAGCGACCTGCAACTGAATTTTGAGCAACTGAATTGATTGATGACCCAGGTGAATAGTAGTGCTGCTTGAACCACTCCCTTACATCCATTACGGTTTTGGCAGCATTGTAGCCAATGACATCAAGATAGAAAAAATCCCAGCCTTGCAGGAAGGTGCAAGGGTAGCAAGGGTTTGAAAGCCGTGAAAATGGAAAATGGAGGAGAAGAACAAACAGCTTTTTTAGCTTTGTGGATTGGCTTTCAACTTCTGCTTCTTCAATCATTATTCTCATATGGCTGATGATATTTTTGGATACCTCCTGTGTATTTGCCACCAGCAAAAATACCTTGTGTGAGGTAGACTCAACAAATGCCTTTATTTGCTCACTGACAGCTGAATACGAGGATAAGTGTGACATTTTCAGAATTGTCAGCTCACCAAGGTTGTCACATACAAGTTCCTTTAATAGTCCTTCAGTTTCTGGACTAAGAGGAACAGAGGCACGTATAGGAAGAGGGTACTGGACTGGAAGCTGGTGAATTTGTGGAGATGATCGCGTAAAGCAAAGTAACTTTGTGGCACACGATGACGTCCTGAAAAGAAAATTTATTTTTTACACGAATGCAAAATATATCCATATCTCCATTATGGAATACTTACTGTGATCTTTCTAGTGCAGCCAAGCTATTTGCAATTGTGTCCTTTAAACTGAAGTGGGTCTGATGCTCCAAATAGCACTGAACAAAAGATGATGGTATCTTTTTGTGGTACAGGCAAATGGCTTCAGAGGTCATCATCTGCATCAAGCGTTTGCACAGGTACCTGACCAGCCACTGCACGAGAACAGCTACAACCATGCAGGCCCTGTTAGAGGCCACTGCCTGCTTCTCTTTGCCCTTGTACTCCGTCTGCAGGGTAGCAAGGCCATCCTTCACTGCTTCACACACACTTTCATCAGTGATCAGCTTTGACAACTCGCTGGAAAACTCTGGATCTTTTGTCACCTGGGCACGTATATCCTGGATGTCCAGGTCATGATCGGGTGACAAGGTGCACTGCAGAGGGTGAGAGAATATTAACTGCAGTATTCAGTAGACAATAATAGTTTTTACCTCAGGAAACCTAAAACCAGCAATCTGCCGAAGAGCTTCCAGCAAAACTTGAAGCAGGTAAGTCAAACTGGAAACACCTGCTGCAGCCTTTGGAGTTGGTTTAAATGTCTTTGCCTCTTCCATTTGGCAATCCTTTTTGGCTCTTGGTGGGAGCAAGGTGAGTAAGATCGAATCAAGTGTGGTATCCTGGAGACCATAGACGCTGGCAACCCCACCAATGTGATTTAGAAATTCTTGAGCCTACAATTGCAATGGGGTATAAAATATAGTAAATAAACTGTTTATGTGCACATTCAGTTTCACCTTGGACTGAGCTGTTTCAATTACTATCTTCATGCATGAAGGAAGCTTCTGCAGCATTGCTTCCAGTAGTGTTCGATATGAAAGGTAGTACTTTTCAAACCGATTAAGAAAAGGAGGAGGTGTTGTAGCAAGATCAGACTCCTTCACAACAACAATGCACTCAAAATTTGGGTGGATTCGGCACGGCTTGATGTGTGCACCAATAGCAATGTTGGCATAAAAGCGAGCACCTTGCTCTGTATCAATACGGTGAAAACGTCGATTGAAGAGATCATAGAAGCTTTCATGAATGGCATCTGTTTGGTTCAGGATAACAGTATGACCTTCAGCTGCTGAGAGTCGAACTGCAGCAATTGTGTTGATCTGTGCCAGAAGTGGGTCATTAACATACATGAAAGTAATGTGAAGCACAGTGTTTACCTTGTGCAACTCAGCATCTCCAGAGAAATCACTGCACATGTACACCCTGGTCTTCTCCCTATCTAGCACACCACAAGAGAAGAGCAGGCGGACCAGGGAGCCATCTTCACTAGGATCAATAACCAGCTTGTACCTCACATCATTCTCTGCATTCACATCTTTGGGGTGGTCATTCAGACTACTGCTAAGTATGTCAAAGATGTTTTGGTGTGCAACATCATCATACGATGACTTCACCTGGAAAATGACAAATAAAACTGATATCTAGCCAATAATACAAGCAAATACATACAGCTACTGTATTGTATAAAATGTAAGCATGTCAGTGGGTTTTAGTAACCATTTTAGTGGGTTTTTATGATTATTGTTTTTTAACCTTTAATCTCCCGTCGACCAACGCGTAGGACGCAAGTTAAAATTAATTTTTAGCAAACTCATATGATCTAAGAACAAACCAAAATCTCATTTACTGTAGAAATGGTTATTAATTCAGAAAATATCTTTACTTTCTTGCAATTCTTCAAAAATTGTCAAATACAATCAATACTGCATTGCTAAAAGATGTATTTGCGATAAATTGCAAACCCAGGTGAAAAAATACACGTTGTAACGCGTTATAACGCGTGAAAATGGGACATAAATAACGCCAAAACACGCGATTTTCAAGATGATTATCTCCTTGATTGTGCAATACAATAGAGTAGAATTTTGCCTATACACAAAGCGGTCCAGTGTGTATAAAGTTCCAAAGACTGGTTGGTTTGGCATGCATCGCTCCGATGATATTCACATTCAATGTACTAGCTTAATTTCGCGGGCTTTTGTATACTTTCCCGCGAAATCAAGTTCGTACTTGAATGTGAATATCTTCGGAACGATGCATGCCAAACCAACCAGTCTTTGGAACTTTATACACATAGGACCGCTTTGTGTATAGGCAAAATTCTACTCTATTGTATTGCACAATCAAGGAGTTAATCATCTTGAAAATCGCGTGTTTTGGCGTTATTTATGTCCCATTTTCACGCGTTATAACGCGTTAAAACGTGTATTTTTTCACCCGGGAAGCAACTTAAAGTACTAAAAAGTAATGTTGGGAAGATCAGAACAACATGTTAAAAGAAGGGGGTAGTAAGACATTTGCACTAAGCATATAAAAAAGTACATTGTAAATTTGGAAATTGCTAGCTCCACAAACTTATGAACGATGGGTATTTGTCAGACGCATGTTGCGGGAACAGCCAGGTGAATGGACAAAATCTTGAAAACATACAGTGTGTTTTCGGTAAAAATGGCAAAACCAATTAGAGTAAAAACACTGCCATAGAATGTATATAGTAGCACACACATCATGCTTCAAAAAACATTCAAAAAAAGTTATACTTGTCTACATAATGCATTTTTAAGAACCGTATCTGTTTATTAGCATGGTGTAACCAAGGGTGTGATTTAAAAAATAGACTGAAAATTGGTAAATTTAGCATGATAGACACATCAAACAGCAGTAGAGAAATGGATGCCAAAAAACTGCATTTCTATTTATAATGAATTTTCAAATATTGGTCCTACGCGTAGGACTTGGACCTGGATAAAAGCAACTAAGGAGATTGCCAAGCAATAAAGGTCATCTCGACATAGACGATACACATGTAATTGCACACAATTTTGAAACATGATAATTTACTCATTCTTCTATTATTAATGTACATGTGCACTAAACACAATGATTACCCAGCCCAGCCCAAAGCATCCTAGCTTTAGCAAATGCCTATTAGCCATTGTTCCACATGTACATACCTACCTATACTGTAAATTAAAAGTATTAGTACTTACAGAACTCAAGAAATGATTACATATCCCCTTGAAAACTTCTGGTTTAACCCCATTGAAGTTCCTCTCAAGAGCTTTCATGACCAATTCTGGTGACAACATTTGATCCCGATTACGACGAAGGTAGGAAATAAAGTGTATGAAGTCCCGTAGCCCAAAGAATTTTTTCAGTTCATCATCTTGCATGACAGCCTCATAGGCTGGACAAAAGCTGGCCACAACTTCCACATCCCCCTTCAGTTCTGGTGGAGGGTTCTCGGGGTCCTTGCAAAGACAGCCTTTTGCAAGTGTTTCCAGATCTTCCCTGGATGCTTCTTGACGATACAAGCTCACAGCTCGATTGGTTTTGGCAGCATCCAGTATGTGGTTAGTAATGGCAACAAATGAGACTTCAGCCTTATCAAGAAGGTAGTGCAGCACCTTCAGAGACTCCCGTTTCTCCTCAGGTAGGCCAGCCTCATCCATAAACACCACACAATATATTGGGAGGTTCACTGCCATATGACTCCTTTGGCGGTTTCTAGCTCGCAAGAACACCGTGTCGATTTCAGTTGATGTTGTGCGTCGTGAACACTGGTAGAATTGTGGATCCAGGCATTTGAAAATTGCAGTTTCCCTGAACAGTTTCTTCTTCGACTCCTGTCCCTTGAGGTTCGCAAGGGTCATGTTGAAAGAAAGTGTCTTTGAGGACCCAGGGGAGCCCACAATGATGAGAGGGGTATGTGTCATGGTACAGACAATGGTAGCAAAGATGTTCTCTTTCAAGGCTCTAGTCTTGGCTATGCCATCAGGAAGATCGACTTGTTCAATGTACCATGTCAGCTCTTCGTCAAAGGTCTTGATGAATGACAATCCACCTGCAGACACATTTGAAGGGTCAAGGTCCTTTTGGTACTTCTTGCGAAAGGATTCATCTAGTCTGAGGTAGTAAACGATGCCCAAGGCTACCAACACAGACCGCGCATTGTAGTAGTTTTCATCCCTTTCTCCATATGGTTTGAAAGTAGCGTACATCCTCCGCAGCCAATCATAGAATGTGAAGACTCTCTGTATGTCACGCTGACTGACACAGCTTCTTGAATAGGCTGAGGCCTCTGCACTACTCAGCCCCTGCGATGACAACTGCTCATACGCGTATGCCCTCATTAGTTTCTGGCTCCTGGCAATGAGGTTGGTAAGGTTGGCTATTTCAATATTACCAAGGGATAACTTCAACAATTCCAGTTTGGCTTTGATGTAATCCCCTTCTTGCAGCTCCCCAAGGGCGCCATAGTCCCATGTTAGGCACTGGAGGGTTGGGTGCAGCTGACGAACATAGTAGGTCCCCCGTAACCATGTGTCATGTGCAGCAAGACTGTTGCCACGGTGAGGATTACATGCACCAACGATGAATATGTTATCAGGGATAGGCTATATCCAAGAAGAAGTACATTTAAAACGATACAGATGTGGGAACAGTGACATATGTACCTCTCCATCAAGGGTTCTGTCAACAATGATTTCTTTAAGGAGACCAAGGCATGAAGATGTGTTGACCTCATCAAGAAACACCTAAAAGGGGCGTCAGAATGTCAGTACTCACTTCAACACACATGATCATACCACTCACAGTCACAAATGGAACTCTTCTCAACTTTTCTCCACTTGTGAATGCAGCTTCCAATTCCCTAGCCTGCTTGAATACTTCTTCAAAAAACCTGAATATGTCAGACGGCTGCAATGCTGCAAACACAAGGGAGTACCTGTCACAACACAAGCATGCACGATTTATCTAATCAACTGACCAGAGTGCAAGTTCAGCTTGTGAAATGTTGATAGTACTTTAGTATTGAGTAGTGCATGAACCAATTTTGCTGTGCTCTGCAACATAAAGATGACATTGGTTCCTTGCTCAGCAGGAAATGGCAGTGCTTACCTTTGAATTGTCTTTGTACTCTGCTGCAGCAATGAGTCTGCTCAGTTTTAGGCCTTCTCCCTGAGGATCTGAGATCTCCAGCAGTGACAGCACGGGGTGGTCCTTCATTGCCAGCAACTTTTCTCTCATGGATGAGTAGAACCTTTCGCTTGAAGACTTGCCATGTTCAAGCTCTCCAATTTGAATAAGGTCATCTTCAGTAATATTTTCAAGGGCCTTAAGCATGTTACTAATGTCTTGTTGTGCTGGAAGTGCTAGGAATTTGAGCGTGCACACATGTATACATATATAAGACTTTCAACAATACACCAAACCAAAGCCCTCCAACAACATTACATGCACATGTACATGTAACACCATACTTACAGTACATGTACATGTTGCTGATAGCATCATAAATGTACATTACAAGATACATGTGCTTGCCCCTCTCATTATAAAGCAAAGCCTCCTGCCTCTACACAATGACACCTATTACATACACGCACCTTCCAACTTTGCCCTGATGAAGTCCAAGAGACGAGCCCTCTCACGGTTCCAGTCCTTCAGAATGGAGTGATTCCAAAGCTTTGACATCATTTCTACAAGAGCCGTTTTTCCAACACCAGTTTCACCTTCAATGATGACTGGGACCCTGCACTCTGCACGCTCATGGATGTTCAACATTTTCACAGCAAAGTCCAATGTCAGCACATAGCCGTGTTCATCAATGGGGGTAAGGCGACCATTGTTCAGTGGTACATTAAGGGCCCTAGAGAGGGCCAGGTCCAGGAGGTCCCTATTGTACAGTTCCCTGGAAGGAGAAGGGGGTGCCATAATATAACATATTAGGTGTGCTGGTGTATAATGAATGTGTGTGGAACGTATCAAATCAATGACACCTCAGCATTTCAAAAAACAAACAAAACCACTACATAATGGCTGTAATACATAACACAACCCACAGCATGGAAGGGATTTTGATTCCTATCTTCTTAAATCGCTCCTTGTCTTGCTCTGGTATCTGGTCTGGATGCAGTGTCATTAAGCCAAAGCTGCCTCCTCCATCTTGGAAGTCATAAATAAGCTGTCATGCAGAAGTAAATGGTGAAGACATCAGGGAAGAATTTGTGTGTGTGTGTGTGTGTGTGTGTGTGTGTGTGTGTGTGTGTGTGTGTGTGTGTGTGTGTGTTGTGTACATGCATGACAGTTTAAATATTTAGAGTTATGAATACATTTTTATTCTGAACATGCACCAACCTGGTGGTGTGGTTTCAACGACCAGTCCTCTCTGATTATTGGATCACAGAAGTCACTAACTTCCTTCAACATGGTTTCCATCAAAGTAGATCCTAGCTCACGGGTATCATTGTATGCTTTGGTTTGTGCATTGTATTCACTAGCTCCACTATTCATGTTGAAGGCAGCACAGGTGTCTAAGAAAGCACATCTGCGCTTCATGTATCTGTTGGCAAACGAGATTAGATTGTAAGATCACCACAATACAAACAGTGCATACTTGATAAACAGCTTCTGCAAGATCTTGTTTTTCTTCATGTGTTCTGGTGTGTATTCATTGAGAAGAGCCTGACACTCCACTTGCCTAAGGTCATCCTCCACACTGAACTTCACAAGTAACGGGTGTTTTACTCCAAACAACTGGTAACGGTCTTAAGAATAAGCACACAATTACAAATGTAGCCACACACAAATGTGATCAGAAAAGACTCACTCTCTTTGTATAGCCTATTGATCTTGTTGCTCTTGTATGCTCTCAGGTACTTGCATACAAGCTGAACCTCCTCATCAACCACATATGGTGCGGTGGGATGCACAAGGTGGGGGGTTCCTAGGAGTCCAAGAGCAGGAATCTCATCGTAGAAGTTTTTCAGTGAATCATCAGGTGACTTTTTATCCATGATTGGAACCTGAGAGAAGAATTTACAAAGCAATCAGACACCACTCAAAACAATTGTTCCTTAACTTCTAGTCCATACTACAACTGAACTACATGTGCATAATTGCATCACTGGACCAAGTTGGCTTTAAGTCTGAATCCACCCTTACTTTATGATTCAAATCTGTGCCCCATTCACATCCTGTTATAACCTGGGTACATGTATCTTGCCATTCACATCCTGTTATAACCTGGGTACATGTATCTTGGGACTACCACATTGCTTGGCTGGACAATGTGAAACAATAAACAGTTCGAACTATTCAGATGGAATTTCAAACTTCAAATGACTTGACAATATCTTATCGGTGTGTTTTAAAGTGATGGTTCAGTTTTTGTTTTATGTCCCAGCGGAAACTCAAGTGAATACATGTACATAATAACAATAACTTGTTTTTGCATATGCCTACACATTAAGGCTCCACAGGAATTCCTCCTACCTCAATGTAGACTGCCCACGAAACCCCACCAGGCAAACGAAAAGAAGTTCCAGAAACCGGGTCTTCCACGTAACCCAATATGAACAGATCAAAGAAGAACCAACCAATTTTATTGATCAGTTCCATGTAATTATGCCGTTCCACCTCCTCAACAGATTCCTGGTGATAGAAACAAATGAAATTAAAAATCATCGAAGTAAGTGTAAATAGAATAAGCATCACATGATTGCTTAAACTAGAATAAGCATCACATGATTGCTTAAACTTACACCAGGCGGAAGCAAAGTAAAATTGAAGAAGATACCACAGCCCTTCTCATCAATTGGTAGAGTGTTTAGCTTCTTGATAGTATTTAGAACACTGAAGGCTTCACTGATTGTGATGTGCAGGGACTTGGGGCATTGCTTCAACTGGCTTGTAATGTAGTGGGTCTTGCCATCTCCTAAGCATTGTAACCATGGCAACTAAAAACCATACCTCTTGCACCTAACATTTCCTCACCTGCGGCACCATACACAATCTGAACACAGGAGAAATCATCAGGGTTAAGTGCTGAGCGCAGACAGGCAATTCTAGCTTGCTCCATGTCCATAGTTGGTCCAGACCCCTACCAAATAGCGTTGCGTTAAACACACAGCACCAAGTAACCCCCACCCTCTCTCCCAGATAGCGCATGGTGATACCTTGTAGTCCCTCACTAATATCCATGGCATCTCTTGCAGCAGGGATGGTGCCGTCTCAACAAAATGGATGCAGGCCATTTCAGAAGCCGAGAATTGCTGCCTGAGGTCAAAGTGCAACTT
This sequence comes from Eunapius fragilis, assembly GCA_963681505.1. Lineage (NCBI taxonomy): Eukaryota > Metazoa > Porifera > Demospongiae > Spongillida > Spongillidae > Eunapius > Eunapius fragilis. The sequence continues at coordinate 4,263,363 of OY811984.1, forward strand.
CAGGAGGATCTATGAATGTTTAAAAGATGTACACATTAATTAGCGCATGCACAAAGCATAAAAGAAAATCTCCCTACCTCTTGCAGCTGGTACTGAAGGCTATTCACTTCCAATATCAAGTACTGAAAAGGGTGCCTTGTTGGCCTCTTGGGGTTCAGGAACAGACGTAGCTCCTCCTCTGTTGTTGTGGGATGACAGCGGAACACTTCAAAAGGTTCTGGGATTCCTCCAAATATGCTGATGATCAGACGGACAAGCTGGTTTTGGGAAAAGCTACAGCAGGAGTGGAGGATGTGGGCGGTGGTATGATGGGGGGGACCACCATCAGCTGGTCTCCTCCTCATTGGAGACTGGGCCATCACACCTACAGTCTTGAACAGTTCAGACAGAAAGGCGCCCACTACATGCATGTGAGTTGAAAGCCCTCTCCTAGGGTCCTGGTACTTTTGCTTGTTATTCTCTAGCATGCTCTAAGGAGACATGACATTGTGTTCATTCAAACCACCTGCCATGAATTTATTGTGTTACCTTCACTACATCCTTCAGTTTCTGTCTTGTGGAAGCTTCATTCTGGAACATAAAGCTGACCTCCTGCATTACCGCTGTGGCGCTGGGGTTTTGTACAGTTATAAGATGATATAGATGTAGGAGTTTTGGAATACTAAAGTATAGCAGCTGCTCATAGTCAGTACGAAGCTGTGCCACTTCCTTTTCCCACTGCGACAGTGTCTTGTTGGCTTCTAACACCTGACAAACACAAGCAACCCTTGTTAATGTCCTAATGCATCCCATAACGGAACATACCCTCTGATCTGCTTTTGCCCGAGAAACACCACAGGGCAGAACTTGCCCAATGGTTTGCTGCAGGCAGTACTCTGGATGACCAAGTTCTCTCAATTTAATGTACACATCCAGGAGCTTCGCTGCCACCTGCACAGAAGGTCAAGTAATGACACAGCTGCTATTCTGGCCATCTAACTTACTTGATTTGAGTACAAAAAGCGGTCAAATTGATCCTTAACTGTCGCATCTGCGTCCAAGAATCCCAAACGCCTTACAAAGTCACTGACTAACTCTTCATTCCAGGCATGTTCCTTGATAGTTTCCTCAACATGGGCATTAGCAGCATCAAGGGGTGACCCCTCCTTTGGCCTGTTTGTGTAGGTGAACTTGAGCATAGCTGTTGCAGAAACTCCCACAGCAGTGGAAATCAGGGTGAACTGGAAGTAGCCTGTATTCAAAATGCAATCCAGCTCAGTGGCTACACTTTTCAGCGTGTCTCCCTGTGAACAATGATGAGAAAGTGGAGGGGTGGGAGAAGGGAGGAGGCAAAGAGAAGAGATAAAGAGAGGTGGTAAGGGGAGAAGGCAGGGGAGGAGGGAGGAGGCAGGGGAGGAGGGAGGAGGCAGAAGGCACAGGAGATGAAGGCAGGGGAGAGGAAGGAGAAGGCAGGGGAGGAGGGAGAAGATAGCGAGATGAGGGAGAAAACAGGTGGAGGAGGGCAAAGTCAGGTGGAGGAGGGAGAAGGTATAGGGGTGGAGGAGAAAAGTTCACACCACTACATGTAAATTAGCAATTTTAATAACCTCTGCTCTGGAGAACCACAGTCGAACCAGATGGATGTTCCTGTTAATTGTTTCCAGCTGCTTGCATCCATCTGACACATCCAGCTTGGCAACCTTTGCCATCAGAGAGCTGAAGTTTTGTTCCTTATCAGTGAAAGGTGTGATGTACAGAAAGGCAGCATAGAGATGATGGTGCACAGCCTCGTCATACTCCTCGTGTTGGAGATGGGTGGTGATCAGTTGGTACTGCTGCCTGAACCTAGACTGCCCCGCCTCACCCACAAAACCTTTGTCCATTACTACAAACTGGTGAAAGGCACCACTTTCGGCAACAGCACGGAAGATATCTAAGAACTTCACACCTTTTCTATCTTGTAGGCACAGGATCCTTCTAACTATGTTCATTTTATCAATGGCAAGGCGAGGAGTGAGTTTAGATTTGTTTGCCTCCAGGTCCTTTGCTAAAGCTACAAGATCAATGAATGCAGGATCTGAAAGGCAGCCCTGCAGCTTGTACTGATGACAAACGCTGCTTATAGTTTCAATGTGGCCTCCAAACTGGAATAGCTGCAGCATGCATTTGATCCCCTCCAGGCCTTCTGGGTTCACTGTTTCGTCACCACGGAATGAGGCAAAGGTCTTCAAAATTTCAAACTCAGCATCAAGGTCAATACTCTTCAGGTCAAGTGACCCATCTGCAACAATGTTGGTGTATGAAACATCTCCCTTGAGCAGGTCTTTAATAAGATCTAAGGTTTTCTGTATTGCTGTCAACAGGTCTCCGATAGAAACACCATCACCAGCCTTCTCTCTTCCAGAGGACAGCAGCATCGGAGAAGGAAGATTAAACATGGATGATTGCTTTCCAGCATTAGCGAACTTCAAGGTCCTTGTCTGAGCATTCTGAAGCTGTAGTTTCAGATACTTATCAAATATCTCACTTTGGTGATAGAAAAAAACTAGTATGTCCAAGTACTGTATAGAAGTATGGTCCACTTGCTGCAGAAGGGGACCAAGAAATTGGTCCAAACCTTGAACCATCTGTTTCACTTGCTGAAGTGTCACACCCTTTGCCAACTGTACTTTCTTCTTTATAGCAACAGGTTGGCGTTTTGGGGCTGAAAACTGCAATGACAAAGACAACTGCAGAGATGATTCATCCAATGGTTCTATCTCTGGGCCTTCAGTTCTTTCTTCATCAGGAAAGATAACACAACGATTGATGTCCTTGAGGATCAGTGGTGGTAGAGTCACACCATACTTTGAAAGCAGCTGAAGAAGTGTGCAACTGCATTGAACAAGAGAACGAAGACATGAAGAGAAAGTGAGCACATATAGGGACACATGCAGGGTTATGGGGAAGATGGCGAGTACAGAGTGGTGGGAAATGGTGGTGTACGATGGGGTTGAAAAGGTGAAGGTATCTATGGTCATAGTACATATAAATGATCAATGACATGCATATGATTTATATTACATTACCTTGCAATTTCAGGGTGATTTTGGATGGAACGCAGCAAGTACATGTTGAGGTTTTCAACATTGCTAAGATATTCAGTCTGATACTTTTTCACATCATTTAGGAAAATAACCAACGTCTCAGCAGACAGGGCTACTGCCATTCTATTCACGTAACTGTAGCTTCTGGCGTATTCAGTAATTTTTTCATATCCGAGTTGCTTCTGGGCAAAGTCACTCTTCCAGGCATTGAGTACACCCTGTGCTGCCTTGACCCACCTGAAGTAGGTCCTCATGTCATCAGGGGCCTGAACTGGGAGGACAACCTCCTTCAGGATGCAGTCCTGTCCCTTCAGGCCAGCATTAGCGCAGTGTGCACTGTAGATGCGGCCAAGCTGCTCCACAACACCATAATGATCAGCAATCCAGTGGATGTCTTCGGAGATGCATATCTTGCCACAGCAGGTAGCCACAAACCCCCAGCAGAATATGTGCTTAGGTGACAGCTCCTCAGCCCTGGTGCAGAGGATCTCCAGACTGTGGCTCAGGATTGTCTGGACAGGCTTGCTTAGTGTGCCTTTCAAGGCAACAGCATCAGGCACTAGCTCCTATTGGGAAGGGGGAAGGGGGGGGGGGGGGGGGTGGAGCAAGCAAACAGGTTAAAAATCAGTACAAAAGGATGTATAAAAATCAACTTGCCCTTTGGAGAACTCGAAGAATCGTAGATTGGAAGTCATTTTCATTGACAATTGATTCCTGTCAAGTGTACAGGCAAATTAATACATATTTTGTTGAAACTGACAACAGCAATTAACAGAATACATCTACATTTAATTAAATACCTTACCCAGATCACACTGATATCCTGCAAAACAGCATCACGAATGGAGTACTTCTGAATGTAAGTGCGAAGGAATGTAGAGAACTCCACTGCAGTCCCAACAGTATTGCCATGCTGTTGTAATGGTGGCACTTCAAGACCCTCTGCAAATAATTTGCTGACATTGAGATGGAGCAGGTCCAAGATGAAGTCCTTAGCACGCCCCTGCTGCTGGTAGGTGTCACCAACTGACTTCAGGAATTCCAGCAAGGTTTTGTGATGCTGTGCCTCAGAATACCTACACAAGAGATACTCTAGTATTGCAGCAATCATGCTATACAACTTGCCTTTCCACAAACTCAGTAAAAAAGCTACACCATGTAGGGCTGCATATGTGTTCAGTATTTGTTAGTTTATACTTCGCAAGGTAATCCTCTACAAACTGGAAGTGTATGAGCAATGGATAACAGAGCGCAGCACTATTGGACAATTACCCATGTTGGCCAAATGAAAAACGCTTTATAGAGTTTGAAAAATGACTCCACAGGCAGTGTTGCAAAGCTATCCTTAATAGCACATATCACCTGCAAGAGATGTTCAATTGTCACAGGATACCTGCATTCTGAGCAGCTGTCTGCCATCACATTACCTGTCTCTTAATGTGTTCCCGATACTGCTTGCAGGTGGGACCCACTCCTGTAGACAGGAAGTCCTCCAGCTGGAATACGGCAGTATCACTGGTAACATCAACCTGTTCAAGGAGAAGTGACAGCCACTGTTTCATCTCTTCATCCATATCGCTGCTTTTCCAGCCCTTTCTCTTGCACAAGTCCAGTGCAGTATTCAAAAAGTTCAGTCCCTGGATATGACAGACACATGTACGTTAGAATGGTACCACTTTAATGCCAAGGAATTGGCTACATCAAAACAAACTGGCAAGCAACAGCATGCTGAGGTTAATGCACATAATCTGATAATGTTGCAATGAGACTTGAGTCTTAGCTATGTGTATTACATCATAATGGCTAATCGAAGTCCAGCATATTAGAAGCAACAATGTTCTCACCTCTTTTAGAACATGAAGAAGGTTGTGGGCTGGGTTGAGTAGACCCAAGGTGTCCTCATAACTCTGACGGAAGCATGCAGAAAAGCACAAACGTGGGTGCTTTATGAAATTACGAACAAACTCTTCCTCTGAATTAAAGTGGGACTGAAGGGCATTCAGAAATTCCCTGAGGAAAATACTATTATGCACAACCATATGCCACATAATAAACAATACTTACACCATCTGATTAAACGGTCGTATGTAGCCATCAGATGCTACTAGTTCTGCCATACGGTTGTTATTAAATGCATACTCCTGTGGGACACCAAGCAGTACACATAGCTTCATTCCTAGTTCTACGTCACGAAGGGTGTCCACATCTAGAGGAAGCAGGGCCTGGGGCGTACAGAGAGATTTATGGTGAGTGAAATGAGGAGAGGAGAGAGAATGTGGATGGAGAGTGAGGAGAGAAATGAGAGAGGATAGAGTGTAAGGAGAGAGAGGAGAGAGAGAGAGAAATGGATGGAGGGTCATACGGTTTTAGTGAAGTGGTCTGTCCAGTAATTTGGAACATCAAGGGCTCCTCTGACAACATGGTACTTCATGGCAGAAGATACTACAGACGAAGTTGAATACAAGCAATATTATTTGCAACATGATGGCATCTAAAGTACATACTCCAAAGCATCCTGCAGTGGACATATCTGGGAGGTAGGTGCCCCTGGCCAGAGCTCTTGTTCTTAATAGCAAAGGACTGCATCATGAGTTCTATGCAAGCATCCTCAAGCATGGAGAACACGGTATATGTGGCCACACGAGCTTCGTACATGATCTTGAAATCATCACTGAAAAACATTGATACAGTATGCAAAGAACATACATGTACATGTACAGGTAGTAGGACTCACAGCTTCAGAAACGCTGCCAGTGTTGTTTGAAGCTTGTCTGTGGGCAGTTTCTCATATTTCTCAATGCAAGTCTGAATGAATAGAGGAAGCTCTTCACACTGGTACATGTGCTGTTTCCTACAATGGTGGTTGAGCAGAATATACAGTTGAGCTCTGAATGATTCATTTTAGATAGACTTACTTGTGCACACGATATGCCAGTATAATGTAAAAAGGGAAGTCCTTTGCAAATGTTTCGTCCATGTGTTTTAGTAACTTTCTAAACACAGCTCCATCAGTAGTAGGATTCTTTTCAACATGGACCTTTCAGTGGGGAGGAGATGGTACAATACTGTCCTGTGGCCCAGCAAGGACTGAGAAAATGAACCATGCCAGTTTTTTTTTCCACTTCCTGGACTAATTTAAGACTAACTACCACAGCCTTTTAAAAGCATCGAATTGGCTGTAGGTTTCATATTGCAAGTATTGTCCTGATCATTTTGTAAAGTTGACAACTAAGGAACATCCACTGCAAACTATCACACTCCAAAGCCTGCACTTACCATCTGCTCATACTGATAGAACAATCCCATCAAACCCTGGAAACGACCCATGTCTTCTGAAACACACAGTGGGCCGCTGGGACTGAACATAAGGTTCTTCACATCTTCTTTCAGGTCAACCGCAAGCTTTTTGGTACCATGCTTGAACACTGCACTCATTCTCAGTGCTAAAAGAAAACATAATTTCGGCAAACAGAAAAAAATAGGAAGTGCAAGCAACTAACCAGAGCGCCTACTGGAAGGTGCATTCCTTAGTGCAGTGACACGGTCGTTTATGGACTGGTTCAGCTGATCAACTGGCAGGAGGTCTGAAGGTTCAATCCTTGCAACAATGTCCCCGATCTCATGGTGAGTTAGGTAATCATTGAGATTTTTCCCATCATCAGAAGTGATGATGACCACAGGATACTTGTCCTTCTTGCGTGGCAGGGTGGCCTTGAACTCATCAGCCAGTTCGTAGTCGTCGTCAGTGTTGATGAAGATAATGGCGACAGCCAAGGATGCCTTGTATTGGACGATGAGGGTGCCCAGGTTTTCACCTGGATGTAGCTGGTGGCAAATTATATGCTCACACTCCACACGTTCTAAGCTGAGCATCTTCCAGTCCACTTTTGCACCACGTGCAGTGACGGGACTACGAGCATATATGTACGAATAGAATGGCGACTTTTCATTCTTGGATCGAAGCTGAATGCCTGTTATTGTGAGGCAAAGGAGATAGTAAGGGCATAATAAACGCAGAACCCTGTTAAACCAACCATGGTAGACTATCTTCTTGTGAACCTTTCTTTTCCCTGTGTCATCAGTGTTAGTTGTTAAATCAGTCAGTGCGCTACTTTGCGAGGTTGCATCAAAGTCCATTTTCTAAACTGAAAGGAGGAAGTCATAACACTGATAGACAAGCCTGAAACCACATAACACATCTCGGAAAACCCTCCCTCCCCTTGCCCTATTCTTTTTCTTAAAGGTATACAGGGCGCACTATAGAGTAGTAGCACTCCCACACGTAGGCCTATTCTGTAGATATTACAGCACGCTTCACACGCACGTACGCAACAGACACCAGTCCTGGTGATAGAGACAAGATCGTAGACTAGTATAGCTCATACGCTGCTCATATATAAACGAACGCGACCCCTGATTCCACAGTAAGACTTAATCTGTCTGGTACACGAGCACACACGCGCACCTATTGGACGCATACCACATTGGCTTCGCTACCTATCCCAGAGATAACGTACATATATATATACATATATATTCTATCTCTGATTATGCTATGCTCACCAGTAATTCGCTGCAAAACTTGTTACTCTAAAACTTCCATGCCATCTCAGCGGATTGTCGTACAATTACGTCATAACTATTTCGCAACACAAACGTCAGTTATTAATACTATAAATTTTAAAATAACGAGCCGATAAAAATTTATTTTTACAGAGAAACGAGTTTATGGTGTACATGTAGGATAATAAAATGTGTTCTTCAGTGGTCGAGATGTTGTCTTTAAAAGGACCGTCATCTGGATTGGCCGACAAGCTTCTGAAGAGCAAGCTGGCTTTCTCTATTGGAATCATAAATTATGCATATCACATGACTATATATCTACAATAATCCGAGGTTATAAATACCTGGCAACCAACCCACTTCCTTTGCTTATTTCAAGCAGTCTGTTTACAACAAGGCTACTATTGCACTTCATTCTTCCAAGCAACCTTAAAACCTGTGTGTGTGTGTGTGTGTGTGTGTGTGTGTGTGTGTGTGTGTGTGTGTGTGTGTGAGTAATGTTGCATGTACGTGTGCATGTGTGTATACATGTTATGCATCTGTGTAAGTGTTGTGTGTGTGTGTGTGTGTGTGTGTAAGTATTTCAAACCCTTTATTACCTGTACTCGAACATAGATGCTGGGGTCCAACTCCAAACAATCCAAGAGGAGGTGTAAGAGCTTAGCTGTTCTTGTTCTGAATGCTCCCTACAATAGTCATTGTAAGGTCAACACACAACTGCTGTACTCCAAATATTTACCAAAGCGACAATTGCATGGGCCCTTTTAAACTCATCACCACACTCCAACCACCTGGAGAGTTTTAGAATGCGACCATTCAAGGTGTACTGAATAATATCTACCTTACCCAAGCAGCAAAGTCTGCACTTTTTCAACCATATTTAGGTCAGTCATCAGTTGTCCTACCTCGCACCTCACCACCTATAAAGTGAAAGAGCAATACACCACACTGTGCACACCTGTATCTCTACCTCAACTGGCTCATCACAGAGCCTTTGATGCAGCACTTCAAAAACTTCTGCTTCCTTCATTTCATCAAGTACACTGGTACCTTCAATGGTTTGTGGCACTTGAAAGATGCCATGCAAATACCTTGTTGGCATACCAATTGTTCTCAGGTCTGTTGCAGCTGATAACCTTTGCTACAGAAGCAAACAAAGGCTGCCACATCAACACTCACAAAAGAATATGACTTCATAATGTACACATGTGCACACTCATGCCACATTCAGCACACACCTTGTGATCCCTACATCACATCATTACAATCAGCACATGCCCACTCATACAAAACACACATAAAAATATGAGCACATACACATACACTCATATACACACAAACCAACATGCACTTATACACTCATCAAAACATATATACACACATGTGCACACACACGCATGCACATACACACGCACACACACACACACACACATACACACATGCAGAGACAAACACATGCAACGTACATGTGCACGCGCACACACACACACACACGCACACACAACATACATGCACATGCACACACACGCACACACAGCCCTACATGCCAGTCAAGGTGGGAATGCAGCTGATAGAGAGCAGACATCAGCACATCCTTGTCCCAGTAGTGCCAAGTGTTAACAAGACAAGACAAAACCTATGCATACACACATGAGTACAGAACAAAAATGATATAACTCATACGCTAACTTTAGCATGGTGAATAGAGTCTGATGAGCACAAGGCTGCCTTCAGTACTGCTATACAGCTGTTCTTTTCACAATGCATATTGCTCAACAGAAGTGCAGCATACACTGATACATCTGCATGGCTGTCTTCTAACTGACCAAGCAGGCACTGTTGAAGTCCTCCATGGCATTTCTACACGGTGTAAAGTAACCACATCAAAGGTTCAAGACACATGTATGTCATACCTGTTCTCTGAACATTTCATTGTCTACAGCGAATCTTAAGAGGTCAACTTTAAGCTCCAGTGACCCTAGTGTGGGAAAAACAGTTACTACATCCCACTGGCAGGAATTTTTGGATCAGGTGAGGCAATGATAATTCTTACTGTGGATGTGGTCTACAGATGCATCGACATTCATAATGTACACATGTGCACACACACAAACCAACATATACTTATACACTCATACAAAACACATACACACACAAACCAACATGCACTTATACACTTATATATAACATACATGTGCACATATACACACGCAGTCCTATCTATACAAACACAAACCAATTTGCACACACAGACATGCCAGTTAAGGTGGGGATGCAGTTGATGGAGAGCTGAGTTTACTATGCTTAGCTTCAGACTATGTTTATCTATTTTAAAAAGGGCATAAGTTGGTATTTAAATTGGTATAAGTACTTACACATAATTGAATAATGTGCATTTATACCAAAGTTATAACAGCAGTTATAATTTGTATAACTATAGTCTGCTCACAGTGAAGTAAACTAAAAGCTAAGCATAGTAATAACTCAGGGGTGGATCCAGGTTTTTTTTTTTTTTGAGGGCGGGGGCACAGTGGGCATAGTACTCAAGAGGATATAAGTCATAAAATATAACTGCAAGATCATTACTTCATGAGGTAATGGAGGAGGGGGCATGTGCCCTAAGTGTCCCCTGCCCTTATATAGTAGGTGCAGTCCTGAATGGTGCACACATGCACACACAAGTCCCACCTTTTTTCAAGCAGAGTACCATGAACTGTGAAATATTTTCATCCAGGTGGCCTGGAGAACAAGAAGATCATACCCCTCTTTGGATACCTTAATAATGTACCTAAGATAATCAGAGACCTCATAGCTTCATACTTAACACCCACTTCATCCTCAGATAAGAACTGCAGAAAAAAATAGTACAAAAAGGGCATTCTTAGCAACTATATTACAGTGTATATCTAACCAGTGCTGTCAGAGATCCAATAACATTTGATTTGGTAGTGTCCGTGGCAACGTGACTCAGCACCTGGGTGTAAACATTACTTTGCATAAGAGCTGTGATTTGGAGTGTACTCTCTACCTGTGCTGCATCTCTCCTCTCTTCAGGCAATGCAGAGCATAACCTTCTGAGGTGATACTACAGTTAATGTAGTGCATGCAGTGACGTGAGTCGGAGGGGTGCTAAACAGCGTCAACACAGTATACCTCAATGTGCCTCTGATTGTGTTCAGCATATCCAGATAAATCACTTGCTATTGACATAATGAAGTTCGAACCATTACTAGTATGTAGAGCTAGAGCACAAACCTAATGTCCCATTGCTTGATTGTGCTCTTCTGTTAATAGCCCTTCAATAAATGTGCGATTAAGTATATGCGCATACAGCAGTATACACCTGTAGTATGTGTACAGACCTTTGTATAGAGGCCTGTGCCATAGACAAGAAGAAGCGATCATCATTATCATCACACAAGTATAATTGCTACCTTGTTCTCCCGAATTTTGGGTAAACTGTGCTTTGACCGAGGAGATGGAGTTTCTTGCACTTGCCACACAGTTGCGGGTCTAGGATAGGTGGCTATCTATATTGATCACAATTGGATGTTAGATGCATTGCTCAATAAATACAGCATTTCACCTTTCTTTCAAGCTGTTGTACTAATGAACACTTTTGCAAGTCTTGAATTGGTGGGAGTGCAGATTCATGTGCATCCTGTCCATGGGCATTCCAATGTCCAACAATCAATTCAATGTCATCTGCTCACCTTGTTTAATAGGTCATTTGGTTTTATTACATTGGTTCCTTGGGAACTGTTTCCTACTTTAATATGATATGCATCAATCCATTAAAGATGAAACATTACCCACCCTCAATGGTTTTTTCTCCATCGCATGTACCAGACATTGGTGCAGCCGATGCTTGTGCAGCTGAGAGCACTCTTTCTCTTAATGAATGTAAGCCGGCCATAATTCCTTCCAATTCTGCACGCTATAGTAAGAATGTGGTAGCGAATAGTACCACTTTCAGTTGTGCATTGGATAATGGCATACCAAAGGAGACAGATTGTCAACTCTGCCTTGTGCTTCTAAACAAAAATGAAACAGAGGTACGCTGAAGGTATCCTTTGATTACATATTCTTTAGCAAACAAGACAAACCAATGGATGGCGTAACAAAGTGGTTGGCCAATGCTAAAGGCAAAGAGTTCCATGAGCAGGTTCCAAACAGATGCACAGGTCTTGCTTGCTCAAATGTGTCCTTCATCCTGTGACTGAGCCCAACTTCTGTACTTGACAAGGGTTCAACAGACATAACTGAAGCTGGTGCCGGTGTGCCATTTTTGCCTTCAACTGGAATTGAACTGCCACTCTCAGCAACGCCCACCACACCAGAGCGAGCATCTGCATTGGTCCAGTTAGCTTCACTTTCACTGTGCCACATGTCACTGTCCCTAGTCGGAGATACCAGTGAGCTCTGGACACTGACACAGTTTTTGCCATTGCCAGGTTTGGAAACTACAGACAGCCGGGAACTGGCAGCAACACTGAGCTGTGGTGTGGCATGTGCAGTGGTCGCAGCATCTCCTTCATTATGGCTTCCTTCAAGGTGAAGTCGGGTTCTGTCAGTATTCTTTGGACAGATGTTTTCAAATGTTAATTATCAAATCAGCTACACTTGTACCTGAGGGGCCACATTCTTTCTGCCCCTAGCCGCAGGCCTGCCTCTTCGTCTTGCAAGAATGAGCCTTCCCATTTGCTGTTCCAACCATTGTATCCGTTCAACCTGTATTTATGGAGTAATTACATAGTACCAAACAGGATTGTTAAGACATGGATTCATATTTAGTTAGGCATTGTATACACTACTTAGAGACTACTAGTACAAAAACGTTTAAAAAATGCTTTACCAACTAGTCATCAGGGGACATTAGAGGTTTATGAGCATTCAAGCATATAAATCACTGCCTCAACCTAACCAGATGCTGTTGGCAAGGCTGGATGGTGGCCAAGCCTGCTGGAGTGCATTGATTTGTGGTGAGGGCCTGGCCAATGTACAGGGTGTATGTCCATTGGTGGTAACATTAATTCTTTCATAATGTACAAGTTGCATTACATACAAAAGTGCAGGTTCAATTATGGGTTGACATGAATACTTCTCATTTGGTCTTGGATTTGAGGGTTCTAAATTGGCTAGGGCTTTAATGGATCTGAATTGTATGTAATTTTGGCATATTTCCATCAGGAACAGTGGAGTAATACACATGAGGTGGTTAACTTATAACCTCCATTGATCATATAAAGTTTCTAATATTGGTAAGTAGTGGATACTGCTACATATAATCCTGGCACATGTACACACACATACACACAGGTATCTCTTGCTCACTACTACATGGTAAACCTTCTTCATCGCTTACTTGTAGATCTTTTCCCATGATTTCTGATATATCCTTGTATGCATGGTTCAGTTCCTTTCTAACTTCAGTTGCAAGCTGAAGACAAAGCAATACACTTTCCATTAAATAAATGTAGACAAAACATCTGTTGATATTTCACCCTCAGGGTTAGCACGAGCTCGTCGGCCCTGTGTAGGAGTGCTTGCACCTGTTCCTTCGCCGCCCTTTGCTCCTCCTGCGCACGGGATGCAATGCTATAAATGCTAGTACTATGTTAAGTACTGGACTTTACCTCTGAGGCTGCACCTTCCAAAGCCTTCAACGCTTGCTGCACTGATTGTTGCGCGGATTTCACCAAAGTTTGCTGTTGTGTGCATTTAAAATAATATGTGTCGTGAGGGCCACTGTACTTACGTGCTCCGCTATCAGCAAGTCAAAGCGGCGAACAGGTTGCAGTAACGTAGATGCCTGTGAAGCTGCACTGGAGTTACGTTGAGCCATAGCTCGTGGTGCGAAAAAGAGGAGGGGCAGTGGCCACGCCCACAGCGCGACTGCGCAGATTGGCAGCACATCAATGGATGATTAAATTGTTGGCAAGCAATGGCGAGTAGAAGGCTAGAGCAAACAGCTGATAAGTGATATCGAACGCGTAAACCGCCATCTACAAACGGAAGCGGTTGTTGTGGAAGCTGGAATCTAGGCACGTGATACTAGTATAAGTAGCTTGTATAGTTATAGTTGTAAGAGGGCTATCGGCTGTATGTTCATGTAGGTAAACATGTCATTTCCCCCGCAGTAGTTACGAATAGTGCATTGGATCGACAAACGCTGCAGCTGACGAGACATCTTGAACTTAATCATGGCGTCGGTCTCAGTAAGTAGACTAGTCGTAAGATTTGAACAGGCGTCGTAAGATTTTAAAGATTTGAACAGGTTGAGCACACACACATACACACACACACGTACACACACACATACACACACACACGTACACACTGACACATACGCGCTTATTAAGTGCCTTTACGAGTGCGTGCATTTGTATATGAGTGGTTAAATACACACATCACCCATTTCATCATCAATTATAAGTGTGTGACGGTTATATAAACTACTTCCCAGAATGGGCACGGTGCGTTGTTTATTACTCTGAGCCTGAAGAAAAACATACCAGCTACTCTACAAGGCAACCTATTATGAGGTTTCTGGTTAACCGTGGAGAATAATAATCATTGCAACCATACACTTTTCTCCACTGAAACTTGAGGGTGTGGGCTGCGCTTTAGTATTATGGATCACTGCAGAAAACTATAATTATGCATGGATAAGCACACATAAACAAATTTATCCTGAAGTTACACGTGGTTATAGAGTTCTTATAACCATGTGTATGGAGATCAAATATAATCATCTAGGGCAAAGTGTGAGGACTTTTTAATAGTGGAGGGGAGTGACAAGGACCCGTTACCAGTGGAGGAGAGGGTGGAGGTGAGGACCTGCTAGCAATGGAAGGGGGGAAGGGAGGAGGTGAGGACCTTCTAGCAATGGAAGGGGAGGGTACTGGCTGGTAATGGTGGGGGAGGGGGGGGGGCAGATAAACTTAATTCTTAGATGCAGCAGTATAAAGTTTTAATCAGCTCCCTGTTCATAATGCTGTATTGGTTAGGGTGATTACAGGCTGTTATGTGTACTGTACAGGATGATGGAGATGAAAGAAAAGCTGCTCTTGAAGTTCTGGTTAAGGTAAGTCACTCTATTACCACAAATAAGTATTAGTATTACCACAAATAATTGTTGGCTGTGACATTGGTGATCATGCCTGACTGCTAGTGTGTGTTGGTCCATATGTTGTTTGTAGGGCTGGTTGCTATGTGAGGTAGGAGGGATGGAGTAGTTGTGTGTGAGAAGTGGAGGGATGGTGTAATGTGTGAAGTGAAGTGTAGTTGTGTGTGTGGAGGGAGGGATGGTTTAGTGTGTGAAGTGAAGGATGGTGTGTGGTAGGAGGGATGGTGTAGTGTGTGTGTGTGAAGTAGGAGGGATGGTGTAGTTGTGTGGGAGAGTAGGTGGGATGATGTAATTGTGTGTGAGGTAGGAGGGATGGTGTAGTTGTGTGGGAGAGGAAGAAGTGCAGTTAAATCATGTGCAGAATTGTCAGAATGGGTCTAAACGCGAAGGCTTGTAAGGGATTAATTGCTTGACCTTGAAATTCTGATTGCAATGTCTAGGACGGCAAGATCAGTCCTGAAGAGGCAATAGTTTATGCTGAGAAGTTGGGGATCTCACTCAACACCTCTAACAGAACACAGTCTGTGTCTGCAGCTGGTCAGATGTTTAACTTCAGTGTTCTCATGTGGAGCAAGACGAAGGCTGTACAGAGAGTAATTCTGCAGGTACTGCGCCTGACTTCTGCATGAGAAAAAATTTAATTCACCATTCAGTGTGTCTGAGATTGATAATATGGAGTGCTCAGAGCCTTATAGTCACTAACTGTTACTAAGCCATGGGTGTATCTCATCCTTCACATGCTTTGTCTGGTTCTACCCAGTTTGACTTGCGCTCAGGTACTCTGTCAAGTATCCAGCATGGCACACGAACCAAGAAGACAGACTTTCATGATATCACTCAATACCAGAGTGAGGTAAGCTGCCCCTGAAAGTATCAATAGGTGTTTATTGCTCCTCAAGCCCTCTGGACCCTATCACAAGTACTTAGCCAGTGCATGCTTAACCTATCTGGGTCAGTGTACCCTAATGTTTGATCAGTGGGTGAGGGTCAGCACATGGTCATATCTGCGTCAGCCCCTAATGGTTGACCAGTGAGTACAAGTCATATCTGGGTCAGTTCCCTAATGCTTGTCTTGTGAGTACAGGTCATATCTGGGTCAGTTCACTAATGCTTGACCAGCGAGTGAGGGTCATATCTGGGTCAGTTCCCTAATGCTTGACCAGCGAGTGAGGGTCATATCTGGGTCAGTTCCCTAATGCTTGTCCTGTGAGTACAGGTCATATCTGGGTCAGTTCACTAATGCTTGACCAGCGAGTGATGGTCATATCTGGGTCAGTCCCTAATCTTTGACTAGCAAGTGAGGGTCATATCTGGGTCAGTCCCTAATGCTTGACCAGCGAGTGAGGGTCATATCTAGGTCAGTCCCTAATGCTTGACCAGCGAGTGAGGGTCATATCTGGGTCAGTCCCTAATGCTTACTTGAGCTGGTTTGATGTGGCATTCAGTAACATAATGCATCTTGTTTTTGTCCCAGGATGGCTTGCGTCTTGTAATCCACTTCAACTCTCAGAATGACTATGAACTTGATGCCGCTACCCAAGAGGAGAAGAATAAGGTGCAGGAGCTTATGCTGCCGATCCCTGGAGAACCCAGTTGATAATGCTAGCCCCTTGCTGACCTGATGTGAATAATGCTAGAGCCCTCAAGGGAACCCTCATATTAATGCTAACCCTCCCCCCCTCCCCTCAGGGGACCAGTATAGGTATTTTGTACTAGTCCTGAGATGCCCACCTATACACCATTGCTAATATGCAATACACTAACATTGTTTAATGACTCCAATTATCCACATCAGATGACACGCCTGCTGGAGAACATACTAAGGAATTCCATGGCCCAGAATATTGATGAAGAAGACGAAGTGACAAAAGGTGGGAGGGCACAGTTTGTCTATACTGCTTAGTTGTGTATTGTACTTGCTGAAACCTCTCAACATTGTTTGTTTTTCTTAATCCTGCAGTTAAGAGTAGGTGTTTCCATCCCTTCAAATAAGGATCCCGATAGTGCTGTTAGCTTAGATTTTTCCCCAATAAGAGTGCTAATACTCATGCCTTTTGATGCTGTTTATTGGTAATGGTTTGCCTCTATGTTGAATACTCTAAATATGAGTGGTACAAACCGTCAGTGTGCACAACAGTGCATGTGTTTGTTTATCAAACCCAATTGTTGAGGTTTGCCATTTTTTTACTGTTCCAAAAAGCTGACTGATCATTCAAGTTGTGAAAGTATGAATATGTTAGCTGCTTCTATGCATCTGTACAGGGGTTTTCTGTAATACATGTACCTCTACGCAGCGGTCCTTTATTGTACCTCCATGTGGGGGTTCTCTGTAGTACCTATGTGGGGGTTCTCTGTTATCTTTATGCGGGGGTCCTCTGTAGTTACCAGCAGATGTTACTGTTTCAATGACATTTAGTATCGCTAAGGAAGTGGTGTGTATTGTGGGTGGTTTTTGTGGGTCTGAGATGGAATGCTATGTAATGGGTGACACATGTATGCTAATGGAGTTGGATTGATACGAAGGATATATGTATTTTATTGCTGTGATTGTTTTATTTGTAAACATTTCAGCGGGAGGGAAAATTTGCAACGTATCATTGGTTACAACACAT
Source organism: Eunapius fragilis (assembly GCA_963681505.1). Taxonomy (NCBI): domain Eukaryota; kingdom Metazoa; phylum Porifera; class Demospongiae; order Spongillida; family Spongillidae; genus Eunapius; species Eunapius fragilis. Next base: position 4,280,732 of record OY811984.1, read on the forward strand.
ATGTTCTCATAGTAACAAGAAGGATGCATATTTTCGCAATGGCACAGTGCACTAACATGTCCTGCGCACACACACACATGCATACACACACACACACACAATCTGTCCTTGGGTTGTACTTGCATGGGATATAATGTATTGTTAAGTCTTAAAATGGGCTGGGCACCATTTAGAAATTATTATTTTTAAAAGGGGGGGAGACACCAAGAACTGATTAATTTTTTTGTGCCGAACTCAATGCAGATGCAAGCAGGGATGATGCAGATCCCGCTGAGCCGCCTGTCCTGCAGGGGTGGTCTGTGGTGGCACCGATTATGGATGCCCCTACAGGTAACGCCTTGAGCTCAGAGGTCATCATTAAGGAAGGGGTCGTTGAGAAGAAGGGCCACTCAGCGGCCTTCATGATGTGGCCAAGGTTAGAGGGTTTCTCCTATATGTCAATAGTTAGATGGTTTCTCCTTTGTACTGTATGGAGGAGGTGTTCTTGTTTTGTGTTATTTGGATTAACTCAATAGATAGTATTACATCGATCTTATGAACAACATCCGTTGGGGGGAAAAAGGAATATATAGTTTGTATAGACCTGTTATGTGCTGAGGCAGCAGCTGTACATACACATGAGGAGGATATGTGGTGACACTGTCTAGCACTTCCTTTATTGGTTTGCAGGCGGTGGCTTAAAGTTTGCAAGGGAGAACTGTCATATTTCAAACCCGAAGACAGGGTGGTATGTTTGCTCCGAGATGGGGGATTAGTGGTCACCCCCTTAACATGTCTTTATTGTAGAATGCGTTGAACATTGTGCCATTGAATCCTGGAGTGACCGATGTAAGAGCAGTGGATCACAGCAGTTTCCAAGTGACACTTATTGGAAACTCGAAATCTTTCAGGTTTGTTCCATGGTACAGGAGAACTGTCATTTATGCTTAGTCTATTGGCTTTCAGCTTCAGATGTATTGGAAATCCTCGTCAGTCACCAAGAGAGGAAAGAGATGAATGGATTAAGGTTAGCAGGAAACCCTTGTAGGAGGCAACATCCAGTGTCCATAAGAACTGCAGCCTCCACTGTAATTATGTATACTGCATGTGCCTTATGCCATATATAATTTCAATCTGGTATGGTGCAGCGTTAGTGTTAGTTGTGCACACCACCACCACTACATCCATACATTCAGTACACACCACCAGCACTACATCCATACATTCAGTACACACCACCAGCACTACATCCATACATTCAGTACACACCATTAGCACTACATCCATACATTCAGTACACACCACCAGCACTACATCCATACATTCAGTACACACCACCAGCACTACATCCATACATTCAGTACACACCACTAGCACTACATCCATACATTCAGTACATACCACCAGCACTACATCCATACATTCAGTGCACACCACCAGCACTACATCCATACATTCAGTACACACCACCAGCACTACATCCATACATTCAGTACATACCACCAGCACTACATCCATACATTCAGTACACACCACCAGCACTACATCCATACATTCAGTGCACACCACCAGCACTACATCCATTCATTCAGTACACACCACCAGCACTACATCCATACATTCAGTACACACCACTAGCACTACATCCATACATTCAGTACACACCACCAGCACTACATCCATACATTCAGTACACACCACCAGCACTACATCCATACATTCAGTACACACCACCAGCACTACATCCATACATTCAGTACACACCACCAGCACTACATCCATACAGTCAGTACACACCACCAGCACTACATCCATACATTCAGTACACACCACCAGCACTACATCCATACAGTCAGTACACACCACCAGCACTACATCCATACATTCAGTACACACCGCCAGCACTACATCCATACAGTCAGTACACACCACCAGCACTACATCCATACATTCAGTACACACCACCAGCACTACATCCATACATTCAGTACACACCACCAGCACTACATCCATACATTCAGTACACACCACTAGCACTACATCCATACATTCAGTACATACCACCAGCACTACATCCATACATTCAGTACACACCACCAGCACTACATCCATACATTCAGTACACACCACCAGCACTACATCCATACATTCAGTACACACCACTAGCACTACATCCATACATTCAGTACACACCACCAGCACAACATCCATACATTCAGTACACACCACCAGCACTACATCCATACATTCAGTACACACCACCAGCACTACATCCATACATTCAGTACACACCACTAGCACTACATCCATACATTCAGTACACACCACCAGCACTACATCCATACATTCAGTACACACCACCAGCACTGCATCCATACATTCAGTACAATACATCCATACATTCAGTACATACCACCAGCACTACATCCATACATTCAGTACACACCACCAGCACTACATCCATACATTCAGTACACACACCAGCACTACATCCATACATTCAGTACACACACCAGCACTACATCCATACATTCAGTACACACCACTAGCACTACATCCGTACATTCAGTACACACCACCAGCACAACATCCATACATTCAGTACACACCACTAGCACTACATCCGTACATTCAGTACACACCACTAGCACTACATCCGTACATTCAGTATACACCACCAGCACTACATCCATACATTCAGTACACACCACCAGCACTACATCCATACATTCAGTACACACCACCAGCACTACATCCATGCATTCGGTACACACCACTAGCACTACATCCATACATTCAGACACACCACCAACACTACATCCATACATTCAGTACACACTACCACCACTACATCCATACATTCAGTACACTACATCCATACATTCCCATACATTCGGTACACTACATCCTTACATTCAGTACACACCACCAGCACTACATCAATACACACCACCAGCACTACATCCATACATTCAGTACACACCACCAGCACTAGCCCATCACATCCATACAGTCAGTACACACCACTAGCACTAGCTCACACACCTCTGTACATTTACAGCACTCTGCCAATCCATGAACAGGGGCCAACTATTTCAAGGAGTCACACCACCTCCTGAAAAAAAAAATCTTTTAAAAATTTTGAAGGGAAAAACTTAGTTCAAGCTACTCAAAATTTTTATGAAGTGCAGTAGACACTCCCCGCAATGAGAACATCAACTGGTTTGAACCACCATCATGGAAGCACACCTGGATGCCCACAATAAGAATAGGGGCACCTAGTCTGACTCTTAACACACCTTACATGCACATGCACAGGTGCATACAGCCTGATGTATACATCACACAACTTACAGTTTATCTCACCTGCTGCACTACACCACAATTATTTACATTGCTGGAGCATTGAAATTAAATGTATGTACATGTGCATGTACTGCACTATAACATGATGACAACACATGTAAGCTATGCTTTCTTAACCTGCTGGGAGCATACATGTATTTCAGTCCTCATATGTATCAAGGGCTGCAAAATGGCATTTTGTGTGCTTGGTGCCACAAATTGCATTGTATAGCTGGAATGTTAATTATCTGTACATGTGTGCACTTGTGCTGCTTGATGTGTACATGTGTGCACATGTGCTGCTTGATGTGTGCATGTGTGCACATGTACATGTACATGTGCTGCTTGATGTGCACATGTACAATGTGTATGTGCTGTTTGATGTTTACTTGTCCTGCTTGCCTCACAGGCAATCATGGACGCATGTTGTGAGTGGAATCAGGATTCACTAAGAAGAGGCACTGTAACAGGCAAGTCTTGCCTTCCTAGCACTGTCTTCTTCTGTGATAGTGGGAATATTAGACAATCAGATATTAATGAAGTGGTGTGGGATCATTCGTACAGTTGTTGAGCAAGGTTGCTATAGTGACAGGGCAACTTATTCATGTGCTGTGCCAGTTAGTTAAGCAACTGTACAAAGGATAGCATGATGTAAATTTGAATTACTGTATCAAATATTATAGAAGGTGTTGGATGAGCTAATGGGTACGTAATCCAGAAGACCCCTTACGCCATTGTCCATCACACACACTGCAGCTAAGGATATCATGAAGGTGAACTCTGTGAAGATCAAGAGTCAGGTAGAGCAGAAAGAGACATCCAGGGAATCTTCCCCTGAGCCAACGGCCTCCATACCACTTCATCAAAAAGGTGAGTAACAGTCGTTAGGGTTAGGGTTATATTTTGTGCTTTGGTTTCTCTATCCTTCCCCCATCTTCTCCAGTTTATAGGTGCCGCATTGATGTGTATACCTTCTGTCAGTGTTTGACATAATCTTCTCTCTCACACACACACACACACACACACACACACACACATGCACACACACACGCACACACTCCTTTCTCTCTCTTCTCAATATCTTCTTTCAGCTAGGGGCAAAGGAGGGTTAAAAAATACCCTGCGCTTATTGACTGGCAAAGATGTGGAAAATTCAAACACTCCTGTTAGGAACACCACAGGTTCCAGGAAAGTGCTGGCCAATGCAACTATTGTCGAACATCCACCTGCTAACAACAGGAACACAAGTTCAACTGCACTGGCAGCTCCTGCAGTTCAGGCAAATAGTACTCAAGAAACCTCAAGTTCTCCGCCTAACAATACTATGAATGCAAAAGTAACTATTGGCTCACACAGACTTGAAAACAGCCAGAAAATATCTTCATCTTCATCTTCAGGCTCTATGACACCTGAAGTTCAGAACATTCCCCTTGCAAAAGTGGCTTCTACTCTAAATGGCGTAAGAAGTAATGTTACCACGGGAACGCCTCATGATGGCCACAAGGTGCAACCCTCTGCTGAAATTGAAAATAGTGGCTCTGATGACGTGTCTGCAACTCCAGAGGTCAGAAGTCCCTTCCCATTGGTTCGGAAAGGTTCATCTGAAACCAGACCAACTACTGACCAAAGCAACTCTTCAGTTGTGGCCCCACAAAATGAGAAGGACAAGCTGGATGATGAGAGTGTTGTCAGGCCTGTGGCAACAATGGGCCATTCCAGTAGTTTGTCATCTGCTGAGAATGAGTTAGTATTGTTTGAAGGTTCTTCAAGGGCAGCTGTATCTCAGGATAATGCACACACTGCGTTGACCCTGTCCACAAGCAATGAAGACAGAGAAGATATGTCTCCTATGCCATATGTTGGCCAGGGGAAGGGGTCAAAGGGCAAGTCTAGCACCATGAGGCTTCATAAAATTGCTGAAGCTGGCAAAAAACGGTGGTCCTCTTTTAAGTTCAGATCAAATACTGCACCACCAGAACCAAGTACTGGACCAAACGAATTTGAATTTCTGCGTCATCGTGATATTCCAACGCTAGAAAGGCATCAGCATAGTCAACGGGCATCTGTCTTCTATTATGGTTCACCATTTGTCCAGCCAACTAGTGATGACCTGCCATGTTTGGAACTGCACACCAAGAACACCCCTGGGTTGTCTGCTCTTCTACAATCGGTATAGTCTTGCATTCACTTTGCATCCTTGATTAATTGCTGGTATTTATATTTGGCAGGAATTGGAGAGGTTATGTGACCTATTAAAAGACCAGTCAACAGGAACCTCAGCTGTTGATTTAGTTGTGCGTTCTTTTTGTGTTTTGGTTGTTGCTGTAATCTAAGCATTGTTAACATTGTCAAGTATTCTTAATGCTGATATTTTTTCATCGTTGTAATTTTGCTCATTGCTTGCAGATGGCACGTTTTTCTAGTATCATAATGGCTTTAAAAAGTCAGAGCAGTGTTGGGTAAGTGTATACTGATTGTGAAAGTGGTAGGGATGGTCATGTGAGGCAGCGGTATAGGGAGGTCGCGAGATTGTCATGGAAGAGTAAGTTTATAATGGACTAGATGATTTAATTATCATTTGTACATGTCTCATGACATGTACTTAGCTTGTACACTCAATATGGTTGGGACAAAATCTCTATACATGCATAGTTGAAATGTGCCATATTGAAGTCTACAAGTATGGTAGAATAGGTATTGATTTGAAGAAGGCCAAGTGGCTGTCTTTAACTTCAAGTAGTCCATCTTACCATTGGGCCATTGTGTGTGTGTGTGTGTGTGTGTGTATGTGTGTGTGTGTGTATGTGTGTGTATGTGTATGTGTGTGTGTAGTGTGTGTGTAGTGTGTGTGAATATTCTAATTTTGCTTCCCTTCCTCCAGGCATTTCTCTCCAAGTATCACCAATGATTCAGGCAGCAAATTTGTCTCATTGGACAAAGTGCAAACCATTGAAGACACTCCAAGGGTAGAGGTAATGATGTTGTTCTCCCCCAACTATGTTATAACATTACCTTTCCTTCACAAAGTCCCCTTCCTTGGTACCTGAGCGTACTACTTCATCGGAGACCACCATTAACCCTCTATCAGAACAGGCTCAAAGCCCTCCTCCACCTTGTAGTGATGTACCACCTCCTCCACCCCCTCCCCCACCACTTGGTGGTGATGTCCCACCCCCCCCACCTCCTCCTCCTCCTCCTCTTCCTCCCAACTGTTCTTTTCCACCACCTCCTCCACCACCCCCACCTCCACCAGGAGGTAGTGCAGTACCACCACCTCCACCAGCACTTCTGTTTGATAAAAGTAGGTTGGGGAAGTGCATGTGAGGTCATTGTGATCTCACTGTGCTCCTATTGTACAGTGCTGCCTCCAGTCAAACGTCCCACTCCAAATGGCAAGATGAAGCCCTTACACTGGAATACCTTGAAACCTGCCATGGTATGGAACATTGCCATGGTGTGAGCTTCTGTTGTATATGTGTGGGTGTGGGTGTGGATGTGTGTTGCGTGTGCATGTGTGTGTGTTGCATGTGCATGTGTGTGTGTTGTGTGTGTGTGTTGTGTGTGCATGTGTTTGTGTGGGTTGTGCATTGTGTGTGTTTTGCAAGTATGTCATTGAGTGGATATGTTGAGTAATGTAATTTCTTACTTGCACCAAGTTGTATTCCTTATGACATACATTTTTTAATCACAATTAATTATTTGCCAATTCAATTCTCAAAAGGAATTGGCACTAAACATTGGTGTCAAATTTAAATGATGCTGGTGTCACCAGAGATATCCAAGGGAGGTACATTCTCTTCACGCAAGATCTCTTGTTGCATGGAATGGTTTGCACACTGGTTTGCTTATCTTACATTAGAATGTAACAAGCTGATGCTATAAAACTGCATATTGAGAAACAGTCTCGTGATTGCCCAGCTAACAAACACGCTTAAAATAGAATGAGCATCCATACATGTACAGGATAGTGTGACATGTTCATTCAGTTAGTTATTACCACACTGGCTTTTTGCATATTTTCATACACACGAACCCATCACAGATGCAATATCATTACTGTTTTGCCCATCTTTATTCAAAAACACAGCAATATCGCTGACGACTAGTCACCAGCGATATTGCCTACACAGGCCTAACTGCGACAACATCTTTGAGGTTTATCCTGTTGCTGTGACAACATCCTTGAGCCTTATCCTGTTGGTGTAAGGGGCATTTAAGTAATTGAACTGTAACCATTGGAATCCTAGATGCCACATCCATCCTTGCTTGTTTATTGTGTTCATGAACTCTGTACTTTTCACTGCCTAGTCATTTTATCATCTGACACATACCTTCATTTATGGTGTTGAATGATAAAATCCATGACAAATGGTTGCAGCATAGTTGTCCGTACTAGAGATGGCATAGTCTTATAAATCAGTTGCTTCATAATTTATATTTGAGATCACATCAATAATTCAGCTACATCTTGTATAGTAATGTCTTGTGTCATTAGTAAAACAGAATGATACAATAAAGATTCACTGACCTCAGCAAATGTGGTAAATACACTTGGCATGGTCTCAAGTTCATTCCAACAGCTAGTGTCATAAGGTCCTTGTTCTATTCTGGTACTTGCCTCCATGCATGAAGTTTGCAATCATTTTGTCTGTATTGTACCACACCTGATGTTGTTTCATTCAGCGCAATATATATAGGGCATGGTACATGTACGTGTAGTAAAGTGAGCGTTTATATTTCGTAATTGAACACGGTAGTCTAAATTTCAACAAAAAAAATGTCTCATTGAACACATTTCAGGTGATACAGTCAGGTTGGTTCAAGTGGTATGAGAGTGAAACAGATGTGTTCAAACACTTGGATCTGAACGAATTGGAAAGATGTTTTCACAGGGAGGAAAAAGAAGAGAAGCAGGCCCAGCCAGCAGGTATGCAATGGGACTCAGCGTGTTAATCTGAATCTTGCACTTGGGCTGCAATAAGAATCCCTTCGCTCCTGTCAAGTTCATGGTGAATAAGTTCTAATGAGCTGTTGTGACTCACTATGACCTGTGCTTATCTTACATAATACTTGGCAGCTGCCTAGGGGTTATTACCCTTCCATTTTAACCGTCAGTATGATCTGGGCACCCAATGATGTATTATCAAATGCTTCCAAATTATCTAATGCACACATGGACTTTCAAATACACACATGTACCAGCCACCCATAAGCATTAAAACCACCTCATTGTTTAAGATTTGGGGGGGGGGGGGGGGATTGGAGGAGATTTAAGGTTGTGCGTTATTCTTGCCCCTTTCATGCAGCTGTGGCTAAAAAGACAGTCACCCTTTTGGATTTCAACAGGAGCAGAATCATTGAGATCTCTCTTCCAAGCTTCCCCTTTGCAGTAAATGGCATGGATACGCTGTCTGACCATTTGAACTGCATCACTGATGACTCCGTATTAAAATTAGAACACATAGTTACCTTGAAACGGTATGGCCATCCAACAGTGGTAAACATTGCCCATCACTAGCTTTCAGCACTATGTTGTATATGATAACAAATAATACCTGTATTGGGATTGTTATAAGACTGGTAGTGTGGTTGTGCTACATTAAAAGTATGTGCAATGGAAAATGCTAAACTTGGGTGAATTACATACATCTCATTTGGTTACAAAGGTTATTGCTAGTGATATGTTTGTGTGTGTAGGATTCAGCCATCAGATGAAGAGAAGGTTCTGTACAAGAACTTCAAAGGGGATAGGAGCACACTTCAAGCAGCAGATATATTTTTACAGAAGGTGTGTATTATACTTCCCTGTCCCGTTATTAGTTTTATTGCTTCCAATTTAATTATCCCCGTACTTGTGTTCAAAGCAGGCATAATTTGACACTAATTTGATTACATCATTAGAGAGTGAATGTGTATTTGCAATTTGTCTCAATTTTATGCCACTTGAGTGGTAGAGTGTAGGTGAGACGATTATAATAATAATGCACAACTATATAATAGCACACAACTAGATTACAAAGGGAATACACAGTGTTAGCTACCTACACTACATCACATTGATAGATGCTACGGGAAAGGATGGCAATGCATTTCTTTAGCTCATACCACGTGAAGCGCGTTTTATTAAATTTATAAAATTATTATATTATAATAATGCATAGAGATACGCACGGATACACTATATACATTAATTTGCACACACATACAGAGAACTAGTTAATAATAATAATAATTAGATAAAACAGATTACACAATGTACACAGATAGTACAAGCATGCATATGCACCTGATTTATTATTATTAAACGATAACATGAATATAGATATATATATGTAACTACCTCATCTATAGGATACATACATAGAACAGTCTACATGTCCGAGGCAAAACATCTAGATAGTATGGCAGTGGCATTTGATTTATTTTTTGGGGTTGGGCTATTGCTTGGAGCGAGTAAATGGAATATCTTATATCTGTGCTTGCATTTCTCTCCAGCTAAGTGAGATCCCATTGCTGTCTGTACGGTTGGATTTGCTTTTTACCATAAAGGAGTTTCCGACAAACATTGAGAGCTTTCAACCAGTAAGTGGTACAGGAGTGAACCAATACTTCCTATTTGCTGACATGTGTACAATCTCATCTTCACAGACCCTTGACTTAGCATGGAAGGCCTGTAAGGAACTGAGAAGTTCTGATAAATTTGTGGTGGTGTTGCGATATGTTCTTGCTGTTGGTAACTACTTAAATGCTGGATCGAATAAAGGGAATGCATATGGCTTTAGCCTCAATACTCTTACAAAAGTAAGTGCTGTACTTTACCCATTGTTTACAAGTGAGGAGTGTAAATCGAGGTACATGTATTGATCCATAAGGTGGAATGGTAAGCACTTATAGTAACCAGGGACATAGGTAGTGGCAGGATAAATATTAGCTTGAGATTTTGGCTGGAGATGGTTTCGTATACAATGTACTCAAATACTTTTATTTCTTGATAATATGGAAATGTATTTGAAATCCTTTTAAAATGAATTGTAAATTGCAACCAAGAATATTAAATTGGCTAAGCCCACAATGCAGGCAACGCAGAATGTATGCTAAAAATCATTGAGTGACACGATGGAACGAAGAATAGTACTGAAGATGTGCAGACCCAGATTAGGGTGTCTCTCGGTACTATTCTTCGTTCCATTGTGTCTCTCAGATTACCATCCATACATCAGATAGATGCGCATCAAGATATGTATTAGTACAATTGTATACATATTTTGTAGTGACCTGTCATTGTGTTCTTTCTCCACCATTCTCTCCTATCATTGTTGTGTCTTCTCTACTCTCTCCTATCATTCTACTCTCTCCTGCCATTGTTTTTTCCCTCTTACTCTCTTTCATCATTGTTCTGCTACTTATGTTTTCCTTTACTCAATATTCCCATTTCTAGCTTGCAGAGTTCCGTGGAAATGACAAGAAGATGTCACTATTGCACTACATTGTCCAACAGATTCACAGTCATCAACCTGATGTCCTTCAGTTTCCAGCTGATATGGTTCAGGTTGCAAATGCTTCTGATGGTGAAGAGCTTAATCTCTGAACATGAATTTTATATAATATTTGTCTTCTATTGCAGTTTCTGTTACTGGAATTCTAGCTGAACTTGAAAGTAAGTTGTTTTATAATAAATTTTATAATTTCTATCAAGATAAAAACTTATTGATACAGTGAAATAGTAGCAGTTGAATTAATTTACTTGTTGTCAAGTAAAATGGTGTTATTCATTCATTTCAGGTGCATTTTTCTCACTAGTAGGCCAGTTATAGAGCAGCATACACTTTTCTTTTGATTTCAATATATCTGTATCATCAATCATTACCTTTTAGTCATGCAGAAGGAAAGTAGGCCAGTTATAGAGCAGCATACACTTTTCTTTTGATTTCAATGTATCTATCACCAATCGTAACCTTTTAGTCATGCAGAAGGAATTGGAGAAGATTGAGAAGAATGCTGCAACAATTGCAGAACACCAAAGTTTACCTGCAACAGCTAAAGAAAAGCTGAGAAATGATGTGAAGGTGTGTGAATATGTGATGTGAGGAGAACTGTGAAGGTGTGTGTGATGTGCGAAGAAATGTGATGGTGTGTGACGTGTGGAGAAATGGGATGTGTGATGATTGTCTTTATGACAATTGCCATGTAGGAGTTTGTTGCCAAGTACAATGAAAAAATGCAGTCTATGCACAAGCGGGGAGAGGAGATGTTGTTATTCTACAATGAACTTCTGGTGAGCGTTAATTAGCTCTACATGTATACGCATCATGTTTATAGGACTGAGGTGCTACTGCTTAGTACTAAACATATAACCACATGTTGTCTGCTTGTTGTAACAGAAAAAATTTGGAGAACCACCTACAACTGACTCAGAAGATTTCTTTTCAGTGATAGCCAAGTTTATTTCTCAGTTCAACTTGGTATACAAGGAACTATTCCCCACCCCGGTTCAGAAGAAAAAGCCAAGGCAAGGCAAAAATGCTGCTTGAGCATAAAATATTGCACCAGTTGTCATGTCAACTGCTCTTACAAGTGTTCTCTCTTGTGTAGTGCAACGGAGATCAAAGAGCAGATGCGTATGTTGCAGGCACCAACTGCTGTGCCTGAATCTCCTACTCACGCTCAAGTAAAATCTGTTTTCCATTGCGTACCCCCTTCTTACTCCTTTCCTCCCTTCCATTACTTAGCAGCCTCAAGAGAGAAGTACTCCCCACGATGTGCCAAAAGGAAAGGCAGTACCAAATGAACATATGATTGACGGCATTGTTAGTATACGTTCACACGTGCATGTTAGCCTATCGTATTATGCATGCTATAAAATTCATGCTCTGTGAGACAGAACACTGGCATAGCCAACCTTGTTTAAATGATTCACCTATCTTTTTTTTTTCTGTTAAAGCCAAGGTCAGTTCCCACTGGTGGGATCCGTTCTGCTCGGCCCAAAGAGGGCTCGTTGGATAAATTGACCAAAGATGGTAATAAATGGCAAAGGAGATACTTTGAACTTGAGAACAGCAAGCTGCACTACTACAACAGCAAGGGACAGAAGTATTGCGACACCATCAGGCTGTACAATGTGCCAATAAAGCGGGACCAAAATGATCCAAGAGTCATCATTGTAAGTGCTGAGTCCCGTGTTTGGAACTTGAGAGCCCAGACAGAACTTGAAGCTTCAGAGTGGTTGCAAGCATTGAATATACACAGTGGAGTGCAGTCATAAGTTATTTGTCCTATTTTATTTGTGTCTGTGTGAATTACATACAGTTTTATTATTTTTCACTGTTGACATAAGTGTTGGACTTCATGCATTGACTCAGAATTCTGGCATATATTAATTTTTTTACAGGTACATGTAGATGATATTCAAATAATAATAATAAGAGTAATTATATTGGTGGACTTAGACTTCTAGCCACAATAGACCTGGCCACAGACCTAGGTTTTAACGACTAAAAAATGTCAGCTACTCTCTGCTTTACACATGCTGTGGTGTGCAGCAAGGAGTGAAGCTAGCTGGGAAAAAATCTCTTTGGCCTCTCTACCTCAAATACCAACAACTGTAATAATAGCCTCTAAATAGGATATAGATCACATCGCATATAAGGTCATTTGCTGCACGTTTGCGGGACTCTGCAACTGCTGCAGGCAAGTGTCATCAAGAATATCAGGGAGACCAAGAGAACCAGACACACCATTCTCCCACCTTGCTGCCATTACATCTGCTGGACATGAGAAGGTATAAGACCATTGCCTATCTCAACCGTCACCCCATGTGGGCCTCACGAAATAGGTATAAGCCACTCAAGAGGTTAACTACATCACCATTCTGTCTGTATATATGTAACAGTATGGCCCTATAAATTTTTTTTTTGCAACGGTTTAACAAGTCTTAGCAAGACGTATCTAAGATAATATTGTGACTACATATGAACAGATTAATATTGAACGCATGGGAAAAATTCTTGCCATGTCTTAGCGTGTTTTGGTAAGATCTTGCACATCTTGTAAATCCTGTCAAGATATACGCTTGTAAATGTTTCCAGGCAATTGTTTGTGGAACAGGAGCCACAGAGACTATCTGATACAGTTCGCGACACTTTGCACGCGATTACATGTTTGTTGATTCCATTTTCATTTGTCTGTATTACATGAATAAATGTATTCAATTTGCCGTAGAAGGAAGAAAAGATTTAAAAGTACATTGTATCGATCAGCACGTGGCGACGGAACACCAACACTAATAGCTACAGGTATAGTGAGTTTCAAGCTTGTAGGACAAGATGTCAACTGATGAAAAAAGAAAAAGGAAGCCTATTAAGAATGCATTACATTGGGCCAGAACAGTAAGTGCAGGTGTATAAATTATGAATGGAATAAAAATGTATTACATCTCATGTGGTTTCTTCGCTGTACATCTTAAGCATAACCATGATTGTAACCGCTCCGTACAATACATGTATACTTTTGTATAGCCATATTGAACGTTGGAACACAATACTTATTTTTGGCGCCTACGCAGCCAACTTTTAATTTCTGGTATACACAGCCAAATTCTATTTACTGACCCAAAATGTAGCCATATACATCCACATATGATGTCATGTATGGTACAATGTGATTGGAGTATCTAGCTGTTACAAGGTATGTAGACAAATTGCATGTACCAGGTTGTGCTACAAATTGTACCAGATTGTGAACATTTTTGGATCATTATCATTATAATAACATAGGCTCGTCATGTATTTTCTTCCACGTATGGAGGGCTTATAGAGGATATGCAATTGACGTCACACGCATCTTACATCATTTGTACATTTTTGGGTGGTTTTCGTCATTATTGATGCTGCAGTGTTTACTTGACAGAATTGTATTAAAAGGTGAGAATTGTAGAGACTAAGACAAACTAGGTTTCGGAGCTACATAGTTGAACTTAACTTCATCATCATTACGAAAGGTCGTGCTTCTGAAGAGTAGATGATTGTAACTTCGAAAATAGGAAATAGCGTTTGATCATTTATATTAGCCCATGTAGCTAACTGCTAACTTTGTGCGCTCTCCTGTTGGTCTATCTTTATGAACAAAAATGAACTCCAAGTCTATGTAGTTGTCCAATCATTGTTCTAATGGAATATGGGTTTCAATGGTATTTATTGTTACCAGTTTGTGAACCAACCAATGAAACTGATTGTAGCTTTAGCTAATTCTCTACAGTTTCACATTTGAGGATGGTTTAATTGATGGACTATGGTATTTGCTTTTCTCTAGTGTCTAGGAATCATTATACATACGCCTCCAAAATTTTGTATCAAATAATTATTCTGCATCATTCATAAGTGCATGTTAATATTACTACACACGCACATATACACACACACTCATACACACACAGCACTGAATCATTAATCTATACTGTATTCAGCTGACAATGCCCCCCAAAAAGGCCAAAAAAGGAAGATGGGATAAAAGAAAGAAGAAAAGGGTAAAACATAACTCAGTTGAAATGCCAGCCTCCTTTGGCAGCTTACCCTTTTCTGAACATCCTGTGACAGGAGAGGCTGTGTTCCGTTCTTAATATACACCATCCTATGAGCCAACATAGGTGTTCAAACCTGTGGAACTGAATATTCTCTCAAATCTGTTACTTTTGAATTGGCACGCAGACTGAATACGGAGATACAGAATCGGATGAAAGGAACCACGACACTATTTACAGAGGACCCTGAATTTCAACATGAAGTGACTGAAAAACCAACTTCCTGGCAAACTGAACTATCTCTTCAATTTCATCTTGTATGCCAGCAAGAATGACACCTTTAGCTTCCAAAAGTGTATTCTACTGTGGTTTTAATCTGCATTTTCGCCCATTTCTGTTTCAGATCCTACCACTGTGCACTGCCAACTCTGGGTATTTAAAAATGCCACTATTGCTTATAAAATCCTGACATCAGACCATTCCAGTCGCTCTCTTAGTTTATCATCCAACTGTTTTGCATCAGCGATTGCTTGGTCTGAAGAATGCTTAATGATAGATCGAACAAACGCCTACATGTAGGCGAAAAGTGCTGTTTTAGCCTACGTGTGGGCATTCTATTGCAACGTATGGTCCTCGCATTCAATGCCGTATAAAACTTTGAACTCAAATAAAGTAACACTTAAGCATAGGGCTTCGTTTTTAATTCGCTTTGGAGCTCATTCAACCATTGGCTCTTTAGATACACGATCGAGATGGAGGAGCATACAAAAATTGCCTACAATCTTGATGAAAGTGAGTATAAAAGTTGGAAATCGTGTGTATTTGGCAAAAAGAGTTAAAATTATATCTGCCTATAAAACGAAGAATGCTTCTAGTAAGTTTTTTGCAAATCGCAACAACTCCAGCTAAATGAGGGGCATGCCCCAACAGAGCGTTCGTAGCACTAGCAGCACGCTGGTGTTGTTTTTGCCGCCAGCTTGCAAGCAGCCCACTTTATTATATTGGTCATTATTTCAAGCGTTGGCTGTTTGTATATTGTTTGGAATAAAGCGATTTGCAATGCCTACATGTAGGTTAACGTGCCTACGCGTAGGTGACGATCTATCATTAAGGGTTGCAGTGTTGTAATTATGTAAAACTGCACCTTGATACAACTTTTCTCCCTTTTCTTCTTTCACTCGGCTGCAAACTAGCTTAACAGTGGGCCATTGAAGTGAGTTTTGGTCAGTGAGAGATACCAACAGTTTGCTAGACTTTAGACATCCAGAAGTTCTCCCTGCAGACTCAAGCTGAGTAGAGATGCTGGCTTTAACATCAATATATAGTGCTGTACCAATTATCATTCTGGAGTGTTGCCAATTTTAAATGCATCCCTTTATGCGGGCTCTGTCTTCACTTTTAGCAGTACAGTCCTCAGCCACTGTTGAAAGGTGATTGAGATATGCTCCATACCTATCCACTACACTTTGCAAAGCATTACGTTTATGGTTGATCCATTGAGTACCTTGAGCACAAACTGGTATGCTCCCAGTCTTAGGAAATTCATAAACCTCTTTAAGCTCAGATACAACATCCTTCAGCACGCAACAGTTCTTTGGGGACTTCTCATATAGGTAGTAAAGCCTGAGAAGCATCTCACCAATGTCTTTTAAACAGTTTGCTGGAAATGCATATTTACACGCAAGTTCCAATCTATTTGCATAACACCAAGACCAAAACTACCATGGAAGTTTGTTCTGCATTGTTCCCTTCATCCCTCTGTGTTCTGCAATGTTAACTGATGCCCCATCTGTCCCACAACCAACAAGGATAGAAAAATTACCAGCAACTCCAAGGACTTTGGCTTTATCTAGGATGTTTTCAATCCCAACAGTTTCACACCACATTCTAGATATTTAATCAAACCCTGTGCATCAGCGTTTTGTGGAACTTACATCTTTGTCTTTTCTTATGATAGAGTTAAAGACATGCGGATAATGGTGATAAGATTAATGACACCTTCCTGGTTGCTTCTGATTGATGAATAGCTCTAAATCATCCGTTGGATTGTTTACTATGCAGCAATAGGAAATTACTGGCTTGCCTGCTGCCTTTTTTTTTCAGGCAGATTGCTGATAGTTTCTTTTTGAAATTCAGAGGAGCTTAGAACTTTTTCTGGGTAAAATGCCTCATTCTAGGAATCTTGACACCCATACTTTTCAAAATGAAAGAGGTTTCTATGACCCTAGTAAAACTTGCATTGTATAGTGCACTTACCATAGGGTGATGGCTGTTCGATAAACATGTCAATGGATCGTTGCATCCATAAGCTGTATTCTAATCATAGTGTCTATTTGCATCCTGAAGTGTGTACAGTGGTACACAAATTACCCCATTCATTGTGTTGCATCATATCTCATACCAGAAGTGAGCATTTAACACAATTTTTGAAAATCTATACCCCCTGTGGTGATGCTAAATTGTGGTTAAACTTCTCATGAATATGCTAATTTTGGCTTATTGCAATAACTGTTCATAATTCAGTTATCCACAGCACTACAGAACACTGCAAAAGTGAGAGATTTAAAAAACATGATGGGAACATTCTCAATAAGTCAAATTTTATACATATAGTTTGTTTTGTATGTACATTTAAAAAATGCTGTTTCTTTTGAGTAATCACTTTGACTTTCAAATGCTCTAATTTGTGTACACCTGTACACAAATTACATTGCTTTACCTTAGTAGTATTATGTTTTCAAAAGAGTCTTGAAAGTGATAGAGGGCATGACATATTAACTATGTATTGTGAAATTATTCATGTGGTTCTATCAAGAAAGTTTTGCAGTAAAATGTGTACAGGTGTACACAAATTAGTCCTATGTAGAAGAATGATGTTTATTGCAAAATAAATTCAAATTCAAATCACTTATATGCATCCAAAATCAACAACAATGCAAGTGCATACATAATAAATGTTCATGTTGTCTAAGTATCACTCCATCGTCTCAGGGCAGACTGCTGCTTTAGGCTTTGAGGATTTACTCCTTCAATATGCATAATTAAACACCTACGCTTCCTCTACCTCTACTGGCACTTCCTCTACCTCTACTGGCACTTCCTCTACCTCTACTGACACTTCCTCTACCTATGCCTCCACAACTAGTACTCGCGCCTCCACTAGTACTCGCGCCTCCACTAGTACTCGCGCCTCCACTAGTACTCGCGCCTCCACTAGTACTCGCGCCTCCACTAGTACTCGCGCCTCCACTAGTACTCGCGCCTCCACTAGTACTCGCGCCTCTACTAGTACTCGCGCCTTCACTAGTACTCACACCTCCACTAGTACTCGCGCTTCCGCCGTTTGAGCCTCTTGTTCTGCGTACACGCGCACCTGCTCTTCTCTCCATCATAACCACTCACATGCGCGCGCTAAGATTTATTTACTTTTTAAATTTTATTCACTTTTCTAATTAGTTTAATTGACAGATAACAATCAATTTTATTTTAATATTAATTGACCATCTATTATTAATGTGTTGTGTACTCATGTATTGATTTTGGAGTTACAATTGTGATTAATTACAAAGATAAGGTAGGGTAAGTAATTTGTGCTCCCCTGTACACATATACCCTAATATGTGTACAGGTGTACACACGGATGCAAATAGACAATAGTACTACGCAAAATAAAAATTGCTGTCAGCACTTCACCATGCAATGGCTTCATCTATGGTGCAACCGGAAGGATTGCCAAGCCGTGTAGCCCAGTATCTCAAAAACGCAGGCATTGAGATTGATGCCTGATGCAAATTGTCTGTGCCAATAATGCTCCACCATAATTATGCATACACTACCTAAACAACCATGCCAGCCTCTTCCTCATGTTGATCATTGTCAAAGACACGTAAGTGCTCGACAAATAACTGCATAGAATGGCGATCGCGAGGTTCCAACTAGCAACTTTATCATTGTGGCCATTTTGAATTTTGCGGTTCCTATATCGATATGTGATCGCCGCATGTGATTTTTTTAAGTGTGTATGTGTTATTGGTTTTTACTACGTGCCGGCAAAGGAAAGGAACAGGTCCTTGGAGCTAGTTGTATATATAGCCTAGTTCTGTTCAAGTTTCAGGCCCAAATGTGCAATGCTCAGCTTCTCCTCAAAAACGATAACTTTGGCCCCGTTTTGATCCCTTGATGACACAACTACATATTAAGATTAAGGACTTATAGTTACCCAGTGACTCTTAATTCATGACAGGCACAGTGGGTATAGTTGGGGGAGGGTACCCTAGGAGTGCGTGGATAGAATGTTACAAGCCATACCAGGTCTGGTTAACAGATTGGTAGCTACTTTCTGTAACATATTGATAGATATTTCTGTACCAGATTTATTGCTTATTGACATGTATGGTACAGACTGTTATACATATATGAGACAGACTGTTATACATATATGAGACAGAATGTCCACACAGACATATCTGTACCAGACTGTACAAAGTTGGCGGCTGTGTAAACGTAGCTAGGTTGGAAGGCATTAACCGCAATAGCAAATTAACTTAAGAGATGATTTTTAAATATGGTGGGTCCTCTGGTCGTCCAACTTCAAAGCAAAAGGCCACCAACAGTCGACTTTGTGAACTGTTCATATCTGCTATGATTTAACGAGGCAGGATTAATTGAATTATCTGTATTCATGCACGTTTGCTATACTTACATTTGCGCGAATGCATACGCATAGATCACGCTTGTGCATGTGTAATGACTGATATACAAGGTCGATAGGAGTTGGACTGTCAAACAGCATGGCAACGGGAAGCTTTGAAGGAACTTTGATCCAATCTCAATACTGTTAGCTTCATACTGAAACTTTCAGCAAACCATAGAGCATTTCATTTATTTTAAATTGCTGCAATGTCCGTTTTATCTGTCGAGGTGACAACTCGTCTATAGGTCTACCTCTATTTTGTAATACCTTGATCGATTCAAGATGACTACCTTTGACGGTTTACATTTTCTCTCATGGCTTCATACAAACTGTCAATCTCTTGCCCTAAACTGTCACACTTTAGAACAACCGTAGTGTATCCCTCTAATAATTCATTATGTTCACTAAGCAAAACTGTTTCTTCCCTCAAAACCAAAATTTTGCTACTAGAATCCAAAATAGTTTGTTTTTTCCTTCCAGAAGATGACTTATAGTTTGAACCCACTTCAAGGCACAGTTTCTGTAAAAGACAATCTAACCTTTCTCAGCTCTTGCGGAGTGCGATATAATTTCCTAAGATCTCGTAAGGATTTTATAAGAAGTTTAGTTCTTATAAGAAAAAGTGTAAGAATGAGTAAGCGACCTAAGATCCTAAAGCCATATAAGATTCTTCGTAAGAACCTAACTGGAATCTTATAAGAATAGACACTGTAGGATTCTTGTAAGAGTCTTGTAAGATTCCTCGTAAGAGCAAAACTGGAATCTTATAAGGATAGACACTGTAGGATTCTTGTACTTGAGTTATGTCAGTTTCCTTGTAAGAAAAAAGCTGGAATCTTATAAGAATAGACACTATAGTTCTTGTAAGAGTTATGTCAGTTTCCTTGTAAGAACCAGACTGGAATAGACACTTGTAAGAGTTATGTGGAATACACACTGTAGGATTTTTGTAAGAATCTTGTAAGATTCATCGTAAGAACAAAACTGGAATAGACACTGTAGGATTCTTGTAAGAGTCGTAAGATTCCTCGTAAGAGCAAAACTGGAATCTTATAAGGATAGACACTGTAGGATTCTTGTAAGAGTTATGTCAGTTTCCTCGTAAGAACCAAACTGGAATCTTATAAGAATAGGCATTGCAGGATTCTTGTAAGAAGAGTCTTGTCGTAAGAACAAAACTTGAATCTTATAAGAATGTACATTGTAGGATTCTTGTAAGAGTCATGTAAGATTCCTTACATAAAAAAACTCAAATCTTATAAGAATAGACACTAAAGGATTCTTATAAGAGTCTTGTATGATTCCTCGTAAGAACAATACTAGAATCTTATAACAATAGACACTGTAGGATCTGTACTGCAATCAATAAATAAAGATCAATCGAATACCTGTAAGAAAAATATGATAAGATGAATTCCCATAAGAGTCTTTACCACCACATGCAGATGCTCCTTGGCTTGTTATCATTTCAAAATGTTGTACAAACAAGTATAATACACACTAGGATAATATAAACAAAGGAGTTAATAAGTGCTATTACAAATACAATTGTCAACAATTTTAATTGTAGATAGCCCCTGATCTTCCTTCAGTGGTGCTCAATCAATTTAGTAATGGTACATCAAAGGGAACAATGTGTTTATTTGATTGAAAGCATGTGTATTCCTATATATATCACTGCAACACAACCATGATACGACAACATTTTCCTTTAATCGGCATCTACTTCGTCCGAATCGGAGTTTTCGTCCTGAAACTCATCAGAATCCACATCTTCTCTATCCGATGCTAGCACTGTTGCCTCCCCACTGTCATTTGTATCAAATATCTCATCTCCTGGTGCAGTGTCGTTAGATTGATGCCATTGCTGCAGCTGATGGTAGAGAGGATTGGCTGCTCCAGTTTGTTTGGCCCAATGTATAAGTGATGGGTCACTTGTTGTGATACCACATGCCTCAAATGACTTGTATATTATTTCTGGCCTGATTGAGTCCCAGGCTTCCAGAACCCATTGAACCCTAAGTGTTTTTGAGGGTGCACGTAAGGTGCCACCGGCCACGTGTCCGCTCCATGGTGCCACTGGCCAGCCATGTGTCATATAATTTGCTATATGCCTTCTTGAAGGGGGCATTCCAGCTCACATCGGCTGGTTGAACCAGTTTTGTGCAGCCCCCATGAACTACAGCCCTAATAATATTTGTGCTTTGCACTGCTTTCTTCATAGATGCAGAAATGTGGCATTTATAACTATCCCAAACCAGCATTCGCTTATTGGTTTGTGGTGGTCCCCATATCTGCTTAACCCATTCAGCAGTCAAAGTTTCATTCATCCAACCATTTGGAGAGAGCATAATGATGGCACTTGGATATTATTAAGCTCATTGGGGAATCTTTTCCCCTTAAAAACAATGAACGGCTTAAGTTTTTTCCCACAGGCTAATGCACTTAAGCAGACCACGATGCGTTCTTTTTCATGACCTGTAGTCAGTAAAGGAACACTTGTTGCTCCAATTTTTTCCACAGTTGTGTTTCCAGGCATGTCTGCCCAAATTGCAGTTTCATCCATGTTGGCTATTGCAGCAGGGGGCAGTATGTTTAACCTGCATTGTTCTGCACAATACCCTACAAAGTCAAACACTTTACTGCGCCATGAAGAAGTCAATGCTGCAAAATGGGTACTAGGTCTGTGTAAATGTACGTGGTGCATAACTCCACGTATGGTAGGAAGTTTATAAAAAGTGGAGGGGCTGAAATGAATTAAGGGCAGGGGGAGGGGCTTGCTTGCCATGTATAAAATCCTTGCTATAGAGTAGAGCCACTAACACAGTTTGCCACGCCAGTTATGTGATTCTGAAGCAGCTGTGTGCCTATCGATTATAACTTTAAATCGCGTGATGCATTATTGATGTACCTCATATTAATTTTAATACACATGCCTTTCCTTGTGATCTCCAAGACCACTTTTGTGTTAAAATTCATTACTAGGAATCCAAATGTGATAGAAATGTGTAAAAAAATGTAATATTGTTGTAGGTTAGTTGCAAGCAAAACTCTGTGCACCTTTTTGCTCTACTTGTGTTCTGATTGGCTCTTGACTCGGGTCTGTTCATCTCGTTGTTGGTGCCGATGGATTCATCGTGAAACCAGCATAAAAATTGTTTTGCTTAGCAGAATAGTGCGTGTAATCAAATATCGAACTTCAAACACTACTACACAACTGTAGCAAGTCAAAGTATCAGTAAAATTTTTAAATGTAGGTACAACTGTGTCCTGAATAGAAGCCGCGGCTTGTAATCAAGGAGATACAGTAATATTCTCCACTTTAGTAGCAACCATGCGTTTTAACCTCGATGCATCCATTCCTGCATCATATACTATGATGCTGTCATTGTGTTCCAATTGCACATAGGCGTTGAACCGATATAAAACATATTTCAGTAGCAGTTTTATTATCTACATTAGTACTAAATAATTATAATAGTATGGAGAAAACATGAACAGGAATACAAGATGCAGCAGAATACACTAATCAGAATAAATGCACTAAATAACGAATGCTATTATTAATACATACATACATATCCAGACACACTGAGACACACTGGCTATGAAAGTGACAATGAGGAACTATCCCCCTCCTGAAGGGAACAGCCACATCTTAAGAGGAGGGCTCGGGCATTGGCTCGCACAAGAGTCAAATTAAGGCGGCCATACAAGCTGCAGACAACCTTGGACTTGGGGGAGTTGGTCCTTGTGGCAAGGTATGATGCAAGCCGTGAAAAAGCTTGCATCGCTTCGTTGCCCCAGGCTCCATATGACTCGACCACAAGGGGAATACATGTCCACCCTAGCTCGGAACACTTGGCATCATTGGCAGAGTGCTTCCTTAGCTCAGCAGCAACCGCTGCTGACCCTGCTGTGCGACCCGCTTCAGAGATAAGAGTAGGGTTAAGCGGAGACACCACAGTAAGGTCAAAGGCAGCAGGCTTGCCACAGAGCCAATTGGAAGCTAGGATGTCAGCAGGGCGTGTGTTCCGAAGCTCATGTCCTAGTCCACAACCGGCCTCTGCCTTGGCGCTGATGCAGGCATGATGGCAGGTTTGAAGCACTACATCCCTGAGCTTGTTGTGCCTGGATACAGCATCACCACCTCTCTTACATGTTATTGCATGGTGACCTAGGGGATCCAAGGGATGTTCTGGACACAACGCACAGGGAGGTGAGCCAGGTGAGGTGTTTAGCCCCAGCCACCACTTGATGGCCATTTGGTGCTCGTTGGGGTCTAAGCTTAGACCCAGGCCTGGAGTTGGTACTACAGAGAGCCAAGCAGAGGCATGGGGAGAGGAGATAGACAGGAGACGAGCCTTGTCAGCCACAGAGCTCTGGGATAGAAGAGAGTTAAATTGAATGTTTTCTAATGCAGCTGATAGAGTGTGTTGTCGGCAAGGAGAAGATGCAAGACTGTTGATATTAATTGCACTCTCAGGGGGAACACACCTATCGTAGGAATTGACCGCATCAGCCAGGAAATTATCTGATGGTATGGCAAGGCCTGCAGTACTGATGGAGGCTATAAAGGCTGCATTAGAATGATGAGCTAGTGAACGAAGCCCCAGGCCACCTCTGCTTAAGCTCAACTGGGCCTGCATCCAAGAACTGTCAGTAGTGTCAATAGCTTGGCACTCTGTGAAGGTGCACCTAACCTGCTCATCAAAGGCATGCAACTCATCCAATGCCAGGGATGGGGGAGTGGAACGTGCAATATGGACCAATTTGGTAAATCCACCACACATGCGAAGTAGAATGAGAGCAATCTGAGGATCACATGACCCGAGCTTAACCAGGGAGGATAGCAAAATGGAGGCAGCAGCACGTTTAGAGGCAATAAATGATGAACAAAATGCAACATCCCCTATGGGGGCTCCAAGGATGATGAGATTGGGAGTACAAGATTTGTTCATCTGAGAAGGGAATACACTGAGGTCACCTTGGCCAAAAAGCTCACATTTAGATGGATTTAGATGGAGCCCCAATGAGGGACCTAAATCTTGAAGTAGACATACAACATGCTGGACAGAGGTAGTCATAAATTTAACTTCACAAACCAAACTATTTCTTTTTTTGCTTGTCATTTCTGCAGTGCACTGTGCTTTAATTGTAGCTGCTCCTTGATAACAATAAGTTTATTAATTGTTATTCCAATTGAATTTAATGAAGCCTTTTCATCTTCAGTTAGACATTCATAAACTGATTTATTAGTATTCTCTGCCTGTTGAACAAATTCCACTAACTTGGTTAACGTTCTTTGCTCATGCTCATCATTTGGAAGCCATATAGTCGATGATTGCAGTAGATTCCTCTGTCCATACAATAGATGCAGCCGTAATAGCCATTAAATTGAACATGATTCAAAGCCATCACCTCAGCAATAAAATGAATGATTCCTTGAGTGAGCATTGGTCTTACCATCCTTTGTTTGGATATGTGTACCATTTTCCTTGTGATATTGCAATTTGTTTAATACTAGCTATAATGACATTAATATTAGGTTTTACACATCCTAGCCACAGACCAGCAACTAAAACATTTCCTCTAAAATGTGGTGGGAGATTAGAAATGCAGAATTGTATAGGCCATAGCTGAGTAATTATGTAAATTAACTAGAATGTAATGAGCTATGTTTACTAACAACTCTGTTGTTTACGTGAGGACTTGAACATGGGCACTCCAGCACACAACTGCAAAGCTACGTTTTCAGGAGCAGAAAGAAATTGACCAGGTTCCATCAGTGATTTATACATCTTTCCATTTTGGATATCATGAAGGATATTTGTGCTTTTTTCCCTTTAGTGGATAGGGTGGTATCCAACCCCAGGTCTTGTAAGCCGCTCAGCCTTACGGTAAGAGCTGAGGCCCCCACTTCTACCCTTTTCTTAAGACAACTGTTCTGGTGATGGTTCTTATATTCTGATAATATGTAATATTGTAAAGGGCATTTATATGTGTGCTAGCTGGTCATATCATTGGTGTTTGTGATGATGGTAGTAGTTGTAGTGGTGGTAGTGATATACAGTAGCAAAACCAAGTCGTGTACATATGGCGAACCCAGGTGTAACATTTATGAATATTAAAAAAATCTAAACACTCTTTATGAGTTAGGACACAAATATACCTTGACAAACTCGAACAATTTGTTCTTCAAAAGGAAGCAAAGAAAAGTAGCATAGTTTTACACTGCTATCTTTTACTCCAGGTTCTTTTTTCAACTCGTTCAAAACAATTTGAGCAATATATATTTATAGCATGTGTCATTTTGTAATTTATATACAGTTTTGATGCCGTCATCTGAGTTTGAGCAGTGAAATTGTATCAAATCCAAAAGGTATTGAGTGGATGCTTCTGTCAACTGATTAGTTGATTTATTTGCTAGAAGACTTTCAGCATTGCAGATCTTTGTGACTTGTAACGGGAGGGTACACTTTGTTAAAAATACGAGACATGCATGCACATTTCCTTTACCTTTATTGTCACAAGACTGAGAATACTGTCCTGCTAGAGCACTATCCTGCAACTCCGTATTTAGGGTTCCATGGCAAAATAAAGTCTGAGAATCAGCTGATAATCCTAAATGGTTGTTACATGTGTTTCAACCTGCTGAATAGCATATAGATGGTAAAGTTACAAATCTAGGAACCAAATGAAAGACACTAAGTTATGTGTAATAATAATTCACTATCTTTCACACCAGAAATTATTTCAGAATCTTGGTCATCAGAATTATTATATCACCACCATAAGGATTAAGAACCTCTTCATTTTCATCTTCAACGTACCTAAAAAGTATTAAGTATAACATATTCATTTACATTGTACTCCGTATTATCAATACCTGAGTTGAAATTACCACCTTGACATATATAAACTTCTTTCGCATCTTCAAGTAACATCAACAGCAAAAGATGCAGAATAAGTAAAGAAAACTATATTTATTACCATGCGATCAAGCTTTACCTGATTGTAAATATGTTCCATCTGTAACAGTTATCTCTCTGTCATCATCACCATCTTGACATACAGACAACTCATCCTCATCTTCAGTTACATTCAACAGCCTAGCAGAATCAGTAAGCACACTACGAGAAAGCTTTACCTGATTCAATATCTGTTACAGCTATCTCTGTCATTACCAACTTGACATATTGAAAACTCTTCCTCATCTTCGGTTACATTTATGCAACATAGCAGAATCAGCAAGCAAGCTTTATCAATTATAATGCGAGAATGCTTTACCTGATTCTAAATATGTAATAGCTTTATCTCTGTCATCACCATCTTGACATATTGAAAACTCTTCTTGATCTTCGGTTACATTTAACCTTTAATCTCCAGGCTGTGGTCCTAGATCTAGACCGTTAGCGGTCTTAGTCTTAGCAATTTCTTTTTTAGTGCATGAAGAACATAGCCTGCCGTGTGACGGGCCAGCCAAATTTTTGCTTTTTCCATCACCTTCGATCGAAAAAGGGATATGTTATAAAGCACACGTTCATAGTCGAAGCAACAAGGCATAATCTCTGAGCTGGCTCAGACAACTGGCATTCGATTGGCCATATATAAGGACAATAGGAGCCATTCTAGGTCACCAAGAGGAGCTCTACCTGTGAGGGATGGGATTTGGTTCAACCGTGTTATGTCTTCGATGGGTGTGAAATGTGTACTTATGATAGGAACAATTCTGGCAAGGTAAGTCCATTGGTGAACCACAGCATGAGTGAAGGCTGCGTAGATAGCATATGGTTGAGTGCTTGCAATTTTACATAAGGTCTGCGTTGAAGGCACTACTTTGCAACCTTCATTTGAATAAATTACAAGTGTTGCATTTGCAGCTGTACCAAGAGGTGCTCTAAGATGAGGTTTGCCCTCACTTTTAATATTGACATTTGTGCCCTGAAAAGCCAAGGTGGTGGAGGCGAGGTGTGTGCCTTTAACTACCAACCATGTTTCTCAGCACTTCCAAGGGCCAGGATACTAGTCAACAGGGAACACTCCACTGCTGCAGGCAATTGTTGATTTACTGATGCTCCTTCTTGAGGCTTATCCATGATCACCGGTGCTGATTGGATACTTGGGCTCTCCCTTTGCATCGTAGTCACCTCTCTGGGTAGGGTGGTCAGCTCCAAGGCAGGATTCACCAAGTTTGGGACTGGTGGCTCTTGGGTGTGTGATCCAACACTTTTTATTCCATATCCGGCTGGTGACTGGAGGGCCTCAGAAACACTCTATTCCTTCTCAAGATGTGCCCATCCACCTCCACTATGAGATTTCAGACAGCTGTCCCACGCACCATCCCCTGTTCCATTGGGTCTTTTTGGAAAGCCAATCCTGCACAAACGCAGCTGACCCATTTGAATGGGTTCCAATTTGCCCTTGTGCTGGTTTCTGTCTGGCTTGTTGCTTCCTTATTTTACGCTCCAGTGGCGGATACGGGGGGGGGGGGGGGGGGGGGTCGGTGGTGTCCGGACCCCCCCCCTCAGATCTGATGATGAATAAAATTAAGTATCAATACTATTAACGAAAGCAATTAACAACACCCACGTGATATAGCGCATCATCCAGTGCACAAGTGTAGGACCCCCAAAAGCTCCCGCACCCTCCCCCTGTTGATTATTCATGACAGACCCCCCCTTCCAAAATTCCTGCGTCTGCCCCTGCACTCTCACATCTCTTCCTGGATCTCAGGCTTTAGTCTCTCCTTACTAGTCACCAAGCCACTCCGTGTTCTCCTTGAGAAAAGCCTCTGATTTGGGCTTGACCCCATACCCGCTGTGGGAGTATTTCCCATTCTAACAGTGCCATGTATGGATCAGGGCACATCTTCAATAACCGTTTGGCTATCTTTACGGCTGATTCGGCTTTGCCCTTCAACTGACTGTTATATGTGGAGGAGAAAGTGTGCACAAAACCACAGGTTAATGCAAATACTTTAAGTTCATAGGCCTTGAATTGTGGTCCTCTGTCACTCTGAACCACCACTGGAATCCCATGTCGGGCAAACTGTTCCTTAGTTGCACCTATCACATATGACGTTATTGTGCGGGATAGTGGACATGATTTATGTTTACAAATCAGATGACAGATCAAAAATTGATTGAGGATTAATTTCAAGTCAGAAATCAAACTAGAATCATTACATAAATCATGACTTATATTTGTCATTAGATTCCATTGAGAAATCAACTGTCATTTCTACTGTGAAATCTCTAAGAATTGTAAGTCGAATTGTCATTTGATTCTACAGAGAAATCATCTTGTGAAATAATCATAAAATCAGTATCGGATTTTTGCATTCATTTGATACATATACATACAATGTGAAATCACGTGGTTCTTAAATGGGTTAAATAAAAATAGAAGTGCTATGTCAGATAGTTACAGTTCAAATTCTTCTTGATGAACAGCTCGAACAGCCCGTGCCCTGCTTAGGTGAGCCAGACGCTGCTTTTGGAAAGCAGCTCGCTCTTCATCTTCATCGCTGATCATATGTATGTCTGACAATGGTACCATCTCTATGGACGAATGCAGATTTTCAATGTTTACCTTATCATCAGCGGTTAGTTCCCCCGATTCTATAGCATTTCTGACAGCCTTATCTCGAGCAGCCTGCAAGAATATTATTTCTTAATTGCGTAGTAGGATTGCAAATTATATGACTTACAAGGGTTAAGCGACTTCGCTTCAAGGCCACACGACGCTGCTTTCGCCCTTCTGTGTCTGCCTTGATCAATGCTGTACTCCTCCTTGTCGTGTAGAAGTCCTTAAGCATGAGGGTTCCAAGTATTTACGTAGCTACGCATCCATATACTGTTTTACCTTCACTCTTTTAACAAGCGCTGATTCGTTCTGAACGGGGTAATTTTGGAAAACCATAAGTGCCTTAATAGGCTCAAATAGTGTCTTTTTAAGTGTGTCTTCAACATCAGACCACGTCTTTTACTTTAGTACCAGTTTCACTTCAGCTGCATATTGCTGAAATGCATCTTGTAGAACGTCCTATGGATCAATATAAAGTTATAAACGTACACATATCTTTTTAATTTGCAAAGCTCACCAATGGTACGCGGATTTTGGCAGCTTTCATGGTTTCTGCTAAAGATGTATAGATGCTTGCCGATTAAACCAAATGAACACTCGACTCTAATAGTTGTCACCTACCTGCACCCTCTGCGATGTGGAGGTTCATTTCAGCCATAGCATCCTCCAGAGCATCTAGATGTTGTTCTAATTGGAGGATTCTCTCCTCCATCAAACGTATTTGACTCCATTGAAGGTCGCGATCGGTGTCATTTTCTGCAACAAGATCGAAGCAAGGGCTTTCCTAGACATTTTGAAAGTGCACGTGCACATGTGAATTGCGCATGCGTTCTATAGCTAGAGAAGCGTTTTTTCACAATGCACGTTGGGAAGCTTCCAAATGTGCACCTGAGCAGATCATTGGTTCTACCTTATCACTGCTCTCTGGGAATGACTTAAAAACTGAGTTTAAACTCAAGGTTGGAGAAGTGAAAGCTGTTATGAATGAAATCAATGCATTAGTTCCAAAAGGTAAGGATCCATCCATCCATCCATCTGTCCATCCGTCCGTCCGTCCATCCATCCATCATACCATTATTCATACATACATGCACATGTACACACATGTGTATGTATGTATGTGTGTATGTATGTATGTATTTATGTATGTATGGATGGATGCATGCATGCATGTATGTATGTATGAAAGTGGTACTTAGACTCATTGGTTTAGTAAGTTTTGTTAGTCATCATTGCACTAAGTACAGGTATACGAATGGATGCTAAGTATGTGCACACGTATAAAAAGACATTTGATGCATTGCAGTTTTTTAGCATCATCTGATGTAGTCATCCAGGTTCATCATCGTATTAATATGACCATGAGGGTAGGAAGGAGCAGGGTGGGAAGGGGAAGGAGCCATGTTTAAATGTTTAATGCTTTCTCCACAGTGGAATCACCACCTGCTGCAATGAAGAGTCTTATAGGTAAATGTATTAATTCATTTATGTTAATGTTAAATTGACAGACCATCTACATGTAGACGAAATCGGTCAAAATCATCTACCTGTAGACACTACTTCAGAGCAATTTTTGGGTATTATTATCCTCCCAAAAATATTCATTTTCTTACTGAGCCATTAAGCAACACGTGATAGGTAGCATTTTAAACTTTATTCCATCAATTTATACAATACTATATACAGCATATAGATGATGATATGAATCTATGCGTAGATGGCAATTTAACATTACACAAGTAAATAAAAAACCTTCTCTATGAGAAAGTTGGTGGGATATATGAAGGCAATGGTGGTGTAAAAAGCAAGGAAACAAGGGTCTGTAATAGTAAGGGAAAATGTCATAGTCTTATATTTAGCCCGTTTGTAACATATACTATGTTCGTGTGCTAAATATAGGACTATGACATTTTCCCTTACTATTACAGACCCTTGTTTCCTTGCTTTTTACACCACCATTGCCTTCAAATCCTATATCCCACCAACTTTCTCATAGAGAAGGTTTTTTATTTACTTGTTTCATTCATTTTTTCTAAAGTTATTTATGCACATTATTCCGATGCGTAATTGATGATACGTAATTGATCTTAATTGATCCGTAATGTTCAGCCACCAAAACCAAGCTTAGTAAGAGTAGGTAGCTACATTTACATACCTTTGAATAACTTTATCGGTAGTACTCTTTCGATAGCCTCGTTTGGTTTTGCAGGGTACGCTTAGCCTTCCCGTACCGCACTCTCTTCGCCAAGCGAGCAGATTCAGGACTCTCTCAATAATGTTGCCTTTTAGCGGACCGTTTCTTTTCGCTCAGATCATTTCTATTTTGGGTACCGCCATTTTTAGGATATCTAAAATTATAGTCGATTGTTTACCAAAATATAACATCGGCTATTTTATATGAAAGCGGCTCTTCCAGCTTATTCTGAAGCTATCGGTGAAATTTTCAATGTTTAAAAGTGTTCCTATCCCGAGTTATGCGTTGCCAAGAAGGAGGAGACCATGTTCCGGGACTGGGTACGAGGATGGGCAGTACCCTTTTGTTCTCTACAACCATGCGTTTCTATGACATAAAACAAAAACGAAACTGCTCATTTTTGACTTCTAGTTCGATTAGTATAATAAGCTAAACGATTCGATCGTTGGGAGTTTTGTTAGAGACGGGTCACGTATTTGTAATGATATTCATAGTCAGGGTCAAATCCTATATGGACGTTTCTAGCGAAACTTCCGATGTACATGCATGTAGAACCACAAGGTGCAATGTATACTATGTATGTGGCAAAGAAAATATAATGAAATGTAAATGTCAAACAAACATGATTCTCGATATTTGACCATAAAGAGTCATAATGTTGCGATTGCCGCACATTAAATTCTATTCCATGTTATATCCTTTGAAGTAGAAGAATAAGGATTCACATTAGGACCGGGTATGAAGATTGCAGGACCCATTTTTAACTGCGCATGCTCGGTTTTGTGAGATCATTGAACTAGGTTTTGTCTTGTTATTTTATAATGACTGCAAGCTACATGTAAATGATCCAATACTGTACATAATACTGCTATCAATTTCATTATGTATATGTTTCATATTGTGTATGCAGTGGTGGATCATATTGTATATGCAGTGGCGGATCCAAGGGTTTGGTATGAATAATTGATGAGAGGGGGGGGGGGGGGGGGGGGGGGGGCTCACGTGAAGCACGCGCAAATTATTGTACCGCACCCATCACTATACACGCACAAATTATGTGCCAGCTTGCAAATCCATGAGCAGTACACTAAGAAAGAAGTGGCTTAGCCATATAGATTGCAGTATGCATTATGTCATTGTTCATAGGAAAAGGGGGGTCCAGATCCTACCCCCCCCCCCCCCCCCCCCCCCCTAAATCCACCTGTGGTACATGTATGAAGTCACCCTCCATATAATATAAGATCAGATATCCCTTCTGGAGTTAATTCAGTGGTTTATGACTTTCATATTATTGTGAATGACTTTATTTTCTAGATTATTTGCAACCATTTAACAATGCAAGTCCTTCTGAATTTGGTAAATCCATGGAATGGCAAAAGAAGGATTTTATGCATATTGATTTTGGGAGAAATGTAGAGGAGTCTAGCACACCAATCACGCTGTTGTGTCCAGAGTTTGCATTGTTTGAAGATGTGTACTCCAGTGGCAATAGCAAAGACTTTGATCCTAAAGCTGTACAATTTGCATGGACACTGATTACTGAAATGAATTGATGTTATACAACCGAGGGTGAAAGGGTTGAAGTGGTTAAGAATGATTACTTGGAATTGACATTACAAAAAGCAGCCACAGCATCACCTGATCCTGATCTTTATGTGCAAGATATATGTGGAATTAAATTGCTAATGATTGAAGTGAAAAATGAGATGTTTTGTACCAAAAATGACCTGTGGATGCTGCTTTAAAAATTTTAGAATCATGCCATGGCAAATCACATTCCTGCGCTTTCCCAATTCTAGTTATTACTATCAGTGGACTGAATATGACGTTTTTTTTATCCAGTACCACCATTGAATGCCCCATGGTGTTAAACCTGGAGAAATGTCATGATTTATGCTGGTTGGATAAACTTGAACTTGGTACTTTTCAGTGATATAGTTAGGCTTTTCAGTGTTGTAAAGTGTCTTACTTTATTTGTCTATAACTTTTTTTTTGCCTCCCCCCCTACCCCCGTTAGACTTTGGTCTGCATTAAATTGTATGTTCATAATGAGTGTTGACAGTGCGTATATGGATGATGGCCAGGCATGGGGACAGTAGGGATGTTGCAGGAGACGGACAGAACATCCTGTTGGGTATTTTAGCCAAAAGCTACCACCTAGGGAACAGCGCCACAATTGAAAAGAATGCTTAGCTATCAAGCTAGCATTGGACACATTCAACTTGGAAGAAGTTTGTAGTGCAGACAGATCACTGAGTGCTGGAGTGGATGGAAAGACTAAAAAAAAAAAGAGAACAGCGCAAGGCTACGCAGGTGGAGTCTAGCACTCCAGCCGTATTCTTTTGTAGTGGAGCATCGCCCTGGAGCTCAGAACTTCAACGCGGACGCCCTCTCTAGTCCAGCAATGGCATTGCTGCAGGAGAAGGGAGAGGAAGTGTGACAGCCCAGACCTACTGGCATGCGCACTAGAGAACTGAGTGTATATATGAATGGAGTTGTGTAATTCGTGGGTGATTTTTGGCAATTTAAGCAAAGATACTGAATTGCTGGCGGTGGCACATCTTCATAGACTGGGTGCTAACAACCAGCTCTGTCACAATCCCTTAAGGGCAAACCTCTATCTACTGGGTACGAGGACGGGCAGTACCTTTTGTTCTCTACAACTGCACGGTTTTGCGAAATAAAACAAACGACAAAATTACTCACTTTCATATTCTCGTTCGATGAAGAGGATAGTGAAGTGCTTATAGAAGAATTTGACAACGCCCAAAGTGCAAGTGACATTAATATCAGTACACCAGTGCATTCCACCAAGTGGCCAATTACTTCAGGTACAAATACAAGTGTAACCAAAAGGCAGAAAAAAAGAATTACAGGAAGATGTATTGATGACGAGAGCGATGCAAGTATTTGGGTGACAGGAGGCAAGATGATGATGATGATGATGATGAGGTTTTTGGCCCATTTTGTGGTAAAGTCTATTTTATTTTATGCAATTTGCAATTCCATTTCGCCCCATCTACTAGTGATTGGAATCTCCCTCCCAAGCTACTCATATGGGACAATCCCAACAACCACAAGGTCACCAAGTCCTAGTACTGGCAAAGAAGTTTGAATTAATAAACTATATTGGACAGTTTCTGACAAAATGTCGTTTTCGCTATATTATGTATATATCTGTGTCATATACGTATATATGGCTGTAAAACTTAAGCTATGGGCCACCTCGGCCGTTATAACTGTCATCACCACCATCATCCCATCATCATCAGTTTCATAACCACCATGCATTATGCCATCATAAACATCACCATCATCACCATCGCTACCACCTTGTGTCAGCGTCCACCTCATCACCGTCATCAGTCATCGCCATCATTAACCCCATCATTTTCATAATTACCATCGTCATCAGTATGACCACTCTCAACCACGTACGCCGTCCTCATCCTCAACTTGAATAACATCATCATTGTACCTGCCTAACAGTTGGAGCCAAACGAGTCAAGCACAATTTTCCAGGTCATTTTGCGTCATTCTATATTTTGATGAGATTTCACTCAGGTGCATGTACACGTGTGTGAAGTATGTACAGGATGGTACGGACTAGTTGTATGTACTGGACTGGTATGTTATATGTACTGGATTGGTGTTGCATGTACTAGACTGATATGTTGAATGTGTAGTGTGATGTATGTACTGGAATTGCCATTTGGAAGCCCAGGTGCCACACTATCTATCCTATTTTGG
Organism: Eunapius fragilis; assembly: GCA_963681505.1. Lineage (NCBI taxonomy): Eukaryota > Metazoa > Porifera > Demospongiae > Spongillida > Spongillidae > Eunapius > Eunapius fragilis. The sequence continues at coordinate 4,315,796 of OY811984.1, forward strand.
TAAGACTGGGCCACTGTAAAGCTACGTATTCACACAATGGCTTCATATTTACCCATGGCTTCACAAAGGCTAGAAAGAATTTGTGTTGGGGGGGAAGAGATCTCACCTTAATATTAAAATTCTGAAGATGGTATACACCCTCTCCCTCTTTAAGGGGCAATGCCCCACCCCCTTCCCTCCCCTCTCATAATACATACCACAGTATATCAGTCCACTTCATACTAAATACAACACACCAGTCATGTATATGTTAACACACCAATCTACACCAGTCCAGTACAAACATATCAATCTAGTACATACAACACACCAGTCCAGTACATACAACACACCAGTCCAGTACATACAACACACCTGTCCAGAATATGAAATGTTGTGCAAGTGCATGTTAAATCATACTTGTTCCTGATATGTTTGTGTGCATGCACATGTATGTGTGTGCGTGTGTGTGAGTGTAGGCCTATTGCAACGATGTGATGGGGATTATCGCCAGCATACCCACAGCAGACTTAAGTAAGCAATACCAGTATTCCAAAGGCAAAAGAATTCCACAGCACCACGAGCTAGAAACAAAAACCAACTGGAAAACCCTATTTACAAGTGATAAAAACATTCTGTACACGAGGTTTGTGGTATATAGGAATCAAAGGCGATGGTGGTGTAAAAAGACTTCTGATTGGAAAAGGAGAAATGAAATAGAAGCCAGCATGTTGTCATATTTAACTGTGTGTGCTAATATAGGTCTATTTCATTTCTCCTTTTCAATCAGAAGTCTTGTTCCCTTGCTTTTTACACCACCATCGCCTTTGATTCCTATATACCACTAACCTTCTCATATAGAGAACGTTTTTATGATCAGAACATATCCAGAAGGTGGGCTAGCCTAACTAATAGTAATACTTGAATACAACTCTCGTTTTAAAAATTGTGCACTGTTGGACCACACTGACTTGTTTGATTGCCCACGGCTTTCATTTCAAGCTGCGTAACGAATGATAGAGTTGAGAGTAATGCACAGGCATCATGCAGAAAACGATACAGTACCTTGAATTAACGCTATCGCATATCACTGCTCCATTCCATTTCTCAACCATTTGGCAATATGGTCGGACATGTACACATGGAGCCGTACGGACCCTGAAATCATCAAAAGGGCCTCAGATGCTCTTAGATTCTGTACTTACCTCCGGTTCCACAGCATGCAGAAAAAGAATTTGAATCATGCCCACAGCACGTGATTATCATTTTATTGCATTTGAAAATAGCTAGCTGATGTAATTGGGTATTTTTAACCAAATACCAAATAAGGTACTATTCGCTTTAGTGATTTGCCCAAACAGTTAGGCGTCTAACAAACACCTGAAGATAACCTGCGGACGCATCATGAAGCAATTGGTACATCGGCGTTCTTTACAAACGTTCCTGTCGTGAGTTATGCTATCCCGAAAGAGGAAGAAGACGACAACGATGACGGAGGAGAAATTTGAGATACGGACAATGGGGACGAGTATTTTTGTCTCTAAAAGCAGTCTTATGACACAGAAACAACGCAGAACTGTTCTCCATATTGATATCGCTCAATTACCACTAAGAGTGATGTGTGACCCGACTCTTGGCTGTCCCGCTCGACGAGTGACGTTTTTTAATGACATTCATCATACTGCAGGATTTCTATATGGAACCTACTTGCGCAGGTTCCAATACCATGGTCACATCAGCGGACTTTATAAGTGCGGTAACTTTAGTAGAACACAGGTTTAGTCCAAAACACCCAGCACTCACAAGCTTCTAGGCCTAGTAGAAATTATGATGGTACTCATCTTTCAGATAATGTAGCTCAGTGCGTAAAGTTCAGTACTCAATAGCCTAAACAGCTTTTGCAAAAAGGATTTTCATTAGGGGCTGTAGGTCTTTTAATATTCATCGTGGCTCGGGTGAATGGAACCTTTTCAAAAATAAAGAATGGTGCAAAACAACCGGGAAAATTCCTCTCACTTTGATCATCAATATCTTGATTATAGATTAAGTAAAATTCAACAATCTGCAGAATCCGATAGCAACAGGACTCCTTCAAGTATGTTGCAAATTTGATGCTGGAGAGTAGCTCCTTCATTCAGTTTTATGCATTCTTAACTCTGAAGGTTACTGAACGTTGGCATGGACGAGTGTAAAGGGTTCATAGTGTGTAAAAATAGAATGTGGCAATAAATAAGTGCTGCGGGTCATTTAGCTCGGAAGATATGTGAGTTTGAAATTGATGCTATTTTATAGTCGTTTTATCCATAAGCCCAGTTTTGTCATGAAATGTCCCATATACCAGTATAGTTTATTACTGTTGGACACACATGTGTTGGACTTCGTCCATTGACTCGAATTCTGATATATTAAATTTTTTTTGACAAGTAGGAATAATATTAACACAAGGGAGTAGGGGAAAAACCATGACACCACAATGAACTAATCACAAATGCAAAGTGCTAATAAAACTATTAAGAACCAATCCATTCCATGCAGATAAGATAGTTAGTATGTTGAATTTTCAGGAGGCTGTGCAAGTTTAACGTTCTCTTTCAGCTGCATTATCCTGTACAAAATATATTTGTAGATGTGAGTAACAATTTTGACAATACATCTCTGATCAATTTAATTTGTATAATTCTATCTTTCAGCATGCTGTTAATTTTATTATGCGTATGTACATTAGCAGGGACTAGGTACATTAGCAAGGATTATTGTATTATGCATACGTACATTAGCAAGGATTACTAATTATGTCATTATTCTGTACAATACATGCACAACACAATCATTCCTCCTGCTTGCCAACTATTGGGAATAAATTAATATTGCTGTTTTAAAAATGCATGATCTGCAATGAATTGGATTGTCTGTGTTGATTATGAATATTTCCTTGCTGATATTATCATATGCACTATGTTCCCATGTTAAGATTTTGGTTGGTCTAATAAATTATCGATTGTGCAATTGTATTGACCTCCTTAATAAAACAATAATTCCTGCTGTGCTGATGTAGGATATAATAATTCCTTAACCCATCAGGGCCCCCTCCCATTCATAAAATGCCTCACATGACATTAGGAATCAAAATGTATACCTTAAACAACTCTAAAGGATTAAAATTCATTTCTTAGTATCAATATTTTAATAAACAGTACAATTCATGTTTCAAATGTATTTTGATTTTGACAAGCTTTTAAACATGTCTGCCAGTAAACAAATGCTGTACATCACAATCTTCACTGACATTAATGATAGATTATCACCCTACGAGTAGGCGCGTTAACCTACATGTAGGCGTTGCAAATCGCTTTATTCCAAACAATGTACAAACGCTTGAAATAATAAGGACCCATATAATAAAGAGGGCTATTTGTCAGCGTGCTGCTAGTGCTACGAATGCTCTGTTGGAACACGCCCCTCATTTAGCTGGAGTTGTTCCGATTTGCAAAAAACTTACTAGAAGCATTCTTCGTTTTATAGGCAGATATAATTTGCCAAATATACACGATTTCCAACTTTTATACTCACTTTCATCAAGATCGTAGGCAATTTTTGTACGCTCCTCCATCTCGATCATGTATCTAAAGAGCTGATGGTTGAATAAGCTCCAAAGCGAATTAAAAACGATGCCCTATGCTTAAGTGTTACTTTATTCGAGTTCAAAGTTTTATACGGCATTGAATGTGAGGACCATACGTTGCAATAGAACGCCGACATGTAGGCTAAAACAGCAATTTTCGCCTACATGTAGGCATTTGTTCGATCTATCATTAACTTGATGTATATCACTGGGAAAATGGAGCCAATGCCCCCCCCTCCCCCCCCCCCATTAATCTGCAAAAGTACATACCTGCTAATGCACACATACAAACATACGCACACACATGCAGACACATACACACACTTGCACACATACACACAAATTTTTAAAAATCATCCTTGCTGAGATGATACATTACCTTTTAAGTTCAGAAAGCACATCTTTGATTGTGGAGCTTCTTTGCCATCTACCAGTGGTCAGGAAAGGGATATTCACCTGAAAAAAAAAAAACTATACAATCACTTGGCATACTTGATACCAAAGTAAGAAATACTTATCTGAGAATGACATATCTATGGTAAGATCATATAGGAGCCTAAATTTATTGCTGTTATGCAATGTGACTAATGTCACACAAACTGCTCAGGTGTGTTAACTTGAAATGTTTGAATGGCTGCTAAAGGAAGCATTTATTCTTACACAGATGTTACCACAGGATTCATAATGTCCCGTACACTTTGGATTGATAACAATGTATACATGGAACGTTCTATGGGAAAATGGGTCTTGCATATCGATATATCTCTCGAAATATTAACATTAACAGGTTCCTATTTTTTTAAACACAACATACCAGACCATTACTATATGTAAAAATCCATTTTGGTGTCTTACTCATGTGGAGCACCGACGTTACAAGGTCCGATACCCCATATGGTTCAAAACGGCCACATCTCCAGATAGAAGTGTCCAAATCGGTTCAAATTCGGTACGTAGAAGGGTCCTGTCGCTATTGATTTGTTCTTTTCGTTAATTTCCGTTACAGAGATATAGCTGTGCAAAGTGCATGCACGATTTCCCACTCAATTCGCACCAGTGAATTAGACATTCAATTTATGGGAGGAGATACCTCAATCATTGGCGCGAATCGAGTGGGAAACCGTGCACGCACTTTGCACAGCTATATCTCTGTAACGGATATAGTAAAATTAATGAACAGAAAAAATCAATAGCGACAGTACCCTTCTACGTACGTACCGAATTTGAATCGATTTGGACGCTCCTACCTGAAGATGTGGCCGTTTTGAACCCTATGGGGTATCGGACCTTGTAACGTCGGTACTCCGCATGAGTAAGACACCAAAATGGATTTTCACATATAGTAATGGTGTGGTACGTTGTGTTTAAAATAGGAACCTGATAGCATTAATATTTCGGGACATATATCGATTTGCTTTTTATGCTATATATAAATCCACAAGACCCATTTTCCCAAAGAACGTTCCATATAACGCTGTTTCTATGATAACAGTAAATAAATGTTGGAATTGAAAACCTGGATGATAAAAACATGGTTTTTCGCATGTTTCTGCAGTTCTTCTATTTCAGGAATACCCATATGTAATCACTATAGTAGGCAAAATGATCCGAATTTCGAAATGTTTAGAGTGCTTGAAGGCAAACAATAAAAAAGTGAAAAATTAAGCAAAACATTCATTTTCGAATGCTACTTACGCATACAATGTTAAGTCTCATTTTGCCTACTGACATTGGTTAGACCAGTAGCAAATACCATTTCAGTCTATACGAACGATATTTAATCATCCGGGTTTTGCAAAAATGTTAAGAAACGCCCCCACATTATGGAGCTCAAATTAAACAGTGGTGGTCACTATGACAACTATTCATTAAATTAATTTGCAGTATCATTGCACAAACATTTGGCACAGTGGCAGATTCAGGAATTCAGCGAGGGGGGGGGGGGGTCCAACAGAATAAGTAATGAGAGGAAGGGGCGGAAGAGCTGCCATGTCAAACTACGGGTATGTGGAGAGATGTAGAATGCGTATATGCAGAAGTCAATATAAATTTATATTCATAATTATTATTGAGGGGGGGTGTCCTGACCTTGGCTGGATCCACCCCTGTTTAGTACAAAGAAAATAGCTAAAAAAAGCATCCTTAAGGAAATGCGGCATCTTGGAATGGCTGAAATTGCTGATATTGATCATTCCAAATAGGTGTAGCCAGTCTTGACATACCTGAGTGAGCTGATGTATACCTCAACCATGTTACATCATAACAATGTGCAGCCATTTGCCATATTGCCTCTGATGCCACAGTAACTATTAATGTTACTTAAATGTTATTCCATCAAGATTGGCACTCTGGCTTGGACCAGAGAAAAAGAATTAGAGCTAGGCAATTTCCAAAGGACCTGTACAACAAGCATGCACCATTTATTTTCTGTACAGCGTGGTAGACAAATGTACCCTGGAAGGACGCCCGGTACAATATTACATGTCTCAGGCACAGTATACCCCCCAAAAAATATTGCAAAGTTACCGTTGTCAAGCCGCAGTTTAGGTTTAGTAGACCATACTAACCCAGTACCAGCAAAGTATAACAGATACACCTGTACCATAAATTCAACTCAAAACTCCATGCCCAAAAACACAATGCAAGGAGTATTGACATGTAATAGAGTAGTAATATGAGCAGCTTACCTCACCAGCTGGACCAACGCCAGGGAGATTAATTCTGGTTAAGAACCTGACCTTTGGTGGCTCATCTGGGTAATTGGGACCACAGTCAATTTTCAAACTATAAATTCGCCCTTCATATGGACACTGCCGGAGGGGGGGGTGCAGATAAGCAGTCACTGAATATAGATAGATACTGTGAGAATGAACACACCCTTATTGGCCCAATAATCATTCCATTCCACTTCGTTAGAGTCATGTCATCATCATCCATCAAACCCCAGCTGATGGTACCATCTCCCCGACCTTTCTGCCCATTTTCCAACTCCTCCAAGAGACGAAAGTTTCTGGGCACTGTCAGGAAAAAAGAAAAAAACAAACAAAAAAGGCCGGTTAACTAAGAGAGTGGAACACAACAAACCGGCCGTAACGCGGCACGTGATATAGCCTAAACTGTGTTTACCTCACACTATTGGTACTTGATTACACCACACGGTAAGCATTCTAGAAGTTAAACCATGCCCTGATACCTTCTTTTGGCAAATATCAACGTCAACAAAGACGTAAAATGATGTTAATACGTTAACATGTACGTTGCAGGGCATGATGGCACGTGCGGATGCCCCCAACACTGTACTGAACCGACAAATCAAAAGCATAAATAGTGTGACATACCTACGCAACTAGCCGCCATTCTTCCCTTCCGTCGGCACTGACCACCACTATATTAAAGGTTTGTTGCTGCAATATTGATATGCGATAGTGTAGCAGAAGAATCCGGAGCTAAACTCCACCCAGTCACTATAAATATAGTTATTCTCCTGACCTGGTGAACTTCATGACACCGGTCAAATTATGGCACGCAGCTACACTCTTGGAGAAGTCGCGAGCCATTCATCCTTTAATGATGCCTGGGTAGCAGTAGATGGCAAGGTTTACGACGTAACGCCGTTCCTCAAGGCGCATCCTGGAGGGATGGACATTACGAAGGAGTACTTGGGAAAAGACATTAGCGACGTGATACACTCCGGCAACGTTCATCAGCATAGTACGACCGCGTACGCAATGCTGCAAGACTTCAAAATAGGTTCCCTGACAGACGGAACGGTACGTTGGTTTGTATGCATGCAGCCGCTAGGCCTATATTAATATTAAATCGTAGTTTTTACAGCACGCACTTTTTGTGTCGCTCTCAGTCTGCGATGACGTATGCAGCGCTCGTAAAGCTATGGATGCACTATAAAAAGCGGTGGGCATTATCACTGCCTTACATACAAGCCCAATCTTAGAAACTGTTCCCAGTACCCATATGCGTGTCATTGGCCCGTAGCTCGCAATGTCAGAGATTACTAACCGATGCATGTACCGTTCCCCCCCCATCGAAATAGTATGTTTCTCACGATAAGGGATAGGCTTGCGTCATTATGTTACAACGATAAAGCTTTGTATGAAGTGAGGCACCTTTGCTTTGTTCTAGGACAATACTATAATAGAACCAAGAGCGTTTGTTATAGTACTACCGCTTTGTGGTTCGTTGTATTCTGAACAATCACTGTATATAAGCACAGAGTGTTTGGACGTTGGCAACTCAACCAATTAACTGGTTAACGCCGTTTTTATAAAATAGTTGTCCAAGATTAACTAAATGAGGCGGCAGAGAAGTATCAGGGGGTTTCAACAATTTTGATGCAGATATGCATATCTCGGTTTTAATCGGTTAACACTTAGTGGCCTGGGGCAATCCCAAGTGAAGGCACTGAATAAAGTACTAGTACATTGTATAGCAGAAGTGAGTCTTGCTAGCATAGGGAGAGCTTAATTGTTGGACTTTTGAATGGCGTTATGCAGAACGGCCTTTGTGCCAATCAGCAGGGTCCTTCCCATAAATGTAGGAGGGGGACATATTTTGGAACATTCCAATATAAATGACTGTTCCAAATGAATCACTGTTCAAAATTAGGTAAAAAGAATTTTGACTTGTATAGTAACATCAATGGAACAGCTAACAAAAGCATGCTCACACGAATAAATCGGTGAGTTTGGAAGAAACACCATGCACAGTCTGCCCTGGCAAAACACCACAGCAACCAACAATTGGCAGGGTAGACTGGCCTTGCAAAAAACCACAGTGACCAACAGTTGGGGGTAGACTGGCCTTGCAAAACACCACAGTGACCAACAGTTGGGGGTAGATTGGCCTTGCAAAACACCACAGTGACCAACAGGGTAGACTGGCCTTGCAAAACACCACAGTGACCAACAGTTGGCAGGGTAGACTGGTCTTGCAAAACACCACAGCGGCTATACATACATGTAGCTTTGGAGCATACATTTATATATTTTTATAGTGGCAGTACAGCTAACCACAGTTAGCTACTGGACAAACAGCCCTGAGGTTTTGCAAGCTATCACTTAATCACTGTTGCAGAGGGCTGGGGACAAGTACACAGGAAGGGGTCTAAGGGTAAAAGTGCACACAATTGGTGAGGGAGATAATTGGGGGAGTACAAATACAGGCTGGGTACTAATGCATGCATGATTGGCAGAGAGGGCTGGGGTATATGATTGGCAGGGGGATGGGTACAATAAGGCATAAGGCTTGTCAAGTACATTGGAACACATACTATATCGTGGGATGAATGTTATGAGTATCACTACCATGCTTAACAACTTGCCTTCCAAGTTGTTCTTCCAAATCACTCATGCACTTTTAAAAACTGTTCAGTTCATTGCTGGTGTGTGAATTTAGGAAGCAGCAAAGTTAGCCATATCATCTTTCTTGTACTGGCAGATCTATAGTTGCCATGTACTATATTTGATGCTTGCTTCGTTACAAAACCCATTATCTGGTGTATTCAAAAGTTAGGATAGGATATTGTGTAGTGAGCACTTGGGTTAGAAGTAAGGACCAAACATTGGCTACCATGCAGATGTAAGCAATTTATCTGGAGCTTGCAATTCATAACACCCTGCTATGTTTACCAGAAGCCCCATTGCAGATAATGTTCTAGAAGATATGCCTTAAATAGCATACACCCACACAGACCTCTTGCTTCACGAACATTTGCTGTCCAAAACACAATGCAATGACCTTCATTCCAACAGAATGTTATTGATGTAGATATATTCCTTCACCACTTGTTAAGCTTATAAACTTTGTAATATTTGTAGTTAGGAACTTTGTACCAGCTTTGTGCTTTGCATTCAGTTGTCTATCTGTTATCAATAGGAGGAGACTGCTGTGTCCAGCTCAGTGGTAGCTCAGAAGAAATGGAAAGAAGAGGTAAGGTGGAATATTATAGACTTGCAGTGACCATTTTATTGTTCGCATAACAGGAAATTGTGGATTGGTCAAAACCTATCTTGAGTCAAGTCTACAGGGTGGGCAATTTGTATGATGAGTGGGTTCACATGCCAGTGAATAAAGAGCTGCGGCTATTCAAGTCTGACTTCATGGAGATGTTTTCCAAGAGTCCTTGGTGGGTGGTGCCCTGTGTGTGGATACCAGTCATACTGTACGTCAGCTATATGTCGGTGTCAGGAGGTCCATGTGTGTTGCCATGGATACCGGAGACGCCTGGTCTATCATTTGTCGAAGTGATGTGTTACATCCCAGCTGGTATACTTCTGTGGAGTCTCATTGAATATTTATTGCACCGCTTTCTGTTTCATGCTGTACCGCCCTCATCATCGAGATTTCTGATAACCATGCACTTTGCTATTCATGGCCAACATCACAAGGTACAGTTTTACACGTCCCTGCTCATGTGTGGTGTGCTTCATGCTGCTGTAACCGCTGTTCTTGTGTTATCTGGCAGGTTCCCATGGACCACCTTCGTTTAGTGTTCCCCCCCCTCCCTGCCGCAATCATCGCATCCATCCTTTATTTTCCAGCTCAGCACTTTGTTCCCTTGAGCCTTGGTCGGGCATTGTTGGCTGGCGGACTGATGGGCTATGTGTTCTATGACCTCACACACTACTACATCCATCATGGCACACCAGTACCAAAGTCATACTTTGGCTCCATGAAGACCTACCATATGGCCCACCATTACAGCAACCATAACTTAGGTTGGTGTAATGCATGTATATGGCAGGACTGGGTTATACTTTGCAGGGTGGCTATACTTAAAAATTCAGTGTTTTATAATTTCTTTTTGGGTAACTAGTCCGATATAATGCAGGCTCTCCAAATTGAATATTTATTTAACACGTGGTCCATGAAATTTTGATACCAAAATCAGCATAAAGTATGAAGAACTGCCACGTTGCTAGTGGGTGTTGCCCTGATATGTGCATTACATACAGTAAAATGATCCTTTGGATAAAAGATACTCGTTCCCATATCTGCAGGTCTTATAGTGGCTATGTCTTCAAAGACAGCATTGTTGCATAAACCTTTGCAGACATGATTGCTAGTACTAATTAATATCATAAGATTGCTCATTCTTCAATATACAGCCTTTGACCTCTGAATGTGTCTGTAATCATCAGAAACTCAGAGAAAGCAGATCTCCCATTCCCAGTCCATGCAGATAGGTACCATCTACCATAATATTACGATCCATTTGTACATAAACATGGTAATATACAGTGCTATATGGCAAAGTAAGCTACTTATTACTATGAAGACATGCTACTACATGATCTGTAAGTTCTAATCTTTAGATCATAGAGCACAGAGGCTCCTGCTTTCCGTGGGACAAGCCTTGCACTTTAGACACTTGCAGTATACATTGGATTACTCCCTCTTGCTTACATGCATTATTTAATGATAGTGAACTAAATTAGTGATTGATTGGTACAGGCAGCCCAACCCTTAATTGAATTTGCACAGGGGGGGGGGTTGCAACAACAGGATGAGTCAGTATAGAAGCAACATTTGGTCTACGTGTCCCTAAAGGTTATACTCTATTAAGACATAAATAACCAAACACTAGTACATCAGGTTAACTGCTTGAGATATGGTGATAGGTTGAAAGTATTTGTAAGAAAGGGTACAAAGGTGCTCTACGGTCCAGATATAAGATGCACCCACAAACAATGATACTGATTGACTTACAACGCGCTAAGGAAGCTATTGCAAAAAACACAGCCACGAAGCTTTTCTGTTCCAAACAGCACCTGGAATCTTCACACATGTTCATGAAACCATTCACGACATTGGTCACACTCACATAAACTATCATGTATAACGAAAAACCATGTTATGAGGATGAAAATAAGAGCAAAACTGAAAGAAGTGTCCAGTTTTCATCATTACCTAGATTGCGCTTTAAGAATTATGTATATTGCTGGCATAAACAATAACACTTTTCTAACAGCATGACACTTTTGTGGTATCAAATTTTCATGAACCGGGTGTTAAAGGCAATCACTTTTGCAGATATTTATATATTTTTTCATATTTAGACATGTTGAATTTATTATTTCTCTATTTTCAAGGCTTTGGAATATCATCAAAATTGTGGGATGCAATCCTGAGTACAGCTCTATTCTAAAGTCTGCAGCGAGATTCACACAGTTGCTTTGCTCGTTGTTTTGGTTCTGCTGGTACAATTATCATATTATTTCTCTGAGAATCTACTTAGCAGACATGTTGGTACAACTCATTGTATTTACATGAAGCCATTGCTACATATCTGCTGTAACAACAATGTTATGAAAGCTGGCATAATCGGTCTGTGTACAAAAATAGAAGTTAAGTGCTTAGTTATTGAGTCGAAGTCAGTCACCGATCATCGCATAATGGGTATGATAATTAACCCAGTGTTTGAGACCCTTATGAAGGACAGGATAGAGTGGAGGACTGGATTAATAATTATAATATAGGAAAATTTACCACATGTAGAACGCGACTGCTGAAAGCTCGCATGAACCGTATTGCTCACAGGTGAATCATTTAGTCAGAATGGTCTGGATTTTAATTTATCTTTCCCGCGATCGATAGTACCGTATATTATTTGTACCCACCCTACAAATGGCTCTGGTCGGACGGCGTTTGCTGTGCCTTCGGGCGAGCCTGTCTTACCGCGTCTGTCCACGTTATACCTCTTGGAGCGATAGTACGACTGCAGATTTAGCTTTGCTGACCAGAAAATATTCGTCAGAGCCACGTAAGTCGACGGACATTTGAATATTAGGCGGTGCAAAAAATAGTTTTGCGATAACAGAGGGAAAGTACCGGTACACAAAATCACATGAATGGGCGCTCTTGGAGGGAAAGACTGCCACTGTGGGTATTTCCAGCTACGCGCAGGTAAGTACAGTTGCATTTAATTACATGCCTGACGTTGTGCATTTGCACGTGCGTTGCTATTTTGGTGGAATGAGGGTGGGGCGTAAAGTAATGAGTTACTGGGTTAGCACGGTCTAGTTAGATCCCACGCACACACACACAAGTTGCCAAGGCCCAGCCTTACCACATGAAGGGAGGAGATGGGAGGGGCAATCTTTGTATAGCTAATTGAAAACACACATTCCTGTCTTGCACATTGATAATTCTTCAAGACCCCAGGTTACATTATCACATCCTGCACACGGTGCTGTTAAACGGTATCATGTGATACTCAACCACGATGATTTTTTTTGTTGCTATTTAGCTTCTGTAGGCTTTCATCTAAACAGCGCTATCCATTTTAGTCGTTCAAATTTTTATTCTTTTTGTAAAAACAATGGTTAGGCTTAGTTTCCTTTTTCGTTCGCCGTGGTTACCATCAAAGTCAGGTATAAAGTTGAGGAAAGAGCAGGAAGCTTACTTTCAAGATAGAAACTGTTACAAGGAGATGCACATAAGCAAATTCAAAAATATGGGACACAGGAGGTACGAGCATCGAATTAACTCAAGGCGGACTAAGCAAAGCGAGTCAAAGCGGGTGGTATGATGGTTAGTCTCTGCAAAATAAAAATAAAAACGCATTTCTGTCGTTGAGAGCAATGCAGAAATACCTGGCATTGGTAGAAATGCTGTCATCAGTACTGTTGAGACATAAAAAGAAAGGAGGGATGCTCGGACAGTAATCATTTCTATTATTTTGTGCACAAGTTTGATAAAATCAACTTCTACCAAAAGTCTGGAGGTGTTACGACCAATAAGTAGTGAAAAGGAGTAAAATTGATATGTTCAAAGCTCTTTGTAAGCATTACAAACTATAAATTGCTAATCAAAGCAAGAGCAACGAAACATGCTTATGCATCCTTGAAGTTTGGGCAGCTTTCTAGATGATTAAAATTATTCCATGCTATAGAATGTGCGTACCATTGGTAAAACAAACAGCTTCTATGTTTTAATGATTTTACTTTTCACTGCAATGGTTGTTATAAACGGAAGAACTCATTATCCTGAATTCAGGATTTTACCGATCCTAAATTCGGGATCGTTTCACGCAGATTAAAGATTAAATGTAATGACCTTCTGTCACTACAGTACTTTATTGAAACTTTTTACTTCATATTTTGGCAGATCAGAAAGAAAATAGTCTGCTGAAAAGATTTTAGATGTTGAACCTTAAATCTCGTCAGTAGAAGAGGGTAAATGCTGGTGACTATTGCTGTCTAAGCAGGAGGTGGGTTAGGGAGAAACAGCCATCCATTTTTCAGCAGTTTGATAGAAGAAGCCTTGCACCATACCATTCATATCAATCTATCTTCGGAGAAGTGGCTTCATATACTTGATAATGACAGCTGGTGTTTCATAGGTGATAATGACAGCTGGTGTTTCATAGGTGATAATGACAGCTAGTGTTTCATAGGTGATAATGACAGGATGTTTCTTGCACAATTGTGGCAGAACTTTCTTGGGAAAGTCAGTTGGATGTAAGTCTTAAGTGTAACTAGAAGAAAATTGCTAAAACCTTTAGGATTATATTTATTTCCCTAAGTAAGCAATGTTACTGTAATATGTCAGTCCACATTTCACATAAAGTCATTGTGGTAATTTGAATTAACCTCCAGAATGGTCTATTCTGAGTACCAGGTGTTATTTTAATAAGGGTAATTCAAATGAGCACAATGGTTTAAGTGATTATAAAATCATGGGCTGACATTACTTAAGGAAATAAATAAAACCCTTAAAGGTTTTTAAAAATCAATGGCATTGCTGTGATGATAAACAGTTGTCACCGAAGTGTTAATATTCAGATGCCCTTCATAATAAACAACAAAATGATGCCGATCGAGCCAGGAGGGCTCGGGCATAAATCAATTGGTGATCGGTTTAGATCTAGGAGATTTTCATTGGATTTTAGAGGGTTCAGTCATAACAAGATACATAATGAGGAACTTGATTGAATTATGGTGACTATCAAGAACTGAGCTGGTTGGTTAAAACGACATGTTGCCTCTATTTCAATGATTCAAGAAAATGTAACCCGGGGGACATAATCACGCACAGTTGTGCACGAAAAATGGCCATAAACGTGCCAAATTGCGCGGTCTTCAAAATGCTGTATCTTTATGATTGTGCAATATAGTAGAGCTACATTTTGCATATTTACAAAGCGGTCCCGTGTCTATAGAAGTCCAAAAATGGTTTAGTTTGCGATGCATTGTTCCGAAGATATTCACAATCAACTTAGAGCAAGATTTTGCAGGCTTCAAGTACAAAACCCCGCAAAATCAAGCCCTTTACTTGAATGTGAATATCTTCGGAACGATGCATCGCAAATTAAACCATCTTTGAACTTCTATAGACACAGGACCGCTTTGTAAATATGCAAAATGTAGCTCTCTATATTGCACAATCAACGAGATACAGCGTTTTGAAGATCATGCACAATTACGTCGTTTTTTTTCCCGGGAAGCGATTTGGTACTTAGGTTGCTATGGTGACTGATTATTTTAAATGGCTGGTCCTACATGTCAAGAAGCTTCGCTGAATGCTGTTCATCTGATTTGTTTGTCCAAGGCTGCACCAGAGTGCCTTTCAAACGGACATGTGAAGACATGATGTCGACCAAGTATGACCCTGAGAGTGTCGGCGCAGGGTCATCAAGGCCACAAGAACCTCCAGGGCTGGGCAGAAGGCTGTACCACTCGTTCAGGCTGCACGATGTTCAGCCACCAGTGTAGACAGGATTGGAGTGGATGGTAGTTCATTACCTCATTCCTTGCTTTTTTTTTTTTTTTTTCCTTCCTTTCTGGCTGCAGTGTTACTGGAATTTGATCTAACGAGTGTTGTGCTTGCTTGTACATGTATATATCTCTGGTGTATGCGTTGGGGAGTGTGAATTGTCATAACCACTGTGTATGTTAGAAAATAATGACCAGGTACAACTTCTGGCCAGTTCTGGGGTCGTTAATAGGTGTAGGCTCTAAATCTGATGCTCTCTGATATGTTTTTCTGCAAATTTGTGGGCTTATCCCATTCTTGGAAGCAATGGAAGGGTTTTCAAGACAAAACTGAATTTGGACTTCTGGGGGTTTCTACCCAACCCGCTCACAGTACTGTACAGTACTGTGAGCCTCTCTCACACAAACTCACTCGAAATCGCTCTGATATTGTGCTATTTACTGAAGTGACATTTGTGTCCGATTGTCTAAGCTTCTACATTGGTTGGGGGTGGGGGAGTTGAAAGATCAAGGCTTATCTGAGCATTCAAAGCCCATATTTACCTCTAGTTTCATTATTGACAGGAAAAGCTTGGTGAGATTGTGTTCGCTGAGCTGCCCAAACTTGGAACCCAAGTATCTAAAGGAGGTTTGTGTTGAAATTTGTGTGCTTCTTCCTTTAGTGACAGCTGATTAAGTATTTCTGTTAGTGGTGATGCATGAGGTGCATAAGATGTGGGAAGGTGTAGGTGTACAAGGTATGAATTAGTGTGGGTAGGTGTGTTTGATGTGTGGGGGTACAGGTGTGGTTACTGGTGTATCAGGATGAACATTGCCAAGTTAGGAGTAGGGCAAGCAATGTGTTAGGTGTGCGTGTACTCCATTTGCTTGCATACATTTTTTATATTTGCTACTTTGTAGACACAATAGGTGTTCTGGAGAGTGTGAAGGCTGCTGCAGAGGTATATTCACCTATTGGTGGGAAAATCACGGCAATAAATGAGTCTTTGCAGTCAGAACCAGAGTTGGTCAATAAAGAGCCATATGGAAATGGTTAGTTATGTGCATTGAAGAAAAGCTGTAGCACTTCCTAGCTCCTTCTTGTAGTATAGCCTTGGCGAATTTAGTTTTGGGGGAGAGGGGCAGATTTCTGCTGGCTATGAACCATAATAATGTTATGGAGTCACTAGTACACATGTACATGTGTTACTTGGCATTCAGTAAAACCATGAGTGCACAGAAGACAAAAACATTGTAGTTGGAGTAGTTGGAAAGCTGTTATGCAGCTTCTCCACAATTAAACCAGGAGTATTGTGCTGAAACTGAATTATGTATGACCACAGTTGGTTAGTGAAGATGTGCTAGTGAAGATATCACGTGCTGCTAACAAACAACAAAATGTGCTGATAGCTCTATTAGCACAGCTTACAAGCGTCGATAGGATTTATCTCAGCCCAATCTTAGAAGGACTTAGTGCTATAATGTAACTCGATGACCGAATGGCAAACACATGGGTGTGGTCTACTCCATTGTAATATCCAGCAAGGTGGGGCAAGCATATACCTAGCCCCTCCCCTCCCTCACTTCTGTGAGGGAGCCCGCAGTAGCAAACTTAACAACCTTTATGACTGGTAAGTCAAAGTGATCACTTATTAATATGTTGTTAACATCTGACTAAGATGGCCTGGTGCAGATGTATACATACTACTGCATTCTGGGAATTACTTTAATAAGGACTAAGAAAGAAACAGTTATTTCCACGTATAGATTTCTGGGACTAAAACTCTTTCCCATGAGTATGACTTGTAATACTATGAAGGCAGTGTGTTGCCTTTACACATATGGCAAATGGAACTACACTTTCTCTGCATGTGTGTGTGTGTGCCTTTTTTATTATGAAAAATATCTTCTCAGGTTGGATAATGAAAGTTGAAGTAAAAGATACTGCCCAGTACAACAGCTTGCTGTCGTCAGATGACTACCAGAAGTATCTTCAGGACGAATTGTCCGTATCTTAAGACTATTATATTTTGTTCTAGTTGCACAATTATTATATTCTGTGAAAGACGGCACGTGTGCGCAATCTGATTGGTCCACGTTTCTCCGTTGTGTCATATAGCCTGAGCGAGGTAAACAATATTTTATTAATAAAATTACGAAATGGAGGACCGGCATCAGGCGCTTGTGATTAAAGCTGCAAACGGGAAGTTTGAAGACTTCAGAGTAGATTCGCTGCGTAGCTGGACTGTAAAACACTTAAAAACCCACATTTCCCATCAACACCCTTCTCGTCCGGTGAGTAACGAACCACCACTTTTTCTTTTGGGGGAAGGGGGCTAAGCATTTAGTGTTACAATGGAAGTGCCATGGCGACCCGATACCCATACTTAGTTGTTTCTATTAGTATGGGAGTTGACTCCTTATACCCATACGGCAACGTTTGACCGCGTTACTATAGTGAACGCGCTATTGTTCCCTACTGGTACGTGCACATGTATTTAGCTTTTGTTCACGTTTGTGTTGTAGGCAGTATCGTGTCAGAAGTTGATCTGTGCCGGCAAATTACTCGGGGATGAGCAGCTTATACGAGAGATTTCGCCAGAGGTAATAAAAGTTTGATAGAGAAGTATATATTAGTTCACCTGCTATGGGACAGTCAGGTGATCCTCCAGTGGTACTTCATCTCGTCATGTACGAGCGGTCATTATCAGCTCCAGCAGCTGTGACGAAACCGGTACGAGCTGAGGGATATGGGGGACAGGACCTGTGGTAATATTTACGTACTTACTGGGGCTACGTAGATGGAGCCGCCTCACGCAACCGGACGTCGAGAGCGTGTGGAAGAGAGACAGGAGGAACATGAGGATGGGGAGGAGCAAAGGCGGGAAGAACTGCCACCACCTCGTGAAGAGGTACCGTTGGAAGGAAAAGGAAATCTAACTTTTGTTAAGCTATTTGTGTCTTACCTAGAATACAGCCGTCAATCAGTGGCCAAGATACAGGGGAACCTACCCTCCTCAGTGGTATGTTTGACAGACATGCGCATGTACATTGCTACAGTATGATCGTTTGCTCTTGAAAGGATGCCTGGCGTTGTTCCATTTGGTGCACTTCCTGGATTCGGCAACTACCTCCACCCACAAGGCTACATGCCACCGTACAACCCTATGTTGGCTGCTCACATTGCTCAGTGGTACCAGAACTACCATGGAAGGTACTATCACCAAAGTTAATTATTTTGTCGTAGTTAGTAGGTGGGGTATCTGTTTGCAGTCACAATTTCCAGAATAGAGAGTACTAGGTAGTTCTATCCAAAACAAACGTGAACCAGAGCATACTCACATCATCATTTTGGTGAAGCAATTGTAGATCCTCAAATCCACTTAACCCTCTTTGTCCCCCAAACCCAATCTAGTCCATTACATTTTTTGTTCAGCCTCGGATGTACTAAGCTGGGGTTGTGTTTTTAAAGAGTCCAAAATTACGTTCTATGGGTGTGTGTTGGAATCTTGGCCATATAGGCAATTGCCAACAGAAGCTGAAAATGATGAAGGTATTATTAACGAAGGTGATCAGGACATGCAGATTCTACCAGAGCAGCCCAATGGTCCTGAAATTGAGGACAATGCAGTGGCAATGAATGCAGGCATAGGAGGAATGGATGCAGCCAACATACAACGTCGCCGAGATCTGGTGGATTACTTGTACATGCTGATGATGGCTGTTTTCCTTGGAGCTATGGCCTTCATGACAGGGTCACTGGGGAGGTTCCTGGTCTTTGCTGGTGGAATAATCTTCATGCTTCTGTAAGTGTGATCTTGGTGCACCTATAACTCACTATCTGCTAATTTGTTTAAAGCAATCAAGCTGGATGGTTCTCAGTACAAAGACGGAGACAAGGTAATTTTCAGCTAATGTATACAGTCTACTCTTGATATTATGTGGCTAAATACTGTCCGGATTTGGTACTATCCTATTGCCATCCATGACTGCCAGTGTGCACTAAGGGTGTTATCAGTATCCGGTTCCCTGAAATACCACATTGGTCCGGATAATTAACACTATCCGATAATAAATCCATTACCGATGACTGTATAATAACGAGGGCAGACTGTACCTAAGTTCCTCAATCATTTCCTTCCCCTCCATTTCTGTTGTCACAACATTCTACTTGATACCCATGCCCACAGATGGACCTGTAAATGCTCCAGCACCACCTGTGCCTCATGCTCCGCAGGCTCAACCACCCCCCACCCCACCTGCTTCACCACCACATTTGCCTGCCTCACAGCAGACATCATCATCACCAACTGACACAGTTGTACAGGATGATTCAACCCCACAATTGTCTGACCATCAGCAGCAGGAGCAAGAACAAAATGAAGTTGATGAGGTACGTGACCACTGGCATTCATCTTGTGTGACGGTGCAGGCCATTAGTATATTGATCTGCAGGGAACTGCAAATCCTGTTCCTCCCCAAGTGACACCACAGCCTGGACTTCTTACCACCATATTTGTGTTCGTTACATCGTTCTTTGCATCTTTGATCCCACAACATCACCAACCAGTGCAAGCCAATTAATCCTGCTTTGTACTGTTTTATTACAATAACCAGTGACCAGTATTTATGTTTTTGTGTGTGTCAGGTTGTTTGTCACCCACAGTTATTCTGCTATTGTCATGGGAGCGGTGGAAACTTTTTGCAAGGATTGTATTTTCTTATTGTTGTACAATGTCCCACAATTATTTTAGTAACTGCAGTGTGTAGTCAGAAGGTTTAGGTGGAAAAATGCTAGCAAGTAGAACCGTATTCACCAGTTCTACTAGTGGTTGTACCACTTCAGCAGATCTTGTTAGCATGGCTCTTGCATTGGCCTGTGGACCAGTGCTTTGTGCAGAGGATCAGGAGGCTAATTATGAGGAAGAGTTAATAGCTTCTCATTGTAAGGTTCCAAAACAATTAGTACTATGCAATATATAAAACCTTGCTGATTGTATCCAAAATTGAGGTTGCATTGCCTTTCGGCTTTGTGCTAAACCAAGCTTTACACTGACATTGTGCAATCCAGCAATTTATGTGTCTACATGTATGTGGCTCAAGATCATTGTGCCACATCGGTGCATCATAACTATAATCTGTTTGGTTGATTACTACATGGTGTATTTCTAACTAACCACATACATAATTTATTGTCAATGGTGAGACCTACCGGTAGTCAGTTGTACCTGCAGCCAAAAATCCTTTGTACGAGTTCTTCCAAATATGAATTTACATCCTAGTTAATGCACAAGCTGTATAATAATTACTTAGCAGCACTGCTTCAAAATAATTTTAGTTCTGTCATTCATATGATACATGATGTCATTGATAATTAGCATTACTTTATTAGCTGCAAGATGATGTACTTACTGGTCATCAGTTGGGGCTGTACACTTAATCACACATACTGATTTGACTGCCGTATGGCCTAAACGTACTGGGGCAGCTCCCCTCCCCCCAAATTTCATTGAATCGGACCCCATGTATGCGTACAGTCTGGGATTCTATCTTTCACCTCTGAGTGCTTACCCAAGTCTAACAAACATCACAGCAAAAAAGGTCCGCTTATCAAGAAATTATTCAACACCTATATACAGATTGTTTACTGTATATCAAGGATGTGGTTGTTCAATCCTTTTTTTTTTTGCTGTGATGTACTTTTGAAAAATAACATGGAATTTATTGCATCAAATGTATTCACTATTGATGCAAATTAAACGTTGCAATATACTTTTATTGGAACAAATTCTCTGTGGAGGATACTTGTGGGAGATTGTGTGGACATCAACCTAATGGTGTATTGGCAACTTTACCCACTTTCCTGGTAGTGGAAATAGGATACATGCATCCCTTCATGTGCCATCAATCATTAAAATGTTGTTTGGTTACCTAGCAACATGTTATGATAGCCATAAAAACTCATACCACCTAAATGAGGCTTATACCTGGACCCTGAGTACTAGTTTAGCTATGTTATGATATGGGTACCTTATGAAAGGGATTCTAAAGGTTATCAGCCTATGGAAAGTTTGGTCATTCCACAATTGGTGCTGTGAAGCGCCTGCAATACAGTAGTATTGCTATAGCTCTCTCCATCTTCGCATCCTCCTATTCTCGATTGAAATTAGTGCTCCTCTCTCTCTCTCCCTCCCCCTTTCTCTCATATACATAAATACATGCATGTACCTCTGAATATTCTTACAACACTGTCATACATCAAACGAACTAGAATACTTAAACGCCATGGGGCTGATCCGCCTGAGCATAGCTCTGAGCTGCCTTCCTGGTCCAACTTCAACAAACCTTGCATCCGGATGCTCTACAAGCATTTTGCCAATACTCAGGTTCCACAGTACTGGGTGCGTGACCTGCCTGCACAGGTTGCGCTCAATCTCGTCGAGACTTTTGTACTGCCTTCCCGTAACGTTAGAGTACACGGGAATGCGAGGCATGGCAACCTTCACTTTGGCCAAGGCGTCCCTCAATAGCTGAACGGCAGGGCCCATTAGGGGGGAGTGGAAGGCACCGCTTACTGCTACTTCCTTCAGAGCAACGTCGTGGTTGGATTCTAATTTGCCTCGGACGAACTGCAGTGACGACAAAGTACCGGCCAGGACGAATCCCTTGGGAAAAATGTAGTTTGCGATGCAGATGGTTCCATGCCCCTCCCTCTCGGCTCCACTGCACAACTGCTGGAGGGCGTCTTCTTGCATCCCAATGACGGAAAGCATACCACCGGGGTACTCTTTGCACGCAAGTTGCATTGCCTTTGCACGTGCGTTTACAACATGCAGGCCTGCAAAAAAAAACATATATGTGTGAGCAACATGCAGATATGAAGGTGCAATGTACGCTTGCCTTCTTCCAATGTCAAAGACCCGGCAAAAATCAAGGCACTCAGCTCGCCGACACTAAAACCAGCTGCAGCTTTACAACCAGCAATTATCTGCACGCGAATGGAGATAGACTGACTTCAATGGGCTATTCCATTATTTAACCGTACACCCCTACAGATGACAATAATTGCAAACGTACCCCCCCGGGACAATATATAAAAGCACCCCTGGACACGCTTATATTATATCTACACCTCCCCGGGACAGACTTGTAAATGCCCCCTGGACAAGCTTCTGTTTTGTTCCACCCCCCTGGACAAGCTTCTATGTAGTTCCCCTCCCCCCTGGACAAGCTTCTATTATACCTTCTAACCCCCCGGGACAGGCATTTAAATGACCACCCCCGAGACATCTTCCATATACCCCCCTGGACACCATTTATTGTCATCTGTAGGGGTGTATTATTAAATAATGGAATAGCCCAATGCTGCCTCTATATAACGCACTTCGTAGTAGTAACCTCTGGAGACTTCGTCTTGAGCTGCTCGACAGCAGCAAGAGAAGCTAGCACCACCGTTGGCTGGCAGTAAATGGTTTCATCGAGTCTTGCTTGGGGTCCATTCAAGCACAATGAGCGCGCATCAAAACCGAGCACGGCCGATGCGACGTTGTACATATTCTGTACTTCAGGTAGGTGGCTCACTTGTTTGGTCATACCTACATACTGACTCCCTTGTCCTGGGAAGAGAAATAAATAACCACCGCATCTCGACGTGCTTGCGCAAAATGCACGACGAACTATCAGCTGCAACGGGCTTAACATTTTGATTCTATTTATTCGCACCGGTAATTTCACATTTGCAGAGCTGTATATACGCTTCTAATAAGAAGCCTGGGGGGTATATGGCTCGATATGACGAAGACTTGCACGAAAATGAATTCTTCCGGACTTTAGTCAGTAAGCACACTACAATTTTCAACGAAGCTGCAGAAAAAAAACTGCTCGTGAGTGCTCATGCTTGTGCCGTAGTACAAACACGCTCATCAGTACGGCATACTTTTTACAGATTTGTGTGCCAAGGCGCGACATTATTTCACGCCTGAAATTATCACAGAACGATTTTGAAAATCACATTCTACGGCCGCAAGAAGCAGACCATAAGTACACTTCGCTCAATGAAAAGGTGGGACTTACATGTATTTCAACATCAATGATTGGTTGAAATACATGTAATACGCGTAACAGAGGGGCAGCGTTTTGTGTCAGTTATTTTGATAGCCATTAGGGTCAAATTGCTTTTGCAAACTTTCCTTTCATTGACGATCAGGAGAATATTTCAAAACTGCTTTCCCTACAGTGTGCGGAAATACACGAAGATGTGATAGTTACTGGTCCTGGGTATAAAGAAATTCGCAAGGTACGTGGAAACGTGACTTTTAAACGTGGTGATGAGCAGTCTTTACCAAAGGTGAAGATACTATTTGAGGAGTGCTTCTTTAATCCAAATGACGAGAGCTATCAAGTTCTGTGTTTGGACCAACCCCTTGAAGGAGGTGAGTAGACCAACCCTTTGGAGGGATGGTTAGTAGACCAGCCCATTGGAGGGATGGTTAGTAGACCAGCCCATTGGAAGGATGGTTAGTAGACCAGCCCATTGGAGGGATGGTTAGTAGACCAGCCCATTGGAGGGATGGTTAGTAGACCAGCCCATTGGAGGGATGGTTAGTAGACCAGCCCATTGGAAGGATGGTTAGTAGACCAGCCCATTGGAGGGATGGTTAGTAAACCAGCCCATTGGAGGGATGGTTAGTAGACCAGCCCATTGGAAGGATGGTTAGTAGACCAGCCCATTGGAGGGATGGTTAGTAAACCAGTCCATTGGAGGGATGGTTAGTAGACCAGCCCATTGGAGGGATGGTTAGTAGACCAGCCCATTGGAAGGATGGTTAGTAGACCAGCCCATTGGAGGGATGGTTAGTAGACGAGTCCATTGGAAGGATGGTTAGTAGACCAGCCCATTGGAAGGATGGTTAGTAGACCAGCCCATTGGAGGGATGGTTAGTAGACCAGCCCATTGGAGGGATGGTTAGTAAACCAGCCCATTGGAGGGATGGCTAGTAGACCAGCCCGTTGGAAGGATGGTTAGTAGACCAGCCCATAGGAGGGATGGTTAGTAAACCAGCCCATTGGAGGGATGGTTAGTAGACAAGCCCATTGGAGGGATGGTTAGTAGACCAGCCAATTGGAAGGATGGTTAGTAGACCAGCCCATTGGAGGGATGGTTAGTGGACTAGCCCATTGGAGGGATGGTTAGTAGACCAGTCCATTGGAGGGATAGTTAGTAGACCAGCCCATTGGAGGGATGGTTAGTACACCAGCCCATTGGAGGGATGGTTAGTGGACTAGCCCATTGGAAGGATGGTTAGTAGACCAGTCCGTTGGAAGGATGGTTAGTAGACCAGCCCATAGGAGGGATGGTTAGTAAACCAGCCCATTGGAGGGATGGTTAGTAGACAAGCCCATTGGAGGGATGGTTAGTAGACCAGCCAATTGGAAGGATGGTTAGTAGGCCAGCCCATTGGAGGGATGGTTAGTGGACTAGCCCATTGGAGGGATGGTTAGTAGACCAGTCCATTGGAGGGATAGTTAGTAGACCAGCCCATTGGAGGGATGGTTAGTACACCAGCCCATTGGAGGGATGGTTAGTGGACTAGCCCATTGGAAGGATGGTTAGTAGACCAGTCCGTTGGAGGGATAGTTAGTAGACCACCCCATTGGAGGGATGGTTAGTACACCAGCCCATTGGAGGGATGGTTAGTAAACCAGTTCATAGGAGGGATGGTTAGTAGACTGACCCATTGGAGGGATGGTTAATAGACCAGTCCTTTGGAGGGATGGTTAGTAAACCAGTCCATAGGAGGGATGGTTAGTAGACCAACCCATTGGGGGGATGGTTAATAGACCAGTCCATTGGAGGGATGGTTAGTAGACCAGCCTATTGGACGGATGGTTAGTACACCAGTCCATTGGAGGGATGGTTAGTACACCAGCCCATTGGAGGAATAGTTAATAGACCAGTCCATTGGAGGGATGGTTTGTAGACCAGCCCATTGGAGGGATAGTTTGTAAACCAGTCTATTGGAGGGGTAGTTAGTAGACCAGCCCATTGGAGGGATGGTTAGTAAACCAGCCCATTGGAGGGATGGTTAGTAAACCAGTCCATAGGAGGGATGGTTAGTAGACCAGCCCATTGGAGGGCTGGTTAATAGACCAGTCCATTGGAGGGATGGTTTGTAGACCAGCCCATTGGAGGGATGGTTAGTAGACCAGTCCATTGGACGGATGGTTAGTACACCAGTCCATTGGAGGGATGGTTAGTAGACCAGCCCATTGGAGGGATAGTTAATAGACCAGTCCATTGGAGGGATGGTTAGTAGACCAGTCCATTGGAGGGATAGTTAGTAAACCAGCCCATTGGAGGGATGGTTAGTGGACCAACCCATTGGTGGGATGGTTAGTAAACCAGTTCATTGGAGGGATGTTTAGTAAACCAGTCCATTGGAGGGATGGTTAGTAGACCAGTCCATTGGACGGATGGTTAGTAGACCAACCCATTGGAGGGATGGTTAGTAGACCAACCCATTGGAGGGATGGTTAATAGACCAGCCCATTGGAGGATGGTTAGTAAACCAGCCCATTGGAGGGATGGTTAGTAGACCAGTCAATTGGAGGGATGGTTAGTAGACCAGTCCATTGGAGGGATGGTTAGTAAACCAGCCCATTGGAGGGATGTTAGTAGACCAGTCCATTGGAGGGATGGTTAGTAGACCAGCCCGTTGGAGGGATGGTTAGTAGACCAGTCCATTGGAGGGATGGTTAGTAGACTAGTCCATTGAAGGGATGGTTAGTAGACCAGCCCATTGAAGGGATGGTTAGTGGACCAGTGCATTGGAGGGATGGTTAGTAGACCAGCCCATTGGAGGAATGGTTAGTAGACCAGTCCATAGGAGGGATGGTTAATAGACCAGCCCATTGGATGGTTAGTAGATCAACCCATTGGAGGGATGGTTAGTAGACCTGCCTTTTGCAAATTCACTTAATCGGAGGTTTTATACCTTAATGTTATTTTGTGGGACTAAATGTCAAATATATATATATATATGGGACAGTGTCCAGCAGAATCACCCTTCTGGCTAGTTTTTCAAGTTTTCAAATTTTTTGATTTTCCTTGAACACCCATGAGCTTCTGTTAAATGGTCCTTACGCATCCTAAATCGGACTATCCATCACAAAGTTATTAGGCACTGAATTTATAATTAGCCATACATTTCAATGCGAGCGTTACTTTTCTTTTGCTTGTTCTGGAAATTTTGAAAAAGTACCATAAGGGTGATTTAGCTGGACACTGTCCCATATATATTACCTATATCTCACTGAAGTGTGTAGGTCGAACACAGCCCCTGTCCAAATTAATTGAGGCAAGTCTTTGGAAAGGTGCAAGAGGCAACTAAGTTATATGATGTACAGACATTTCGGGGTTCCTTGGGAATTTGTTGTAATATTTCATATACTGTAGGTGTATAACCACTTAGTACTTATCTACTTAAGGTTGCATATGTCTGGAGATAAATTGTATGCGTCATTTGCCTCTGTATGTTTAGTCATGTGCGATGATGTTGCTGTGGTATCACTGGAGACACTGGATGATTGCTGCAGATTCCTCTGGAGTGCACCAGGTGTGGGACAAATTTATTTGGAGTGCCAGCATTTTAAATTGTTTTGTAGCATGCAATTGTCTATCGTACAGAGATTAGGGTTGGTTAGTTACATAAATGTTGCCATGTTATGATGTATATGCATCCTGTTATAGCTTAAGTAATGGCTAAATTTATTGATCTGAGTCCTGATTTTAATTTTGGTATCAATACCAGAACATGTTAGCGAGCAGGAGAAGAGGGTACATGTGCATAATAACTCCTCTAATGAACATTTTAGGAAGTGACAAGGCGAGGAAGTCAATTGACCATTCTTTGAATCTGTTTACAAGCAACTTTACAAGCAACGAGCTTTTGCTGATTGTGGTACAGACAATTTTGAACTCTCTCCCTAAGTCTTAGCCCACTACCCTTTCAGGATAGGATGTCAGATATCTACACCCAGGCAGTCCAGGAAGTTTGGAAACTGCCAAGTGTTGTGAGTTGATGTACATGTAGTATAGATTTAGTTTTCAGCAAGCCACCTTTTAATTTTGTGTCTAGAGAAAGGTCCAATCCACATCATACAGAAGCAGCTATAAGCTTGCCATCGAGGTGAGACCTTGGGCAGCAGCACTGCAAAGATGCAGGAGTCTCTCAGCTTTGAAAACTGTTCATTTTTTTTGTTACTTCTCCATTTGCAGACATACATTATGGCTAACCTCCATCAGGAAGTGTTCAAAGAATTATGCTTCTACCTTTCCACTTTGGTTTGTCATTTAATAAGTAAATTATTTGTTGGTTGGAATTATTATTTGTTAAGCAAACATTAGACTATGGAAATGCCTTAGCAATGGTTCTGATTAGGGTGATGTTGAGGCTCCCATAAATTATTTACAAAGAGTATCAAGGTGGAGGGAGTTAGAAAACCTTTCCTTGGGTGACAGCCACTGTAACCCGGCAGATATCCTGATGCTTAAATTGTATGTGTGTAAGCAGGCAGCCCGTAGTGCATCTATGACGAGTTTTTAAAAATGTAAGTCAGCAACAGCTGCCAGGGCTACTTGCGCTGAGGAAGCACAAGCAAATGGACTCACCAATTTTGTTGAAAACATATTTTTTCACTATCGCAGTCAGCAATCACGTGCTTCATGGCTCATCCGTTTCCCTTCTTGATCCTGCTATTTGCTCTGAGTGCTTGGTCAATGAAGTAACCTCTTGCCTCTATACTTACTGTTGATCACGCATTTGTGGGAACAATGCCTGTTATAACGCTTTTGGGACTGTGTCCATCATAATCACCCTGGGTAGTTTATCAAATTTAAAATTTAAAATTTAAAAAAAAGAACTCTGTGAACTGCTAAGTTCCT
This sequence comes from Eunapius fragilis, assembly GCA_963681505.1. Lineage (NCBI taxonomy): Eukaryota > Metazoa > Porifera > Demospongiae > Spongillida > Spongillidae > Eunapius > Eunapius fragilis. The sequence goes on from OY811984.1 coordinate 4,344,051, forward strand.
TAGGGCACAGAATTTTTAATTAGCCATACATTTTCTTTTGCTTGTCCTGGAAATTTTGGAAGAGTATCACAAGGTGCTGGATACTGTCTTATGATTGTTTTTAGGGTTGGGTGAAGAGATGCAGTTATTTAATCAATGTACTTTGTGTATTGCATTTAACAGGATGAAGCATTTAACAAGATCACGAGGAACTATTCAGATATTTCTCCTGAATGTCTAGGAATAAAACCTCAGTACAGGTACTATTGAGTGTGACTGTGCCCTGTGTGTACATATGTGTGATTCCTAATCAAGGATCAACATTGAAAAAGCTAAAGTGGCATTGTCAGAGCTGAACCAAGTATGTACCAAAGTAAATTTGAATGCATGAGCCAGGGAAATAATTCAGTGCATATTAAAGCTGTCACCCTCTGTGGGTGGAACCTACCAGGGAGGGGTAGGGGGGTGGGGTTGTTTACTATGCCAACCCTGCATGGGGAGTGAATAAAATTCATTAGAGATGATAGTTTGAAGATTTTTCTTTCTTTACAAAGCAACCAAGTGCTAATTAAATTCATAGCCCACACATTTATCACCTGGAATGCGCCACGCTATAGCATGGCGCAAGGGGGAAACACTGCGATCCCCCTTCTCCCCATCTCATTCCCCCTTATCCACCCTTTCCCCAACCATTCCCTCCTCCCCCCATCCTTTCCCACCCCTTCCTTATCCTTATCATCTGTGGTTTCTTTAAATTTTAATTTATATACCTTACATCATTAAATGTATATCCCGACAAAACCCCCCCCCCCCCCCCCTCTCAGCGTGTTTTTAGTACTATATAAGCAGGCAACATGGCATAATAGCTCAGGCGTTATAGCAATGGCAACGAGGTCAAGCAAAGTAGAGATTTCAACTGTACGTAAAAAACGCAAAGGATGTCATAAAATAGGGTACTGTTCATCGTGGAAAGAAGACTATCCCTGGCTAGTTCCAACTGAAGATGCAGCTGGCATCGTGACAGGACTTCTGTGTGAAATATGCAAAAGCCAGGAGAGCAGCAGTTCTGGTATCTGGACAACTGTACCATGCACGTCCCTCCGCAAGGATTGCATTAAAGGTGCATCTTTCAGCAGCTTCTAAAATTGCTGTGACTCAAAGCACAGAAGGACCGCTGGTTCATAGTGAAGCACTCATAGGTGCATTGAAGATTGTCTACATTGCTATCACAACTAAATATCCTTCGTCAATTTGGTGAAGAGTCTTGGATGCTCATACTTAAATGATCTTCTATAGGGAGAAATGCCACTTACACCAGTAAAAGGAGTTTTTGCAGTGCCTTTCATAGAAAGTGAGAAATTGGATAACTTAAAGTGCAGTCCATTCTTTTCCCAAATGACAGATGAATCAACTGACATATCTGTATTGAAGCAGCTAGTTATTGTAGCGAAATACATCCTTCCATCCGGGAAAATTGAAACATCATTTCTTCATATAGGTGACATTGCTGATGGTACAGTGGAAACTATTGAGGTGCTATAGTTACTTTTATGGAGACAAATGGACTTGACATCAACAAGCTGCGCTCATTTGGAAGTGATGGCTGTGCAGTTATGGTAGGAAGGGTGAGTGGAGTAGCATCGCGACTGAAGGTGCGTCAGCCACGTCTTGTGTCAGTCCATTGCATCAATCATAGATGTGCAGCTCATGCAGCTGACAACATACCATATTTGAAAAGGTTCAAAGAAACTGTGCAGTCATTGTTTCTGTTCTATCATAATAGTGCAGTTAGGATGGCAGGACTTCATGCTATTCAGGAAATTCTGAATGATCCTATAACCAAGCTTAAGCAAGCAAAAGATGTCCGATGGCTATCGTATGATGCTGCAATAGGGTCCATACTTAGAACACTTCCATCAATCATTGTCAGTTTAGAGCGTGAAGGTACAGAACAACGTGAGCCAACAGCAGTAGGCCTAGCTAAATTTGTAAAAACATATTGCTTTGTTGCTTGCTGTCATTTTCTTCATCAAATTTTGCAGCCATCTTAGCTTAATATTCCAAAGAGAGGATGTTGACTTGTCCCTAATACGGCCAGGGTTGCAGTTTACTTTACACCAAATATCTGCATTACGTGATGCTGCTGTTATTGGTGAAGTGGATGCATTCATTCAGCATGAACTTAAAGATCATACCATCAAGGTGTCTGCCACTGATAGAACTTCTTTTACTGAAATGATGCAGACAAAGTTTGTGGATGCTGTAATTGAGCAGCTTGAAAGCTACTTTCCTGAGTGTGATGAAATAGATGCTTTTGGATTGTTTGACCCGAACAAAATTCCAGATAAAAGTATTGACCCAGCATTGCAGTCATGGGGAAATGATAGGTTGGCCATCTTGGAGTCCAAATACAGTCAGAATGAAAATCCTGATATTGATGCCACTGCAGCAAGATTAGAGTGGGAAAAATTGAAAACAACAATGTTTGAAGCCTATCGGGGGACCACTCTGAGAAAGTTCCTACAAGATCTGGCATTTAACAATACTCTCAAAGATCTCTTCCCTCAACTATCAAGGCTTGCATCAATTGCACTAATCATTCCAGTTAGCACAGCTGAGTGTGAAAGATGCTTTTCATCTATGAACCGAATAAAAACTGATCTTAGAAATAGATTAAACACCTCCACTCTATGCCAAATAATGAGAATTGTTTTAGAAGGTGGAGAACTAGAGAACTTTGATTTTGTAAAAGCTGCTGAGATTTGGAGTGAGATGCGCCATCGTAGAATTAGTATTTAGCTTGTACATGTACTTGCTTTTACATGCATACCACAAGTGTAATCTTTTTTGCCCATAAACCAATCTTTATCACCTACCTACCCAGTTTACTTAACACCTAGTAATCACCTTTATTCATAAGCGTGGCTCTATTGCTCTGGGGGAAACACTGGGATGGGGTAGGGGAAGGGGTGGGCAGCCAGCTCATCAGTGCTGCTGTGAGATGCTCCATTTCGTTGCAGTTCTGCACTCCCCTTGAGAAGCTCTGCTGCTTCAGGCGGACCATTGGTGTCCTCACCACTCTACTGGGGACCTCAAGTGATGGTATGCACCTCAGCGAGCTTTACTGGATTGTGTAAATTTTCACTGATGGTTTGCAGTCATGACAGCAGATGACCTTCTGCCTATACTGGTGTACCTGGTTATCACGTCAAATATTCCCAATTGGTTGGTTTGCATACTGTGTACACATTGTCTCTTGATCGTTGGTTGGCCATTCTCGTTTGTCTGCAGGAATGCAAACATTTTTTACACCAGCAAGTTTCACTTCTCAGATGTTAACCAAGATGAATTTGTGTATGTAATTATTATTATTATGTTTTATACGTATTTTTCTGTGAGATGAATTGTGGTTGTGTGTATTTCTTAGCCAACATATCAGCCTGGTAGGTTGTTCAATTCTTGATTCTCCAGTTCTAATAATACATTTACAGTGAGAACAAACGTAGATAATGCATTTCTATTTGCTGCTTGACTTCCCTTGTATGAAAGGAAAATACCCATTCATTGCTTTAATCTAAATGATCTTCAAATCCTTTATTGCAAGTAGTGCACGAATAAATATCACACACTACTACTGTGCTTCCGATATATGGCTCATGCATGTGTTATACTCCTCAAGCACACATATTTGCAATCCTGTAACATGCAAATTTTTTTTTCCAGCTACTGTCTGGCCTCATTTGAAGCTGCAGTGGAGTATGTACGCACTGATGTTACAAAGGTAGGATCAGCAGCAGTAGGGACTTAGTAATATGAGTGTTTTCATCTTAGAATATGAACAGCTCATCGCTGGTGTCCAGCCTGACCCGGCAAAGTTCAGCTGGTGACAGTGGGGAAAATGCTGTCAGTTTGTATTTTAAGGTATGGTCAACAGAAGAGGGCTTTGGTTATTGATATGCTGCTTCAGTACATACAGTTCGGCAAGCTAGATGAAATAAAAGAACTGCTTGACCAAGAAGGTGTAGAGTCAGCTGCTGATGCCTTTTGCCATCCACTTTGTTCGTGTGAAAAGTGCACTAGCCTCGTGGAGAAGTAAGCGTTATGCACTCAAATGTGCTGTTAGTGGTGTGTAGCATAGGTGTGGTGAAGGCATAATGGGCAGGCATTGTGTGAAGGCATAATGGTGTGTCCTATAGACTGGCATGTGTGTGGAGGCATAATGGTGTGTCGTATTGTACAATTGTGCCACCCAAATTGTCTAGTTTGAAGCACCAGTTTGTCCCTATGGAAATACACCAAATTTGTACATTTGTGTACCCAGAACTCTGCGGTTTAGAATTAATGAACTGTTGAATATTTCAGTGACCTTAGTCCATTCGGTTGGGCATAACTTTGGCCCTGCATCATTAATATCAATGTCAATTAGATCAGAACATAGTTACTATGCAGGGACACAATTTAAAATTTATATACAGTGAATTATAAAATATAATTATATATATATTTCAAAATAAACCAAATTTTCACCATAGGTAGTTACTAATATCCACAACATATCCCTGCAATTATCTAACCGGGTGAGCTATAACCTGGACTGTGATACCATTTTTCTCTAATGCAGTTTACACAGTAATTGGTGTGTCATAACATATATTGTTTGTACTTGTGGTGAAGTTATGACACACCAATTACTGTGATTACAAGCACTGCATCATAGTTTGGATTTACAATATATTTACTACTGATCAAAGGTGGTGCAAATGTGTTAGTAAATATGTTATATGTGACATCAACACTGTAGCTTTCATTTACTGTAGCGGAAATGTCACATATACCACATGTACATACATATTTGCATCATAACTTTCATGCAGTGAAGGGAGGACAAAAAAATGGCTGCCAGCTCTTTGAAGAGATGTACCAGTACAGGTTATAGCTCACCCAGTTAGATAATTGCAGAGGTATGAGTGGCTAATATTTTTGGCTACATAGGATCTCATTTTTAATACCATTTTTGTGTATCCACATAGCAACTATGCTCTGATCTAATTGACAGTGATATAAATGATGCAAGTCCAAAGTTATGCCCAACCAAATGGACTAAGGTAATTCTAAAACCACAAATGTACAACAATTTGGTGGTGAAAAGGGACCTAGCAAATTTTTCCAGGAAGGAGCATCAAAGTAGACATGTGCAATTAAAATGTATGCGTAATTAAAAATTCAGGCCACTGATGTACAGACTAATTTCCAGCGTGTAAGAAGGAAGTTGTAGAGGACATAGGTGTCTCTTTGAATATGAAATAATTTGAAAACTGCGCAGGTCCCTTTTTACTGCCTCGATCCCATATATAATACAAGATATAAAAAACATTCTCTCTGAGAAAGTTGGTGGTATATTGGATTTGAAGGCAATGGTGGTGTAAAAAGGAAGGGAACAATGGATCAACAATGATAAGAAAAATTTGAAGTCCTATATTTAGCAACGTAAAATGTATGTGCTATACAAATGTGCTAAATATAGGACTTTAAAATTTTTCGTATCGCATTGATCCCTTGTTCCCTTCCTTTTTACACCACCATTGCCGTCAAATCCAATATACCACCAACTTTCTCAGAGAGAATGTTTTTTATATCTTGTTTCCTTGTATGATATATTGTATCGCCGCCTCTTAGTAGCTCACACCACATCAGAATTCTGCTCATTTTGCGCCTCTTAGAATCTCGGTTCAATTCAAGATCTGCTCTGTAGCTGTGAGCAGATGCCCGCTTTTGTTCAGGATCAGCATTGTACCGAACTCAGGGGGACTCTAACTCATCGTCTCGATTTTGGAGGTATTCCTCTCGTCGTTTAGCTCTCCTCTTTTGTTGACATGGAGGCAACTTTGTTAGCCAAAAGTGGTGAACAAAATTGTGATAAAAATGGTTTTCCCACCTGTTCCTTAAAAAATTCTAATTATACGTGAAATGTTGCCATGGGAACGCTTTACTCTTTATTACATAATGATTACATATTTCAGTTTAATGCTTTATTTATATATCTGATACATGGAGATGTTCTTCTAGGAAATTCTAAAGTCATTGGTATAATTTGCGCTCTTTAAAACCATTCCTATCCCAAGTTATACTCTCCCGAGATGAAGACGACGTCAGAGGAGAATTGGTCTGAGAACGAGAACAGCATGCACTATTCTCTTCTCTTAAAGCAAACAATCTGAAGACTTAAATAAAACATAAAAATGACCGTCTTTGCCTTCTGGTTTGATGGCAACAAAGAAATAGACTATCTGTTTCACGGTATGCGAGTTATACGCGGGTTGCATTTTTGTAATGATTTCATGATACAGCACAAATCCTATATCAGAACCTACTAACGTAGGTTCTGATATAGGAAATGGTGCATCAGTACTAGACAGTGATATTTGGGTGGCTAAATTGTGTACGGAATGACCCAATGGTAAGTCCTATATACAGGCATGTGTGAAGGCATAATGGTGTGTTCTGTAGACTGGTATATGTGTGTTGAGGCATAAATGACTTGGAGGATTAAAAGAGGGATTCCTTTGTCCTAAAAAAAATTTATTTTTTTATAGACGTTTAAATGACACAAATCGTGTTACTGTCAATACCCGAGATGCAGATGGTCAGACTGGCCTTCATCATGCCGCCAAATATGGTAGGCACATCTGTAATTGAACCTGCTCCACAAAGTTAGATTCATCTGGTGTATAACATCGTAGGACTATTTCCAGTGGCATGGGGAGTCAAGTTATCCCCTCCACCCATCAGATATGCTTGTGCATTTCTGTACTTTCTATGGACATAAAACTTGAGTTTGAGCCTGTGTATTGTATTGCATGTGTAGGGCTTTAGGTAAGACACCGAGGGCACAGGCTGGTTATTGTAGTTACCTTGGTTGTTAAAGAATGATCATGTGATTGTAACAAAACCATGCTTCTCTTCTACCTTGATGTTTGGTGGCCCAAGGGCTGAAGAACATTGTTCATTATCTGATGGAGATGGGCGCTAGTGTCACTGCTACAGACCATCATAGCAGCACTCCAGTTCATTTGGCCTGTCAGAAGGGACACCAGAGCTGTTTGGTAAGTATATATATAATGCTTGTGCACAGGGGAGAGAGGTAACCTTGTGGGTGGCAGTGTGCATAGGGGAGGGAGGTAGCCTTGTGGTGGTAGTGTGCATAGGGGAGGGAGGGAGGTAACCTTGTGGGTGCCAGTGTACATAGGGGAGGTAGGTAGCCTTGTGGGTGGTAGTGTGCATAGGGCAGGGAGGTAACCTTGTGGGTGGCAGTGTGCATAGGGAACCTTGTGGGTGGTAGTGCACAGGTAACCATCTTTGTCAAGCCACTTAATTGAACTACATGTTATATAGTCCTGTGCAGTTTTAATTTTGAGATATTATTAGACAAGGTTTTTAAAATCTAAAAGCCATTCTTTGATTGTTGTTGGTTTGTATGCTGTTTGAATATTGTTGGCACTTTTATGTAAATAAGTACTTGTATCTACATATTAAACATTTGTGGAATTAAATTAAATATATGGGGTCGAGGCAGCGAAAAGGGACCTAGCGCATATTTTTTCAAGTTTTCAAATTATTTCATATTCAAAGAGACACCTATGTTCTCTACAACTTCTTTCTTACGCACTGGAAATTAGCCTATCCATCATGGAGTTACAGTGGCCTGAATTTTAATTATTATTGCACGCGTCAACTTTGATACTCCTTCCTGGAAATTTTTATTATATGCGCTAGGTCCCTTTTCACTACCCATATCTTTATTGTTTGGATTTTGCTGTTATTGCATACTGAAAGTGAAGGTCTCCTTCAGTGGATGCATGCATATGCAGTACTTGATGTATTTTTCCAAACAGCTCCTCCTCTTAGCAGATTCAACTGAACCAATCCTAAATGCCAAAGATGAGTCAGGAAACACTCCACTCCATTTGGCTTGCTCCAATGGCCACGAGGAAGTAAGTCTTGTGGTCATAGCTTTGTGATTTCCTGTGATGGAATTGTCTCCACACTTTTGTTGCGTTTGCTAGTGTGCAAAGGCTTTGCTATTTCAGAGGTCACCATGTCAGATAGATGCAGCAAACATATATGGCGACACCCCATTGCATAACGCAGCAAGATGGGGTTATGGTAAGTCTGTTGTGGCTGTACACAGCAGTTCAGTAGCCTGAAGGCGGGAACAACGGACCCCCGTCTGCGGACTGGATATGAGCAATTTTACGGGACCATTCACTGTAAAATTTGTCTTCACATGTATCCAGTCCACACTCGTGGACCGTATTCAGGGTGCTGGATTGTTGTGATAAATACAATTGAACAGAATGCTAGTTGATAGCTATGTAGTTAAGAGAGCTGCAATTTCAAGTGCAGCACATCCCTCATGAGAGCTCATGAATGCATGCAAAATATGATGTGTACATACACCCTGTACACATGTCACATGCTTTGAACATCTCGGTCATTATGCCTATTGTGGGTGGTTTTGCATGTACATCTATATACTATTACTTCAGGCACCCCACCTCATTATAAATCCTTTTGGAATGAAGGAACGTGAGTGACCTTTTGTCGTAAGAAAATTTTTTTGCAAACCGCCACATTACCAGTAGTGTTGAATATGTTATATTAATCCATGAGCATTTTGGAAACCTAGTTAGAAGTTTGTTGAAGGAACTAGACCTTACCTATTTCAGCCAGAGCTAAAAATGTGCTGTTGGATTTCTGTACAGTAACAAAATGGCATTGATATGAATTTCTGTACACTCAGGTTATAAATGTAACCCCCTCCCCCCATTCCCCTAGGATGATGCCCAAGACATTGGACATTAAGAAGTGTGTTTTTAGCCCTCATTAAAATGTTTGACCTTTCGTTGTAATTGTAGCACTAACTGTGTTTGCTAATATTGCATTATATTTTGACCTGGTTATAAGACAGCTACAGATTTAATGCACCATTAGTTTTATGAACACCACAGTAGTCAAGGATGGCATCACACTTAATCACAGGCTTCTGCAGATTTGATGGCTATGGGTCACATTTTTAGTAGCCATGTACATCTGCACAATAGTGCAGTACCAATGCCACATAAACCTCCTTTCTCATTTTTGTAGCTTCCATTGTGGCAGTCCTGCTTGAACATGGGGCCTCTGTGAATATCATCAACAAAAGTGGGGAAGCCCCTTTGAACTGTGCTCAGAGCAGAAAGGTAGCCATTGATGCCAGGAGGGGGAAAATGGCATCCTGTTGCTTTTGCTTTTGTTAAAGGTGCAGGAACTTCTGGCAAGAAGGGACATACCAAGAGGGGCTTCAGTGTCGGCTAAGTCTGCAGATGCGCAGAAGGTTAGGATCCAGACAAGGCCAAAGGTCGTGTACAAGTTTCTCTATAAATTTTCGACTGTCATAAGAAATGCATGGCATGTGCTAGTGAAGTAATGTCCAATTAAGAGACATGTCTGATAGTGGTGGTGTTGTGGCTTCCCCCCACCTCCTATTCCCACCCCACACACCAGTAGTATCAGGATAGCTCCCACCTCCTATTCCACACCAGCTCCCCCCTCCCCACACTAAAACTTGGCACACACGATTGTGGGCATTGTGCTGTTTTGATCACATACTCTTATTGTCCAGGCACAAAGGAGGCGCTCAAAGGTATCAGACAGTGGAGGGGTGGGGGCTGAAGCAGAGAAACTGGTATGAGGGACTTCTGAGAGTCATTTATGTTCTGCAACAGCAACGTTTGTTACTGTACACACATGCTTTGTAGCAATATTGTATTGCACAATTATGATATCAAGTGAGTTTACTCTTGCTGTGTCATACACATAGTTATAATTCCTAGTACATGTACATGTACCTGTAAGGTGAGCAATCAAACTGGCATTTATTATATAACATCTTTCCATCACTACTTGCCTCCTCCCTCTAATTAGAAATTGCATACCATTTGCACTAATTACATTTTTCCCCTTAAAGTGTAAACTTGAAGTTCAGGGTGGGGTGGATGGGAGTGGAGTGGGGGTAGTGGTGGCTGGATGGGGTAGGGGTAGTGGGGCTGGTGGGGTGGGGGGGGGGGTTGGGGGCCAGCAGGGTAGTAGTGGCTGGATGGGGTAGGGGTTGTGGTGGGTTGGGGCTTGTGGTGGGGTTGGGGCTTGTGGGGTAGGGTTGGGTTGGGGGCTAGCAGGGTCAGTGGTGGCTGGATGGGGTAGTGGTGGGGTTGAAGTTGGGGTTGGGGTTGAATAGCTGTAATCAAAATAGTTTAGGGGGTATCTAACCTTTTGCAGTTGGTTAGAAACTAGTTAATGTACGTTCCAATTGCTTGTTTTTTGGCTTCTGTAAACCTCAGTATAAATACTAAGCAATCTATGTTACATTACGTTGAGATGCAATACATGTTGATACATAAATGTACATACCGTACAACAGTATGGATACATAGTGATCATTTAGATGTCTTTTTGTATGGCTGTTGTTTTGAAACATGTACTTACTCATGCAGACATGGTGTAACACTAGCCTGGAGAGATATAGGCCAGGGCTTGGTCATGTAGACAAATTAGAATGCCTTGTGTATTATACAGTGGTGACTATCGACTCTCAGTCTCCACTGTGATGTTTAAAAAACACAAAGTATATTGTACAGTGTATATCAATGACATGCAATCAAAGGGTGGAAATGAAAAATAAAATAAATGTAACAAAATGAAAAGTCAATTTCACTCAATGAATGAGGCCAGAGGAGAACCATCATATAATTCCAGCCCACTTCTCCATTTGATGCCTGTGACCACAAAGGCTAGCTGCTTGGACCCCCAGTGATCACAGCAGTTGCTATGAACACTGATGCAACATTATGAAAACGAATAGTTGGCTTATTTTCCCCTATGATCGAGATTCTCTACAACCGAGTGGGGACTGTATTATCCAGTGTCAGTGTTACGTAGACATGCTAGATGTTATACACATGTATCTTGGGCTGATGGACCATAGGGAGAGGGTAGTTTCATACCCAGATGTATAAATAGTTTATACGTCTGGTGACATAGGTCAAATTTCGAGTGCAATTAACAAAGCAAAAGACATCATCCTCACCTGCCACACATCATCCTCACCTGCCACACATCACCTCACCTGCCACACATCATCCTCACCTGCCACACATCACCTCACCTGCCACACATCACCCTCACCTGCCACACATCACCCTCACCTGCCACACATCATTCTCACCTGCCACACATCACCCTCACCTGCTACACACCACCCTCACCTACAACACATCACCCTCACCTACCACACATCACCTCACCTGCCACACATCGCCCTCCTCACCTGCCACATATCACCCTCACCTACCACACATCGCCCTCCTCACATGCCACACATCGCCCTCACCTGCCACACATCGCCCTCACCTGCCACACATTACCCTCACCTGCCCAAAGATAATGCTGGTATTTCCATGTGATAGGTTCAATATTTTTAGCACTAGTCACCATTGTTGAATTCATATAGCAAGGGTGTGTGGTTGCGTGGGTGGGCCAAATGATGTCATACTATCATTTATAGGATGCAATTCATTTTAGGTAATTACCCCCAACACTATGGGTGCAATAGAATTTATATATAGTCCCCTGTGTATATGTATGATTATGGGCTTATGTAAGAATTCATAGAGACAAACAAGTCACCATTGATGGAGGGCCTGCAGATGACATGAGTGGGTGGAGATATTACCAGTGGGTAGGTAGAACATCCTGTTTATGATACCTCTTTGTGATAACATTAAGGCACGAGAATTGGCCAATTCGTTATGGTGTTGGTCTGGTTATTAACCACAATACATAACCAGACCGGATAATCTTTGTTCTCTTACTGCTTACTAAATTTCCTCTTTTCTTCTCTCACTCCCACCAACACTTCCTCCCCCACCCATCCCCTCCCACCAACACTTCCTCCCCCACCCATCCCTCATTACTGTGTCTGCCTCCTCCTTCCTCTTCCTACCATGCTTTCCTCATCCTAATAATCACTACCCTCTTCTGCTATGCCTTTTCTGTCCATCTCCAAACTTCTCCTGTCTCTCTCTCTCTCCTCTTCTAAACCCCACCATCTGCACTCCCCTGTCACATTACTCCCTTCCTTACTTTTCTGCCATCCCTTTCAGCTTAAGAAGCTGCTTCGTGCCATTCGGGACAACGACCTCAAACTGGTAATTGCCTTTGTGCACATATGGCTGTCCCTAGCAACCTACAACTACTTTACTGTGTGACAGGTGGAATTTATGTTCACCAAGTCAAATTTGGAGGATGATGCTTTGTCGGGCAAGCCATTGGCTGACATTTCCCACCACCCACTATGCCCCTGTAGCAACTGCTTTCAGGTATTGTATACAGCCACCCATTGGTCTATTACAGTCCTGTTTCCCCCACCCCCCCACCCCAAAACAAGAATGCCTTAATCAACGCTTATGATACTGATGGATTCGCACCTCTTCACCATGCTGCCAAGCAAGGGAATGTAAAAATGGTGGAGTACCTGCTTCGTCATGGTGCAGATGTGATTGCCGCAACCAAGGGTGATGGACTTATTTCACTTCATTTGGCATGCCAATACAATCACAGAGATGTAAGTATGGTTATTGATAACACCTTGGTGATCAGCAGAACATATGGCTGCCCCTTCTGCTTACTGGAGACATGTAAATGTTGGTATGAGAGGTGTAGAACGTTAAGGGGTGAGGAATGCTCACATTAGTTAGTAGAGAGATTTAATGGCACCTACCAGACCCCTGAGCTGCATGTTGTGTATTTAGTGTATTGTGTGTGTTGTGTGTGTGTGTGTGTGTGTGTGTGTGTGTGTGTGTGTGTGTGTGTGTGTGTGTGTGTGTGTGTGTGTGTGTGTGTGTATTGTGTATATATCGATATTGGCATCTGGGAGTCTAACCATAAACACAGCATTGGAGACCTGAGGTACAACAAGTAATGCAGTAGCTTCACCCCACCCTCCCACTCTCATTACCTCAATTTCCATCCCACCCTCTCTTCGCTCTCCTCCTTTCTTCTCCCGCACAGGTTGTTGTTATTCTTCTAGATAATGGATCAGAAGTGAATGCTTGTGATTGCCATGGAAACACACCTTTGCACTTCAGCTGCAGTAATGGTCATGTGGATACAGCTGCAATATTACTCTATGTATGTACACACACAATGCATGCCTACAACACTGAAGAGGATTGTGTGCAAGATTGTAGGGCTGTTTTGAGGGAGAGGGGATGTGGATGATTTTAGGGCTGGTTTGAGGGAGAGGGGATGTGGATGATTTTAGGGCTGTTTTGAGGAAGAGGGGGTGTGGATGATTTTAGGGCTGTTTTGAGGGAGAGGGGATGTGGGTGATTTTAGGGCTGGTTTGAGGGAGAGGGGATGTGGGTGATTTTAGGGCTGGTTTGAGGGAGAGGGGATGTGGATGATTGTATAGTATAGTTTAAATGCTGTCTATATTTACTACTTGTGGATAGCATGGGGCTGACGTAACCAAGGTGAATGACCGGGACGACACTGCCTTGCACCTTGCTGCTCGCTGGAACCAGTCCACACTTGTTAAGGAGTTGCTTCTATTTGGAGCACAGTATTCTGCCATTAACAAGGACCACAAGACTCCTCTTGAGCTGACCAAGGTAAAAACAACATTCATTACACACTGTGTGGTGGTGGTATGCTATTAACACCCTAAGCATCCTGTGTGTGTGGCCTAGCATGTGTGTACTGTCTTTGTGAACACCTTGTGTAATAAGGGATTTCTCTATACTGGTAGATATTGGTCAACTATGCATGTAAACCATCAGTTTGATGATATAGCATGTGTACACCTTGGGTAAGAGAGTGTGGTATGTAAGCAGTTTCTGACACCTCATAAGCTTTGGTGTGGTATGTGAATTTGGTTGCAAAAAGTAAGTGTTGGTCCATGATGTGAATACGAATACACAGACTGCTAAGTGGTATAATGAAGTGCCATTGTGCAGAGTGTAACTTGTGAGAATCTCTATCCTGCTTTCACCTGCCTCCTATTTTAGTGTGCCCTTGTAAAACGCTTTTTTTTTCCCAAGGGGAAAAAAGTAGTGTGCTATTGTGCATGCAAAGTAATACTGTTCATGCAAAGGAGCTGTGTGCTTGTTTAAAATAAAAACGAAAACCAGAGATATGCAGACCAACTACTTATCATTTGCTTAGGATGACCAGGTAAGAGCAGTAATAGAAAAGGCAATGAGAGGAGAGATTGAAGTTGGGTCATACTGCAGAACAGACATTCACAACATTAGAAGAACACCTGAATCAACAAACAGTAAGCAACGCTGTGTGTATTTGTTGTCTTTGATTGTACATTGCAGGTACTCCTAAAATTGTTGCCTTGACTACTGAAAGTGAAAACCAGGATGCAAAAGTGGTTGGAAATGAAGTGCACAGTGCTGACCCTGACAGGCCTATGTAATCACAGCCACACCCCACACCTTAATGTCCTGATCTATGTGTTCTTGTAAAATTACCATCACACCCCTGAGAGTTATCATGATTGTGTTGTTGACAAAAGAAATACTAAAGCATTGTAGTGCAGGCCAGGGAATAAAACTAATTACTGAACACGAATGTAACACACATACTCCGTTGTGTTCAGAGGATAGCAACTTCAGACCGTAACCGTAGGTCCTTTTCAATCACTTCCACCGCTTCCTCAACAGTGTCCACATAAATGAGAAGTGAAGTGTCGAGCGAAGATATACCGATAGCTTTGGAAAGGTTGTCGATGGCTGATTCCCAGTGAGGTCGCCACAGAATTAACTTCTGGGGGATTCCCCTGTGAGACATGCGCGCGGAGGCTACGCTCCAGACGACCAGTATTTCGGTTATCGTGCCAATCGTGCCGCCAAATGCGATGAAGTACTCGCTGTCTCTGATATATAACCAAAACCGATCCAACAAGCTTCTCGCTATTACGTTGTGGCTGTTGTACACGTTCCCAAACAGCGGAGCGTCGGGGTACACCCGGGGGGATAGTATTCCCAGCGCAACACCTGTGGAGTTTCCGCCGTCTATGCAAGACGCACCATTGCCGGTTTCAACGGCACCTTTGGAAGTGGCCTCCATGATGCCAAAATAACCACCGGTAACAAGCCTGAACCCGCGAGACGAGAGACGGCGACCAACTTCCTCCGCTATCTGATAATCGGACGTACCCGGCTGAGTTGCTCTCGACCCAAAAACGGTAACAGACTTAGGTGGTGCCGCGCATCCCATCGCGATGTTGATGTGATGCAGATGCTGCATGTAATGTTCCCTTTCTTGCAGCGCGAGATGCGATGATCGCACAGCGTTGCAGCAAAGACTGTACACATCTTTCTCCGTGAGACCAGCCTCACTGGAAGCCAGCAGGAGCGCGCTCGTGAGGTGGTGTCCCGTGAAAGCTGGATAGGGCGAGCTTACGGTGACCTCCAACCCGCGCTCCAGGCACTCCTTTAGGGTGGTCGAGGAGCGAGACGTGAGCGGCTGGATGTTGATTGGAAATCCCCGAGACGGCAGAAGCAACGGTTCGTCCGCGCAATAGTACAGACCTTGGTCAGGAGCGATGTATTCGGGTCGCGCGGAGCTGCACTTGTCAACTCCATTCGTCGTAAAATGGGTTACGATTTTGAGCCCACCCAGCTCTTTGACCTTTTTATAAATAGATGCATAGCTCGAGCTGGGATAACTGCTTTCTACAGCGACGCCCACTACGTACAAGTGGGCGTCGTCCAACATCTTGAGCGCCTCATCCACGGGAAGCAGGTGCGAGATATACATCATTAGACAGCCCTTGATGCTGAAGTGGTTGTACCCGTCCACCAGGGCGGAACGAAATCCCTGCAACAGTACCTGGATGGGTACGCCGCGCCTTGTGTGCATGTACGGATCAAATAATATTTCCGCAACGTAGACGTTGTCGATGGAAGCACATTTGAGGTATGCATACATCAGTTCGTGGAAGTCTTGTTTCTCACGCAAGACACAGCACGCCTCGGAGCACAGTCTATCCACGGGCTATAGGGCGAGATTACATACTAGATTATTTAGAGTCCGTCGTTAGAAGTATACATAATATAGGCATTCTACTTGCCTCTCCATTTCTACTTCGCCTGTAAGTTTCCGGTGTACCCTTAAGCTGGACTTTATTTCTTTCTCCGATGTGAAACATCTCTTCTGGTTCCAAGGTGCCTTCAATGTGAACGTGGAGTTCTATCTTCGGCACAGCTTCGATGTACGCTTTCAATCTGACTTCAGGCAAAATCGACATATTTGTCAACAAAACCTTGCGAGTAACGCTTATTGCCCGTACATGTATACACAAGTAACACCGTCAAATATATACATCGACAATGTAATGAAAATTATCATCGCACAGGAAATGTTTCAAATTCCCCCGCCGTTATAGCGCAAGCCTGCTTTTAAAGTCCTCCTCCACCGTCTCTAGCACTTCCTCTAAAGAATCGACAAATCTAATGAGCTCCATGTCTGCTGCGCTGATGCATTTGCCCAGCTCTTTAAATTGAGCCTCCCAAGCCGCTCTCCATAGAAAGATCTTTGGCGCCCTTGCACCATATATAGGCCTGACACTTGCTTCGTTCCACACCAGAAAAATCTCGGTAATTGTTCCTATGGTACCTCCAAGTGCCAAAAAGTACTCAGATGCAGAAAGGAGTCGACAGAGTCGATCAATCAGTGTGTGGGCAATCTGTGTGTCAGTGTTATAAGTATTACCATAGAGCCCTCTAGGTGCAAAGACTCGAGGTGCAATGATGCCATGTGCACACCCACCTACATGGCCACCGTCAGGTATGGTCTGCAGTGAATTCTCTCTGGCTCCATCAACTGCACCTTTTGCAGCTGCCTCCATCACCCCGGAATAGCCACCTGTTACCACTCGAAAGCCACGAGATGCAAACAGTTTTCCAGCATTGTAAGCAACGTCATAGTCAACACTGCCTGGAAGGGCAGCCCTAGACCCAAAGATAGTAATTGATCTTGGAGGGGTTTTGTAACCCATAGAGACAGTAAAGTGGTCAATTTCATGGAAGTATTGCTCTTTGTCGCTGGGGGAAATAAATGAGGCGTTGAAGGCAGTTTTGCACATGTTGCGAATGTCAACTTTAGTCAGACCCTCTTTTTCAGCAACAGCAAGGAAGTTCTCAGTGGTATGCCCTCCATAGTAGGCAGGATGATCCGAGACAATGATCACTCTTAAACCTTCATCAAAAAGATCTTTGACACAGACTTTGTCACTTGAGCTGTGCCATGTTGAATGAAAATGTCCATCCGCCAAAGGACACAGAGTAAAAGCAATACCATCAGCAGAAACTCTCTGAACAAGAGTGGGGTCTATAGGACACTGCAAGCCGAGGTTAAATCGTGAGATTTGAAACGTGTCATCACAATCTCTTGCATGATCTACCACACATCCTTTATTTAAGTGGGCTACCACAAACAGGCCTAATTCTCTCGCTCGTTTGTAGACTCGTCTAAAATGTGGAAGGAGATTACCGTTTTCATCACAATTGACCTCAATGCCCACAATGTACTTAGTGTGTAACAAAGACTCTTCTAAGGCTTTGAGGGCATCTTCTTCCAATTGGCATTTCAAGAAGGACATCAGAAGGCTTCCCTTGATTCCAAAATCTCTGCGACCATCAGTTAGGGCTTGAGATATGCCACTGAGCACAGTTTCAAGTGCAACGTTGTTCTGAATATGAGCCTGAGGGTTTAAAAAAATTTCGGCCACATAGACGTTGCGTGCTGATGCTTGGTAAAGATAACTGTACATTAGGTCATAAAAATCTTGTTCTTTCTGGAGTATCCCACAAGCATCACAGTTTAAGTTGTGCTGATCCTGCAAAGGTGAAAAGAGTTCAAAGGCCTCTATACAAAAAAAAATGTCAATATGCTATTTTTTGAACACACACCTGTGCTAGTATTCACCACATAGTGGTATGTTTTGATGAAGTGTGAGTTAATCAGACACCTAGGTTAATGCCACACAATTGTAATTTCTCACACCAACACATCAGCTACTGAGGGAAGGAACCAGGTGGCCTAGTTTTATTCAACAGCAAGGCCTACCAAAAAAAAAAAAAAAAGAAGGAATGCAGATATAACAAAAGCCTTAGAACAGAACAGAACATGCCATCACACTGTTGTACAAAGGTAAAGTAAGTATAAGTAGGGCTTCTATGTATTGAGAAACAAGGAGAAGGGTGTGCTGGTGGCTAAGCTTAAAGTTACTTTAACAACCACACAAAAGGAATTAGCTAATGCACCATACAAAATAATTAAATTTGCTAATCTGTTTGATGGCAATAATTGAACTGTCACGGAGGAAAGTGTCCGTCGGAGTAAATTATCCTACCGGACATTTTACTCCGGAGTAAATTGTCCCCCGACGGAGTAAGTGGTTCGTCATATATATCTGGTATATTGCAATTCAAACCAGAGCGCAGCCACGTGGTGTAAGTTGTTAATCACTACCGATAAGGAGTGTACCTGCCAGCTGGCTTTCAGAGGTTGCATGTGACTTCTACTACATTTAGAGCTGATGTAAATGGACGACACTCATGAGAGGACAGATGAAATGAAGGAAAGAGTTTACTGATGTCCCCAGGTACCTAACTGAAGGTATTTATCGCGACGACTTCACCGCTAATGAAAGCCGAGAATCCTACGAAGAAAAGCAAACAGGTATAGATAGTTCACCAGTAGATGGGGACAGCTTACTCCGAAGTAACTTGTCCTAGAAGGACAGGTTGCACCGGAGTAAAGTGTCCTAAGACAACTTACTCCAGAGTAAATGGTCCGGGCGGACACTTTACTTTGTGGACAGTTTCCTCCGTGACAGTTCACCAGTAGTTTCATTTATAGTAGCCATGTTCTTCGCTTACGTGTGACCACCAGTTACAAGCAGTATTTAAATGTATCTTCTAACGTTCGTGAAGTATACTACTGCGGAAAAATTGTATATGCTCGGCTTTAAATACTATACAGGTTCAGAGTGGAACATAAAAAATGCAGTACAAGGCAAGGAAAAGCATGTGAGTGGAAGCGATATTCAGCAAGCACCAGAGGAAGCAGATCATGGAGTCCTGCCACAGCGACCCTACTGCAGGTCACCTTGGTAGAACGTGAACATTCTACAGAACGTGTCAAAACGTTTTACTGGCCTGGAATCTTAATTCAATGATAATGGTATGTACATTTATTACATTGTGCTTGACATTAAATTTTTTTAAGTATTTCCCAATATAATAATTGCGTATTTATATTACATACACATCTCACTACATAATGTAGGTGATGTCATGTGACCAGTGCCAGCATACTAATACCCGAAGCTACATCCCATCAAAGTACAATCGCCATGGTTTCATATTGGCATAGATTTAATAGGGCCACTTCCTAAAACCTCTGCTGGACATAAGTATGTGCTGACTATCTCTGATTATTGCACGAAATGGGTGGCAGCAATTGCACTTGAATCTTAACATGCCAGCAATTTGTATAGAACTGTGCTATTCAGGTATTAAACGTTACATCCTTATTGTAGACCAATGGTTTGGATGAGCGGCTCAATCTAACCATTCATTTCATGCTTGTGAAATTCTGCAGTGATAGACACAGTACCTGGGATACGCACTTGCATGCTTGTACCTTTGCATACAACACTTCAAGAACAGGAGTCAACCAAATATAGTCCCTTTGAGCTAATATTTGGGAGGAAGCCTGTACTACCTGTAGAATTAGATGTTGCTGATGAGTCACCTGAAACCCTGCTTAGTGATTTCAACACAAGGTCTGAATGCAGTCAACCTTTAATGGACAAAATGATTGAAGTAAGGTATGAAACATTTCTAATAAAATAAGCATTTCATACAAATGTGCTGGGTTCAGAAAATCTAAGTTCCCAGCTATATTACTGCATTTATGATTTTTGCTGACATGTATAAAAGTTAATCAAAGTTCAGTATAATTAGACAGCCTACTATACAAGGGCAAAAATGAGTTGTAGGTTATTGATCACAATCAAGCTAGTAGGCAGAAACCATACCATTTATAAACTCTACTACTAGCTTTGGCTAATGGGGTACAACCTGGTCACTGTGTGTTTAAGCAGAGTGAAATGAGGAATCATTTATTAAGAAGCCTTGAAGAAAACGTTCTCTCCATGTTTCCAGTGGAGAAGATGAAGAGAAGAAGAGTTGGTGTTCACTGCATTAACAGTATAGAAATTTTCTGCTCTTGCCGAATGCCGATAGAAGGCAAAGTGATTAATTGTTCAGGATGCAAGGAGTAGTACCACATGGCCTGTGTGATGGATGTTCCAGAAAAAGCTGTAGATGAGTTGGATTATGTGTGGTTTTGTACTTCGTGCAAGTGATGGAACTGAATGTGGAATCTCATAATACTGCACCTCAAGAACATTGTGATTCAATTTTCAAAATGCTTCTTGCTCTTTCTGTCCTTGGTGTATTAATTGTGTTCAAAAACTGTATTTATGGCAATTCTTATTGAACTCGGGGCACATGCATCAATCCGGCGAAAAGCAAACTGTTCTAGGACATATTACTCCGGAGTAAATTGTCCTAGGACATACTATTCCAGAGTAAGTTGTCCTAGGACATCTTACTTCAGAGTAAATTGTCCGCGGGAAAAGAGCTGAGGTAGGGACAGTTTACTCCAGATGGGGACAGCTTACTCCGAAGTAACTTGTCCTAGAGGGACAGGTTGCACCGGAGTAAAGTGTCCTAAGACAACTTACTCCAGAGTAAATGGTCCGGGCGGACACTTTACTCCGCGGACAGTTTCCTCTGTGACAGAACTATACTATATGCAATATACTCAGGAAAAGATCAGATCCATAGTTCCCTACTCTGTCATGTTCCCCATAAAGGTAGCCCTATAGTTGCCACAGAACATGTATCCTGCATGCATTCATTCTCCCTCACTGCTTTAGTCGCTCAACATTTCAGTAATGTTGCAAAGCTTATACAAGGGTATGAAGTTTTCATCCAGTACTGAACAGTTTTTAATATATGCAATAAATCAACTACCACTATATTACAATGTCAAAATACATTCCCCATGGAAAATAAAAGGGGCTCAAAGTAAATAAATAAGTTTGATATGAGCATCAGGAACAGACATGGCACACCAAAAACATAACACTTTCCAACCAAACGAAGGGGCCATACATCATGTTAATTAAGGGCATCCTCCTCTCACTAAAGTCCCACACCTGTCTACAGGGCGTCACATTTCCCCCACCCCCTCCCCCCTACGAGCGTAGGCGCGTGATGGCCCCTACATGTAATCACTAGTTATAAATTAACAAGAATACAAGTAAATAAAAACATTCTCTATGAGAAAGTTGGTGGCATATAGGATTTGAAGGCAATGGTGGTGTAAAAAGGAAGGAAACAAGGGTCTAGTAATAAGGAAAAATGGAATAGTCCTATATTTAGCACACGAACAACATACTATATCCTACATATAGAAATGGGCTAAATATAGGACTATTCCATTTTTCCTTATTACTAGACCCTTGTTTCCTTCCTTTTTACACCACCATTGCCTTCAAATCCTATATGCCACCAACTTTCTCATAGAGAATGTTTTTATTTACTTGTTTCATTGATTTTTATTCATACCCGATTATGAGCCGTATAGCATATTAAGTAATCCATCTTGATATGAGAGGGAGGTTGTAAAGGTACGACATACCATTGAGTGACCTTAACTCTTTTCGCCGAGCGAGATGCACGTTCAGGACTATGGCAATATCGCTGTCTTTTTTCAGGATCTGCTCGATACCTTGCACGTCGAGAGGTCCGTTCCTTTTCAGGATCTGAGGGGGCTTTTAAGGGGCGGCCGAAATAGAAGAGAGGTTATTAATTGTCGCACCAGCGCGATCGAACCCACAAACGCATTTTGTATCGGGCCAGAAGCAGACAGCACCCTCTCCCCCCCTACTAATCGCATCTCGATACCTTGCGCGTCGAGAGATCCGTTTCTTTTCAGGCTCTGCTCGATAGTTTTCACGTTTGAGAGGCCCGCTTCTTTTCAGGCTCTGCTTTGTAGTTCCGCTCGGGCTGAATCTAATACGTCGTCTCTAGTTTTGAGGTACTATGCTCGTCGTTTGGCTTTCTTCTTATCCTGACGTGCATGAAGGCATTTTGAGAAAAAAAAACTTCACTATTAAAGTTACAAAGAGCGTCAAACCTACAACGATCGAATATTAACAAGAATGATTATAGTACGCACGTGCACGTTATTAAAAATACATAACCGCCAAAGTTAATTACCACTACGTGTAGTGCCCAGACCGTACACATTTGATGTATACTGCTAGTTCTTCGTATAAAGAGCGACGTAGGACCTATCCGAGTCGTGTCAGTGCAGTAAGCTATACGTGATTTGCTAACACAACCACCGATAAATGTCATGTAGCCTCGAGACGTTTTGACCACAGAAGCGAAAATGCCAGTGAATTCTGAAGCCATTGGTGTGATTTTCATTTCTTAAAAGTGTTCCTATCCCGAGTTATGCGTGGTCAAGAACAAGAACAAGAAGAAGAAGAAGAAGAACGAGAAATACGTGGGACTGGGTACGAGTTTCAAAAATTGTTTTGTTCTCTACAACCACGCGGTTTTGTGACATCAAACAAACGCGAAACTGCTTGTTGTTGCCTTCTTGTACGACGACGATAACAAGGTAAGCCATCCGCTCGTCGGGAGTCTTGTTAGAAGCGGGTCGCGTTTTTTTAATGACATTCATAATCGGGGTCAAATCCTATATGAGAGTTACTAACGTAACTCTCGATATTGGAGAGTAGTCTACACTGACTATCGAGGTGATACAGATCCAAATTATGTGCGAGTATGTGATCGTTGATCTGCTGTGCAAGCACGCAGTAAATGGTCAGAATTGAAATTCACTGCATTTGTCCACCCACATGTACAAAGTATATCCACACACACACACACACACACACACACACACACACACACACACACACACACACCCTCCCGCCTTCTTTCTCTCTCTCTAGAAGCAGAAAGGTTCACAATGGGTGGTAGTATCAGTTTTATTATACTGACCTTAAAGGATTTTAGCTCTTCTCTTCGAAAATCCGGCGCAAGCGTTTGGCCGTTCCTCTTGGCAATGCGAAACATCAACTCGGGTTCCATGGTCCCTTCAAGGTAGACGTGCAGCTCTGCCTTCGGAATGCCTTCTATATAAGCCTTGAGTTCTGGGGAAAGTGCCATTCTTTTATAAATTTATTTATCGCGATACAACATGTATTGCGCCAAAACTTAACCTAGATGTTATCACTTACCATGTGCTCGTGCCACCCACCCATCACTCACCTCATTATTATTTTAAAACCTTTTGTTAAAACTCGGGTATTTATCTCCCAGCATTTTCTTAAATGTCCATGTAATAAATATAAACGCAAAAGAAATCGCAGGACAATACACCTCATGAATCCTATTAATAAATCATTCAAGTCCATCACATCTTCCTTTCTGTAACGGAAAGGTGGTTGGATAACAGTTCCTATAGCTATTGGGCTTCTGGGCATTGTCCATTGTTTTTGAAGCCAAATGTTTTTTTCAGACTCTTCATTTCTTAGGAAACAGAACTGCATGGGGTCCATTTTTTGTGACCAGAACTTGTAGCACTCGAAATCTAGAGAACGTTGAAGCAATGCAAAAATACTGGATGAATTAGTAGAAGACAGTTTAAACTGTCTTCTACTAATTCATCCAGCATTTTTGCAAATGACAACTTTCAAATATCATGAAAATAATCAACTAATACCAAATCATCCCTGAGCCAACTTTTTGCCATTGTATTGGGAAATTTCAGAGATGATAATTGATTCTCTGGGTTTGGACGTGTGTCAATTATATACATTCTTGGCACTCTGCTTCTGAAATACCAGGCCACCAAACAGATTGTTAGGCATCTTAGTCTTAGTCAGAATCGTAGTATGCGTAGAGGTAGGTTGTCCAAGTGTTTTGACCTGAGAAATGGGACTAGAGGCTTGTGGTCAGACTCAATATAGAATTGTTTGCCAATGAGACAGTCCTGGAACTTATCACATGCCCATGTTGTGGCAAGAGCTTCCCTCTCAATCTGAGCATATCAAAGTTCAGTGTATAACATGGAGCAGGAGGCAAAAGACCAGGTGGAAATACTGTCTTTGAGGCCAAGAGACTTGGCTGAATATAACTTCTCTATATTTAGCATGAGCCATGCAGCCTGAAAGATTAAGTGTGGCCAATAGCCTCTTATCATTCTCTTCTTGACAACCAATGTGGCATCTGGCACACTACACCTTCTAGGCCAGCTAGTATTTTTGAAAGTGTTCAGGTGCATCTGAACTTTTGAACGTCAACTTATTGAAACTACAGCAACCAAAATACCGTCAGTAGATGTAACTCTTCATTCAAAGGGATCTACCAGATGGGGCTATTTACATTTACCTTTGAGAACACATGTGCTCGGCTAGCATTATATCTATCTTGGGAAGGGCATGTACCTAACGGAGAACAACAGAGATCAGCATTCTTCTTGGGCACAAGAACCATACCTGCACACAAATCACTAGGTACTTTGACACAAATGATGACCCCTGTCACTTTCATTTTTGCCAGATACTCTTTCACTTTATTCCTGGAGTGGGAGGGTGTCATTTCTTTTAATTGGGTGGTATTTGGCTTGCATGGTATACTGAGACCTGGAAACCACGTTGGGAACGTTCAATTTCTTTCCATAGTCATTAACAAGATTGACTTGAGAAAGTAGATGAAGTGCTGGATTGCTGGGAAGCCAAGCAAGTTATTCTCCATGTCCCTTTGCAACATCATATAATGCTTATTTGACAAGTATGCTCAGTACCTCTAAGGGTGGCTTGTTTGTATTGGCAAGTATGCTCGGTACCTCTAAGGGTGGCTTGTTTGTATTGGCAAGTATGCTCGGTACCTCTAAGGGTGGCTTGTTTGTATTGGCAAGTATGCTCGGTACCTCTAAGGGTGGCTTGTTTGTATCGGCAAGTATGCTCGGTACCTCTAAGGGTGGCTTGTTTGTATTGGCAAGTATGCTCGGTACCTCTAAGGGTGGCTTGTTTGTATTGGACAGCAAAGGGATTTTTGTAGGCCCAAACAGGATCATCCTGGTTTTTATCCAGTAGGGCGCTATAGACTTGCTCAGAGATGGACAGTCAACGATGCAGTTAATGGAGTATTCCTTACCTTTAAAGTGACCTCTGTGCCTCTGGCCACTTTGAAGGTAAGGAATACTCCATTAACTGCAGTGTTGACTGCCCATCAGGTTTGCCTAGGGGAAAGCTGAATCCACATGGGTTTAGTTCCTACCATGAGATCTATTTTTGACTGACAATCGAAGGCCAGCCTGTCTGCCTGGCCTGATAGGCCAACCTGTCAAGCCAGTTAATTAAAAATTATTCGGTGTTTAAATAATTGGTGCATATTTTGATTGCCAAGTTTGATTTGCAGCTGCTATGTCGTAGTCTGGGTACCTGACTGATTAATAGTACACATGTACAAACGATCAGCCAGGTACCCAGACTAGCTGCGTCAATTGACAATTCTTATCCATCATCCTCGGCCTTTGCTCATTGGCGCAAACCTTCTTCAAACTCTAATCTGTGGGAATATAATTCTTAGGAGCTTGTTCATGGCTGCTTCGAACCCAATATGCTCATGCTCAGTTGCTGTATAAATTCTGCTATACTTTTCTCAGTGATTTGTTATGAATGATTTACAATCGTGCTCAGTTGATGAATATGGAACATATATTGAAGTCATTTTTAAGTGCTTCATATTTATTGGTTGCACCAGATCCTCAGTAATAAGAAATTATTATACATGTGAATATTATTGTACCTTAATAATAGTTGATGGCTGAGTTCTGAATAAGAAGTCCACATGCTAATTACATCACCGCTTCGCTCCATGTAGTAATCTCGTGTCCATGTACTGCAGCTGCACTGCAAGCAGACTATGGGTATACAAACTACAAAACTACGTATAACTTTGGTATAACCACACATAATCAAATTATGTGTGTTTATACCAAAGTTATGTGTTTTTTTAGTTTGTATAACCATAGTCTGCTTGCAGTGCTGCGCCCGCTTAAATTAATTAATTAATATACCCTGGGCGCCCGGAATAAAGACGATTGCTAGGTACACAGTCAACCGCTAATACATAAGTAACATTCACTTGCACAAATGTAAGGTACTGACATGTACACTTCATGTGGAACTATAAATTCAACTGTTTGTCATAGCTGTTTTAAAGCATTGAAAAGCTGGTCAACATTGTAAGGTAATACAAGTTCCCCGACGTTGACCTAAATGATTGAGATTGTCTGTCTGCTTCCTAGCAAAGGTTATCTGGTTAAAAAATTCACATTCGCAATATTTAAACATCCAGTGAGTGCTCCCTGGAGGAGGGTTTTGCCACTCATTCTGAACTATTTATACATCCCAAAAGTAAACACTGGTTTGCATGTCCACGTAGATAAGTGCGTTCTATTTACATTTTCCCTGAAATGAATTGCTTAAATGTTTTTAATTACAACCATATTCATTGTGTACATGAACACGTGTGTGCATTGATAAATACGTTACTTAATTTATGCAAATACATGCAGAGCTGCAATAGGCATCTAGTACATACAGACAACGCTTAAAGTCACTGGATACAATATATTATTGGTGCCACAATATAATAAAATTCAGTCCACCAATTGAGTGGCATTAAGCTAACTATTGATGCATTGCATGTGTGCACCATTACCCACACAGGAAGTTGGACCAGACTAATTGGTAGTGTTGTTGGGCAACAGTCTAATGTATTGGCAGCATATATGTGCAGGATGTGGGTAACGAACTTCGCAGCTTTTCTTCACTGTTGTTTGCTAACTGAATCTGAAAGAGCAGCAAATTAAAATGTAATCATTTTCTTATTGGAGCCAAACATTGAGAAGCTCTTCTCCATGCTTGTCCAACGGTCCAAGTGATGAGTTATGAGTTAATTGAAGATTGTGGTTAGTTGGTAAGGTCCCTGTTTTCAAAAAGGTTTTAAAGATGTGCTAAACCAACCATGAACATTTCTGTTGAAAAATGTGACTTTGGAGGAAACATGAGTAGTTTGAAAATGGGGGCGGAGGAGTGGTTATATGCAGTGAACATCTGTACCACCATAGCTTAGATGGTTCTCCATAAACCTCTTACCACATGCAACATTCTCAAATCCCATAGTTCCACTAATAATGCCCACACACATCAGTTAATTATTCTGCAGTTTGATTTTGTCTTTTCAATTATTATAGGCAATCAAGTTTTGTTAACACTGTTCATAATTGCCTAACTTAGTCATTGTATATTCATTAATTCATTTTGACCCGCCAACCATAAGTAATTAAGGATCTTGCATTGTTAGTACTCATAAACATTTATGTTTTATACATGGTATACTGCAATCAGGTCTGACAACAGGCAGAGCTCAGCTTAGGCAGGGGTGGCCTGGGCATGCGCTCCCTGAGCCGGCATTCACCAGCTGCTTACATTGCCTCTCTGAGCTCCTCTGGTGCTGGTCCATTGTCTCAAGAACACCTTATCCATGCAGTTGAGTTGTTTAACTCACTTGTACCATTATCTGAGGTGGTCAGCATAGAGGAGGTGTTAATATCCCCTTTCCATCAAAAGGTGCTGTCCTGCAAGATTGACAACCATCTGTTTAATACACTCTATGAGCAATCTTCTGCCGCAAATAGAGCATGCCTTCTCTCTGTCTCCTCCCCTCATGCTGCATCTTGTGTGTAAGTCATTCCCTCCGAGGGGCTAGGCCTTCATCTCCAGCCTTCAGAGTTCCAGGTGGCCATCAAGTGGTGGCTGGGCCTAGACACCTCATGTGGCTCAATTTGTCCTCTGTGTCCTGGGAGAGTACTTGATCCCCTTGGCCATCATGCACTCACCTGCAAGCGTGGTAGAGATGTAGTAACCCACCACAATAAACTACGTGCCACCCTTGCTGAGACCTGTTTCAGGGCCCACCTGAATGTTGAGGTGGAGGCAGGAAGTAACCTCTCCAAAGACCATAGCCACACTCGCCCTGCAGACATTCTAGTACCCAACTGGTCTTTGGGTAAGCCAGCAGCCTTTGACTTGCCGCTTAACTCCAATGTTTTACTTGAAGTGGGACTAGCAGCAGGTCAGGCTGCCAGAGCTACCGAGCAAAGAAAACATGAAGAAAATGATGCCAAATGCAAGGAGCTACGGTGGGTTTGCGTCCCCATGGTGGTTGAGGCATATGGTGCTTGGGGGACAGAAACAATGGAGTCATTTTCACTTCTGGCCTCTTGCCTTGCAACTAGCTCCAACAGGGCTAAGGCTGAGGTCCTAGCTGCCTTATATGGGAGGCTGAACCTCAACATAGTTAGAGCCA
This sequence comes from Eunapius fragilis, assembly GCA_963681505.1. NCBI lineage: Eukaryota > Metazoa > Porifera > Demospongiae > Spongillida > Spongillidae > Eunapius > Eunapius fragilis. The sequence goes on from OY811984.1 coordinate 4,372,613, forward strand.
ACGCCACAGCCATCCTCTCCAGATGTTTTGTCCCTGACTATTACCTATAGTAGGGTGCATTTATTTATCTTACTGCTGTATAATTGTGTATACATGCCATGGTATACTAATGCATGAATGGAAATTATCCACACATTTACTTCTTCACCATGTATCAGTAGTTACATGCATGTGCCATACACAGTAACTCACTCCTTGTTTGTTTCCCTGCATGAACAATTTTCTGGCACTCATTACAATCATACACACAGAAGTTGTTCGATTTTAAATTTAAGGCTAAGCTATTTGACCATTTTGCTTCAATGTCTGTTCAGTTTCTTTTGACACGTGCACTTTGCTTGCATATATAGGGTGTTCACAAAAGAATGTAACCCTTTAAAATAATAGGCAAGGATGTAGGCAGTATGAAAACTGTGGTCACTCCAATGTAGATAGTTGTCCAGTATTTCTACACTTTGACCGTAAACACGTACCCTTCCTGATCCATTACTGTATACCATTCTTTTTGTACTCGCATGGCTAGCCATTCACAAAACACACACGCATACACACACATACACACACATACATACACATACACACACATATACACACATACATACACATACACACACATATACACACATACATACACATACACACACATATACACACATGCACATACACATACACCATCCAATGTTGAAACAAATATTGTTTATTATTTTCAAGGTTTATATTTATAGACACTGATACCTTCAGTGTGATTTCTATAGATTGATGTTCGCTACCTTCCCCAGCTGATTGGGATCATGATTAATGATACTCATATCATGTAGTAACTATCATCAAACTGAATACCAAAAGGATCTAAGCACCAGCCTTGCAGAAGGATTATTCTAATTAGATGCCAGAAGAGGAATTCTTGAGACACTTAGAATCCCCCATTCTGATACTTAGAATCACGTCTCTGGCCCTTATTAGTCACATGCATTTCTCAGTGTCAGTGTCTAACCAGATATAATATATTTTGACACTATTTGGTAACCTGATAATGGTAGACAGGACAGAGACAACAAGGCACTAAACATTCCATCTTTGTGATATCCTGACCACCAATGTTATTCAACTTAAATAGCTTCTATTTACCAACAGGAACTTTGGATCACAAGAATTGCTCCAGTGGAACACCAGGGTAGGCAAAATCATGACAAAACCTTATTTGTTCTAGATATGTGTAATAAATCACTGCTTTCAAGAGATTAAATAGTCACAGACTTTCCTGTTAGATAAACATGCAGACCGCCCTTTTTACAAAGCAAAGAAGCAATAAGATGTTCCAAGAATTAGCTTAAGTATTACTTTCTCAGCTTATTCAAGCATTGTCTGTATCACAATGGCCCTTTGAATGGCAATACCATTTTATTTTAGGGTGGACAGCAAACCTGTAGGAGTGATACTATTTATTACACACTCTGCATTAGCACTTAAACAACCTCCATTTGACTAAATTAGAATTTATGACTGGTTGAGGACCTTGCATGCACATTACTGTAGAGAATAGAAGTGAAAACCTCAGATTGCATGCTTATACATGGTGTTAGGGGGGGAAGGGAAACCATAGTTAAACAATTCCAGCCAGATAATATTGTACCCTTGGAAACACTGATGATAAAGTACTATGCTAGTTCTGTTCGGCCAAGGAAGGCACCTGTAGTCCTGTTCCTTTACACTAGGCCAAGGATCCACCTGGAGAGGATTGCTGTCACATTTGCCCTCACCAAATGCAGGTTGCGCCTACTATACAGCTCAGATAACACAACTGACTTTGCTTTGCCAGATGTTATGGCGAGATGGAGGCAAGCATTTTTAATTGAGTCCATTCCCCAAGCACCATAGAACTCTGCAACCAGTGGTATACAACACCAGCCCAATGTATTGGACTTGAGGTCATTTTCAGAGTGTTGCGCTCTTCAGTAGACAGCTAATAACCCCATTAGTGGTTGAATTTAGTGATGTCACTGAGGTGTCAAAGACCCGGTTTACTAAGGCTTAAATAATAATAATAATAAATAAGTGTGTTACGGATGTATTACATGCAGTTATAACCTTAAATGTACATGTCTGTATTTTTATTCATCCGCAGTAATTTGCACCTGAATATAGTGCAGTGCAATAATTCATTACGTCATTATTACGCAAGATGACATCACTGACACCGCTGTTTGAAACCCCAAAATTGGTGGTTTCCAGGAAATAAAAATCACTGTGGCTATTGAACCGAATACATGTAGGCGACGCTACACGGATAAGGTACGTACATGTAGTTTGTACACTGGCAAAGTAGACCTTTGCTATGCGATGGCGCTGGTGTAAATTATGCTGTCATCCGAGTTTCTCGCCATTTTAGTAAAATTATTCCCCCCACCCCCCAACCCCCCACCCCCCACCTCCAGAGTCGGAGATCCGCTCCAACTTAAGTATGAGTGTAGCTGACTTTTTAAGAACTGCATAGGTAGTTTTTGTATCGAGACAATGAATGATGGCATAAGAACTGTTGACAACACTAGGATGACGCCCCCGGCTCACCACTACCTAGCACAAGACGCAGCAGCACACAAGAGGAAGTGCGAATTTGCCGTTAAGGCCGGCTACCGCTGGGACCAGGCAGAGGCGGTGTTACAGGCCAAACCTGATGCGACCGAGGACGAAATATTGGCGAAACTTGTACACCTCTCTGCCAGAGCATCACCTACACATAGGTCCAGGTCGGCTTCAGCTTTGAGGCTTGGGTTGGAGCCTCCGCCAGGAGATGCATCTTCTCTGAGACCAATTGTGATAGATGGAAGCAATGTGGCAATGAAGTGGGTGTTAATAACAAAATGTGTGCATGTATGTTCGTGTATGTGTATGTGCGTGCGTGTACGTGTACGTGTATGTGTACGTGTATGTGTACGTGTATGTGTACGTGTACGTGTATGTGTACGTGTACGTGTATGTGTACGTGTATGTGTACGTGTATGTGTACGTGTATGTGCGTGCGTGTACGTGTATGTTAACATGTATGTGTACGCGTTCCTGCGTGTGTGTGTGTGAGTGCATACGGTACATATACATTTGCATGTACATGTGTGTATATTGTGAAGTCCATTGATGTGTGTGTGTATAAACTACAGATGTATGTGTTATGTGTATGTAAGCTGTATTTATGTATGCATTTGGTGTATGGTAAGGCTACATTTATGTGTGTGGGAGTATACAGGATATTGGAATTTGGGGTGTATAATCTCTGACAGATCAGTGCTTGTGGGATTGAGACAAGATATGTTGATTAAGTAGTGGGCTCCCAAGCACTTTCAGTATGCAATTGTTAGTATTTAAAAGGGCAGTGCCTTTATGCAATTGAATTCATTGCTTTATATTAATTCTATTTACAGGCATGGCAATGGAAATTTTTTTTCGTGTCGAGGCATACAGCTGGCAGTCCAGTACTTCAGAGACAGAGGACATCAGCATATTACTGTCTTTGTGCCTTCATGGAGAAAGGAATCTTCAAAACCAGACTCACCAATAACTGATCAGGACATTTTGTTGCACTTGGAAAAAGAAGGACTGCTTGTGTTCACTCCTTCAAAACGCATTGGGGAAAAGAGGATAGTCTGTTATGATGACAGGTTTATTTTGAAACTAGCTACCACCAATGGAGGAGTGATTGTTTCAAATGACCACTATCGGGACTTACTTAATGAGGGTGATGCTTGGCGAGAAACAATTGAAAACAGAGTATTGATGTTCACGTTTGCCAAGGACTTATTTATGGTTCCAGATGATCCATATGGAAGAAATGGGCCATCCCTTGAGCAGTTGTTGAGGTTTGATACAAGTCCCCCACCAAAGATACAGACAACGCAGAAGCAACTGGGAAAAATCTGCCCTTATGCAGACAAGTGCACCTTTGGAAAAAAGTGTCGCTTCTACCATCCAGAGAGAGAGGAGGCCAACTATGCAGGTAGAATCACCTCTGGTTCTTCTACACCTGTGCCAGAACAGAAACTCTCACATTCCTTGGGACATTCCAGGGCTAACTCAACCGAGGACGATCACTATCTGGAGTCATCAGCACAACCCCTCCCCACAAAGAAGCTTGACATCGCCGAGATTGAAGACAAACTGTCTGCGCTCAACATCACACCGGAGCTTCACGTGACCGAAAGCGAGCAAGTGTACCATCTCAATGGCGCTGGTCAGGACAGGACGCTAGTTCTCTCCATGCTGTCGCAGGGCGGGGAACACCCCACGCACCGCTGCTCCTCTGCCACCCAGATGGCAACCCTGGAAATGCCAAAGACGACCGCAGAGAAGCGTTACACGTATCCCATTACCCAACCTCCCGGGAACCAGTCCAAGCTAGCCTCCCACCCACCCGTCGCTCGAGCCTCTAGCCCCCAGGAACACATGCGGAACAGCCTCCCCCCCATTCCCCAGCGCATGCACAGGGACATGAACGGACAGCTGCTGTCGCGTGGGGTGCCAAGTGAAGCCATGACACAACACATGCCCTTACCCCAAGCGCCACCGCCTCAAACCACACATCCTTCCCACCCGTCTAGCCTCTACCCCGGCCAATATGCAAGTCCCAACCCTTCTAACTCTGCCCACTATGGAGAACGTGGAGTCTATTATCCTCAGCAGTGTCCAAGTTTTGGCCACCACAACCACCACCAACACCACAACGACCCTTATGGCAGTACCTATTTTGGTCATCCCACTGACCCACCTCCAGACCAGTCTCGTTATCCACAGTATGTGGAGAGAGACTACCAATCTGTGCACCAGTCAAATCTCTATATAAATGTCCGGGCAAGATTAGGACACGAGTATGATAACAAGATAATATTATTCTTGCAGCATTATCCCCATGTGCAGAATGTTGATTATATTGTGGAACATATTCTCCACAATTTTTGAGTTTTTGTTTTGCAAACCTTTGTATCAGGGCTCGATCGCCCAGTTCTTTTTTTTTTTTTTTTCCAAGGCATCAATCAGTGGGTGCCGTTACTTGTTGGTTGCTATTGCAACTATTTATTGTTGGATATTTTTGTAACCGTTAATTAATAATGTTGCCAATAATGTATTCTATACAGAAAAGTTGCAATGTGAAATATTGAAATGACAGTAGCTGTATTGTTTAAGTCAATAAAGGCTTTGGGACTCGTTGCGTTATACTACTTGCTATTGCAACTATTTATTGTTGGATATTTTTTAACCGTTAATTAATAATGTTGCCAATAATTCAGAAAAGTTGCAATGTGAAATATTGAAATGACAGTAGCTGTATTGTTTAAGTCAATAAAGGCTTTGGGACTCGTTGCGTTATACTACTTCTTTTCGGCTGGTCTGACGTTCTACAATAAATGGACTCTTACAGTGAGTGCGGTGGGATCGAAGTAATGTCTGTTACGCACGGCCGCTTGTTGGGTTTGCCAACGCAAGATAGCCCCCTGCATCAAAATTAAGGAGTACTCTTTATTTCAGGAATTTCCGTTTCCCCTCTCCATGACCATGATTCATATCTTGGCGAATTTTATTGTTGTGTGGGTATGTCGGAAAACACTATTTCTTTGGTCTAACAAATTGAGACCTGTTTTACCTTGGAAACTATACGTCCATCACGTTATTCCTGTTGGTAAGGAACGCAGTTCTGCATATTTGCATTTTTCTACACTTTCTCTCCTCTCAACTTCAGCTGTGTTCAGCGTTTTAGATATTGGCCTCTCCAATTGGAGTTTGATTTTTATCACCGTTTCTTTGTAAGTTTATATAGCATTAGATGTATGTGATCTCTGATAGATTTAGAGGTGGCTTTATTAGTATCATGGTGATAATACGTTACTGCATTGCTGCCGTGGTTACTTGCCGCTCCCTTTAGGTACTGGTACATTAAGCAAAACTATATATTGCTACCGCAGCTAAAATTTCTTGCATGCAAGGAGCAATGAATAATGTCTACTGTCTGATGTATTGAATACTGGAGGTGCCTGGTGTTTAGCATTATGTAGTGAAGAGGTTGTAATTTTTAAGTAGTATTGTGTGTAGTTGTATTAAGTAACCTGCTTGCCTTGTTTCACCATCCATAATTAGGTACACCATGTCAAAATCTAGTGCTCTGATATTTATTCTTCTCTTTTCTGTCATTCTGAAACTGGAAAAGCCTGTAAGCTCTCTAGTTATGTGGTATGATATAACATGTGCAGATAGGTGCGGAGGGCAGCACTTTGTATATCAATTCAGTTATTCATATTGTACTTACCCTCCACACACACACACGTCTCAATGCATGGTTGTCATGCTAGAGAGTAATGATGGTCGTGGTGGTACTTTTCATAGTGGTGGGGCTGTTCATGTTCACCTACCATTCAACCAAGTTTTCTGTGGAAGGATTTTTGTTGGTAAGTGAAGGTACTGTAAGCACTCACCAAATCACACTGAGAAGCCTCTGCATCACTGTAGACTATGCCAATAGCTAGCATGCTGTTTTTGCACAGATAAATGTATAAGTACTCAGTACATTTCCTGTTGATTTAACTAGGTAATGGTGGCATCGGTAATATCTGGTTTGAGGTGGACCACTGCTCAACTGACGTTACAGAAGGAGGAGTTGAGTGAGTGTTTTTTTTGTTGAGATTTTAGTGAAGGGCTTTTACTGTGGCAATCTTAACATCTAGAGCTGTCAAATCCCATTGACATGTTGTACCATCTGCTCCCTGCTATGGCAGTAACACTGCTTCCACTGGCTCTTACTATTGATGGTAGGCTGCTGTTCCTATTTAGTGGGAAACGTTGTGGGGTGTTGTTAGCAAAAGCAAAGTGCTTATGCACTGAACTCTGCACCTACGTTCTTTGCATACAAGACAGTGTGTTATTGGGTCAGGGTTGCTTTGAAACACAAGCACATGAATGTTTAAAATTACTCTTTATTTAGTTCTAAATAATGATTCCATCTGGTTGGGGAACTGCCCAATTAATTCTTTTAATCCTTCCAAAACTTGACTGGAACTTAAAAGTACGTTGTTAGAATGTAATTATTTTGGTTGGCTGATCTGCTGTTCTGAGCTGTTATAACATGGAAAATGTAATTATTTTGATTGGCCGATCTGCTGTTCTGAGCTATTATAACATGGATACAGAGCTATTCCCTGTTAGCAATGCAAGCTTGTATTATTTTAGCATCACTCGCTCCAGAGACTCTTAATAATATTAGGTAGTTGAAATCAAAGACTGTCAGTAGTTTGGCAAATGCAGCTGTGAACAAAGGTGAAGCCAGTAATTCTCTTATGAAGTAGGAGTAGGATTATAAAATAAGGTATGTATTTATACTGTATATAGCATATGATAACTGCAAGAGGCTTACAAATACTGAATAGAAGTCCAAACTTACTTACCTGTTATCAATGTCCTTTTTTGCTTTACTTGAAGCAGTTTGTGTGGTCTTTCCACAGGTGTTCACATTGGCACTTCAGAGTTGGTCTTCCGTGCATCTAGTTTGGATGTATTTTCTGTCACAACAATCATTATACTTGGATCAGCTGTCCTGGCATTCTTCCTGAACGTTTCTGAATTTTTGCTAGTCTACCACACGTCAGGGCTGACACTTTCCATTGCTGGCATAGTTAAGGTAATAATAGCTAAGCAGAGGTTGTGCCATTATTACTAGTCTGCACTGCACACTCAGTGTTGTGCTTCATTTTAGCTCATGTTTTTGGATCATGTTACCTTTGAAACAAAAAATACCTCAGTTGTTTTCCCCCCACTGTGGTATTGTACAGGAAATCATCATTCTGACTCTGTCAACAATGTGGTGGGAGGAGGACCCACTGAGTACTGTGAACATAACAGGAATGATTATCTGTGTGGCAGGGATTACTACACACACTACTCTGAAGGCCTGGGATACACACAGTGAGATTGGAATATTTATACATTCCTCATTTACTACTGTGATTAAAAAAAAAAACCCACATTCAATAAGAAGTCTTCATAAAATTTCCCCTTTATCCTACATAGAACATGAGAAGAAGGAAGTTAGTCTTCCAAGAGAAGACCATGTGCAGCTTTTATCTCCGAGCCAACAGGAGCCAGATGATAGCAGTGACAGTGATGAGAGCGTGGTGGTGTATAGCACAACACATGTGTAACCCGTTTCAGTTTGAATTTGGCCACCATGTATGTCTTTTTGTTTTTCATCAACCATTGCAGTCACAATATAAAATAAAAGTTAAGACTCTTAAACAGATGTACACACAGCAGTCACGTGATACTTCTTCACAGAGGTAGGTGGGGGAGTAAACGGTGATAACCACATCACACTTGGTGGAGTACCAAAGACATCTGTGAAACTCTCACACCTGCAGAATGTGATCAATGTGCACAAACACACACCCATGGGAGAATAACAAAAACATGCACATACCAACTCTTCTTCTGTCGTGTCTCTTTCTTCAGTGACTCTATACCCTTAAGCACACAAAAAAAACAGTAGTAAGAATGAAGTCTATCAGTGCACCTTACTTACAGTCTCATCTGTTGCTATTGAGTGAATCTGAGTGCAGAACATTATGCATGTAAACAACGAAAATAGCAATCCTTCGAATACTCCAAAGATGGTCAGAATGAACACCAGTGGTCCAGGCATGAGTGTATCACAGCCTGTGTGAAAAGCAGGGGAACATGTTTTGGGACCAACTTGGTCAATACAGTAGTAGTACGCATACATTTAATGATGCCAGACAGTTTAAATAAGCTATCAAAACTTTGCCTTTTTCATGCAGCCTGCTAATGGTAGCCAAGTTATTAATATTTATAATAGAAGTACCAGGAGAGGAAAACACACACAAGAGCCCCAACAATGGGAATAAAAGTTAAAATGCTGACTAATTGCTGTTATGAAGAAAACATTTCATTACTGTTGTTCTGCACACTCAATACAAAAATTTCTTCCCAACAGACTTGCATCACTTCTGTATGCAATGCTATCAAAATTCATAACTCCTGCTTAAATGAAATGTAGCATTAAAAGCCTGGTTCTAAAGAAATAAATAATTTTCACAAAAAACAAACCTGAGCTCGTAGAAGCCATGTCAATAGATAACTAATAGATAACGGTCAATAGCTACAGCAAATTTTTACATGCCAAATTTATTGCTTGCAATTTCTGACGAGGGGGACACAACAATATCACACATGTACTCTGAAGTCTTGCAGTTACTTATTCACACCAAGACATCTAACAAAACGAAGTATGGCATAGGCCAAAGCCTGCCATATATTACCCCTTCGAACCACTCAGTATAATATATTATATCACCACATAACACACACTTCATGCAAATTTATATACATGTATATGCAGTGATATCGACGATGTTTGGAACTGTAAAATAAATTTTTCTTAACTAACACCTAGCTACCAAGGAGTTGCATGTCAGCACATGTATGCGAACATAAACAGTTTACATTAACAAGTTGCCACAAGCTGAACAGGATTGTATTTCAGTTGAGACAGGCCTACCTTCAAAGTTTTGCTGCACGCAATTGAAAAAGAACCACGCCACCATTAACAACCCATACACAGACAAAAGCATGATGTAGAACTGGCTCCCCAAAAGCATTTTAATAAAAAGGAAGCAAAAACAGTCTTCATTTTGTGACACTTATTATCAATAACTCACTGTAAAAAGCACAAAAAACTTCTGGTTCTTTTCTCCAACACAATTATTTACCCTAAAAGATGACAGGGGACAGGTCATCCTTCACCAGCCAGAAACTCACCCACACCCACCCACCCACACACACACACACACACACACACCCACACACACAAAACCGCACCATGGACAGTGGTGATCCATTTTATGAATGCAACGCTCGCAAGTGCTATTACAGAAAACAGAAGTGTCTTAACCACGCATATTGCCATATTGTGTGGCAGCCAACCTGCAGTGATGGGCTCTCTCAGGTTTTATGCTGCGGCATTTCTTGCAATACTTAATGTCTTCCCCCTTCTGACGTCGTTGTAAGACGTCCTCTTCGCTGGCACTTTCGTGAGGAACCACGCCCTGGGGAAAAAATAACAGTGTACTAGTACTTTCTATATACTGCACACCAAGCATTGGAGTATAAAGTTAGTATATACGTACCGGATCTGTGAACATCGCTTTGAGATGCGACGTCACAGCTAAGATGCCAAGGGCGGTAAAGATGACAACATTTATCAACGTCCCAGTCGTTAGGAACGGGGGAGCCAATATAAACAACACCACGAACTCTCCGTACAAGACAAGTATGTACGTTACGACAGCACAAGTGATGCCACAAGGATCGCAGACAAACCACTTTTCAGATCCTGAATTTTTGGACATTTTACTGTCTTCCTGGATCATCTGGCTAATACACCCAATACTGAAGGGGATTTTCTACTACAAGCACATACTTAAAATAATACCTATGCCATGGAAACTTGGATGTTCTCTAATTAGAAATTGTTTCGGTCCGACGTTGTCGCGTGACACCGGTTGTTTCCATAGGAACAACTGCTACTTGTAACACAAGCTGTTCGCAAAAATGTGATGGACGGTGCAAAATCACCACCAAGTCTTGCTGAAACTTGTGTTTATGGCGAGTTGGAGGGAAACACGGTTGCGTATATGAAACATGGCGTTTTGCCAGACTACAACTGTTGTTTATCGGAAAGCATTCTTAGTGTCATTTGTACTGAGCCTCAAAGTCCCACGGTGCATTATTCAAATGGATGCAGGCTGTACTATAGGAATAACATATTGCAAGATTTCAACTCGAACTGTGCATTTGACCAGCTACTAGGTACCACTCATAAATTGTATGTTGGAGTTTGCAGGCATTGTTTAAAGGTAAGAGGAATACTTCCAAGGAGCATTATGTCCTGCATGCTCTATTAGCATTCAGTAGGCTGCAGACTAATTACTGCAGCATTGACTGGCCCATTTTGTTTTTCTCCGTAGCTTCTTGATAACCAATTTCAATGCTTCTATGAAACTGACTCTTGTGGCGACATTTTCAGGTTTATAATTATTAGTGCTGTGTGTGCTCATGTACGCATTGGATCTAATATGTACATGTAGTGCTCTGTGCAATAAGAAGTCAGGAGAGATAATCACATCAGGACAGGGCAAAATCACTGTAAGTGTACAGTGACCACATGTGTCTACTGTCGCCATGATCCAACTACTAGATTTGGAGGTTTCGTCAGCGTGCGAGGATAATTGCCCCTCACAGAACCATTTCAGTAAGGATGACACACTCCCCGCTGTCATGCCAGTGTTCCTTTGTTCTCCACCCAAGGATGGTCTCCACTTGAATGACGAAGTTACATACTTATACTTAGAGGAATCGCTTTCTCAAGACCAGCGCCTCTTTGCAGCTGTTTGGAATGGGGTTAAGGTACACAGTGACGTGTAACCATTCCTTCACTACTCACCACAAGATTTGATGCTACATGTGTAGGTATTCTCATTGGAGACAGGCAAACTGCTAATGGAATCAATCGACATGCACTCACAGCCCATAACTGCACTATTTTTCTTTCGTTCTTTGGACTTCGTGATAACTGGTGCGAAAGATGGCACAGGTACATAAGTTTGTTTGAAATTTAAACATATCATCTTAGATCATGTGCTCCTTATAATCTTTAAAACAAAAAACAATATGCTTTTCAGTGAAGGTTTGGAACTCCTCGTGGCAACTGTGCAGCACATTTGTTGGTCACCACTCACGGATAACAGCCATTGCACCATACCCTTATGGGCCTATGATAATAAGTGCATCCTATGACTGCACAGTGAGGGTATGGAATCTTCTTACCCACGATCAAGTTGACCTGTAAGCTCCTTGAGCTGTATGTTGATGATTCATTGTAATGTGGGTACATGTGTGTGTGTGCATGTTGTGTGTGTACATGTTATGTGTGTATTGAAAGGATTTTAGTGGCACAATTACTGCAGTTTGGAGCATGACTCCCCAGTTGAGGGTCTCATTTCTAAACGTGGAACGTACACTATGCTCTGCTACACGAAAAATCAGCTTATCGGAAGGAAAGTTCACCAGTTATATAGACAGGCAGCTGTGATTGGGTAAGTGCATGTCTTTATGTTGTGTGTGTGTGTGCATGTGCATGTGTATATGTGTGTGTGTACAAGTGTGCATGCATCTTGCAATTTGTACAGCTTAAAAATATGTGGCCTTTGCGTATGTACATGTGCTACCATTATGGTGGCATGTTCATGTTCATTTATTCACTATGGTGTTTTTAGAATGCAAATAATATCAATATTTCACTTTCAGAAGAGAAATTTCTTCTCTCAAGGCCACTAAACATCCACAGGTATGTCTACTCATAAAATGTTTGCATACAACATTAATGTCTTTATAAGTTTTTTTTTTTTGCATATTGTGTGTTGTGTGTGTGGTGTGTCCATACGTTTTTAGTTCCCTTTACAAATAATTGCCAGCTGCTCAGACTCTGCAGTGCGTCTGGTGTCCCCAACAGGAGGTCACATTATTACTACTGCTCTCTTACCAGTGCAAAGCAGTGTGCTGTCACTTGGATACATCTCACAGAATGGTGCCAGTGATTGGTATTTGCTGCTATGCAGTTCTTGAATTTTTTCTCCTCTGATTTCAAGAAATACTTTATGTGTTGGACACAGCTGGAGTGGTACGTGTCTATGACACCACAACAAACCCGTGCACATTGAAGATAACCTGTTCACCGTCTGCTGGGCCAGGTACACATTTCATGTGGTGGAGGCCATTGCTGAACCGTAATGAACCGTAACTGCTCTTGTGTACAGGAAAGTTTATCTGCCTTTGTGCGTACGAAGCGATACTGGATGAGGTGTGTTTGTGTGTGTGTGTGTGTGTGTGTGTGTGTGTGTGTGTGTGTGTGTGTGTGTGTGTGTGTGTGTGCGTGCGTGCGTGTGTGTGCGTGTAATGTGTTTATAGTAACCATGGCAATCATGGATTGTGTGACCTTGTAGGAGGACATGGAAGAAGCCTTCGCTAATGACAAGTGGTTGAAATTGATTCTGGAAGCTAAGCAAATTAGCTCCTCCAGATACAAACCTGTAGAGTCAGAGAAGGGAATAATATTTCTACTGGCGGGAACAGATACTGGTCACCTAGTGGTACTAGACTTGCAAACAGTGGACATAAGATTCTCCATTAAGGTTTGCACACATATATAACTTATATTGGCAAAAATGGTGCATTTTGGACAACTGTAGGGACAAGATGACAAAGTCACTATGGCAATATGTAACCCAAAGAAACAGCAAGTCATATCTGCTGGGACTGGTTAGGATTGGAAATTTCACAGTTAGACTTAACCCTCCTTTCTCTTTCCATAAATCCCTGATGCAGGCAATCTTATCCAAGTGTGGAAGGTGTATCCACATGTTCAGGAGCTGCTGTCATTGCAGTGTTCCTTTTGCATTGCTTTGAGCCCATCTCTGATGATTACCATGGCAGAGAGACTGGTCTTTGCTTGCAACAACACTGATCTAGCTACGTACATCATTGATGTGTACAGTCTGGCTCTGAGCAGTGAGTGTGGGGCATTTTGTGCACATGTAGCTGTGTTCACCTCCAATTAAATCCTCCTCGTCTATCTTTAATACCCGTAATCTCAGGCTGCTTCACTGGGCACCCTGCTTGTAGCCACACTAATACCATAACAGGACTTGATGCGTTCTCCAAACTGAATATTATCGCTTCCTGTGCACGTGATTGTACTGTGCGGATATGGACAGAGGACAACCATCTGATACGGTACTGCCATCTAATATAGGCAATGATGGGTCCCCTTACTTGTAGCATTTTCCAAGGGTGCTGCATTTGGACAGTGTACCCCGTGGGCTGGCATTCTGCAGCTTCCAGGGAGATATTATTTTGGAGTTGCATTGCCATCTTCACATAGTCAATGGAACAACGTGTAAGATGCTTTTATGCATAATTCTTTGTGATAAAATGTTAAACCTTTCTGTGCTGTAGACTTCACTGATAATTTGCTGAAGCAGTTTTTGTCACTCAACATCCCTGAGCCTGTTACACAGAACAGGAGAGGATTTTCAATTGATATTTCAAAGCTAAAACCAGAAGACTGCCAAAGATTGCAGACTGCTGAATCTAACATTGAACAGTATGGAATGTGGTATGTGCTACAACTGTTATGTGTCTTATTTTATTTTACCTACAGGGATGAGAGTGGGGTGCTCATTAGGAAGGAACTGGCGTATTCACTCAAGGCAGAACAAGAAAGAGCTGCAGTAAATGAAATTTAGTTCCATTAACTGTGCTCAGCAATCTCTCTCTGTGTGTGTGCGTGTGTGTATGTGTGTTTCGACAGGCCCTCATGCGTATCAATGCAAGGAATGAAGAATTGAAGAAGATCAAGAATGGATATATTGCCAGCACAAAGGTAATTCCGTACACATTTTTTGGAGTAAGCTTACATTAGAATCATGGAGAATAAATGTGCTTACTTTGTCATCATTATATGGTAGAAGAAGGTGACACCCACAGCAGGTGATAAGGAAAGAGCTTGGAAGGAACTTTTGCATATCTTACATCCTGAACTGGGAAAGCCTAAGATATCCACCCCCCCTGAAGTGGATGACTTTGACCCTGACACATTCAATGTTGCACAGCAAAGCTCCAACCGATGTATGTAGTTTGAAAGTGTTGCTGTGGTTCCTAGTATCTTGAATGTGGACATGCATTGCACTTCAGCCTCACCTTACCATGAAGGTCCACTGTTGCAGTTTTTCCCACCACTTGCAACTTTCAGTCCACCCTACCCAATTGCTCCCGATGGGTACATACCTAATTCAACCCTTCTCCAAAGGCTGAGGAAGAGTGAGGCAGACCAGGCTCTGGCACAGCAGTGGAAACCTATCATATTATCTCCAAAACAGCTCAATGAGATTGTGGAAAACACACAGGTGCAACTGTTATGCAAATTATTATTGTTGATTATGATTGTTAAATAGGAAGTTGGAGAAGAGGAGGTTCCGGAGGCTAGCACTGGTCTTAGAGATAAGCTGCAGGCTGCATTGGCTGCTGAGTATGACAGCCCAAAATCTTTGACTCCATCACCACCTCCAACTCCACCACCAGCCCCCACTGTAAGAAATTCATATGTAATCCCCTTATCACAATTCTAACTGTACACATATTTTTTAATGTGCCAGTATGTATTCAAATAGATAATATTATATTTGAAAATCAACATTGCATGCTAAACTAATTTGTTACCCAAAAATTCTGGTGAAAATCCGTATACAGACTTTGTATGTTGATTGCAAATGTGATCTTATCTAACTTATATTATTAAGGAATTAACCGTAATCATTTTTACTAGGTTTCAAATGCATATTGCCATACTTCAATTGCATAAACTACAGTTGCCGTCTGTTGTTTCACCCTTGAGTTTAGTGGTTTTTTTAATTTCTTTCTTGAGTTCTCATCAAGTGGCATTAATTTGAGTAATCATATACATGTACGCATGCAAAGCAACAAAAGCTTACTATGGAACTATATAGCTACCAATATGATAAAGCTGTAATGATAAAGCAGTTGTATCCTTTTATAAAGCACTCTGTAACACACTAACACACAAGTATGAGGATGATGATTTACAAAGGGAGCCTCACACACTTGCAAATAGTGCACATTCATTTATGTGGATCCTTTCACAGCGAGTCATAGCTCCTCTTAAGAAAATAGAAAAGCTTGTGGCTCCAAAGAAGGCAAAAACACCAACGTTAGTCTCTAGTATTTCGGTGTGAACTCATCGGCATAGCAGTTGATCTTCTTTCCGTACTACAGCCCTCCTCGTACCCCTACACCCCCTAGGCCTCCTACCCCACCACGACTACCAACTCCACCTCCTCCTCCACCACCACTCCCGGACTTTATTGCACAATTTGTTGGAAAAGCATGGTTTGAGAAACTATTTCCAACGAGTGAGTCAAAGGTCAGTTTCTCTTCATGATAGGGGACTTATTTGAACTTAAGCTAGCTGCCTTCCATGTCCAGGCATCTCTTCCATTTATGACAGTCAGGGTGTTTTCAAGTACACTGCTATCATGTATCAGCACAAACACTGACCCCACTTTAAAGGCTGACATTTGTGTGGTGAGTTAACTAATTGATTAGGGTGATTGCATCATTGATTACGTATTAACATAATGGAGCTATGCTAACTGTACCAGAGGCGGATGCAGATAGGTGTGGTACCGGATATAATTGGATATTTGAAATTGCAGTTATTACATCCTGTTCACCCCTGAACCATGCCTGTCTGTATCCACCTCTGGGTACCATGTCATTCATTCACTGACATTATTATTATGAGCATCGATTAAGTGTTAATAACATTTATTTATAAAATTTCCAGCTACAAAATAATCATAATACTCCTTATCAGAATACATTAATTTAAAACATAAGCACTACAAATAACTAAAAGTCAAAGCAAGTGTTCGGTGAGACACATCTGGCCAAAATTGCCCTGGCATTCTGCCTCATGAGGGTGAGGCTGAGGCGACTGTAGATGCCCGACATAACCTCATTCAGAGGTCGACAGAGTTGAGTGGCTACCTTTTTGGATATGGCCAAAAGTACATTGATGGCTTCATTGCCCCATCCCCCAAACACCTCCACAACCAAAGGGATGCATAAAATTGCATTTTTTTCTAGATGTAATAATAATAATAATACATACTTGTATATAATAATGCAATATAGCATACACTAATACAATACATGAATATGCAATAAGCAAAGTTAAATCCCACCCTCAGACCACCAGCCATAAAGTGAAAGCAAAGCTCTGGCATTTGCTGTTATTAATGTTAGACTAAAACGTTGGTAGATTGCAGTGATGGCCTTGGATTTGCTGCACTGCATCTGAATGGCCAGACGGGATGCTAGTTGGGAAATGGTGCACTGGGCTTCTGCACCCCATTTATTATTATTTTTGTTTACTTATTTTATGGTACTTATTATTATCTAATCATTAGACCTGCCAAGGAATACTAAATTTAATTGTAATCACCATCATTACACCTTAAGCTTTTTTCTTTTTTCCTGTTGACTGCTCCCTGCCAATATTGGTCTTGAGCACTTGCATTCAGTTTGTACATGTTTTGCTACCCAAAAACTCTAGGCGTTGTCGAAGTTATTTATGGAAAAGAGTCCCCCAGATGGAGACACTGTCTACCGTTCCATCATTGCTCAACTTCTGGGCCCACCGCCCACCTGCTATGGTGGTTTAGGGGAAAGGCAGTTTGTGACTCAGGCTCTGAAACTAATCTGTGTGACCAATGTGCTTGACACCACCCTGACTGAGCTGTTGCTGTTTTATTATGCACATGGAGACTCAGATTTACAACAGCTAATCACTAACTACCTTTTACGAAAGGGATTGAGTGATCCCTTTGCATACTTTCCAAGGGTCGTTGAGCAGAACCTCTCAGCAACATCACAGGTGTGTGTGTGTGTGTGTGTGTGTGTGTGTGTGTGTGTGTGTGTGTGTGTGTGTGTGTGCCGACATCTGATGGTGACTGCAGCTTCTGTTCATCTGTTCATTATATAGAATGGTACTGGCTTACTGTCTAAGTGCAAAGAATGGTTCCATGAGTGGACAGAAAAACTGGCCTCCGTAAAGCAACTTAAACAGCCCAGCAGTAACCAGCCTCACATGTGAGCAATATATAGAAGAGATGTAATTATTAAAATTGAGAATAAAAACCCTACAGTGCAAAGGCTCGTGGTCCAACAAAGAAAAGTAAGCACTTGTTAAATTATTACTACCTGAAAAGAAATCACCTGTGGTGTGTGTGTCCATGTGTTTGTGTGTATGTGTGTGTGTGTGTGTGCGTGTGTGTTTATGTGTGTAACTTTATAGTCACTGCAAGCCAGTCCAAAGTGAGTTCCAACGTACACATTATGCTTTAGTGACTTTTTTCCCCTGATAGAATGCACCTAACAGTACAGAGAAGCAGACAATTGACGTTATCAATTATCTGATAGCTACAGAGCATGAGAATGAACTTGCCCGGTCAGTAGACTAGTACTTCCTATTTTGTTCAATACTTATTATGCTGGTGGCTTACAGGCAGAAGCCTCCTACCCCATTGCCCCAGCCCTCTCCTGAGCCTCAAGAAGTGCTACGCAATGCTGTTATTGCTCTGCCTAAAATCCAACAGTAATTATAGATCAGTTTTTTTATTAGTTGCCATTAATTGCATTCTCTATATAGACCACACAGTCTTGTAAGGCTTGGGGAAACCCACAGAAGTTGCTGCCATCCAGAAAGGGAGACCACACATTCCCTGAGTTAGTGGTGTACAAGTGTTTCTTGGTGCTAGACTTTGACCTTATCTTTGTTATGTAGTCTGTCAGCTTCCACACCTTATGATTCAACAAGGAGCCAGAGGCCAGGGAACTACATATTCTCTATCGCTTGCTGTTAAGCGTCAGAACATTAACCCTTTCCTCACTGACAAAGAGAAACCTGGTGATGAAAAAGGAATGTCACTGAGTTCCATTGTCAGATACTTTGTTCCAGGGAATAGTTATGTTACAAATGATTAGGTGTGACAAATTTCTGATAAAATAAACAAAAATACATCAAAAAAATTTGAAATAATATCACGAGTAGTATCCTACAGCGTACTATACCCTAGTGCTATAAGTAATGTTCTTGTTACATCTTCAATTTTCTTCACTCCATCTGCATCAAGAATGTCCATCCATGCATCCTGTCTGTTATTTACTACAATCTCATCCAGCATTACTTTATAAAGCTGACTTCGTGTAAGTTGCATTAAATGATGATGCGAAGAAAGTGGGAATGGCATATTGAGGAATTGGCCAAACAACACAGAGGCTGTAGCATCAGGTGCACTGATGAGATCCTCAATGCGGAGAGTTAGCCACCGGTGCTTGCCAAACAACATTTCCATTTCCAGCACCAGCTCCACATTGGCGGCCCAGTAGTGTGCAAGAAACAGCACAGGATCAATGATACCCGGGTCCCTTGCTGCCTCGTCTCTCAGTTTTCTGTACCCTTGGGGCAGCATACTTGCTGGGCAGCTAGTGACAGTGGCCGAATCTCGTACAATTTTGAGGACTTTGTTGTAAATATCATGTTTGATAGCAGAAGCAACCCACGATCTAGGGTCCCGCACTACGTATATAACTTTAACATTCTGTTGTAACTGAGACAACATGGCCAATTTAGAGTTCATCCGTCCATCAATGCAATAAAGCACGAGCTGGGCATGTGGTCTGGAGGCCAATGCTCGCAACACACTGCCCTTGGCATATCTCCCTAAGGTCTGATGCGGAGCAGAGTACAGCTCGTGGAACCAAGAGGTCAAGTTAGGGTGGTGGTGGCTAAACCACGGGCAGGGGTCACCAAACATCTTCATGGTCACCTGCTGCCTGCTGGGCCACACAAGATCCGTTGAAGGGTACCTCAGTGCGACAAAATCAGAGCTTTTGTTTATTACCTTTAATACAATGTCCCCACCTGCCCCAAACATTGAAGCAACAAAGGCATGTGGGATGGCATCAACAGAACTGGAGCTATGATTATGCTCTGGTGTTTTAACGCCAAACCTTATTGGATCCACATTAGCTGAGGTTAAGGTGGCAAATCCTGTGTGCCCTAGCCACTGCATTCGAGAACTGGGACTGGTGTGTGCCGTCACTATGGAAATGTAGTATTTCACGCCGTCAACATGAATATACAGTGAGGTACCTATGTCGTCTGTTCTGTGGAACACTGGCATACCTGTATCAACAGAGCCACAAAAGAACAAGTATGCCACTCTGGTGATTGGTGACGTTAGACCAATTGAGATGTTTAACAGTTGTGTTTGCCTGGTATTGAATTCACAGGGATACTCGTATCCCATCAACGAAGCATTCATATAGTTCTGCGTATTGTCATCCCTGCTCCACACAATGTGACAAACCTCACTGCTGCTGCGTTCAAGCAATGCTTCTTGGTAGAAGTTGTTTTCTAGCACCAACACCCCCTCACGCATATTAAAAAAAGCGTTGGAAGTTTTGAGCCCACTTGCAGGGTCCAAGTGGATGTGGTCCAAGACTAAGAGCACATTAGGAGTTAGTAGCAGCAGAGCACGGTAGACGCTCTTTAGGAGCATCTCTGTCCTGTATGCACCAGCCGCTTCTCCACCGACATAAACAAACTTATTCTCTTTGTGTGCAGTGACTACATCCGCAGAGACCCGAGAGGCCTCGGGTGACTGCCAGTCAAACCACTTGTAGCATTCTCCTACCTGTCCTTCATATGGAGGGAAGCACTTGGCTGTGGGTGACGGTTGGAACATGAGGACGTTGTTTAAAAAAGAAAACTTTGGGCCGTAATATGCTTCAGTAATGAAGGGCCTCCCTCCTGGCCAGAATGTGAACGAGTTCTGATCAGGGTGCTCGTGACCTGGATTAAATGAGTCCCAGCCGCTTACGTGATTGGGGAACAGTTCCTCCTTGACAACGGCATTGATAGCCCTGCCATGGAGCATTCCCGCCTTGAAGGAAAGAAAAGAAGTAGCGGCATTCTGAGCTCCTCCGCCATACGTTACTACACCCCAGTCTGAGAAGCTCATGAGGTGAGGCTCGCTTCCCTCGTCTGGACGGTGTTCCCCAAGGGACGCATCGTACCAGATAAACTCTGTGTGATATGTGGACCACCTCTGTGACTTGCTTGGATTGGACCTGAGCCTTGCTCTGGCCGCGAGCCAGTTTCCATACCCATTCCTCATGATGTATTTGTCCAGGAACACCAGCATGCTCCCTAACCCGTAGAACCAATGGGTATTAGAATCTGCAATTCCAACTGTCTCCTGATATCCTGGCAGCATGCTTCGGTACAAAAACCAGAAGTGCTGTTTGAGCCAGTAGTTGTCCAAAAAATTAATGCCAAAATGTTTCTGCACAAGAAATACGAACATTGTCAGTGAGCGACTTGTGTATGTGGAATATGATACTCCTTCATCCAGGGAACCATCGACTATGAGGTTTAACAGGCCTAGAGTCACATTAAGGTGCCCCATCACCAGCTGTGCCCAAACCTCAGCTCGCTTATCGTGTACGTTAGTAACGAGTGCGCCAATGAACAACGCAACACAGTTGTTTAGTACATGGTTCTGCACGTGGTAGATGCCCCATGTGGCCCGCTTCAGTCTCTCAAAATGACGGCTCGTGGCCTTGCGAATTCTCACAAAATACTTCTCGCGTTGCTTCGGAGTGAACGTAGGGTACAAGAAGTCATACGCTGTCGCCATACCAACCAACGAGTGGGATATGGGCATTTCGTCATTAAGCATGCTCTTGTATTCCCACGACTGGTATGCGGCCATTCGATCCATATAGTCGTGGGCTAGCTGCAGAGCACCCACGTCGTCTGGGAAAAGTACACAGTACATGGCAAGCGCGCACAGATTGTTGCCATATCCTTCGTTCCATGCAGACGAAAAATTAGCTTGGTCGGTGGGAGGGAGGTAGCTGCTGGCCTCACTCTTCATAGTTTCAACAGCATCAACTATTTGCTGAGCAATGAGTCTGTGAGTGGTTGCTGCTTTCTCTCGCATGGAAAGGACATCTTTTAACGAGAAAAATAACATTGGGTGAGGAGAGCGTGCATTCGATAGATCTTGTGGCCATTTGGAACATAATGAAAGTGGTAGCAGGAGAAGAGTTACGAACAAGCGCAGCATGTTTAGTTATTCAATGCAAGAGGTCTGCAGGAATTATTAAACAAAAAAGCGCTTAAAAAAATGAATTAATTGAATTAATTATTTTGCTTCGCAGATACATGACATTGTATTAACCTAGCTAGAACCAGAGATAATAGAATTACCCTGCTTAGCTATAGGCCTTGCATTGATCTGACCAAAATTAAATTCATCCTTGTATAATTATGCTGGACTTGCTTGAGACTTTGGCACTACAGCTACCATGATGACAAAACGAAAATTTAGCATTTATACTTCCACAGTGATCGGATACATTACCCAACTAAGCTCACTGCACTTTTGGTCATTGTTTTTATGCTTCCTTACTTCTGCTGATAGGGGCAGCTGACCAGCTGTGGTTCCCCACTTTAACAATAAGGGCTGAACCAAGCGGAGAGACCACAATGAATTGGGTTGAATCCAATTGGGCAGCAGAGCATCAGCAGGTCTGGTATGCAATTGTTTTAGACTTAATCCCTACCAGCTTAAATGCTAGCACTGGCACCTGCATATCTGCACAAAGTATCAGGTAGCAGATTATTTCTAGTTTTGCTTTGAATTGAGTTCAATTAATGTATGGTGACATCTTTATACTGTATAAAAAGTTACTATGAACATAATTTTTAAATTCTACTTTGTCATTAAGGTGAGATCATGGATAACTTCTTTATTTACATCCTAACCTACCTCAGATCTCTGTGCTGGGGTAAGCTATAAAAACCATGATGCAAAATGTATATTACGGACTAATAAAAAATATAATTAACTTTCATCAACTCTTTGATACAAGATTGGTATATGCAGGCATTGAAGGAGGAACCAATATACTGCTTGATATTTGCCCTGAATGAATGAAAGGAGTGTGTCAATTTTGTGTAGTGGAAGCAAGAAAAGGAAGTGAAAGCAAATCCTGTCCTTCTATGCTGTTCTGGGCCTTCCTCTTTTAATTGTTGGATAATATGAAAAAACCAATGATTCAATTTGTGTAGAAATCAAGATAAAGGAAAGTCACAACAAACGTTCTCTTATACTTTTATAAATTTCTTTGCAAGGCATGAAAAACTCGGCAAGAATTTGGAACACATGTTTTTCAGGTTTTCTGATTGTTGGTACCATTTTTGTGCACCTTCCAAACACCAAAGTTCTCTGCAGTAAGAAGTCTAGTTTGTTGCTAGGATTCACTTGTTCCTTCGTTTGCACACATCACACAGTTCACACCCACACATTCTCTTGCACCTGTCCAAGTTGCTATATATGATTCTTCATCTGCAAACGTTTTGGTGGTGGCAAAGGCAATCACGGCCTCCAAAGATCTCTTCCTTTGGGTGACGTTTAACTTTAATAGCTCCTGGTTTTCACCCCACATCAGCACAGCTGATGAAAGCTTGCCATCCCTCCAGCCATTCCAGTCTGCTGGCAGATCTCTTTGAGAGAATAGGGCAATCCAAAGCAAATGACACCATGGACTTCAACATGATCTACTCCCAATCCGAAGGCACTTGTGGCAACCATGACTTTGGACTGACCTTCCCTCCAAGCCGAGCTGTAGGATGCATACGTCTCCTTGATGTCAGTTAGCAGTTCGAGAGATGGTGTGTATACAATGGCTCATTTGTCAGGTCCGTAGGCAGTCATGTGCAAGCCACATTTCTTCACCAGCTCATCTGCACTGCAGCCCATTTGATTACATAGCTGGTAACTCATATCAGGGTCTGCCAAATAACAAAGGGAAGCTGATGAAAAATAGGCCTGCAGTCACTGTCCATTAGAAATATGTCTATGAATACACGACCAAGCTGGTTGGCGCAATGCAATTTCATCAAAGCACCTCATACTCCCTGCCCTCTGGGATCAGTAATAGCAGCAGCACATGAGCATCTGATGCAATGATGTCAGAGTATAAGATCCAGTGGCTCTGAGCAGATATTTTAATTTCAATGCTATGGTGGGTACAATGACAACACTAGCCTTATAAGGGTTTAAAAATGCATAGAAGAAAAACAAAATACTTTTTCCACATCTGGTAGGAAGAATGCATGGCCATAGCATTGCTTATCATGTGCAAAATATTGTCAATGGCTGCTCGCTGTTCATGTGATTGGAATGACACCTGCTGGTCCTTTGTCTCTTAATGCAGCACACACTTCCTGTTGGAGTTGTACTTCACCACCCACTTTTGAGTTACTAAAAGACTCAGACACTGCACAATGGCTTGTAGTGCACACTACAGCCTTGCTACCATAATTGTGCCTTCTCTGATGGGCCTCACAGCAAGCTGTGTTGTTGAGGAACTTATGCCTAGTCTCCGAGACATGCTGAAACTCGTACAGGGCTAAGTCTTCCAGCTGTTGATTAATAATCTTAGTAAACACATTTCATTTTCGTTATAATTATTGAGATTATTTTAATGAGCATTTCTTTTTAGATTTTATTAGTTTTGTATAAAATCAAGTTTTGATTTGAATGTGTACAGGGTGGTACAGTTGATTATACACACAATTCTTTCAGATGGCTCAGTACATGCAAGGAAGGCTCTTGCATTAGAAAAACTAATGTACAGTTCTATTTGCTGTAGAGATTTGACGGGGCAAATGACTTTATGCAGCTGGAATTGGATTGATAGATGGCATGCTAGCTTGGAAAATATGTCTTTGGCAATTGGTCCCCAAGCCACAAATGATTCCACAACCAGAGGCACAAATAACTTCTTTGCTCAGTAGTAGCTGGTGCTGATAGCTGTATGGACTGCTTCAGAGCAAGTTGAGAGACAAAGTATTATCAAAAGCAGCTGCTTTACTACTGGACACCGCACTTTCCAAAAGGATGTGTCGTTATTTGTGGTTCTCCTCACCCTATGAATTTTATCTTTATTTTGAACTTTCCTAAAATTACTTTGATGTTACGTTGCAAGCTGTCATCAGATGTGCATCATTGGGGAAATTCTTTTTAGTAGGAAGTATGTGCTTGAAGACAGGCCAACCTACAGTTTCGGCACTTAACTTTTGACAGTCCAGCCTGTATCACTATGGGCGTCACTGAGCCATACGATGATTGCATGACAGGGAATATCACTGAGCCATATGAAGATACGTGTGAAGGATGTGTATGACAGGGAAACGTTGCTGAAACCATGCTAGTCTCAGTGACCAGACCTTATTTAAATACAACACTTTGTTGAAATTTGTTTTCATGTTACTGGTGATGTAATACGTCCGGTGCTGTGGTTTAAGGTCTGAGCACAAAACTAGCTACGCTTCGTGTCATGCACGTCCTGTATCATCACGTACCAGTGATGTAATACATTTATTGATTTACAATTTAAGGTCTGGGTGCCGAGATTAAAACCATGCCTGCCAGGTACAGAACATATCCAGATCATGCATCAAAACACCCTGATCGCCCAACTTGCAATCGACCCAATGGAAGAAGCTTTAAGTTCCATAACCTGAAAGAGAAAAGTTTGTATATATATCATCAGCAGCATGCACCCTGAACCGAGAGCAGCAAAAAGTGCAGCTCCATCAACAAGTCACGTCTGTAGAAGATGCCGGAGGAGCCAGAAGACAACTACTACTTCCATACAATTTGACGTGACATTTCTCCACATACAATAAATAAATGTTATTTGGTTGCTAATAGTTACCTAATGACTGTAATTTAGTCAAGGTTAAATGAATTCCAATCCTGAGCTCAGCGGATTTAGAAGTGGTGCCTTCTTTCATGATTGTTGCATATAGCACAGAATTTCACATCAACATTCCACACAAACGGTTAGGACAGCTGTATTATAAATACAATGAACTTTTTCTGTTGAGCTATGAACACTCAAGGCATCATGGAGGGGGGGCATTTGCACACCCCCCCCCCCCCCCCCCCCCCCCCCCCGGCAATTATGCAGAGATCTTTCATAAATGTATTGTAAGGTAAGGACACAAGTGGAAATCCTTATGTCAAATATTGCATCAGAGGAATCTGATTTGCTTTATAAGCCCAATTATTAAACCACCTCCTCTAAAAGTGTTAACTCAACTTTGCCCCCCTTTGAGTTTTTTAGTCGATGAAACCCTGAACACCTAGAATTTAGAATTCTACTTGTACATATGAAAAACAGCTTGTCATTAAGGTGAGACAGTGGTCAACATCATCACTGTATACTGAGGAGCAGTAATTGATTATGAACACTAAACACAACTTAAATTTTATTGAACTGTAGCATGATTTATTAATAATTCATGCATGTTGTTTCTCCTCCTAAATATTGTATTCCTATTCATGTATTCTCTTGTATCAAGATTATTATTATAAACACAATAATATAATTTTTATTACACCTGTAGAAACCAAAATGCAAAAGTAGAAGGTCATGAGCGAAAGCTTAATAGGTATTCTTCATTTTAAACATATACATATAGCACTTCATCAAGCTGGCATGAACATAAGCCTCACTCCATTTACTTAGGATTGTAGATCATTTGAATCATCAGGTGAATATAAAAATCAGAAGAAATAGTAGTATACATATGATCAAGATGGTGGTGCAGTTGTTAATAAGCGTCAAAGCTCTCCAAGTTCTCTTTGTTCAATAAGGTGATTGTCAATAGCCTTTTCCAAGCAACTCAGGTACAGATCAAGGCTCATGGTCGGTTTCTAAGCATATATTGAAAGTATAGTGCTGATGACACATTGACACCTGTAACATACCACAGCATAAAGTGCGTGTGCTAAAAATGGCATCTTTCTTAGTGATCGTCCACTGAAACCTTCACACTTCCTACAGGCAGTGCAATGATCAGAAGTAATAACAGGGTGCCAGTAGAAACGCACTATGTACCATGAAATGTCTCGTAGCCACAAGCTGAGCTTGGTAGCATCATTCTCGACAAACCTCATCACCTCAAGGGCTCTGTACAGCACAGAAATGCCAAGGAGGAATGCAAGCAGATAACCTACCTCAGATCAAGTATTTGCTGTGCTGGGGTAATGATTCCTGCCTGTTTATAAAAACCACAGTGCAACCTGAATAATGGACTCATTAAATAATATAACTAACTTTCATCAGCTCTTTGATACAAGATTGGTATATTTTGAAAATTGCAGACATTGAAGGAGGACCAATGTACTGTTTGATATCTGCCCTGAATAAATGGAAGGCAACAAGTCAGTTTTGTGTAGTGGAAGCAAGAAAGGAAGTGAAAGCAGTTCCATCAAAATAAAGGAAGGTATATAAAGATTCCTCAAAAATTTGAAGGTCTCACAACAAACTTTAACTTCAAAGTAAGGCTAGATTTGGTTGCTCTCAACAAAAAAATGTAGCTTTTGCATCTCTACTTAAAACTCCCCCTACCAGTGAACCACTGCAACTGCAAATGTGACCATGACACTGCACACATGAGAATTACGAACAGCACACTACACCATACATCACACAAAACCAAAAACATCTGTAGGAACTGAAACACATTTATATGCACAGATGATTAATGTATTACATACCTGTCAACAAATGCCAGATCTATAGCTCCGGTGATGTTGGATGTAGTAAGAATCAAAACATTCGGATATCTTTTGAGCTGATCAATTTGCGTTAGAACGGAGTTCACCACTCTGATTGCATCGGAGGGCTCACTTCCAGACATTGCTGACTTACGAGCTGCTGTTAGACTCTCTACCTAATGGCACAGGACTACTGAGTCTTACAACTGGTGGTACGTGTAGTTATTACCTCATCAATTAAAACACAGACAAGTGTTCCAGGGTCATCGATTAGCTCTTGAATTTTTTGGAACATTTTCTGGACAAGTTTTCCACTCTAAAGGGAATGTAATGATACTGTACATAATATACACACAGAAGAAATTGATGTGAACCTCTGAAAACCACTTTGAGAACAGGCTGTGGCTGTTTATCTCGACCAGCTGTCCATAACAGAACCTTTTTGAACACAGACCACTTGTAATATTTGTTCCACCCCCCATGTTTGCGGTGGCAAACCTTTCTGAGAGCCTGATACACAGCTTCTGTGCTACTGCTTTTGATAACGATGTCTTCCCTGTTCCAGGAGGTCCTAGCAGGTTGAGCAGAGAATGGCCCTGGCATGTGACACCATCAAGCCCTTACCATGAAGTAAGATAACCCTGTTCCATGATATTATATTTGAATCCACTCCCCTTAGAAAGCAGAAGAGTAAAGAAATAAATAAATCAATACAACATATGGAACAGCTGGATACCTGTCTGAGAAAAGCATGGTTGTTTCAGCAAAATTGAGGAGCTTGTATGGCCATCGACCATAGTAACGTATATAGCAACATAAGCACAATTATAGCACAGCCATTGGAACATAGCCATAGTCCATTGGAGCATTGCAAAATTGGAATATAGCAAGTCGATTGCAGTCGGTTGGAAAACAAGCAGAGTCAATTAATTTATACATTGCAATACAACAAGAGTGGCTTACCCTCTGTTTGATATCAGCGTCGTAGACAAGACTTTCCCACATGCCATGAAACTCCACTGCAAAAAGGGGGAAGAGTCATCTACAGTTAGTTATCTGAGAGTGAAAGTATTAAACCTCACCGTTAGGAAGAAGCCAGTGACTTGCAGCGGACACGTCGGCGTCTTCTTCCAGTTCCTCCAGGACGGGCCCATCTTCGTGAAGTTGAAACACGTGCACGTGAATGTACAGCGATGACACGTCCACGAACTGCAGCGAGGTCTTTATTTTAAATTTATATATGCATGCATTTCTGTTTCACCTGCAAATCCTTAGGTACGTCCGATATGGACACCGAAACAACATGCTCTTGCAGAATCGGATCACTGAATTCGGTAATAACAAAGTCGCCAAACGCCAATCCTTGTTTTATGGTTTTCACCAACATCGTCTTTACGTGCTCTTTTATAATCGCTTGGCGCAGGGTGCTAGAAACAAGTTTATTACACCGGTATCCTTATTGGCATGCATTAGAGTACCTGCATTGGTTCTGACACACGTCTGCATGCAGGCACGCGCCTTGACCGTCGACCGTTAGCTTGGACAGCTGCTCCATTTGTATCTACCGCGCTGATGGCGGTCTAATGATCACGTGCATTAAAAATATGTAATCACGAAATTGGAGGCGGTCGTAATAAATTATGGCGGCACAAAAAAGAGCAAGCGACCAACCGATTGCCGCCCTGGAGGCTACACGGGATGGCCTGTCAGTCCCAGTTGTAGAGACAGCGCCTCCACCAAATACGGGCCGCAAAGCAATGGAAGGAAGAGTTATCCGAGGATCGAAAGGTACCTGCTGTTTGCAAATATGCGACTTTAATATGAGAAGGGCCGTTTATTCAGCGGGTGATATTCAGATATTCGAACGCAAGAACTGGCTGATCCATCTACATTATATTAGGAAGGATTTCGAAACTTGCAAAGTTAGTTGGACGGAGTCATGTGGGTGTCAATGTTTACTGAGTGTGGGTAACCATGCCAACGTAGTGGTTTTGTATACATGTATAATAGAAAGAGTTTTGCTGTGATTATGTGATTCATGCCCAACGTGTAAACCATTATAATGTATTCTACAATCTTTTATATTTTATCTCTCCATATTCCACACCATGTGTGTGACCCCACCATGTGTGTGACCCCACCATGCTGCTTTCTTTGGGGTCTCCTCTCTACACAGCGCCCACACCTATGTATAAATACAACTTGTGTGCATACATAATGAACAGATTTTTTGATTAAGATACAAAGCCTTTTCTTTTAAAGGTTGAGAGATTAAGATGCTGAACGGTGTGTGGGTAGGGTAAAGGGTGAGATGGGGGTAGGGGTGAGATGGGGGTAGGGGTGAGATGGGGGTAAGGGGTGAGATGGGGGTAAGGGGTGAGATGGGGGTAAGGGTGAGATGGGGGTAAGGGGTGAGATGGGGGTAAGGGGTGAGATGGGGGTAAGGGGTGAGATGGGGGTAAGGGGTGAGATGGGGGTAAGGGTGAGATGGGGGTAAGGGGTGAGATGGGGGTAAGGGGTGAGATGGGGGTAAGGGGTGAGATGGGGGTAAGGGGTGAGATGGGGGTAAGGGGTGAGAATTGTCTGGCATGCAGAGTATGGTGTTTGATACGGAGGATCGTCAGGGGTATTTATCGCTATTGTCGCGAGCATTTTCATCTCACACATACACGTTTACTGATCTGGGGACTACATCACAATTTTATTGATTCTCAAACTGAATGATGATTACCTCTGGTGATGATCATCCATATCAAACACTATACCCCCTGCATGTCAGACAATTCCCATCCCTCACCCCACCCCTCACCCCCCACACCGCTCCCACCCCACACCCCCACTATTTGGCCAAACTTCAGCTTCTGGTGCTTCCTATCCGTAGATGCTGATAAAAGAGGTTTTGGCAGAAACTGATGACATGTGTGAATATGCCTTCTACATATTAGGTAAGCCAGTGGTCTGTTAAGTTGCAATGTGAAGGTTCCTCTGGGTATAGGTCTAATACTTAGGCAAGAGGGCAACATCCAGACCTCCCTTGAGGCTTTCCAGAGTGCCACCAAGCTGAACCAGAACGATCCTCTTGCCATCAAGCAAGTGGCTCGGTCCCTGTAAGCAAGTTCTGTTTGTCTACATGTTTGTGTGTGTGTGTGTGTGTGTGTGTGTGTGTGTGTGTGTGTGTGTGTGTGTGTGTGTATGTGTGTGTTGTACATTTGTGTGTGTGTGTGCATGTACATGTTGATGTGTGTTTGTTCATGCATGTGTGTAATGTGCATGTGGGTGTTGTGCAGGCACATGTGTATTGTGTGCATGTCCATGTGTGTACATGCTTGTGTGTGTGTTGTGTGTGTGTGCATTGTGTGCGTGCACGTACATGTTGATGTGTTCATGCATGTGTGTGTGTGTGTGTGTGTGATGTGCATGTGGGTATTGTGTGTGCAGCCATGCACATGTGTATTCTGTGCATGTGTGTACATGTTGATGTGTGTCTGTGTGTTGTGAGATGTATCATCAATGCTGTACCCCAGTTTCTTACTTGGGAAGCACAAGGCAGCACTGGAGGCATATACTGAGGTCCTTGCTCTTAGTCCCCATGATTGGGTATGCGCAGTGGTGTATGACCCATACAGTGTATTGTATGTATTGCATGTGGTACATGTCATTTGATGTGTATGCAGGTCTCCATTTGTAACGTTGATTTATATCATGTGACCTTGGCATGTGATGCACTTGTGTACATGTTTAGGCTGTACCGCATGATTAGTGGCATGCAATTTGTTGATGCAATGCAGCATGTGATGTAGTTCTGGCGTGTGATATGGCAACGTAATACATGCATGACATGTGGACTTCAGTCCCGCTAGGTATGTGTCATAGTGTGATGAACATGTGTGTGTTGTGATCTTCTGCACATAATAGGAGATTGTGCACAATCAAGGTGTCTGCTACATCCATTTGAAGGAATATGAAAAGGTGTGTGCCTTGAATATATTAATTCCTTCCATTTTTTATTTGGTGATCATTATCATTATGTGCGGGTATGTGCAGGCTATAGAAGCATTCAAGACTGCCCTTAAAATGAGTCCCCAGACCATCACTTATCTGCAGCTCGGGAGAGCTCACTTAAAGATAGGATCAGCAGAGAATGCGATAGAGGTTTTTAAGAAGGCTGTCAAGTGAGAGGGTTAAAAATTTTGCAGCTGATAGTTATGCACTGGTACCACTCCTACTATTAGACATAACCCTGAAGACCCTGACCTTCTGTCTACTTTGGGATTGCTCTACCTGCAGGTATGGAGAGGAGGACAGTGCAGTTGTATTTCATTATACTAATTTGTATTCAGACCAACTGCACTGAGAAAGCCTTTGAGTGTTTGGGGAGTGCCCTCACATACGATCCAGGAAATGGAAAGGTTTTATTAAGGAAGGTGGTGGGACTGTGCAGTACCCTAATACACTTTGCTCCCACAAGGCAATCCTGGCTGCGGGAGCAATGATGCAGCAACACGGAGACTTTGATGTTGCCCTGAGCAAGTACAAGGTAGCGGCTTGCAACACGCCCGAGTCACCACAGTTGTGGAACAACATTGGAATGTGCTACTATGGAAAGAAGAAATACGTAGCTGTGAGTACGACTTGTTGATGCGTATGCATGTAGCCTGTGTAGGGAATAGTGTTTTACTGTGAGTGGTATGTCTTTGGGGTTAGGGAGGCTGTTTCGCTCTCCAAGAAGATATGTGTCCTGACCTTTTCTGTACTGCAGGCCATATGCTGCTTGAAGCGTGCGACCTACTTGGCTCCGTTTGATTGGAAGATCCTTTACAACCTAGGCCTTGTTCACCTCACTGTTCATCAGTATCCTCTCGCGCATGACCTTCCATTTGTGTGTATGTGCACGCATTGGGCCGCCTGTTCCCTAACGGAGCTGTGCAGATATGCTTCAGCATTCCATTTTTTGAGTGCTGGCAGTGGATTGAATGCAAAGTCTGCCCAGCTGTTCATGCTCTTGGGCAGTACGTTTGTTGCCTTTGGCGTGTTGGCTTGAAATATGCTGGCTTTTTTTTTTTGTTGAGCAGCTGCGTTGTTCCACTTGAAAGATAATGAAAATGCTATTGCTGCCTATGAGCAAGCATTGACCCTTGAGAGGTTAGCTGGATAATTATAACCCTACAGGGATAGTTGTTAGTTACAATTGAATCTCTATGAAGTAATAGATTTTTCCATAACTTAATACTCTCTATGAAGTAATAGATTTTTCCATAACTTAATACTATTTCCATTATCAAGGTTTGTTTTTAATTAACTAAAATAGTAATGAGGAAGTGAACATGAAGGATATTGTTCAGTGAGATTTTTAAGGTCATGTTTTGACTTGAGAAAAGCCTGCATAGGCGCCCATTTTTAGAAGAAAAAAAACTAGGCTTACTGGAAACGTGAACATGAACATGACAGACGGTCCAGGGCTGCGAGATGTCCTGTTTGTCAATGAGTCTTTGCAGAAAGGCGAACCCTTCATTGTTTTAACCATAATTATTTGTGCAATTGGTATTGTTGGCATTTTTAGAAAGTGTATATATTTTTGATGGCAGTACTTTACTAGCCACAGCGACTTCATATATTCAAGTAATGATATATAGCAACTCAAATTCCAACATAATCCTGATTTGATGGTGTGTTTTTTTGTTGTCATTATTAAATTTAACTGCAATTATTCATACATCACTGCATGATAAGTACATGTTTGGCATAATACTCTCTTTAATTGCTGGAGTAGCATTGCATATTGACTGTAGAGTTGTTGGAGGGCAGAGTTTCTGTGTTGGAACTTAGTTATGACAGTTGCAGCGTGAATTACTTTGTTATAACATAGATGTATTAGAGCATGCTAAATCCTATTTCTATCTCCGTAAGGGCAAATACATTTTGCATACTGCATGTAGGTTATCTGTTCTAACTGTTCAATGCTCCCATATAATAGCACTCTTTTGCCCTTGGAAGCCCTCACTTATCTAATTTTGCAATGGGTGCTATATTACATGTGTTACTGTAGGGACCATGTTAAAAAAAGATGACAGCTACTAGATATTTTCATGCGAATAGTGGGACAAGCTTTGGGCATGTGTGATATGGTGCTGCTAGAGTGTTGTGCACCAAAGCATCCTCTGTACACCGCCGTAGGGACAACCCCCTGGTCCACCTCAACTATGCTGTCCTCCTGTACAACTCTGGGGACATGAGGGCTGCAGCAAAGCACTTTGCACAGTACCAGAAGTCCCAGAAGAGGGGGGATGTTGACTCCAGTGATCCTGAAGTAAGTAACCTGCTCCCTAAAGGCATCATAAGAAATCATAAGAATTATTTTGTGCCAATCTAATTAGGAGGTTTGTATACCAACCAAATGAGTTAAAGTTATTCCCACTCATCAAATATGAATTGTTTCAGGGACATCATACTATGTAACTACATGTATGTAACGTTGCTCGTGACGATACAACACATCTCAACTGGTGCTGTTGTGTTGTTAGGTCTGGAGACACGTGGTGTCTGGATATTGCCCTTTGAGAGGTCCGGACCCAGGTTATTCCTAGTTGCTGTGTAGTTAAGGGATTGCCTAACTACTAGATTTTCATGGTAACAATATGTATATGTGTATATCCTAGCATCTTGAGCAAGCATACATGTATGCCATGAAGTTTGTCAGCTAAACATAGTCATCTGATTGGACCCAGGGAGTTTGGTACTTGTTGTGAAAAACTCTTCACTCTCTGCATCTAGGTTCAAGAGATTTTAACCAAACTTGGACCCATGCTGCAAGTGGGAGAAGAGCTGGCTCAAAGTGTCATTGCCAAGAAGGATGGTAAGTTGTGGCTGTGAAGGTTTGTGCGATCACGAAGGCATCTGTATGTGTGCAGTGCAAGCACATGAGGAGAAGGTGGACGACTGGGGTGAAGAAGATGTACCTGCTGCACAGTTGGCTAAAAGGTAAGATGGGGGAGGAGGGTTGGAGGGGGGAGGATGGTTGGCTGAGGGGGTAAAGGTAATATTAGGATTGTGTATGATAGAGGGAGGCAGATGACAGGGGAATGCGATATAGGGGGTGGAGAAGTTGGGAGGGAGGAATCAACATATTGTGTATAGTGAAACATAGCAATCATGTGAATCAACTACTTATATGTGTCTGAGCTGAATGGTGGAGGGGGAGGGGCATGGGGAAGATGAGTGAGTGTTCCTTAATCTCTGTATCTCATCAAAGCTTCTTTTCCAGTTGCAAAAAAAAAAATGTGTTGAAAAGAGTGCTTTCAATGACCTTCTTCATTGCCCATTTTAATAACTGATTTGTGTGAACATGATTTTACAACAAATATAACAAATTTGGCAACTAAAACAATATTGGTGCCACATTTTACTCCCATTGCTGCCTGTCAGACCAGGGGCGGATCCAGAAATTTTCGAAGGGGGGGCACCAATTATTAAATGGTATTAATTAGTGAGAAATGGACGTGGGTCACAGACAGGGGGTGGGTGCGGCCCGTGTGAAACCCAGAAGCTTTGGTAGCTATACGTTTAAAATGCAATTTAAAACGCTATATTGCGTGACTATGAATATATAATTAGAAGGACGAAAGGGGGGCACGTGCCCGGTGACCCCCCCCACCCCTTGATTCTGCTAGCAGAGTGATTTCATAAGATTGTTTCTCATACAGTAGGGATGGGGTAATATTGACTCAGAAAAGGATTTATAGTTCCTGAAATACAATGTTTTCACCAAAGGAGTTCATATGGACTAGTGCTTTATAGTTTAACGGTAACCCAGTCCAGAAATGGTTAGGAAACAGACTTTTACTTTTTTAAAAATCTTTTTTTGTATGCTTGGAATTATGTGGGTTTTGACCAGCTGTTTATGATGACACTATCAAATACAATATCTTCATTTATTTGACTTGACCTTGGCAATTTTCTACACTGGTGTTAAAATGTTCATGAGCACAGAACCCAGGGCACATCACCTTAGCCTTGCCTTTCTTTTCTGTGCATAGTGGAGAGAAGCTCTCACAGAGCACGTCAAATAAGGATGCTGCACCACCTGTGAAAAGTAAGTACTTAGCCCTGGTTGCTGAATTGGTGATGTAATGAATACAATTCCTTGACAGAACCAATACCGGTGGCAGAATTCTCAAAATATGTCCGCGACATGAAGACAAAATTTGAGAAGGAGTTTTCAGTAGGTGACAGTTATAATAATTGCAACACGTCACCTTACTATTGTGTTCCCAGTCCATCCCTCTTGAGACGTCTGCACCGCAGAGCTGTGGTGCACTGTCCTGCAACAGAAAAAAGAATCGCTACAATAATATCCTTCCGTGTGAGAATCTGTTGTTTTCTTGTAGAGTAATCCTCAATGAATGCATACCTGATATAAACCCCAAGCTGATTGGCAGTAAAATTGATGATAGGGATCATTTAAATTATTGTGCTTTTAGATGATGACTCTAGAGTGAAACTGAAACCACTTGAGAGTGTTGAAGGCTCTGACTATATCAATGCCAGTTTTGTTGATGTGAGTTTGCAGTTGCATCCTGCGGGAGTTAGTCCAATGTATTTATTTCTCTTCCACATTAGGACTACAGCAATCTGCAGTACATTGTTGCACAAGGACCTCTGGCAAACACAGTTGGAGACTTCTGGAGGATGATCTGGGAGTACAAACTGACCACAATAGTGATGTTGACCAAGTGCTACGAGGATGAGAAGGTGTGGGGAGGGGGATCAGGTTCCTTATTTTTACCACCATCCTTCTGCCCTTCACAGGCAAAATGTGAGTCCTACTGGCCCTCGGAGGTTGACCAGAGCCTAGAGTATGGAGCAACTCACCTTGTGACACTCCAGTCCGTTGTAGCGTGTACCGACTACGACATGCGTACCTTCACTGTCACTGAGGTGGGCCAAAGGTGTTCTGCAAGTACATGTACCCAGTTCATCTCACCTTATCCCATTAGATCAACAACGATGATGAGCCGCCACTCTCTGTAACTCAGTTCCAGTATTTGGGGTGGTCTGACCATGGTGTGCCGGAGAGTGCCACTCCTATCCTCACATTTGTTCGCCGCGTTCAGAGGCTGCGTCCTGTGGGTGTGCCGCTGCTGGTCCACTGCAGTGCTGGGGTGGGGCGCTCTGGGGCGTTCGTCACCCTCGACAGCATGCTTCAGAAGATGGACGCGGAGCAGGTGATCGATGTGTACAACTTTGTCTCTCGGATACGATCTAAGCGTGGTCGTATGGTGCAGACAGCGGTGAGTGTTGTTGTTGTAACGCCTGGTGCAAGTACCGTCTGTGTGCGTTTGATTGCCTTGCTGTTTAGGGTCAGTACATTTTCATTCACTATGCATTGGAAGAGGCAGCAACTTGTGGACGAACAGAGATTCTTTTGCCCAACCTAAGAGTTGTTATGGGACAACTGTCACAGGTGTCTTCTTCAACTGGTAAAAGTGGCTTTGAAAGTCGGTTCAAGGTTAGCAGTGTAGAAGGCATGGAAGAATAGTTACTATTCTACACACACTTTCAGCTCCTGAACGATGTGAGTAAAAAGGTTTCCAAGGAAGCCTGCTCCGTTGGTCTTCAACCTCACAACTTGGAGAAGAATTGTGACCCTCAATGCATTCCCTGTAGGTGTGGTGTGGAGGTGGGGAGGAAATCTTGAATTATAAAGACCTTATTAGGTGTTAATGTTACTGCAACTGCCTAAATAATATTTTCAGTTACTATCGGCCTTTGACTTTTTTTTCATATGGAGTCAAAGCCTTTCATCATGTTTTGGGTATCAACAGATGACTTCTGCCGAATAAAGCTGAAACCCCAAGCTGATGTTGGAAGTGACTACATCAATGCAAGTGCTGTGAATGTAAGTAGAGAATATGAAGGTTTGTACTGTTTTGAGCACAGGTGCATTCGCTGCATTCTCCTCAGGGATATGAGCGTTACTGTACATACTTTGTGACTCAAGTTCCATTGAAACACACAATACCGGACTTCTGGCAAATGATTGCAGAGTATGATAGCAGGGTGATTGTTTTGTGTGATAAGGATACAGAACAGGTGCGAGACGTCAAGTGTGCTAGTACCTACATGTATGCCGTTGTATGCTGTTGTTGGATGGGCCGGGTTGGAAGGGTTTGATAGGGTCAGGCTGCAGCACTGTGAGAATGACTAGCATTTATGGATTGTTGGTTTCAAATTTTGGATTGTTAATTTGTTCATGTGCAATGCATAATTATTTTCATGGATTCCAAACTGATTTCCATTTGTAGGTCTTTTGGCCAACTGAAATTGGTAGCACAGCTACATATGGACAGCTGGAAGTGACTCTCTCCACTGAGGAGTGCATGCCAGACTTCACTGTTCGAACTGTTGAGATTAAAACACTTAGTGCCAAGGTAAGCTAGTATGACTTTTCATTCTGGGTATTTTATATTTATTCAAGAATTTATATAATTTTTAAATTTATCCAGCGACCTGGAAAGAGCACATTTTCAATATTCCATTACACCAATTGGTCGGCAAATGGCTGCCCCAGTTCAACGTCATCCCTGTGTGCAATGATTGAGAAGTTCAGTCTGGTGTGGAGGAAGACAAAGAACAAGCCAGTAACTGTCATGTGCAGGTGTGGTACAACTGCTTAGTTTTATGTGGGTACTTAGTGAGCCATTATCCTACGCAGCTATGGAGGTGGTTGCAATGGCTTGTTATATGGGTACTTTGTTAGTCATTATCCTACACTGCAAGTTATGTGGGTACTTAGTGAGCCATTATCCTACATAGCAATGGAGGTGGTTGCAGTGGCTTGTTATATGGGCACTTAGTGAGCCATTATCCTGGGGGGATTGTTATGTGGGTACTTAGTGAGCCATTATCCTACACAGCAATGGGGGTGGTTGCAGTGGCTTGTTATATGGGCACTTAGTGAGCCATTATCCTGGGGGGGATTGTTATGTGGGTACTTAGTGAGCCATTTTCCTACACAGCAATGGGGGTGGTTGCAGTGGCTTGTTCATCTGCATCCACTACCAGTTGGACCGCATCAAACTTGAGGGGGTTGTGGATTTCTTTTCTTGCATAAAGGTGTTGCGTGCTCAGCGACCCTCTCTGGTGGCTAATCCAGTAAGTTTTAAGTGTCATTTTATCTCTGTGGTTTGCGTGCATGTACTTGCATCTAGTGCTTACAAAAAAAAAAGCTAGCCTTCATTTATAAAATTATGTTATTATGAGCATTTTATGTTAAGATAGAAGTCGTTTTAACTGCAACATTTAATCCCAAAAGGAATTTGAATGGTAAGTGGTTATGTCTCATTGGTGTAGTGGTAGGATGTTGTGATGCCAGATTAGAGTGTAGTGGCTCCATTCCCAGAGATGTACAACTCCTCGTCATGATGCACACACATCCCTCGTTGATGCACATGTACAATTACAAATGTACCTCCATTGCTGATGTACAATCAAACTGTGAGGGATCACTCAACTATGTTCTAAACCATTTATTTAATTTTTCATTTAACAACCTTGTGTTGATACTGTTGCATTTTTACTTTTTAGAATATTTTGATGGAGAGCAAGTCAAACAAATTTTATATAGTCAATATTTGATCCCAAAAGGCATGAGACATGCACATCAGAGGTGGATCCAGGATTTATAAAAAGGGGTGATTTTAAATGAATAGTGATAAGAGCAGCACCCTTGGGATGGGTCACCCCTCCTGCTCAGCGAGGGGGTAAGGGGAGCGCTGTAAGCTCCCCCATTGGGGTCTGTGGTGTAGCTCCAAAAGTCAACACTTTTTGTGTACATTAATAAAGAAATGAACCAGTTAACATTTTCATTGTGGGTATGAAAGTGGCCCCTCTGGATCTGCCAGTGCATACTGTATGTATTTTATGTTTTACATTGGTTATTTCCTTCTCTCGTCCTTAGCTTTTAGCTTGTCAAATTCCCTATGATTATTCTACATTGTACAATCTTTACACCCTACACAGTTTTTTAAATTTATTCTTAAAATCATTTCATGTTGTGCATATAGAGACTGATACAAAGCAAATTACATATGTGAGTGCATACTCGGTTATGTTCTGCATTGGTTACTTTATTTTTCTTTCTTCTATATTAGAGTTACTTATATAAACTTAGAATGCATAGTGGTAACACTTGATGTGATCACAAAAATAACATTGGCAGGTTATTCACAGTGGTCTTAACTGTAGTTTCACAAACTCTCTACTTACATTTCAGGAGCAGTACGCATTTTGCCACAAAGCTGTGGTTGATTACTTGGACACCTTTGGTACTTATGCCAACTTCTAAGAGATGCCAAATGAGACATTGCAACCTGGTCACTTTTCCTTCTTTAGCATGTATTGTATTTTTATCGGTATACTCTATGTATGCAAGAAACAGTCTCTGTTCTGATAATACATGTATTGCTACACAGAGGCATAGCTGTTTAATGAACATCAAATTTCGATTGATATTCTGTCATTAATACCAATCCCAACTATATTGGATAGTGTCTAGCATTATCACTCTTCTGGGGGTTATAATTTTATCACCATAATTATAGGTACTTGACAAAAAATGTTAGAAATTAAAATTCATGCATATTTAAATGAATCACTTTAAAGTGCATGGTTTTCAAAGCTGCTTTTCTTTTTTGTCTAGCGAACAGGAGATATGCACCAAGCACGGATATGACAATGTATGGGGATCAATGTAGAAAGATTAGTGATCGCTATCATGGCGATCTTGAAATGTTTGTAACTTTATAGTCTTTTAGCATTTTCACCCCAAATTTCAATACTGCATGGTGTAAACCAGCAGGATAGGACAAAGAATTCGGTGCTAAGAGGTAAATGAAAAGAACTCAAAAGTCAAAATCTCATATTGGAGTACTCATGAGTTGGAAAACGAGTTAGGGAAGATACTTTTACTTTCAGTTACAGCTAGTGTTAGCTAGTTATACATTGATAAATGCCTGTTTTAATTCCCAGGCCCTTTTCCACTAGCCTATAAGGTATTTGCAAACCACTGATCACTACTTCTGACGTGAGGCTCAACATCTCCTCTGAACTTGCAAGTTATAGCATGGTGGCTTCATAGCAGCTTCTCTAGAACCAATACTGGTCCCTGCAATGGAACATCATACAATGCAAGAGCCAGTACAACTTCCTGAGATAGAGGTTGCAGATGCTGCTCTCCCACCAGGAGATACCACGATAAGGTATCTCAGCTCAGGAGATCCACCATATGCATGTAGTATTGATTTGGACTCGTACTCATTGATACCTCTGTTTGAATGTGCATGACATAATGTTACTGTCAAATCATGCGACACAAAAATATAACACTTTGCAGGCTACTGTGCAAATTCATACAGTAAGTTCACACAAGAACATAAAAAGATGATTATATATCAGAAATCACATTGGTGTATAGTTTTCACTTTAGGCAGCACAAATTATCAGATTAATACACTAATTATGATTTTCAAAAATCACTTAGTTCAATGCATGACGTCACTTCTTTAGCATAGCAGTTGTGTGCTGAAGTTTGTGCATAGGCCAGTGGGTCCTCTGGCATATTTCATTGCAGTAGACCACCAAGTGGCATGGACAGCGCTTGAGAGCAGCGTTT
Source organism: Eunapius fragilis (assembly GCA_963681505.1). NCBI lineage: Eukaryota > Metazoa > Porifera > Demospongiae > Spongillida > Spongillidae > Eunapius > Eunapius fragilis. The sequence continues at coordinate 4,413,614 of OY811984.1, forward strand.
CTTTTTCCACAACTGGAACATCCAACTTCAACTCCTAGTGAAGGCCCTATAGCAGTTCCCTGGATAGCTTGCATGGCACGTGTAGAGCTCTTGAATACTTGAACAAATGAATATGGAAATGGAGGCTTGGAACAAACTGCGATGGAAGGGTGAACAACTTTGATACCTTTGGATGATATCAGGGTAACAAAATCACCCTTCCAATCAAAATAAAAGGATGGCATAAAGAAGCAAACAGTTACATGATTTCTCACAGTCCTCTCGTATGCCATAGAATTGACTGCATGATGCACATGAATAGGATTACCAAATTTTGCAAACAAACCCTCGCCTCCAAAAATGCTATCTTCCAACTTGATTGAGATGTGATCGATAGGTAGTGCCTGTTGAGTACAGAGTGGACACTGATCAGTAGAAGTGACAAGATGAATATGAAGATTATGAAGGAGAGCATGAGTCTGAATATGAAGTAAATATGTCTGCATTTTGTCATCATTTCTCAGACGCATGCAAAAACTATCCCAAAACTGATATGTTTCAATAGGGTCATCGTGGTGTAAGTTTGAAGCAAAGCAACAGTAGGAAAGTACAGCAGTTTCTGCAGTTCCTAAACAACTTTTCATTAATAGTGGTCACTTTGGTTAATCCAATGAGGGCATCCACAATATCTGGTCTTGAATCCAAACTACCAATCTTCAATAATTGTGTAGATGTGTACCATATTATTTTCCTCGCATCACATCCAGTACATTCTCGAAACCAAAGCTTTATCCCAAACAATGAGGGAATCAGTTTAGGGTCAAATCCGAACATATCAGACAGATACTTTTCAACAGAATGAGCAACTTGATATATCATGCTCGATGACAACATATAGCCACCTTTATCTACAAGAGGCATGCTAGATACAACAAGTACCAAAGGGCTTAAGTAGTCAATTAAATTTGAACTGTCAACACAATCGAATTTGTTGCTTTCCCTTGATAACTTTTGGCAGTGTGCAATGGCATCCAAGTTATTAAAATAAAATTTGATTTTTTTATCCTAAGATGTAAGAATATATCCAGCTGCTATCAAATACACTGTAAACTGCTGGACACTGTTACCTAATAGAGGATGATCTTCAAGGTTTTTCTTATCAACATACCGAAGCCCCTTCATATCAGGATACCACTGAGATAGGTTTTCATCTGAAAAAAAGCATGAGTGCAGGAATGATGTATACGGCGTTGCAAAACAACTCATATTATAGGTTCCATGTTCTTCAAAGAATGTTGGATTCAAAACCTTCTGCATACTGATCTCTGCACATGCACTGAACATTTTGGCATATGCACTGCCTTGCTTCAAGTAACTTTGATAATCAGCAGCCATTGCATCAATCACAGTATCTTTATAGATGACTGGAGAGGTTAATTGACGCACACACTCTCTATGATACTGTAAATTTTTTGCGCGAATTGGACATTTATCTCGTTTACTTTTCACTGTCTCAATGGTAATAGGTTGTTTGCTACTAAGACGTTTCAGCCACAATTTCCAAATTCTGCGTATCCTACTCGGTGTGTCTTCTTCAAAATTACACAAGTGGCATATTAGGGCCTTCGTGCTAGCCCATTGGTTTGTTGATTCAGATAATGACAGTAAATCTGTTAAGTGATCTTGCAATACATCTACATGCTGTGGCAACAGTTCGTGGCAGTACCAAATAGACCACAGAGACGGAATCCATTTCGTTGGGTGAATATCCGCGTTTTTAAGCAGTACATGTAGAAATAGAACATTTCTTGCATGTACTGAATTGCATCTGTCGTTTAAATGGAAACTGATTCCGTTGAGCCGCTTATTACCACAAAAGCTCGGGTGAAAATTGTCAACTAGTGTACGTATGCAAGACCTTATGTCACCACATCCATAGATATTAGACTGGAAGGGATTGGAAACCAGACCAATTAATGGTAAGTTAGCCGTACTGGTTAACTGAGGTTAGTGGACCGATATGGGCATGCGCATGCGCTGCATTTGGCACTCATTGCAGGCCCCTTTTGTTGAGCGTGGCTGCATTTAGGTGCGCATGGTATTTTGCTTTTGTTTTTATTTTTGTTTTTTAATTTTATTTTCCGTTACCTAGCAAGAGGGGTTTTTAACCGCCGATATACTCTCCGGCTCCGGCCGTGATCAGGTGTTGGGCATCCAGAAGTTCCCTCCTGGCTCCCCCAAGCATTGCTGCTATCGGAAGGGGTGCCTATTGTGGGTCCGAGACCCTGCCGGCTGCTGGCACGCGTGAGCCAGGGGGATGGGCCCAGCACCTTGCCAAACCCTTGCTAGGGGCGGGTCGCGGTGGGGTTGGGGCGTCGCAGCTCCATGAGAGTCCATTAAATAGAGTTTAAGGTAGTTAAACGCAGTTAACCGACCATGGCGCACGTGTCGTATCGCCCGCCGGGAAAGTAATAGGTATATAAGGTCCTGGCGCATGCGTCAGACACACGTGCGTTCGAACCTAGCGGTCCAGACCTCGGTAACATTGCCAGCGCAGTTTTTTCTTTTTCGACTGAAATGGTGGAGAAACCTACCCGGAGTGGAGAGGAGACGCAAGAGGTGCAAGATGGCGAAGACTCTCCTCCATTTAGCGAGCGCCAGTTGGCATGGATGGCTAATTTCGTGGCGCGTAATGGCCAGGCCTCGTCTTCCTCTACGCAAGCGTCGACCTCCTCTTCCCAATCGTCGTCCTCCTCCAGTAAGTCCATTGTTAAGTACATTTATTAGTCGTTGCTATAAGAAGACGCATGAGAATGTATTCGATCGATCGAGTGTTTTCACTCGTGACAGAGAAGCGGTATGGAAGGTTGTCTAAACCAGCGTCGCCCGAATCCCGCCCGAATCTAAAAAATCGACATTTACAACGGCAGCGTGGGCATGCATAATCAGTGTATACCGTGGTGCATATGTGTTGTATCTCTATATTTATAGATTTGACCACCAAGGCTCCCCCCGAGACGAGCACCGAGATGCCAACGTTTACGCCACTCGGTGAGGCAGGGGTCACCCTGCTGCAACAGCTGCCAAGAGAGCCCGCAATCGCCGTGCAACTGGCATTCGACCCGGTCGCGACACTACCGGCGCGCTTGGTCAAACGGATTTTGGACTTCGACTTCGTCGAGATGTCCGATATGCTCCCCGATGCATGGCAGGAAGACTCTATTCCGGGATACGACCCGCTATCATCGTCGCGCCGAGTCGTCCGAAGGGCACCGATCACGGAGATCACGCTCTGGCTAGAAGGGTTTGGTCGGTTGGCCTCAGTCCTTACCTCAAGGTACCCCGGCAAGGCAGCCGAGATGTGGGCGTACCAGTCGTCGATAATTCGTGCCGCACGAAACTACGACGGTACTGCGTGGGTAGTCTACGACCGGCAATTCCGTCGCGAGGCCCTGGCTCGAAGGGACCTAAATTGGTCGGTGACCAATGCGCGGCTATACAGTGAAGGATTTACCGGGCGCGCCAAAGTGATCCCTCGTTGCCGTTATTGTCTCAGCGAGACGCACGATCTGCGGGCCTGCCCCGTGAACCCTGACAACCTAGACCCGACGAGTCGGAGGCAATCGAGTCCCGGCGCTTCGGGGAAGGACGTGTGCCGCAACTATAACGAGGGGAAATGCCGGTACAGCCGCTGCAAGTACCAGCACGTCTGCCGAGAATGCCATTCCCCCCATCCATGGTCTTCGTGCCCTAGGAACACACGTACACATCGGGAGGACCGTGATGGTCGGGACCGCTCCCGCCCACCTCGCCAATGACAAACTCGGGACTTGTGCATGTAATTGTTTACCGCGGGTGTTGGAACACATGGAAAATCACCTCTTATTGATTGGTTTAATGGTTTAAAAGGGAAGGTCGTCCGTAAATCACCTCTTATTGATTGGTTCATTCATGGTTTAAAAGGGGGGGTTGCCTCCGCTCAGTTGAGCGTGAACGCCTGCCTTGACAGGCTTGTATTGCTTTGCACCGTCGTTATTGTATATATTATTAGACGCATGCATACATAATATAATCATTAAACTGCATAATACGCCTGCAGATCCCTACACGGCCGAACTCGTCGCCCTGCAGTCGTGCATGTCGGCACCGATGCTTCTAATAGGGAGCTTCGAAGGTGGTCGTAGCCCACTGAAACCCATGGCGTGGGAAATGGCTTTGGCTGGCCATCCGGACAGACGATTCGTGTCTTATATATGCACGGGGCTCAAAGAAGGATTCAGAATCGGGTTCGATCACCACTCGCACCCGCTGAAAAGCGCCGCAGCCAACATGTTCTCGGCACAGCAGCGTCCGGAGATTATTCAAAACTATCTCTCAAATGAGCTGAAGATGGAGAGATTGCTGGGTCCATTGGGTACCAATCACCATCACGCGATTCACGTCAACAGGTTCGGGGTTATCCCGAAGGGGAACTCGGGAAAATGGCGCTTGATCACCGACCTATCTTACCCACCGGGAAATAGTGTCAATGACGGAATCGACCCCAAGCTATGCTCACTGAAGTATACATCAGTGGAGGACGTGGCCGGGATAGCCGCAAAGCTCGGCCAAGGAGCGCTAATGGCCAAAGTCGATATTGAAACCGCTTATCGGCTGGTTCCAGTCCACCCCCAGGACCGCCCCCTCTTAGGTATGGAGTGGAGAGGAGACGTTTTCGTGGACCCGATGTTGCCATTTGGTCTCCGATCGGCTCCCAAAATCTTCAACGCCGTCGCTGACGCGTTGGAGTGGTGCATTAAGGCCCGGGGCGTCACCTACGTGCGGCATTACTTGGACGATTTCGCAGTCATCGGCTCACCAGACTCCGTCGAGTGCGCGGAGGCATTGACAACGCTCCGGGGCGTTTGTAAGGCACTGGGCGTACCCCTAGCTGAACACAAGACTGAAGGCCCAGCAACTCGGATCACTTATTTGGGGATTGAGATTGACACTCAGGAGGGCCAACTAAGCCTTCCTGCGGAGAAGCTGGAACGGCTGCAATCTCTGCTGGCAAGCTGGGGAGACCGGAAAGTATGCTCGAAAAAGGAATTGGAATCCCTAATCGGCACACTGAATCACGCTTGCAAGGTCATCCGCCCCGGTAGATCCTTTCTCAGAAGGATGATCGACTTGCTCAAACTGAACGAGAAGGCGCATCACCAGATCCGCCTGAATCGGGAGTTTCGGTCCGATCTGCAGTGGTGGACTATGTTTTCCACCTCATGGAATGGAGTTTCTTACCTAACCGTACGAAACACGGTGGAATTTGCCACAGATGCATCGGGTACGTGGGGGTGTGGCGCCCTCTACGGAGGCTCATGGTTCCAGCTACAATGGGACTCGAGTACTTTGGACCTGGCAATAGTCGTTAAGGAACTGCTTCCTATCGTGGTAGCAGCCGCGGTGTGGGGCTTGGTCTGGCGAGATCAAACAATCTTATGCCACTGCGATAACCAAGCAGTCGTGGCAGTTCTTCGTTCAAGGACGAGCAAGCATCCACGGCTAATGCACATGCTGCGTTGCCTGTTTTTTATCGAAGCCTGCTACGGCTTCGAGTTGTCATCGGCATATATTGCCACTAGAGCCAACCATTTGGCCGACGACCTCTCGCGTAATAACCTATCTTCCTTCCTGTCAAAGGTTCCGTTAGCCCGCAAGTCGCCAGTCCCAATACCCTCACGACTGTTGGAAGTTCTCCTAGACCCAGCAATGGACTGGACATCACCAGGCTGGACGCGGCGCTTCAGGGCTACTATTACAACGGCCTCGCCCCATCGACCCACCGGTCATACGATTGCGCATTGAGGCGTTTCAATTCCTTTTGTGTGGAGTATAATGTATTCGACCCCTTCCCAGTAAATGAAAAACTACTTTGCTATTATGCAACCAAGCTGGCCAATGACGGCCTCGCCCCTCAGACGATTAAGGTTTACCTCTCAGCTATTCGGAGCATGCAACTGTCCATGGGGCTTCCACCCCCGCGGGAAGAATCCACACTGCTCGTGCTAAAGAGGGTGCTAGATGGGATTCGCAGAACTAGGGTGGCACAAGGCCGGAGCACACCGCGCATTCGTCTGCCGATCACAATAGCGGTGCTGAGACAGATTAGAGGGGTAATCGACAGAGCACCAGACCCCGATAGCCATGCGTTCTGGGCTGTAGCCACCGTTGCATTTTTCGGTTTCTTCCGTCTCGGAGAGCTACTGGTGGGAAACGAAGCCGAATACACGACCACTACCCACTTATCATGGGGAGATGTAGCGGTGAATAGCAACTCAATGGCTTCCATGGTCAAAATACATTTGAAGAGGTCGAAGTGCGACCAGTTCGGAGCAGGGGCCGACGTACTGTTGGGCCGCACCGGATGTGACGTGTGTCCAGTGGAGGCGATAATAGCATATGTGAACCAAAGAGGCAAATCACCGGGGTACTTCTTCATCGATAGCGGGGGGAATGTTATCACGAAGCCACGGTTTATCACGAAGCTGAGAGACTACTTAAAAGCTATCGGGCTGCCTAGCGATCAGTTCGCAGGCCATAGCTTCCGTATCGGCGCCGCAACTACAGCTGCACAGGTTGGCATCGAAGACTCAATGATTCAAACTCTCGGCCGATGGCATAGTGCAGCCTTTCTTCGCTACATCCGAACACCTCACGACCGATTGGCGGCGCTCTCGATATCACTAGCGAAGTGACACGGACTGCATTGTCAATGTATTATGTATTCTAGCATCTATGCATGTACTTAGTCTAGTGATAAATCTAGTTAACATCAACAGTTTGGGGGTGGACGAGGCACGCCCCCTTCCCACAGGGGCACGCCTCTTCACTGGGCAGGGTTGGCACGCCCACGGGTGGGCTGTGCCGCGAGAGACCACACCCCCAAACAGATGGGGCGTGTACCTAACCCCTCAAAGCCTGGAGTTGGCCAATACATGAATGGGATAAGGGTGCACAGTGACTGGGCTCCGGTGCTCACATCCGAGTGAAGAGGTTAAATAGAGTTTAAGGTAGTTAAACGCAGTTAACCGACCATGGCGCACGTGTCGTATCGCCCGCCGGGAAAGTAATAGGTATATAAGGTCCTGGCGCATGCGTCAGACACACGTGCGTTCGAACCTAGCGGTCCAGACCTCGGTAACATTGCCAGCGCAGTTTTTTCTTTTTGTTAATGGATAGTCAGGGCTCCGTTACTTACAAAGTAACGTGACCGGGCAGGGTTGGCACGCCCACGGGTGGGCTGTGCCGCGAGAGACCACACCCCCAAACAGATGGGGCGTGTACCTAACCCCTCAAAGCCTGGAGTTGGCCAATACATGAATGGGATAAGGGTGCACAGTGACTGGGCTCCGGTGCTCACATCCGAGTGAAGAGGTTAACACCAATCAACAAGTACAGTCCTGGCAGTTCAAGTCCCCAGGCCTTTACGGATAAAATAGCGGGTACCAAGTTTGCGCAGGAGCGAGCGGAAAAGAACGTATCCGTGGATTGTGGTAAAGAGAACACTTTTCATTAAGTTCATGGTTTTGTAGGTTGTTTTATTTCACATTCAGATGATTTTCAGGGTGCAATCGACCACATTAATAATCCATACATTATTATCTCTAGGGCAAAAATTGCGCGCGAATTAAAGGCTTAGCTTTTAGATTTTTTTTTGGCCGTAGAGAACGCACAGACGGCAAACTAACTATCCGTTGGCACATAGTTTTCATCTGGCTATCAGGTAGTCAAGTTTTCAGATTTTTACGACAAAGCTACGGTCGCTATACCGGTGAGTATCACACCTAGTCAAAAGTAAGTTTTTTAAATTTTTATATCGAGTACGACGCATTCATGTCACAAAAACTATACTGTGGTACGTAAAACACAGTGCTCAATCTGCCTATCGTAACGCCGTACCTTTACGTCGCTTTGTTCGGGTGTAGTACCGGTGAGTTTAATTCTAGACATGGAGCGCTTTAAGTCTAATATCTTCTCTTAGGAATGGAGTATTTAAAAAATACTTACTTCTTTGTGATCCACAGTTCGTGCGCTACCTATTACTACTCTTCTTATTTGACTCTTGCGTACTTCACCAAAAACTTTTGAGGGGCGAGGTGCCAGACTAACCAATTAGCAACTGCCAGGAGTACGTTCTATTGAAATGTATGGCGCACGTGCGCGGTTTCCAATCCCTTCCAGTCTAATATCTATGCCACATCCAAGGGCTAAAATCGATGGGCTCAATACATGCCGACGCTCTTCTCCTTTCCACTGTAGAAAGACATCCATTGGAGTATTTCCATACGGGTAGTAACATTCATTGACGTAACGATACGGAATGCTTCTTCCAGCTAGAAAAACTGGTCTTTCGTCAATGTTCTTCTCCATTATTACAAAACTGAGTTATTAAAAATCCACGTGCATGGCGCACCTATTATAGCCTTCCCGGGGCCGTTCATAAATTACGTCACGCTATTCATGGACCCCTAGATGTACATCGGACCCCCCCCCCCCTTTAGCATGACGTAATTTATGAACGGCCCCATGGAAGTCGCGAAGAAAAGTGAAAGGACCAAAAGGAAGACTCTTATTAAGGCTACATAATATCGGGAACTGAAAATGATGTTCCTTTCTGATGGCTTGGAAAGCGGAAAAAACGAAGCCCAGGTTTCATTCCAACGTAATTTTTGCAACCAACGACAACGCAGTGATTTACCATGACGCCTATAGACGCGATACCAAGATTTAGTGCCCACGTGCGTACTCCACCAGTCAATCTTTCCCTCCAGTGGGTATGGTTTAACTTGACGTGACGTAACAACATTCCTTCACACTTTCCTGTGCATACCCCTATCCAGCAGCCCCTATCTTTAGAGATTATGGTTGGTCAGGGCCGTGGTGAGGTTTATATATGCATTCGCGATGCAGGCACGTTTTGAAACCTCTCGTACTTCATCTGAAGTAACTAAAACAATAACAATGGTACAATGCTACAGGTATTACTGTTGATAACGTTCAGAAAAGGTGTTCAGGTGATCTGCAAGGAATAACTAATAGTACAACATGGCCTGGGGTGGGGTCCACCCGACAACTGCCTGCTGTATTTACATAGCTGCCTGCCATTGGGTTCACCATACAGTTGCCGGTTGTAGCATAGATAAGTTTAATATACGGAAGGGGGGGGGGTTGCAACCCCCACTTTAATATAAGGTTCCTCCCCCTCTTTCTTCCTCTAGGTAGAGCAACCCCCACCCCCCCCCCCCCCCCCATCTAGTCAGAAGTTGACGGTGGCTGCTCTGGCTCCAGACAGTGTGCCTGGGAATGCACCTCTCAACTTTCTGAGCAGAGCCTGCCCACCTTTGAAGATGTGTGCCTCCTTGACCAGCCCACCTTGCGTTTCATCCCATCAAAGTCTAGGCCTGCCTTTGCTTGGGCATTGTCATTGACTTTGAGAATTGTTATCCTTGAGAACACAGAGGAGACTTGGCTCAAGCTATTCATGCTCCTGAAGTGTGTCCTACCTTCACTTCGACGCAAGGGGCGACATGACAAACCATTGCCAGTGGATAACCTCTGCAACATGTGGTCAGACAATGAACTTGGAGCCCCTTGGTCTTTGGCCAAAAGCCGGTCAGCCAATCGTAATCCTCCTGGAGGGGTGTCCATCAACCATTGGAAAAAGGTCATTGACCAAGCTGTGTCATTAATTGGGCAGATCTGGCATAATGGGAAAGCATGCAGAGTCCTTCAATCCAGTGGTATTGCCCCAAATAATGAGATCACATGGCAGCTCAGTGTTGCAAGCCAAACATCCCAGCGGTCCCACACCAGTAGCTCCAGTTGCCCACACTGCTCCTCTCACCCTCGAGCCAGACATCAATATCCTTTCTGTCCTGCCATCATTCCCCAAGGACACTGCAGCTGGTCCTTTTGGTCTTCGGGTGCAACACCTGCTTGATGTGGCCAGCATCCCACTTCCCACACCCATCTGCTCCTACCTCAGGCAGGTGGTCAATACCCTGGTGGAAAGATGCCTACATCTGTGTCAAAGTTCTTGGCAGGAGGCTGTTTGATTGCTCTGAACAAAAATAAGGAAGGCTACCCACCTGACATCAGGCCCATAGTTACAGGGGTGAGGCAAATTGGGAAGTGCATGTGTGCCTTGGAGAAGGACAAGGCAGCTGAGTTTTTCCAACCCCGGCAGCTAGGTGTGGCCTGTTGTGCAGGGGCTGAGAAGATGGCCCATGCTCTCAGAGGATGCATTGAGGAGTACTGGATGGATGAGGACTTTGTTGTGCTTTAAGGTAGACATGAGGAACTCTTCTTTTAATATGGTCTCCAGGCAAGCTGTCCTTGATGAGTGTGCTATGTTTTCCCCTGAGTTGCTACCTTGGGTGTCTTGGTGCTATGGGACCCATCCTATGCTATGGCATCCTCTTGGCAGGATCAGCTCTGAGTCAGGAGTGCAGCAAGGTGACCTTTAGGACCTTTGCTTTTTGTATTAGTCCTCCAGAAGTTGGTATCCAGCCTGGACACAGGTGATGGGTGTGCTGAAATCCTCCTTCAAGTTTGGTACCTCAACGATGGAGCCTTGGCTGGCTCCCGCTCAGCTGTACTGCATGCCTTGCACCTGATCGAGGGGTTAGGCCCCTGCACTAGGCCTACATGTGAACCTGGCAAAGTGTGAGCTATTCAGCAGGAAGGGTTACATTTGCGGTGAGGTGCTATCTCTTTCCTAACTAGGACATCCTTGGTGCACCAATTGGGGATTACATACACTGTTCCAAGTTCATCGTTGGGAAGTGTGTAGAATCCAGGAAGCTACTGTCTGGTCTAGTGGATGTTGCTGCAGTTGATCTCCATCCAGGTAGCAGTTACCTTGTTGTGCGGTAGCTTCTGCAGGATGGTCCACATAGCAAGGGTCACCACACCAAGCCTGGCATCAGATGCTCTGAGGTCTTTTTCGATGACGAGGTCAAGAGTGTGCTTCACAATGTCTTCAGCCATCAATGTCACCACTGATGCTTGGAGCCAGGCAAGCTTGAATTTGGTGGTTTAGGCCTTCACTCATGCTGCTGCTGCTGCTTTCATTGCCTCCATGCTGGTAGCTTCCACCTACAGCAGGCAGTCGCAGTGTTCATCCAGGTCTCCCTGGTTGCAATATGGGAAGAATGTAAACCATAACAGGTGCACACATCATTGCACATCAGCGGCAGGATGTACACCCACGCACCCCGACCCCAGAACTTTACCAGGCAAAAATTGCCCGTACATGTACTGACAACATTTGAAATACATCAATTGTAGCTAGATAACCGTTTGTTGTCCCCCAAGAATTGACCTTATCGATACGTGTGTTATGTATGCACTCTTGTACACTACTGCCCATGTCAACACACTGTGCTTCTTCCAAATAGGTAGCAATGCGCAGCGGTATTTCCGTAACGGATAAGGTAAAAATTAACAAACAGAACAGATCAATAGTGACAAGTTCCCTGTATATATGCACCGGATTTGAACGCTAATGATTTCTCCACACATTCTGAGATTTGAGGTATACTCCTGGGGACTCGACAAAGTAGGCATACTCCTGGGACGAAACTGGTGAGGAAAAAGTGGTGACACAGAAGGAATGGCACCTTACAGTGTACCAGACAGTGGTTCTGCAATAACATCGTGGATTGCAAACTTGTATGCAATTGCTCCAATGCCATCAAAGTCCGTTCTGCTCTGGACTCTCCCATTCCTTGTCAGGACCAACATTGCCATATCTTGTTGGCTGCCAACAGAGCTCATCTCCTCATGCTTCCTCTTGGTTATCCGTGGTCCCTTCTCCTGTTTTGGGCTTGCACTTGTAGTCGAATGAGGTGGTGGCTGGGGTTGGATACTTCCGATTGATTCATGTGCCCATTCTGCCCTGATACTGCTCTTGATCCTCTTGGTCACCATGCGGTGACCTGCAGTCATTGGAGAGATGTGGTCATACGCCATAATTGACTATGGGATGAGATATTCGACATCTCTCGTCGTGTCCACCTGAGTGTGAGTGTGGAGTGAGGTCATGGTCTCACTAGAGACCTTGACCACACCAAACCTGCTGACATCCTTATTGCTGGCTGGGACAGAGGAAAACCTGCGGGGCTTGACCTGACCATCACTTCACCACTGTGCTCTGCCATATTGAGTGAGTCATGTCACCAGGCTGGTGCAGCAGCCCTAGCAGCAGAGGTCCGTGACTCCACTCCAATGGACCCAAATGCCAAGAGTTGGGCTGGTCCTGCATTCCATTGGCAGTGGAGACGTATGATAATTAGGGCAAGCAGGCCCACGATACCTTCTCCAGGCTGGTGTACTACCTGGCCATTCACCAGTCCTCCCAAAGTCATCAGTGGTAGCAGAGATCTATGGCTGGTTGAATATGACTCTGGTTCGTTCCATCACCAGAGCCATTCTGGCCAGGGAGCTCCCACTTTCCTAACTGCTATTAGCTTGTGCCAGTGTACTTATTATTATTATTAAATAGGTACCAGTACTAAAATTTAAATTCATGCAATGTAAATGAATCTGTGTAAAGTGCACAAGTAATAAATAATATTCTTAATGAGAAGTTAATGGCATGTAAGACAATATATAGTGGTGTGAAACAAGGGTCTAATACAAGGTAAAATGTAATAGTCCTATATTTCTCACACAGCTGAACACATAATGTCCTACTGTACAAATGTGCTAAATATAGGACTATTACATTTTCCTTTATTATTATACCCTTGTTTCTGTCCTTTTTACACCACTATTGCCTTCCAATCCTATATGCCACCAATGCAACTTTCTCATAGAGAATGTTTTTATTACTAGTTTCATGTGTTTTTTCGTAGAGTGAGACTAAATAAGATCATTAATATTAGTGGTGTTATTCATCATTCTCACACCCTCCTGGCACCTCCACATGTAGGCACTACTCCAAGGCCATCATATAAGGGCACCTCCTCTTCCATAGTGCATTTCCACGTTGGGACACCCACTCTTCCAATCCATCAGTGGACCCCCAGCACTTCACATAGTATATCTGAACTGCATAGCAGTTATACAGGTGGGGTGGAAGCGGGGAGGGGAGGGGAGGAGGGGGTCTACTGGTGGAGATGGAAGCCCTGACATGGAGGAATGAATAGCATCCACTGGTGGCCTTGTAGTGGCATGGGCATCCCAAAATGAAGGGGACTGGATGGAGCTAGTGGGGTGTTCATTGGTGGAGATACTATTGTGCTTTGTCAAGACCACCATTGTATTTTAAAATTTTAAAATTGTAATAGCTGTTATGGTTGGATTGTGAGGTTGATAGTGTTACATTGTGTATTTGGGACAGTTAATGAGAAAATGGCCCTTCATGTATACATCTACAATAATTATCATTAACACATTATTGCAATGCATGGGCACACTTGTAATCACTATATACCTGCCATGATAGTAAACTGAAAATCATGGTGTAGAGACCATAGTTAAAGTATATATCTAATGCCATATTGTTACAACTATACAAAAGGTGAAATGAAATAGTCAGTATAATGAAACCGAGAGCTGCATGATACATTATCCACAAAGTATACATGCAGATCAAATGTCCTATAAATTTAACTTTTTAAGAATGTTAGCCATTGCAGGCCGTTGGGTAGGTTCATGTTGAATGCATTCCAGCATCAAGGAATGTAGGAAGGCATTTTTGACTCTCATCTTTACTTTTGATTCATTAAGGACATCAGGATTGGGCAACTCTCTCAGTGTGATCTCACACAGCAGTATCCCATAGCTGTACACATCAATCTTGGTGGTTTGTGGTGGTGGCTTGATATTAAGAGTTGGGGGAACAGGGTATGCCTCTGGGGCTGTGTACACTATGGCACCCTCTCCCATGGTAACTGCTTTCTTGGCCCAATTGGCAGACCCAAAGTCTGATAGTTTGGCTTTCCACCTGTCGTTGGCCATTGCTTCCAGAAGTACATTGGCTGAGCTCACATCTCTGTGGATGATGGGTTCTCTAAGCTCATGGAGGTAGCAGAGGGCAGAGGCTACATCACGGAATATGTCCATACACTGGTCCAGGCCAGGGCGAAGGAGGTTACGCTCATACACCTTCCTCAGTGTGGCGTCCAGCAGCTCAGTGATGATCATGGGTCCTCCCTGGTCATCCAGCACAGCTGCTATAAACAGCACAAGGTTGGGGTGGCGTACTTGAGACATGGTACAGATCTCACGGTACACTCGCTTGATTGTATGTTGGTGCACGATGGCCTCATGAATGCACTTGACAGCCACCTGCTGACCTCTGAACGTTCCTTCCTTAACATATCCCCATGAACCTTCTCCTAATAACTTCTCCATCACTGTTACATGATGACGTGGCACTATCCAGAATGCATTACACTGTGAGTGTTCTTCCTTTAGGGCTTCTAATTCCTTCTTCATCTGATCTAGTTCTCTCTTGATCTGATCACATTCTTTTGCTGCTTGATCTTGTTCTTTCTTCATCTGATCATGTTCCTCTGTCATTTGATCTTTTTCTCTCTTCATCTGATCACGTTCCTTTGCTGCTTGATCTCGTTCTTTCTTCATCAGATCATGTTCCTTTGCCATTTGATCTTTTTCTCTCTTCATCTGATCACGTTCCTTTGCTGCTTGATCTCGTTCTTTCTTCATCAGATCATGTTCCTTTGCCATTTGATCTTGTTCTCTCTTCATCTGATCACGTTCCTTTGCTGCTTGATCTCGTTCTTTCTTCATCTGATCATGTTCCTTTGCCATTTGATCTTTTTCTCTCTTCATCTGATCACGTTCCTTTGCTGCTTGATCTCGTTCTTTCTTCATCTGATCATGTTCCTTTGCCATTTGATATTTTTCTCTCTTCATCTGATCATGTTCCTTTGCTGCTTGATCTCGTTCTTTCTTCATCTGATCATGTTCCTTTGCCATTAGATCTTTTTCTCTCTTCATCTGATCATGTTCCTTTGCTGCTTGATCTCGTTCTTTCTTCATCTGATCATGTTCCTTTGCTGCTTGATCTTGTTCTCTCTTCATTTGATCATGTTTCCTTGCTGCTTGATCTTGTTCTTTCTCCATCTGATTAGCTATATGATCTCGCTGATCATAATCTATTCCTGAAAAGGAATTTGAAGAGCATGTGAGCAAAACATGTGAGCAAAACATACGACACACAATAATAGTGTAGTGATAGATAGTACACATAGTAGTGTTTGCTGCAAAAATGGTCCATAAGATGTTTAAAATACTTTTTTTCAGAGGACAAAAGTAACATAAAATGGTAACTAAAATTTGGCAAATTATAGGATACCATAGGATTTGTCAGCCAGCATCTGTAGGGTGCACTAATCTCTTCTAAGGAAATGTGAAAAATAACCAGCAACAGCTATGGCTACTTTTTAATAGCATGGTTCATACTTTGTGGAATCAAATTTTCATGGATCGAGTGTCAAAAACTGATTTGGTACAATTGTTTTTTTCATTTATAAATTTTTATAGGTCTCAATTATTTGGTTTACAGAACGAACTGGACACTGAGAGTACCTCTCACTGATGATGTCTATGTTTTGGATCCCTGTCTCCTTCAAATTAGATAAGTTGATTTGATTTGAAATATACTGATATGAATCAAAAATTCTAAGGCACATAATGGCATGCATTTATGTACTTAAAACTGCCTCCGAAAAGGGGTACTACTAACAAAAGGACTTAAGGTTGATGACACATAGTCTAGACTGAAAAACTGCAATGTCACAGAGATGTCTTGAGGTAAGGATAGGAATTACATGATCAGTCAAAAACATTCATGATGAAGTAAGCACTTCCATCACATGACCACGAATGGAGTAGGGCCAAGGTCAAACAGGTTATGGACTATTTTATAGCACATGAAAAACTCAAACTCAGCGTATCCTAAGAACCGTGGGCACAGGTTTGCAAGGCAGCTACCATAAATCCATAACAGCATGTTTATATATGGCTCAAGAAAAGTATTGATGAACATGTTCAAAACAATGGAATATCTTTGTGGAACCATGGGTTCCAAATTTGAATAATGCTCTCTGTTGACCTACATCTTGTATAAACGCACGAGGAGAGCCACATCTGTGGTATGGAAGCTGGTGAGTAATAAAGGAGGAGTGAGATGAAATCTGTACCTATATATATATATGGGACAGTGTCCAGCTAAATCACCCTTATGGTACTTTTTCAAAATTTCCAGAACAAGCAAAAGAAAAGTAACGCTCGCATTGAAATGTATGGCTAATTATAAATTCAGTGTCTAATAACTTTGTGATGGATAGTCCGATTTAGGATGCGTAAGGACCATTTGACAGAAGCTCATGGGTGTTCAAGGAAAATCAAAAAATTTGAAAACTTGAAAAACTAGCCAGAAGGGTGATTCTGCTGGACACTGTCCCATATATATATATATATGGGACGGTGTCCAGCAAAATCACCCTTCTGGAGTTTTAATTTTATCACTATAAAAATTGTACCTTATACAAAGCAACATATCTTCACAACGGTTTTATATTTTCTTTTCAAATTTCGTACACTTGTTCACACATCAGTTCTCTCTGTGCAAACCGATTTTGGTGCTCTAGATAATTTCCATGCCATGGTTATAAAGGTCTCTAACCCAATGGGTTAAGATTCCTCATTTCTCCAGATACGAGTGACGATAACATGTCAAATTTGGAGTATACATAGAAGAGTCCTGTAGCTATTGATTTCTGCAGATCGTTACGTTTTTTCTTATCCGTTACGGAGATATGGATTTTCAAAGTAATTCGACATTTCGCGCCACTCACCCTATTCCAATATGCCATTATGTAATGGTCACGCCCTTTAAATTTGAAGTTAGGTAATTAACTCCGCTTTGATCGTTCTACGTGGTATATAAGCGATCGTACCTCGTACGCTACGTTTCAACATAAAACAGTATCGTACGTTCACATGTATCGCTTATGATGGATGCTGTGAATGTTCATGGTAGTTTATATTGTGCACCCTTTTTCTATATCTGCTCAGTTTGTGGCATGTACATGTAAGCATGCACGTACCATGCCTTCTAATCATGGGGCCCCTTCTTCACCCTCTACACCCTCTACACTAGTCTGGGGACCAGATGACTTGCTTGCGGCAGTCAGTTATCTGGTACACAAACTGCAGTACCTTTACTTAGTATGGCATATCTCTCTAGACCATTCATATTCACTGCCCTTCTTTCTTTCTTACCTCCTCCTCCTCCTCCTCCTCCTCCTCCTCCTCTCCCTCCACCTCTTCCTATCTTCCTTCATCCACCCATCCTCCTCCTCCTCCTCCTCCTCCTCCTCCTCCTCCTCCTCCTCCTCCTCCTTCTCCTCCTCCTCCTCCTCCTCCTCCTCCTCCTCTCCTCCTCCTCTCCTCTCCTCCTCCTTCTTTTACTCCCTCTCATTTTCCCTCCTACCTTCCCTCCTATTACACATAACACCCCTCCTCCTTTCTTTTGATTGCATCCACACCTCCCCCTCCTCCTCATCCTCCTACTTCTACGTTCCTACCTGTTGCACCTGTCCTACCTGTTGCATCCTCCCCTCCTCCTTTCTTTTTCCCATTGCATCCACCCCCAACTTCTCCTCCCCCTCCTCCTCCTCCGACTCCCCTCCTCTTACTCCCTCTCATTTTTCCTCCTACCTTCCTTCCTATTACACCTACCTCTCCCCCTCCTCCTTTCTTTTGATTGTATCCACACCTCCCCCTCCTCCTCCTCCTACTTCTACCTTCCTACCTGTTGCATCCTCCCCTCCTCCCCCTCCATCCACCCATCCTCCTCCTCCTCTCCTCCCCCTCCTCCTCCCCTCCCCTCCCTCCTCCTCCCCTCCCCTCCTCCTCCTCCCCTCCCCCTACTCCTCTTACTCCCTCTCATTTTCCCTCCCACCTTCCTTCCTATTACACCTACCCTCCCCTCCTCCTTTTTTTGATTGCATGCACACCTCCCCTTCCTCCTCCTCATCCTCCTACTTCTACCTTCCTACCTGTTGCATCCACTCCTCCCCCTCCTCCTCCTTCCATTCTTCCCGTTGCATCCACCCCCACAATCTCCTTCCCACCTCTACTTCCTTCTCCTCCTTTCCCACCACCTCCTCCTATCTTCCTTTATCCACCCATCCTCCTCCTCCCCTCCTCCCCTCCTCTTCCTTCCATTCTTCACGTTGCATCCACCCCCACCTTCTCCTCTACCTCCTTCTCCTTCTCCCCCTCCTCCTCTTCCTATCTTCCTTCATCCACCCATCCTTCTCCTCTCCTCCCCTTCCCCTCCTCCTCCTCCCCCTCCTCCTCCTCTTACTCCCTCTCATTTTCCCTCCTACCTTCCTTCCTATTACACCTACCCCTCCCCCTCCTCCTTTCTTTTGATTGCATCCACACCTCCCCTCCTCCTCCTCATCCTCCTACTTCTACCTTCCTACCTGTTGCATCCTCCCCTCCTCCCCCTCCATCCACCCATCCTCCTCCTCCTCTCCTCCCTCTCCTCCCTCCCCTCCCCCTCCTCCTCCTCCTATCTTCATCCACCATCCTCCTCCCCTCCTCCTCCTCTCCGTCTCCCCTCCTCTACCCTCCTCCTCCTCTCCTCCTCCCCTTCCCATCCCCTCCTCCGCCTCTTACTCCCTCTCATTTTCCCTCCTACCCTCCTTCCTATTAACCTAACACCCTACTCCTCCTTTTGTTTTGATTGCATTCACACATCCCCTCATCCTCATCCTCCCGCTACTTCTACCTTCCTAACTGTTTCATCCTCCCTCTCCTCCCCCTCCTCTTCCTTCCATTCTTCCCGTTGCATCCACACCCACCTTCTCTCCTCCTCTACCTCCTCTTCCTATCTTCCTTCATCCTCCCCTCCCCTCCCCTCCTCCTCCCCTCCTCCTCCTCCTCCTCTCCCTCCTTTTCTTCCTATCTTCCTTCATCCACCCATCCTCCTCCTCCTCCTCCCCCTCCTCCTCCTCCTCCTCCTCTCTCCTCCCCTCCCCTCCCCTCCTTTCTTTTAATTGCATCCACACCTCCTCCTCATCCGGCATCCTCCTACTTTTACCTTCCTACCTGTTGCATCCTCCCTCTCCTCCCCCTCCTTCCATTCTTCCCGTTGCATCCACCCCCACCTTCTCCTCCCCTTCCTCTACCTCCTTCTCCTCCTCCTCCTCCTCCTTCTACCTTTCTTCCCATTGCATCCACCCTCCTCCTTCTCCTCCTTTCCATTGTATAAATAAATGATAAGAGACATGTGTCGGAAGATACAATTCCTTATTTATCCAGCTTTAAAACTATTGGTATTGTAAGTCAATGTGTTGTAAATTTGCAAGCACCCGGAATCATTTTGGCACTTCAGCATATATAATGTTCTAGCAATATAACCTTTCATGGGTTATTAAAAAGGTGACGATGCAACAACCTAGTAGGCACTGCCAACAATTAGGCAGAGACATCAGATGCCCCCCCCCCCCCCCCCCCCCCTCCTCTTTTTCCCCCCTCTCCTTATTTATAGTATACTTTGTTTTTGGAAAGACCTTAGTGCTATGACATGCACGCATGTAGTTCAAAACTACTAGTTCTAACTTCCATGTCGAGCATGTACAATGTACAAGGAACTTTGGATTCTACCATGTACCATTCTACCATGCTTGCTTGTCTAAGTAAACCACTGGCCACCCACAATCTGTACTGATAAGGGTATATTAATATTCATAAAGGCTTATACCAACATACATTCCCTTGTGTAGAGCTCTAGAGTTCAGTTCTTGCACAGGCTCTGTATATAATCTCTTATAATAGCCTTTTTCTAGTTGCATGTAGTTTGCACATCCCAAAAAATACATTCCACTGACTCCTAGGTGAAAACATATATATCGAGATGAACACTTCCTTTGAAACAAAGTGGTTAG